>JALPQD010000059.1:5792362-6392362 GCA_023101885.1 Typhlomys cinereus | reverse complement strand
CCCCGACCCTTCTTTTGTGAAAGGATTTTTCTAAATATTAATTTGATTTGTAGTAGATAGTTGTTGAAGCTCCTGAAAAGTCATAGTTGATGTTTGACAATTGGTTTTGATAGAAAAATATTTCTATTATGGTGGCAATAATAACACAATTACTGCACTTTATAGTTCTAATATTTTCCCACTACAGAGGCCTTTAATATATTTAAATTGATGGTAATTTCTTTGGTACTTCTTCTGTTGCTTCTTTCGTAGATTTAGGGGAGCAATGAAATTGCAAAAAGCTGAGGAGGCTATAGGACCTGGTATAACCTATTTGTTTCTCTCACTGAGACTGAACTCACTAACAGGAATATAAGGCTTGGATCAGAGAAGAACATGGAAACTGAGGAATTTACCTGAGTTTGCTTCGCTTCTTGGGCTAATGCTCACTTCAGAACAGTGGGCTGCAGTGTACTGGCAGACATTAGTCAATTTATGAAAAATATGGTAAGAAAAGAAACTTTTCCCTAAAGTATGCTTCCTCCAACAAAATGAGTAGCTGCAGGCTATTTCCTGGTTATTTTAGGGAAAATTCGCCTAGGGACTTAAATATGGAGATATTATGCAAGTCAAGAGAAAATTCCACAAAATAAAATAGTCTAGCTATCTATCTTCACAGGTGGTCCTTACAAAAGGTTCTACGGGTATGTCTATGTCTATTTGACCAATGATTTCCAGGGCCCATGTATATACAACATGGTTTAGAAAGTTTGGAAGCACTCTGGTTGGATGTGTTCCTTCTCCCAGACAAATATCACCTGATGAGAAACATACATATAGGAAGGAGGTCAACACAAGAGCCCTACTTGCTTGGGCCTATAATACAAATGGCTGTCAAGATTTTTCAGTAAGAATATAAAACAACTCCAAAAGTCTGTTTTTCCATTGTAACAGAGGCTTTACCAAATAATGCAAATTCTGGAACAAGTAGGTTACCCCCTTAAATAAATGATGTCCTTCTGAAAAGGTCACTCTAAAATGCAAACATTTACACAGTGAGGAGTTCTTTCCTCTCCCAGTACTGTTGTAATGTCAACTTCATTTTCAAATGAGCTAATTGTTC
The DNA here is from genome assembly GCA_023101885.1 of Typhlomys cinereus. Classification (NCBI taxonomy): domain Eukaryota; kingdom Metazoa; phylum Chordata; class Mammalia; order Rodentia; family Platacanthomyidae; genus Typhlomys; species Typhlomys cinereus. The sequence goes on along the minus strand of JALPQD010000059.1, from coordinate 6,391,260 downwards.
CCATTTAAAAGCAGTCAGAAAGCCAGACTCTGGTCATCACAGCCACTGATTCATGTTTTTGGAGGGATAGACATGATCCAGTAAACAGCTCTCCACCTAGTTCTTGCTTTAGCCTTGGCCCACTGCCTGTTTCCCACCCTCTTTCCTCTGACTGCAATTTCCTAATCACAAACTCCAGGGAGGGTTGCCTCCCCTGCCAACTAGGACTCAGATTAACCTGTCTGCAATTTGGACTCCTCCACAGCTACAGCTACCAGAAGTTGCCTGCAGTAATTGTGCCAGTGAGAACGCCTTTGTTCAAGACAGGATCTGTAAGAAACACCATTGGGGTTCTGTGACTTTCCAATCTCATCCCCACTAGATTATTTGGCGAACTAGACACATTTGAGAAGTGGACCATTCTACATTAGTTCATGTCCTTGAAAGAGTATGGAACCCAACAATCAAATGCCATGAAATTTCATCATTTAGAATCCAGTTTGGGCCACAGTTTTTTAGGGGAAACAAGTTAATTTAAATGTGGTATCAGTAGATGAAATGGAAAATTACTGAAATGAAAAGATGGAGATTATTGATTTTCAAAAGTGGTTAAGTTGCCCAAAATATACACACAAATATATGAAAAGATATACCCACTAATTCATATTGTTGATTACTAGTTAGAGGCAATGTAAACTTAGACTTTTTTATTTTTGCTTTCATAAAATGTATCATTTAAAAATAATTGAAAAATGAAATATAAGGTTTCTTTCTATTTGTTTATGAAATTATTCACAGACCGCTGAACTATATCCAAAAGAGCTTAGGTCTGAATTTTCTCAAACAGAATTATGTTAATTTTTTACCTAAAAGAGTTTACTCATTTCATAAAATGTATCATTTTAAAATAATTGAAGAATGAAATATAATGTTTCTATTAAAAATTATTCTCAGACTGCTAATTTATGGATCTAGAAGAGCTCAGACCTGAGATTTTCTCAAGCAGAATTATGTTAAACTTTTACCTACAGGAGTTTACTGAGTTAAATGTTAAAGGTTTTTTGAGGGTTTCACAGAAAGATGACCTAGAAATATTCATTTGAAGAATGATTTACAAAACCAAAATAGGGGCTATTTTTCCATTAATTCATTGGTTCTTTCTAGAGTTCAGCATCTGAAAAAAAATTGCCTTTGTTTTTTTTCTATTCTTTTTCTGAACAACAGATATCTATGTCTATCCCTGTTACTTGGGTTACTGGGAAACTCATATGTAAATTAAGCATGCAATTCCACTGATGATCATATTGCCAACCAGCTTAAAAAAAGTTACCCTCTTCCTCTAAATACTTCATTATTATTTTATAATTAATCTACTGAAATCACAAATTCTATTTGATATTTCTGATCATATGATAATTATATATACCATTTTAAATTCAATTAAAAAATAGCATTTTGAAAAATAACAAGGCTTCTGTACAGATGTCAGTAGAGCCTGTGAAGATAGCATTAGAAGTCGTTGGTGTCCATATAGCCGAAGGCTCTTTTCAGAGTAGTGGGACTTGCAGGGTGAAGCTACCTGGTTTTAATCAAAGGTTGCTCAGTTGGGGTGTGAAAGTACCTGTATGGGGCATTTGGAATTGATAACATGATTGCTTCTGGTCTTGATTCTTTGTGTGCATAAATATGCCTATAATTAATCCAATCAGTAATAATAGACTAATTTTACATTTGGGAATGAAATGCAACTTAAAACAAATTATGCTGACTTGCCATATTTTATATTTTTTCCCACCAAAAGGCAGATACTGGAAATAAAAGAATATCCTAAATTCTAGAAACAAAGAGTTGATAGCTTAACTGCTAAATATATAGAATTGGTGAATCAACCTTTATAGAAAGGATGGAAGTAAGAGAGAATTTTGATCAAAAACATTTATTTCCTGTTGCAGTCGCCTGCAACATTGCTGATAAATGACCATCAAATGGCTTAAGGGAACAAGGGGTTTATTTCCTTATGACAGTCTGGTTACAGTTCTCAGTCTAGCTTGATGGGAGAGCATGCACCAACACCAGGGCCCAGGGAACTGGCCACACCGTAACCACATAACGGCTGAGAGATGGACAATCCTTACTTGCCAGACCAGCATGTCTGGCTGAGTGAACAGAAGGATGCCAACTCTCTCAACCAGCTTGATGTGATTTATCCAAGGCCTAATCCTACCCACCATGGGCTGGTTCTTCCCCATCAACTAGACAATCTCCTTTAGGTTTGTTCTGGACTTAACTCAACCATCAACTCTCTACAACTGTGCCCAGAGCCCAAACTCTCAAGAGCAAGTTGACACCTATGCTTAACTATGACATTTCCTATCTCAGAGAAGGTAACTTTTAAGATTTTTTTAAGATTATAAATAACCATTGTGTGTTCTTTCTTTCCTTCATTGCCAAAGTGATTATTCTTTTGAGCATTCATTCTTTTCTGTTCAGTTAAACATCATTGCATTGTATACATAGCCAAGTCTCTACCAGGAAAATATATTATTTTCTGCATGGGACTGCATATTCAATTGACTTTGCCTGTGCAATTTCTTACAACAATGCCATTGCTGTGTACTGTGAAACACTCAATATGTTGTTTCCCAACTTTGGGTTTGTTATGATACTTGACATTGTTTCTCAGAAACTTTGTTATATTAAATTACTGTCTTATCATTTCAGCTTTTCTAATTAACTGGTTTGAAATAAAAACTTTCTTTTCTCCCAAGCAGAATCAATGAGGTGAGCCTTCAAAAATGATCACTAATTCTAAATGAATTAGCATTAAGATCTTACTGGTTAGGAGGCATGAAATGGAAGCAACTTGTTAGTTAACTAAGTCTGGTTTGAAGAGACAATGAGTTTCTCAGATTGCAAAGTCTTAGAGTTCTTGCCACTGAATGGCCCTGAATGGGAAGACAGCCCAGATCAGCTAAGACTCTATCAGATACTGCAAATCTTTTTAAAACTACCATATGGACTCAGATTCTTTTCATAGATTCTAAGTCTTTCCATTTCTGATTTTCACATATCTGTTAGAATTGTGATGTAGTCTCAAAACAGAAACAGATGTGAGATCTTATTTTTTATTGAAAGTGACAAAACATATAAAGATTGGGGAAAATATGTAGCTCACATATTTCATGATTTCAGTCACTAAACAAATAAATGAAGTGTTAGATAGCAGGGTGGTCTTTCTCTGGTTTTTATGTTTCTATAGGAAAATGCCCATGATGGTCTCTTTCAGTAAAATACAGAAATTCCATATATATTATGAGACAAAAAGTGTTTTTTAAAAAATTAAGAAAAAAATTTGTTTTTTTTTAGTTTTAAAGAACTGAACTTGATAATTTCTCCATTTTAATCTCATTGGGAACTTTCCTTTTTTTGCAGTTGTAATTATTTATGGCTCTATTAAAGCATAGTTGAATACAAATGTTGAAATCGTCAAATTAAATCCCATGAAATTAAGAGCAGAATAAAAGCATCAACTATATCTGTAAGAGGAAATGGAGTTTGGGAATTTCATGCTTATACTCAATTGAAAGGTCTTCATTCCACTATTCCAATCTATTTACCTATGTCTGGGTAAAGATCACATTATTTGATGTATTAAGTTGTGCTTTTTTGTTACTTTATCTTATAAGATATTCTTTATCGCGATCTCACCATTTTAATTATTTTAAAGAATTGATTCTCCCACCCAAAATTATAAAAATATTTGCTAGTTTAAAAAGTCCATTGGTATTTATTATGTTAAACTGTATATTAATTTTGAAGATAATTATGTTATTATTTATCATTTTCTTCATACATCTTCCCGTATCTCTCCTGCTGAAATGACTCATTGGGAACTTTCATTGATTCACCTTTGACCTAATGAGCTTTTTCTATCAGAAAAGAAAAAAAGTTCAGAAATAAACTATTTTGCTCATTGAATCTTAAGAGCAACTGTGGCACAAAGCAAAGAAAGAACAATGTGAGTATATATTCATAGAATATGCTTTCTATGTGAGTAAATTTGCATTCACATAGCACCATTTTCAGGTGAAACAATTGGTAATACATTTGCTGAAGTGCACTGTTGTGAAGAAAAATACATAATATATTGAAATAGAATAACTTTTTTTTTAAACAAGGCATTTAGACTTGATGAACATTTATCTAGCTCCTACAAAGTACCAGGCATTGTGCTAGTTAGGTGCTTCCTGCTTTTATTTAACTTGTATGGCAAGTCTTTTTTATAATTACCTTTTTTTTTGCCTAATTATACAAGCTCAATAGGTAACCCCCTTTTTCTCCCACCTCCCTCCCTTCCCCCTTGTTGTCCCCATTCTACTCTCTTCCCCGTCCTACTTTCCCTCCTCTTCCCTCTCACCCTTTTCCTTCCCTTCTCCTCTCTTGGTGCTTCCTATTTTCTCCCTCCCATCTTCCAGAGCATCTGTTTATGTGGGCGCTGAATTTCCTCTGAGTCGTCTACATTAGTGAGGGTTCAGGACTCAGTGGAATAGCTTGGGACCCCTTCTTGGACTGTCTGCTAGTATTAGAACTCTATTATGTCTGTTTGACCCCTTGCCTTTAAGGATCCTTCTGTCCAAAGCCTTCTCCCCTGTGATCTCTGCTTTTGATATTACTGCCTCCGTCTCTGAAAATGAGGAACCTGATGGTCCAAGAATATTAAATGGATAATGGTTTCATGTTTACTAAGCAGTCAAGCCAAGACTGGAACACAGACCTTTCAGAGTTTTGAATTATTTTCATGCTACTTCAATTAAATAAAGGAAGAAAGTTACAAATTTTCACAAGCATTTGTATTTCAATACGTTTTAAGTATATCGATTGATTTTTACCCTTATTTTTAACTCTTGAAATGATTTGTAAAACATACAGCTCATTCATGTCCGACTTAAGAGATACGCCATAGTAGGCATGGTTTTGGACAGGACACCTGGGGTTGCAGTTCACCTCCATGGTTGCTGATAAATGACCATCATAATGGCTTAAAGAAACAAGGTGTTTATTGTCTCTTATGATTGTCTGGTTACAGTTCTCAGTTCAGCTTGATGGGAGAGCACTCACCAACACCAGGGCTGAGGGAACTGGCCACACCATCTTTATGTAATAGCTAAAAGGGGGATAATCCTTACTTGCCAGACCAGCATGTCTGGCCAAGTGTACAGAAAAATGCCAGGGCCTAATCCCACCCACTATGGGTTAGGCCCAGAGCAAAACCCATAGTGGGGTTTGCTCTGGGCCTAACTCAACAACTAATTCTCTACAAATGTGGCCAGAGCTCAAACCCTTAACTGTCAAGTTGACACCTGTGCCCAACTATGACATCAGGGAAGCTTTTGGTGACCTAGGCTAGTGTCTGATTCTCTCCAAAAGTTCCATCAAAAAGAAGCTACTGCATATGTGCCATGTAAATCCTATCTTTCTTAATACACTGTTCTTTCCCAACTACATCTTGAGGAATTCTGGAGCTTCTCTGGAGGCATTTTCAGTGGGAGCCTGCAAAATTAATTCAAAAGAATTGGAAATGGGATCTATTACATGATACTTCAACCTCTCTCCTTGTACCAGGGCAGCTCTGATTTAAATTGCATAAGTTATCTTCCCAATAAGAATTCCCTCAAATATAATAATTCTCATGGCTATCAAAGATTTCAAAACTGTACCTTTATTACACATACATGTTGTACCATTTTGATGTTTTAGTTTTAGGCATTTGAAAAACACAGATAGAATCAGTGATCAAATAATGGACAAAAAGAAAAGTGGGTCATTATTTTCAGAGAACATGAGATTGTGTTCCATGTAATCGTCAGGATTCACAAGGAGACTAACATGTAACAGTAATTACAAAAAGATCCAGATGTGTCTAAACTAATGTCCTTAAGGGGCTGGAGAGGTGGCTCAGGGGTTAAACCTCTGCCTTGCGGGCAGAAGGTCCCGAGTTCGGATCCTAAACTCCACGTATAGACATCAGGCAGAAGCGGGGCGGCCTGCGTTTCTGGTCCTGGTAGGGCAGAGCCTGTGAATCCCGGGGCAGAGTAAACAAAGAGGAGGAGGTGGAGGCGTCCATGGTGGTTCCCGAATTCGTCCGTGGTTACACACACACACACACACACACACACACACACGCATACACTCACAATTGAATAAAAAAAAAAAAGTTAAGTGAGTATTCTTAATAGGACTTGTTAAGTATATTTCAACTAACCATGAAACCTAATAAACTTGGCATTATCACAACAGTTATAATTCAAATTTTCAGGGCTTCAATTGGTCTTGAAAGTAAAGTATATATATACAAATTGTATAAGGAAAACAAGCATTCTGACCTAATTCATCACACACACACATGCGCACATACACGCACACCCACACCCACACACACAACACACACATACAAACAAGTTACTTTGATTCGTTTCTGAAGGATTTGCACACTTTAAAGCAGAACCTCTATCTAAGGCAGGATTAGAGCAGCCATGCTGGGAATGAGTCTCTCAAGGTCTTTGGAATTCTGGAAGGCCATCCTCCACTGCTGGAATCACCCTAAAGGAACACTCCTGCTGAGGAACTGACTCCTCCCAGATGGCCAACTTCCCTATGAAAGGATTATGGAGATGAGCTTTCCAGCTCACCTGGGCCCAAGAGCAACTGGTTGGACCCCAATGGGTATTAACCAATGGGAAAAAGTCAGTTTTAAAATTAAAAATAAGTTATAAAAAATAAAATAAAATAAACTCTACCTTGATCCTCTAACGTGTTCTGGTTTCAATCTTCGACTCTGGAACACAAAAACCCTACAATATTGGGGGGCTGGAGAGGTGGCTCAGGGGTTAAGCCTCTGCTTTGCAGGTGGAAGGTCCTGAGTTTGATTCCTAGACCCCACGTATAGCCGTCAGTCAGAATGGGGGTGGCCTGCGTTTCTGATTCTGGTAGGGCGGAGCCTGTGAATCCCGGGACAGAGTAAACAAGGAGGAGGTGGAAGCGTCCATGGTGGTTCCCGAATTTGCCTGTGGTTCTACACATACACACACGCACACACACAGACATACACACATGCACACACGCACAATTGAATTAAAAAAAAAAAAAAAACGTACAACATTGGGACAGTCAAGACCATTTCCCTGCAACACATCCACAGCTCAGTAATATTTGCATTTTTTCCTCCACTTGGTCTATATGGTTCTCATTTGTTTTAAATCTTATTTTACTTAATAATCCCAAAATTAGTGCTGAGAATGCTGGGTAGCGTCTCAAAAATAAATTTTCAGTATCAAATAGTTATATTCAAGGAAAATAAAACATGTATTTTTTCCGTGAAACATATGTCAACTCTCATTTTATCTTTATTAATGCAAGGAGGTAGAGTTCCTCCTGAAATCATGCACAACAGTTTTCTACTTTACAGTTTAACTGTCATTAAGTTTTTCCATTTCCATAAAGTAGTATTCAAATTTGGTCAGTCAGAAAAATGCAAACTTTCTTTGTAAGATATTTTACTTTATAGAATTCAATTTTTAGAAGAGTGCAGAAAGTATTGTTGTAACTCATATCTGCATTCCAGTCTCTTTGCTTGACGTCTGATCCTAATGGGTGTTTGTCACCTATTCAAACATATGAGTAAAGAAAAGCAAGATGGCATGGTGTCTGTCAAGTGTAATTTGGAGAACTTTCCTGACTAACAAGCCCTCCAATGTGAGGTAAGTGATAAGACCACATCCTAAAGGACAGCTTTCCTATGACAACCAAAGGATATAGATGAGTTTTCCAGAAACAAGACCCTTGAGACAAGGAGAAATTGAATACTCCAAAGATCATAGCATTAGGAAGGAACATTGTGACCACTGCCCATCCTGCAGTTGCCCTTGGCACTGCAGTATCTCTACATTAAATGTCAACCTTTATTTTCTTTAGAGAGGCAAAGGAAAATATGAACAGATTTGCTTTAGAAAAAACTGAATGGAAAGATGAGAGACATCCTGTTTTGAGATATTTCCATCCTCTCTCTTTTAGGTAATCTTCCCCTTTTTTCTATTTTGTGACTTTCCATTCATTTCCTTATCAAATATGTGTGTGTGTGTGTGTGTGTGTGTGTGCGCTTGCATGTGCGGACACACACACTTGCTAGGTGCTAAACTCAGAATTCAGGCTAGCCAACTAACATTCAGAGTTGCATGAGTTTTGGTCTGTGAATTCTTGGGAGACAGAGTTCACCTGTTATGTTGCTCCCAGGAATGCTGTCTATCATTCAATCAGAAGTAATCAATTTGTCCTTTGGAGGTAATTGTGAGAGTTAGCAGCTTGAACCATGACATATCTTGTAATTCTAAATGAGTTCAGTCTTTGGAACATGAAGGCCGCACATTCTGGAGCAGAGATTCTCAATCTCAGCAGCACAGAGAGCACTGCCAGCTATCAGCCCAAATGCAGTCCCAGTCTCGGTGCTTCTCCAATTAGGATTTAAGTTTTTTTTCTCCAAGTGTTTACAAAGTATAAACAAAACACTTATCTACCGAGATTACTTAGATCAGAGAATTTTATCATGCAACAGAAGAGTACTTAAAACAACTTTGTCTTTGCAGTAGAGTGAAAGGATACTGCTATGTGCCATGGTTGAATGTCAGTTGTCCCCTATAGGATCATGTGTTTGCATCCTCAGCCGATGTTAACTTTTGGAAGGTAGTGGCACCTTTAGGAGGTGGAGCCTTGGTGGAGGAAAGCATATCATAGGGGGCAGGCCTTGAGATTGGGTAACCTCCTCACTTAGCACCCTTACCCCCTCTTTCCTAGTCATTTGTTTTGGTTGTTTCCTGCATGCTTTTTCTTTAAATCTTTCTCCCTTTCTGTCTGAGTATGAGTGTTGTGTCATATTAGCAAAATGAAAAGTAACTAGTTCCGCCCATCATGAGCTGGGTCTGCCTCATCAACTAGATAATCTCCTGCAGGTTTGCTCTATGCTTAACTCAACGGTTAATTCTCCACAAATGTGCCAGAACTTGAACCCTCAAATGTTGATACTTATATCTAGCTATGACACTTCACCCCTTGTCAACTTGACACAAAAACATATCATTTTTAAACTGTAACCTTCATTCCTTGTCCCCAAAAGATTTAAATTTATCTTATAATATAAATATACTTAATTTTATTAATTCTAAAACTCTAAAAGTTCTCACAGACAAATTTTAAAATGTTCTGTCATTAAGATTCGGCTTCAACATTTTAAAAGTTCAGAAGCTCTTAACCATGAGAGCTATCAAGTCAAAATAAACTTAATACTTGATAAAACATCAAAATGGAAGCATTGTGGCACAATAAGAAAATATCAAGTTAGGATGAAAGTCCAACAAATCAAATACTGCATCGTGTACTTCAATGTCATCTTCTGTTATTTATCATGTAGTTATGGTGGCTCAGAAATTCTGGATAATCTCAGTCCCTCTTTGCAGCTCAATGTTGTGCAAACAGAGTTTCTCTAGACCAGGTTGAATCTCCATTAGCAGCTATCCTTAGTACACATCCTGTGGTTCTGGCATCTCCAACAATACACTGGGTTCTCCTCTGCTGCTGAAAACTAAGTGTGGCAATACTAAGTGTGCATAATAAGTTGTAATACTAAGTGGGCAATACGAAGTGTGTCTTGGTTCAGGCAATCTTTAATCCAGTGAATCCCCCTTGTAGGGCAAAGGCCTGACAAGAAAATGGGATGAGTTAACAAGAGAATATACTGTGAGAAAAATGAAGAGCGAGTGTGAACAAGAGAGAGAGAGAAAGAGAGAGAGAGAGAAATTCTGGTCCACATGTTTCACTGTGAGAGAATGACTTACAAAAATCATTCTTGTGATACGTTATAGCATCAGCCTCTTCAAGTCTTTCCTAATGGCTTCACTTTCTCTCACTCTGCAAATGTGCTTAATGGTGATGATGTGTTTAACCTATTACATCACAATATAGATGGTGCGAATAACAATTTACTGATTGAGTCTCTCAAGGGACATTTGCCAAATATTTACTATACATAAATATTATACAAAGCTTAATGTTGAAAAACCAGTGTCTGATGACAGAGTCCTCTTTTGTATGTCAAACTTCTTAGCAGGTTTATGGAGAAAGGAGACAATACCAAGAATGCACCATGTTTCCTTGAGTGGCTGTATATATTTTGAGTGTTTGTGAGCATGTAAATATACCCAACATAAATGAGACTAGACTGTTTTCCATTATGGGTAATAGGAAAAAAGGAGGGATTAAGTTGTCTATGATGTTTAGGCTCATTTTTGTGGTTCAGTGCTCCTTTCTGAATCCTGCAAATGGCATTGTGTGATACTACACAGGAGTAGACTCAAGAGAAATTCCAGTCTGCCTCTGGGTAGGCATCTTCCTAATTAAAGTAGTTATTAGCTTTTCATTGTGTGCAGACACTGCTCTATGGTTTCCATAAATTTCCTCCAATGCAGAAAATAGCTCTATGAGGTTATATTATCTATTTCATAATTTGTAGCTAAGAAATTTCAGAACTTGTCAAAGTGGAAGAGATTTGAGTCAGACCCCAAAATCCTTACCTAACTCTTCTCCCACGCTGTCTCAGTTCTGGGAATGGCATGGCCGTGGGCAGTGCCCTTTGTAATGTCAACAAAGTGATGAGACAGTTCAAGAGTTAGGGAACTTGGTATTAAGCTTAACGACCTGAATTCAATCCCTTTTAACCCACAAGGTACATGGAGAGGACTGGCTCTGAAGACTATCTTTGGGCCCCCATTTGCATGCTAAACAACTAAAGGTCTTCATAGTATGGTCTAATTCTTTTATCCCAGCCCTCTTGAGCCACTTGAATTTTTTCACAGGTACTTTCATTAATGTTAATTTGCCTAAAGGGAATGCCTTCTTTCTTCTCCTTACTTATGATTCTGAAGAAGGAAAAAAGATTCAATTCTTTTGATTGGATCTCTAGAGGCAGTTAAATTTCCTCTACCCACAGTCACCAGAATGAGTTATGTGCTCCATCTTCATTTTTCCAGAACATTCTAGCCCTGTCTCCTGCTGTAACTATGATCACCAGTAATTAATAAAATTCCTAATGTTTCTTGGGGCTCTCCTCTCATCTCTGCCCCATCCCCCAGTAACTGTTGCCAGTTGGAAGCAACAACTGGATTAGCTGCTCTTCCTTAGAAACAGGATTTGATGTGTGAATGCAAGAGAGGGTGTTTCTGGAGACTAAAGATGAAGGTCAAAAGAATGGCCAAAGTTCTCTGGTAGGAAGGAAGGACTGGAGTCTTTTACAAACTCCATGCCATGTGCTGGTTCTTGCCAACATGGACCATGGGCAGAAGTCCAAACCTTAGATGCCGATTTCTTTTCTGAAGAGACTTGCATCCTGTAAGGCTATATAAAAAGTCTTCAGTGAGCTATTTAAGCTATTTTATCTAACTATGTTTATTTTCCTTTTGAGCTCTTCTACCTCCTTTTGTCTGAAGGAACTGACATTCAGCCCTTATAGCCTTTGGTCACACCTCTTTCACTCTGAAATCATCCACTCTGGCCAGCCTCAAGTTTGTCATTATCACAGAACAAATTGAGACACATTTTTAGAGTGGATTAAAAGCTAAATGAAACAAGCAAGCAAAGATAAACTCAGAACTTCATCTTTTGCAAATGACCTTACAGATTGCAACATGGGTCTCCTTCTCCTTTTCAGTGTCCCCTCCTCCACTTTTCTTTTCCCTTTTCTTTTTGTTTCAGATATATACACCTTTAGAGCTTTCCTCTTTTCTGTCTTATTTTGTTTGTTTGTTTCTTAAGGTCTTGTGGAACATAGTAGGTCTCAAATTTAATATGTAGCTGAGGATAGCCCTAAGCTCCTAGTCCTCCTTCCTTCACTTTAGGAGTTCTAGGATCATAGTTACATATCATCATGTGTGGCCTTTCATTGCCTTTAATGATTCACCACAGAATGACCTAAGAAGTATAATTAGCAATTCAATATCCCACATCTAATCAAAGTCTTTGGGGTGTGTGTGTGTGTGTGTGTGTGTGTGTGTGTCTACAGGTATATATACATGTGTTTATATGTGCATAGCCATGTTTATGCAGGTGAATAGTATGCAGATATGCACTTGTTGCTTTTGTGATGAGGTCCAGGTTCTTGTGCTCTGGAGGTGAAGATTGAAATCAGAACATGTGTAGAGGACTAGGAAGATTTTATTAGAGAGGAGAAAAGATGAAATTCATGGACATGGAATCCATGAGGGGCAAGGAAGCCAAGAACTTATGGTTTCCAGGTATGACATCCATGAGGAGCAAGAGAGCTAAAAGGAAATCACAGGCTCCAGGCAAGAAAGCCAAAGATGCTGACAAGGTCAGTGTATTTATAGGGTTAGGCAGGTTCAGGAAAAGTGTTTGTTCCTTACTGGTTAACTCCAGTGTAACAGTTACTCTTAACTATTGCTGTGAGAGAACACCTAAAGTCAATCAACTTAAAGGAGAAAGGGAGATTTATTCAGCTTACAGTTTCAGAAGGAAGGTACAGTCTCTCAAAGCAGAGGCAGCATGGCTAGCCGACCAAAGCTGGAGGAGATTAAGTCACCACAGACATCTTGGAAGCTGAGAGCTACAGACTGCTTCCTGCAAAGTCTGACTTCTCCTAGAGGAAGGGTGGGACTAATCCACCTCAAGGCCCACCTCTTGTTATTGCCTTCCTCTAGCAAGGCTCTACCTCTCAATGTACTATGACCTTGCCAAACACATGAGACTGTGGGGGACACATTTCAATCCATGACATCCAGTTTCTGAAAACTTGATTAGAGCTTTTGTTCCCCTATGTCTCATTGGTCTACTTAAATTCAGGCTCAACCCAGTCGACTTTGTGATGGACTTCGTAGACAAGCTGTTTCTTTTGAGGAACTTAAAGTATGTGCAATGGTATCATGGTTTGAAATGCTAGTTGTCCCCCCACAGACTCATATGTTTGAATCTTTAGTTTGGGAAAGTCATGGCACCTTTAGGAGGTGGAGTCTTGCTGGAGGAAGACAGTCACAAGAGGTGGGCCTTGAGGTTGCTTAGCCCTGCCAGGTTTGAATGAGTGAGTCTGCTCTCGAGCTAGCAGCAGCTCTTTGCCTCCAAAATGTCTTCAGTGACTAAGGCCATCTCCATCTTCTGCCAGCCAACCATGCCTTTTCTGCCATGATGGACTGTTTCTCCCCTCTGGAACCATAAGCTAAATTAATTTCCTGTCACTGTCCTACAGCAACTGCGAACCAAACCCAAGGGGAGGTGTGAAGATTAAGATTCAGACACAAGGGTCTTTTCACAGGAGAGCATGCCTTGCAAGCAGACAACCCCGAATCTTTACTTCTCACAGTATTTATACAGAAAGACAAGATGCTAAAAACAGATTGGGAAAACAACACAAAGTGCTTAGATTATGGAAACATAGAAACAATACAACAATAAGCAGATACAGCTAGTTACGGCAACATTTCCTCGTGCTCTGTAGAAACAAAAAGATCCACCAAGCATATCCACAACAACAGTCAAAGTGAACCAGCACTCAGGGTTCATGTCCCTGCCATGTAATTCATAACTGCCAACAGCAAATATGCTCCCCACAATCTCCCCTTTTTCCCATTAAGTTGTTTGATTTTGGGTATTCTCACAGCAACAGAGAAGATTAGCCAGTACAGAAATTGGTGCCAGAAGTGGGCTGTGTAAGACTAAGCGTACCTGATATCAGAAAGTACAGCCGAGAGAAGTTGGTACTGAGTAGACGGTATGGCCATTACTGTGGTGTGACTTGTAAGTCACTGGAACTGTTTGTTGGGAAAGATATGAAGAACTTTGGAACTTTGCATAGAGAAAGCCTGTGCATCTTGGAGACAGGATCAAAAGACCCATTTTTGTGAGAATTTGGAAGATATTAATGCCATGAGAGATGCAGGTAGTGATGATACAGAGGAGAGCAGAGACTTTTTGGGGAACTTGACAAGTAGCAAATGGAGTGACATGTGGGCACAGTGATTAAGTGTTGTCCTAATTCTGAAAGCTTGCCTGAAGTTAAATTAATTGCTTGGCAGAGGAAATTTTGAGACAATGTAGTCTTAATACTGTAGCATGTCTCATTTTTAGCACTCTTGTTCAGAGTTGTAAGAAAAAAAGAATTAGGCAGAAAGATGAAAACTATGAGGGTTGATGATGAGAAAGCAAAGGCAAACTAAAGAGTTGAACCAGGAAGAGACAGAGAGCTAAAGAAATAAGAGTTAAATAAGTGTTAAAGAAATAAGCTCCATTACTGAATCAAAGTCTTCTCTGCTTTTGGATAATAGGAGAGACCTTACCCTGAGGGTAAGGGAGGCTTCAGGGAAGGTTTCCACTCATAAGATGCAAATTCTTTTGGATGGAAAGGATTGAAGGTTATAGTTTCAAGAGGATTACCTGCTCCTCTAAAGCAAAGGTCCAAGAGAGATTCCGAGAGTCAGCATGAAGAAGTTGAACCTGCCATGAGCCAAAAGGACTAGTCTCCAAGGCTGGCAATATTATCTACATGGTTCTGGTTTTAGAACCAACAAAGATACAAGAGGGAAGGTTTCAGAGAATATCTGAATTAAGGTAGTATGTGGCAGGATCAGAAGTCCTGATATTTAGAAGCCCAAGAAGAGCAGTTCATGCTGTGGAGTTAAAGCCTGGTTTTCTGTTGAAAAGTGAAGATTTTTAAGATGCCAGCAGCCAACATGGAACATCTGCCTAGGAGAGCTGTATACTATGAGATGAGCCAGCCCAAGAGGATGATGTGTTCCATAGATAACTGTGCTGGAGGGGTAGAACTGAAGTCTTTTGGAACTAAGGGGATTTTAACAAGAGGTTCATCTGTTCGACATGGAGCCAAAGGATGTGGAGTTTGTCCTGCTGGTTTTTGACCTTGTTATGGACCTATCTTCCCTGGATATGTCCCCATTCCTTCCTTTTAGAATGGGAATGTTTATTCTGTGCCATTGCATGTTAGAAGTATGTAAACTTGTCTATTTTTTTTTTTTTACAGAAGACTTTGGATTTTGGGCTTTTGGACTATGTTGGGACTACTAATGTAGTCTTTGAGGAATTTTAAAATTGGACTGAGTATGGTTTGTATAATGAGATGGCCACAAACCTGTGGGGGCCCGGGGCAGAATATCATGGTTTGAAATGTGAATTGTCCCTTACAGGCTCAAGTGTATGAATCTTTAGTTTGGGAAAGTCATGGCACCGTTAGGAGGTAGAGCCTTGCTGGAGGAGGCAGTCACAGGATGTGCGGCTTGAAGTTAGTAAATCCCATCCTGTTTGAATGAGTCTGTTCTTGAGCTAACAGCAGTTCTCTGCCTCCAAGATGTCTCTGCCTCCAGTGATTTAGTTTACCTGTAATTTCTGCCAGTTAGCTTTGCCTTTTCTTCCATAATGGATTGTTTCTTCCCTTTGGAACCATGAGCTAAATAAATTTCCCCTTTCTCCCATTAAGTCGTTTGATTTTGGGTAATCTCTCACAGTGACAGAGAGGAATAATTGGTATAAATGGAGAGTTTATCACCATATCTTTTCATAAACAGGTTTTGGGGAAGCTGGAGACCTTATCTCTGTGAATCATTAGAACCAGTTCTTCCAGATTAGTGGGGTGTGTTCCTTTGGCATAATCCCCACAGTGGAGACCTTCAAAGACCTTTGAAGACCTTCTAAACATGTCCCTGTTCTGAAACTGTCTAATATTCACATGTACATGTGAACATGTAGAAGTTAGAGAACAATCTCAGGTGTTATTTCTCAGACAGTATTTATGCTTTTTTTTTTTTTTTTTTTGCTTTAAAATGTGGTCTCTCATTGACCTCGAACTCACCTAGTAAACTGAAGTAGATACCTGGTGAGTTACAGAGATAAGCCTGAATCAGCACTGGTATTATAAGCATGCATCAGCACACTTAGCTTTTTTTTTGGTGGGGGGGAAAGGAAGAGGGTTCTGGGTATGGAACTATTCAAGTCTGCGAGACAAGTACATTGTTGATTGAGCTATCACTCCAGCCCCTAAAAAGAGATTTTAAAAGAATTTGTGACCTAATTGCAAATGGTTTGGATTTTTTTATGCTAAAATATTTCCTTATATATATTTTGATGGAAAAAATAGTATGAGCAAAGTTTCTGGCTTAATACTTCAAAATATGATACCCCTCAAAAGAATACATAATAAGCTCATTCAAAGGTTGGTATACATGAAGGTGAAAACCATGATTAATTAAAATTCTGAGCATGCTATGCTCCCAATGTCAGTTCCTTCACTTACATGTCATGTAAATTTAAAAAGGTGCACAGAATCTCATTAATTCTGTCTATGTAAAACTTGAATGCCTTGATGGTAATATTAGATAATTTTTTCACCAAACTTTATTTAACCTTCTGAACCTAAATGACTAGAGGACATCACTGGAGAAATACTAGTGCAACATTTGTTCAGTCTTCTAGGATTCAAAATACAAAAGGACTATGACATATAGTAATATGTCAATAATTTATACATATTTTTCAATTGGAAATACATAATGTTACCTGACTTCTCTATATTGATCATGGTTTATGTGTATAGAGGGAGAGAAGTAGTATGGCATGGGAAATGATAAAGGTGAGAAACATCCTCTTAAAGATGATCATATCTACCTAGGTGGTTATTTGAACAATTTCAACCAGAAATTTAAATATGTCTTGAGTAGGAATAAAAGAGCCATAGTAAAAGGGCCTAAAATACATGTGGTGAATGTAAAAGATAAAAATCTAATGTGTCTACAACATTAGGTTAATGTAAACTTTATGCTAATTTCACTAAAATTTATTCCGTGTCAACTTAATAGGTTCTGTTCTAAAGTTTTATATAGAATTGACTCATTTGTTAAGATCTGTGTGGTAGATACCAATATTTTCATTTTCAATAGGTGAAAACAAGTTCAAATATCAATAAATTTTCACAAGTCCATTGCAAAATTGTGATATGGAAGTTTTCTGGTTCCAGATCATAAATCATTTACTATTATGGAGTACTGTTCTGTATCAGCGTGTGTAGTATCAGACCTTCAAGACCATATGGACCCTGATGGATCAGCCACTGGCCAGCTGACGTCATCAGATTACCCATGACATCATGATATCAGATTACCCTAACCTTGCTTTTTCTTGTTCACAGGAAGAGGGAGCTAGACTAGGACAATGGCCAATACTGACTCTATTCAGATTGCAGTGGTATGTAGAAATTCACTGATTAGAATAGAATTCTTTTTTTTTCTGCAGACTACTTATATTTTAATTTCTCTTACAAGAAAACTCTAATGATTCTAGAGACAGTGTGCCAAAACTAATTTAAAAGGTCAGGGTAGCCATTAAATATATTTTAAAATTCATTCACATAAGCCAGCAAAGAAAAAAAAAAAAGAAAGTATGAAGAGAGAAAAGGATGAACATTTGTAACAGTAGTAAAAACTATGAGATTCCTGAAAGCAATCCTTAAAAATCACACTCTCCCTTTATTGAAAAAAAATTGTAAAGCATACTTGAGAACTGTGAAAGATCTAAATAAATATTGTAAAAACCAATATTTAATACATATATTATGGGAATTTTTTTCCAGAATTGAGTTGTTAAGTAGCAAGATTGAAGATTCAAAAAAAGGGGTTGATTATCAATTTCAATGTTGGTGATGATAAAAATGATAGTGAAAGAAGATAAGCATTGTATGAGGAGCTTTACCAAAGGAAGATTAATGAAGAATGGGAAGAAGGTTAAGGGAATCTCTGGGATAGAACTGAAACAGCAGCAGAAGAAAAATGGACAAATTAAATTGAATATCGTTGTTAATGTGAAGCTGGCAGGTACTGGGTAAAAGTAAGTAGAAGATGAAGTCAGAGAGAAAAGAAGCCATATCATTTTACCAAGCTGCTGTATTTTATTATCCAAAGCAATATTGAAAGGAGTAAAACTGCATCTTTTCATGTTTCACTTCACTACATCTTTTGGGTAAATTCCTAGTGAACAACAGTTCAACTCTTGAGCAAGAAAAAAAGGGTCAGTAAGATGGCCCAGCAGGAAAAATTGCTTCAGGAAATCTGCTCCCAGAGTTCAATTACAAGAGCAAATATGGCTGAAGGAAAGAGCTGTATTCTGAAAATTACCCTCTGACCTCCACAGTGTGCTTACTTTTGCTTTCTTACTTCTCTTTCTTTCTTCCCATACTATCTCATAAACAGAGAAGTTCAAAAAGAAAGAACAATAGCTTCATTCTGTCTTGTTTCTTGCTACAGGTACATTCATATTCTCATCTTTTACAATGAGAAGAACTTTTCAAGGATTGTGTTGCAGTTTGCCTACATGCTGTTGATAAATTCACAGCAAAATGGCTTATGTGAACAAGGTGGTTTTATTCTGGCTTACAATTGTCTGGTTACATTTTTTAATACAGCTTGGTAGCAATGCTCACACAAACACCAGCAGTCGAGAGAACTGGCCACTGAGGATATCCACAGGACTGCTGAAAGAAGTAAAATCACAACTTGTCAAACAGCATATCTGTCCAAACATACCGGAGAATGCCAAACTGTACTACTTTCCCTCATCTCATCCATCTGCTCAGGGAATAGCTCCACTCACCATGGATTGGATCTTCCCATATCAATTAGACAATCTCCTGAAGACTTGCTCAAGGTCTTAACTATTAATTCTTTACAAATGTGCTCAGATCTCAAGCTTTCAATCATTAAGTTTATAACTAACTAAGTACCATAGCTTAGTATACCAGGGGAAAGTAGAAGTGGAAACAGTAGAAATTCAAATAAAGTTTGAAGAAGATGGTGGTAACTTATTCAGGAATCATTGTCAATAGTCTAATTTAGCATGAGTAACACCTGGTATATATTATGTTTATTTTTCTTTCCTTTTTGTTTTGAAAGAAAAATACCACTGAAAAATTATTATATACTGAAGTAGTTTGTTGGACTTTGGTGAGGATGTAGAAAACTATCAAAATACTGTGTTACCTTTCCAGTAATTGTAATAATAGCAGCATCAAAATGATTACTCTTCCTTATTCCTCTCCAGTACATTCAATTTCATTAAGCAATGTTGTTATGTATGTAGTGTGATGTCATGGTTTGAATGTAAGTCATGCCCCCACAGGCTTTTATAGGTTTGAATCATTAGTTGATGAGTGGGAAGGTCATGGCATCTTTAGGAGGTAAAGCCCTGCTGGAGAGTGATCTTTCCTTGCTGCTGCTAGGAATCAACTCTTGGAGTTTACAGTTTACAACTCTCAGCCTCCCCGATGGACATGAGTCAAGATACCTCCAGCTTCTGACAATCATGCATGTCTTTTCTGTCCTTAAAGACTGAATCATTCCTCTGGAACTGTAAGCTAAATAAATCTCCCTTTTCTCACTTTAAGTTGCTTGAGTTTTAGTGGTGTCTCATAGCAGCACAGAAGAGTAACTGATAGATGCTACATCTTATCCAGTTTTCTCTGTGCTATTTGTGTGTGTGTGTGTGTGTGTGTGTGTGTGTGTGCACGTGTAAGTGTGTGAATATTTCTTCCATTATATTTAAAAGACTGGAATCACAACATTTATATTGACGATTGACCAATCTTTTTAATAATTTAAAAATAAACGGAGCATAATGTAATCAAATATGATTACATATATTTTCACAAAAATGAGTCAAATATAGGAAAAGCAATGTAATGTAGTATTTTTAATCTTTGATAAAGTAATGCATGGAACGTGTAAATTCCCAGCATCAAATTGAAGGCCTCCTCAAAAATATGATATGTGTGTGAGAGAGAAGGAAGAAGGAGTAAAAGGAGACAGAGACAGAGATAGAGAGAGAGAGACAGAGAGAAGGGAATTATTGTGTATTCTGCTATGGCTCCTATTTTCAAGTTGATCTCTTTTGCTACACAGTACAAGTGCTGTTATAAGCTTTTAGAAATACAATTTCTGTGCTGTCTGCAGGTTAAGTAAGCTCATTTTTTCTATTTTAAATATCTGGTAGTATAAGCCTCAGGACAATTTTTAACTTTGTTCAAAGTTCTTAATGTGACTTCTTGTCATTTAGAGTTGAATTAAGAGTTGAAATATGATATGAATGTCCTCTGTAAAACAAAATGTATTTTTCCAAACTATCATTAGTTTAAGATAGAAAAAGATCTCAGTTCTATTCAAGCAATGGCTTACTAACAATAGCACTGTTTCTTTTATGTGAGTCTAGATTTGAAAGGTACTTGCATTTTTCATAATGAATGTTATTACATGCAGCCAAAAGCATTTTTGTTCTTGAATCTCTAGTCCAAAGCATGCACAAATGGTTTGAAAGTTCATGAAAATCTTAATATCTTACAAAATATTTTTAAAATTCTGAAATATTCCATTTGGATGTTTGTAGAAATATTATTGAGTTGATGCTAAGTGTAACTGGATTTTTTTCTTATCCATTAAATCGATTCTTTGAAATGTCCATGTATTCCTGCTACTGTCAACCCCAACCCTCCCACTCCAGTCAGCACCCATCTTTCATAGGAATCCCTTTTCAACAATTCTTTTTGTTTTTTGACCTTCTGAGTTTATTTAGAGCCATTCCTGTGAGCATAGGTTTGGACTCACCAATGATTATATAACTGAAGGCAGTGACTCTGCTTCTCCCAGAATCTATCAGTAGTCAGTAGTTCAGCTTCATGGGTCCCTGTCCTATCTATAACTGTCAAATTTTAGGCCAGTCTTGTGTATGCCTGGTACAGGTAAATGTAGTTGCTATGAGCCCATTGTTACAATGGCATTTTTTCAGCTTTTCTCCCCATTTCCCAGCTTTTTCTTTTTCCTGCCCTCCTCTTTCATGATGTTACCTGAATTTTAGGGTGGTATAAATGTGTTGTTTACTGCTTAGCACTCACTGGTCTCTTGTTCTCAGCACCTTGAGTCATGATCTCTGCATCCGCTGCTGCCCTTCTTTGCAAAGATGGATTTCTCTGATTGATGCTGACAGTAGCATTTGTTTACAGGTATAAACATAGATATCTAGAAATCAGTTTAACATTTTGTTAATTGGGGTCATCCAAAGTGATAACTTCTTTCTTATGTTCTATGATTTTCTCAACCATCTGTTTTGACAGTATTACAGAACCAGGCATTGATTTCCTTCTGAGGAGCTTGCGTCAAATCTGATAAGAGAATGGCTACTTAGCCCCCATAAGAGTTTTGACACTACTACGGAAGTGGACATTTCTTACCTGAAAGGTTGATAATTATTCAAAGTTAATGGTCTTCTTGGTTTCTTACTTGCTTATTCTTAATTAACCACACAATTTTCACTTGAGATCTCTTTAGAAATGTGCACAATGGGCTGGAGAGATGGCTCATGGGTTAAACCTCACAAGCAGAAAGTCCTGAGTTTGGATCCTGGATCCCATATAAAAATGCCAGGTAGAAATGGAGGTGTCCTGCACTTCTGGCCCTGGAAGGTGAAGTCTGGAAGATTTCAGAGCAAAGCAAAGAGGAGGTAGAATAATCCAGGATAATTCTTGAAGTCATCCTTGGGCCACAAAGGCATGCCCAATTCACACACACACACATACACAATTAAAAGAAAATAGGAAAGAAAAAAAATACACTTAGTGCTTTTGCCTTGGGTTCTAAAACTGATAATTTTAAATTGTCATACTATAATAAGTTATATACCTCCTAATTAAATTCATTTAGTACTTGTCATAGTTAAGCATAGGTGTCAAATTGACTGTTGAAAGTTTGAGCTCTGGGCACAGTTGTAGGGAGTTGATGGTTGAGTCAAGCCCAGAGCAAACCTGAAGGAGATCGTCTAGAATAATCCAGGATTATAATCCAGGATTATAATCCAGAAGACCTAGCCCATGGTGGGTGGGATTAGGCCCTGGATAAATCACAGAGAGCTGTTTGAGAGAGTTGGCATCCTTCTGTTCACTTGGCCAGACATGCTGGTCTGGCAAGTAAGGATTGTCCATCTCTCAGCCATTATGCAGTGATGGTGTGGCCAGTTCCCTCGGCCCTGGTGTTGGTGCATGCTCTCCCATCAAGCTAATCGTAAGAGAATAAACCCCTTGTTCTCTTAAGCCATTTGATGGTCATTTATCAGCAACCATGTAGGCTGACTGCAACAATACTACTCTGATATTATGACTTATTTTTCATTTGTTATGGAATATATAATTATTATTAAATGTTTTTGCAGCAAGCATCACAGCTTATTCCAGCAAAGCCCAAATGCATATTGGAAACTACTTGACTAATATTTTGGAAACCAAGCACAAAAGGAAAAGGTAGTGATGAAAACATACATTAAAGGGAAAAAATAGACCTGATTTCCAAGCTTCTACTTATAAACTATGTAAGTATGCCTTCTTTGCTTTTCCACAAAGCTAGTAGATTATGGAGTCCCAAAACACAGTAACTGCATCATCTAGGAAACTTAAAATAGATCACCAAGCACCATTCTCAAAGTTCCTATCCGAAAGCCTGGGAAAAGACTCAAAAGACTATATTACAAATGGTTCTCACACAATTTTAATGTACAGCTGTGTGCAGAAATGACTCGTACTTCTTATAGGAAATTTCAGTCATGAAATTTTTGTCAAAGAAATATCCCTATATATATATATATATATATAATTCATGTTGAGTCAGCTTATTACTTTCTCCCATTTAATTGAGAAATTGGTAATTTACAAAATAGGATTGAAGTTTTAGAAGGTGATAGAACACAGATGCTTAGTCTCCTTATCCTGCCTTTTATTTGTATGTTAACTCATGCAAGAGAAGTACTGATTGGTGAAATCTTCCAATATTCAGCCAAGAAGAGAACTAGCTTTTCTCTTTATAATTGAGGGGGAAATATAAAACACAAGGAATACTTTGGAATGCCAGAAGGGTAACTCTTCTACTAGTTTTTGACTTTTCTGTTGTAAAATATGGTTGCTGAACCATGAGCAATATCCACTATGAAATAAAGATGATTGCCATTAAAGGAAGTAGATAACCACACTGTCAATCATGCTGAAAGCAAATCTTAGGACAGGAAATAAGTAAATGCAGTGTTGATTTTAGCCTGCACTTTAGTCTTCTTCTTCTTGTTGCAACAGGCTAGTGAGTGTTAACAAAAAAAAAATATAATATATATGTCTGGAAGCTGTGAAGCACAAGATTGGACAAGGGCCTTCTGGCTACATTATCCCCTGGTTGAAGGTAGAAAGGCAAAAGCGGATATGAATGCATATGTGAAAAGTGAGGTAAAGGGACAAACTCACTCTTTAAAAAAAAGAAAAACAGAAGCAGGAAACTCACCTCCATGATAAATACTCTAATTCTCTGATAATAGCATTAATTCATTAATGGGGCCAGAGCCCTTACGACCTAGTCACCTCTTAAAGACAGCATCTGTCAGCAATGTTGTATTAGGAGTCACGTTTCTGAAATGTGAGATTTCTGAGAGATGTTTAACAGCATTCTGAAGGGAAGCTTAGGTTGAGTAGTTTCTCTAGGTCTTTTCAAAGATAATTCCAGATGGTAAGGGAAAGAGAACATCAGTCATGCTGAGAGAGGAAGCAGACAAGTAGAAAAGCTTGTTACTGGACCTAGAAAAGCTGTCTGGCCTACGGGAACCATCAAAGGTTTTCCTTAGAATCATCAATGTTTAACTACAGAATTAATTCTAGAGAACCAGCTTTGTATTAAGGTGTTGTGATATGTCATGTTCATCTTCTCTTTCATAAACTTGGAACATTTGCTAAAGTCTTGTTATATTTCAACAATAAGCCTTATAGTTAGAAAAAGTGCAATATAGGCAAATGTAATAATGGCCAATATTAGTATAATAAGAACAGATTAGTAGAAAGAAGAAAGTTTCTTCTAAAAATAGACCAAGAGGGTAAATCCAGCAAGGCTTTCTTGATCAAATTCTTCTTTCCTGTTTCTCTGTGTATGAGACAAGATCACTCTAGGATGAAAGTGTTAAAGGTGAAAATAAAGGGAATGTTGAAGCTTTCTAGGTTTTACAGCTAGCTCTGGAGGAGAGAAGTTCTAGTTTCTTCTACAACCAGAATTGCATGATTTAGGAGGGCAGAAGGTCAGGGAAACGGTACTTTTGAAACCCTTCCAATCTTCAGTTCAAAGTGCTCAGCACACTGAAACCCCATACTTTGAGGTATCATATTCTGAACCATGACAGCATGCAGGGAGGACAAGCTTTGCCCTGTCCAGGACTTCCTGGGTTGCATACGACAGAAAATAACTCATACTCACTTAAAGTAATAAAGATCATTTATTGGCTCACAAAACTACAAAGCAGAAGAGACAGCTTGTTTTACTCACTGTTGGGCCAAGACACGCAGGTGGTACTGCCGGGCCCTCTCAGTTCCCACAATGCTTCACTATCATTTGCCTGCTGTCCTCTGTCCACAGGCCTCCCCCAGCTCTAGTCCTTCACCAGTCCTTGTTTGACTTACTGGAAATGAACCATTTGGATTCCAATTCTGGGAAGAAAAAGACACTTCTCATTTTGTAAGTTCTTTATGCTTGAGAAAAGAACAATAAGAAAAGGAAAATAGAGTTTCTGAATTTAAGAAGAAATTGCATCATAAATATAACAACTGCCCTCTTGTTACATTGAACTAAAAAAAATCATTTATTTTAGAGTTTAAATAGAAAAAAAGCAAATGTTACCAAAATATTATGCATCAAATGCTATAGCAACTGTTGAAAATAAAATTTAGAACAATGTGCAAAATTCTAATTATAGCACCAAAGGGAATATGGCAAGGAGCTAAGAGACAAATGTTACTGTAGAACTAGAATTAGTTTTGCCATTGTGAGACTTTCACTCCTCCAAGTGTCATAAATTTGGGGTTGACACTGATGGCCAGTCTGGTTGTTCCTCCCTTGTTCTTGCCTAGGGAAAGGTAAAGGATGAACAAAGGAGGAGGGGCAGGGGGTTTCAGAGCTGCTTAACCAGTTCATCAGGCCATCCTATATGTGCTCTGCCATGCCTGGAGTTTGCCATTCCAAGGGGGGGGGTGTCATAAAATTACCATATTTCTTTCTCTGAGGATCTAAAGTGATATTCTTAAATTTATCAGCAATAAGCAATATTTTGACCTCCTTCTGTCTGACTCTTGAATCTATTTCCCAAGTGGTTCATATCTCATGTTGTGAAAGAAAGGCTTCTGGTATTAGCTCCTGAAATTTCAATATCATCATTATTATCATCATGTAGAACACAGTATAATTCCTAAAATGAATGACCGTGTCTAGTACAGTTGTTTTCATAGTATTGCATGTAACTATATTCACATACAATTGAAACTGCAGTTCCCAAAAACGAATTGTAACTGAATAGGTTTTCCTCCCCATGAAGCCAAGAGATGAGAGTCATGGAAGCTAAAATCCAACATATACTTCCAAACTCATGTGGAATTATGAATCTTTCCCCTAACAGTCAATGGTTTTCATATTCGCTAATGCTTGTTTTATGTCTTTATTTTTCAGAATAAGTGGTTTATAAATTCTTCCAATTACACATTTTCCTTGTGTCTTAGCTCATGTGCCAGCTTAACATAGAAATGGTAATTGTGTTTTTATAATGAAAAAGAAGGAATATATCCCACTTTAAAAGTTACACCACAGAGGAGAGTTTGGCATGCACATTAAAGGATACTCCGGGGATGGGAGGGGGAGGCACTGGGGGATGGGGAAAGGGGGTGGGGGGTTGGAGGGAGGAAGGGGACCGATGTACCTGTTCAGTTTGTATGAGTGGAAATAATAAAAATAAATTTTAAAAAAAAGTTACATCACTCCCTCAGCATATCCTTCTTCTTCCTAGTTCCATATAATTAATTTTGGTTTGCAATTTAAAAGAAAATGTCAGATTCATAGATTTTTGGGTGCAATCCAGAATGCTTTCAGAATTTTTTGGCAAAGAAAAATGTCAGTCAATTAAGTGATTGATTAAAATAACACAACACCAAGAAACAACTGCTCTCAATGAATGGCATTAGACAAAGAATGAGGAACCTCCTCACTTAAGACTTTGCCCACCCAAGAGCCACATACAGTACAACAGAAATTTGACCCCTTTACCAACACAGGCACCCCAAAGGGAATCCTGTGATACATACAAACAGAGGGATGGGGGGTGGAATGGGTGGGACACTACAAGATTGATTAAGGGAGGGGGAGGGCAGAGAAAAAGAAGGGTGGGGAGGGGGATCAAGGCAAAGACATAAACCCATTTTGTTTGTAAATGAAAAGTGAAAATTCTCAAAAAAATAAATAAAATAATACCAAGAAAAATGCACACTAGGTCATGCAGTAGTATGCTTAGCTGTTCAAGTGAATTGTTTAGTCATTTATGAAAAATGCAAAATTAAAGTACAGGGATAATACATAAACATCACTCATCCTACATTCATTAGATTCTTTTTCTGTGATTTTTCAGATTGCTTAAATCATCTGCTTCCAAATTGATTTAAAATTCCAGAATTTGGTCAAATGCCTTTTACTACATCTTTATTCTTTGACTTGTCTGTTTGTGTGTAAACTCCAAAACCTCACCTGCAAAACTACTAAGGCAAACCAGAAAACAAATGTTCATTTTTATTGCTCTTTGTTGATTTTCTTGGTTATGAAAATTTACAAAAGATCTTTGGGAAAACGCAAGCTTGTATTAATTTCAGCATAGAGGAAGAGAGCAAAAAGATCAGCAAAACCTAGGGATATTTCCTTCATCCTGTTTCTAGATTGACAGTGCTCATGTAAAGAATATATAAATTTACTTCTGTGAAGAGTTCACCTAGCACAATGAATTTCCCCAAAGAAAGATACTTTGAAGTGCAAGGCATTATCCTGTACTCACATCCTCATCTCTTTCTCTCCAATCTTTTCCCCTGGATCTTTTTATTTTTAGACAAGAGTTTCTGAGAGCTGAAAGAATGTAGAGGGAACTCTCAATTGGTCTGAAAAATGGAAGAACTGTTATTATCTTCAGTGCATTCAGAATGCAGTGGCAGCATTCAGGTAGTTACTTGTAATCAGTGTGTTGCTTTTTGCTCATTTAGTGTACTTCCAATGCCGTTCTTTTGCTGTTCCTAAGACTGAGTTTTCTGAGGCCTGACACAGTACAAGCATGGATACTGATCCACAGATGCTGTCTGTGCATCTCCAACCAAATCAAGCTCCAATTCGAAGTAATGTTGACTTTCCCATATGCCTTTGATAGCATAAATATATTTTTAAAGGGACACAATCCAAATTGACATTTATTAATCATTTCATTCTTCAGTTTACAAATTAAAGATAATTTTTTGCTATAGATAAAAGGCTGAATGTTCTTGAGACACTTATTTATCTCTGGTAAAAATACATTTTGATTATATTCATTTTCTTAGTAGTTGATGCTACATAAGGACCAAAACCAACAATTTATATGTAGCTATTGCTGTAAGTGTAGAGTGAATTTGTTTTTTTTTTCAATTCTTTTTTTTTTTTGAGAAAAGGTTTCTATATGCAGTCCAGGCTAGCCTCAAACTACAATCCCTGATACCTGTGATCTCATTACTGGGATGAGAGGCATGTCATCAGGCCCAGCTTAGCGTATATATATTTTGTGCAGGTATTCTGCATGTTCTCCAACCTTCAAAAAAAATTTTCTTGACTGAGAAAGATACAAAATACAAAATCCATAATTTTATTTATTGAAGACTGCCAAGCTTTTATAGATTTTTATATTAAATATTTTGTCCATTTTGGCCTTACAGTTACCAAATGAATAAATATATTAGATGTGTTGGTGTTTTAGGTGGAATTTTGCACATATGTCTTTAATACATTGGTTATTTATCTTTTTGTCAACCATTTGCATCATTTTATTGTGGGAACGACTGTCCCATGTTGCAGGGTTCTTGTGTTCAGAGTCGAAGATTGAATCCAGAACATGTATAGAGGATTAAGATAAAGTTTATTAGAGGAGAGAAAGGCTGGAACTCATGAACTCCAAACATGGAGTGCCATGAGGGGCTAGCTCCGGAGAACTCATGGAATCCATGCGAATCAAGAAGCAAGAAACAGACTCATGGCACTAGAGTGCCAAGAGGGGCAGACGCTAAAGATGGATGGGGCATATTTGTACACGTAGGCAAGCCCAAGGAAACTTGTTTTAAGTCATTAGTTAGCTCCCATAGGGGCCCAATCCAATTGACTTGGGCCCAGGTGGGGCTGGAGATCAAGTTGCTTGTTGGATATGGAAAGCTCATCCCCATAATCCCTTCATAGGGAAGTTAGTTATTTTATCTCTGGGAGGATTGGAGTCAATAGTACCTCAGCAGGGGTGTTCCTTCAGGGCCAACAGCCATTTAGCTGTGCTAATCCTGCTTTAATTTTGATAAGTATCATAATACCAATCTTAACAATTCTTCATTTCTGGAACTCAGGTCCTCTTAGCAGTCCTGTGATCACAGCTAGAGTTGTCCTTTCAGACAGTACAAACGTTTTTCAGTGTAACTTTCTGGCAAGAAGGAAATAACCAGGTATATACAGTCATTATGATCTGAGGCTGAAGAGCTAATCTCCAGCTCTCCTGTCATGGGAGCACCTTCATTTCTTGTGCCTAACAATACACACACACACACACACACACACACACACACACACACACACATACACATACACATACACACACACACACACACATATACACACACACATACTTTCTCCCTGCAACACCATCTTTGCATTTTCTTCTTGCTTGCACTTTCATTGATAAGAACCATATTTGAAAAGCAAACCAGACAAGCTAACCTCCCCTATGGCGTATGCACAAGATGCTATTTAGAAAAATGTTGGCCCAATCACTACTGGCTGTGTTGAATAAGGGATCCTCAATGTGGCCATGATCATACTTACTTCCTTGTTAAGCACATAAGTGTTGGGAAAGACAGAGCCTCCATTGTTTAAAGGAGGCTGTGTGAACTCTGCCATGGGTCCCTAGACACTACAAGGTCCTCTGTTCTGAATGTGTAATTAATTTGTAAGAACCCAGGTACCGTAGAAGCTGAGATTTGACAGTAGATCCATTCAGTACCAGCCAGATGTGAAACATTTTCAAAGGGACTGAAACACAGGCCAATTGCCCAGGGAAACAGGAGACTGTAACCTCTGGTTTGTGGCCTTACCATCACCTGGTAATGCCATTTCTAATATATTTCAATTCACCCTAAAAGCCACAGATGTTTCATGAAAAACTAAAGCTTATTGATTAACACAGAACAGGTAGGAGGTCTCTTTTTGAGTTATGTTTTTCAGTCCAAGACAGCAAAAAACACTTGGAAGGAAGTTCTTATAGTGATTTTTATTACTGTTTCATTGTCATTTTTAAAGAATTGACAAAGCTTGTTGACTATTTTTTTTCAGAAAGTTTATGTTATGGGGAGGACTGAGAAAAGAATTTCTTCTAGGAAGGCTTCATCATAGAATTACTAGATTCAGTTCTATTCAATTTTCATCAGCACTTTTGGAGTGAAAGATCTTTCATTATTTGAAATAATACAGTAGTGGTAGGGCTATTTAATGAAATAAAATAATTCAAGGTAAAAATTATTTAAATATCAGAATTAACAATAGTTAATTCATCAGCAAT
Source organism: Typhlomys cinereus (assembly GCA_023101885.1). Lineage (NCBI taxonomy): Eukaryota > Metazoa > Chordata > Mammalia > Rodentia > Platacanthomyidae > Typhlomys > Typhlomys cinereus. The sequence goes on along the minus strand of JALPQD010000059.1, from coordinate 6,361,527 downwards.
GAATATGTTTTCATGTAGAACCTATAAAGAATTAAATAAGAATTGGAAAAAGGAGGTTAAGTTTCTTTTAATTCATGTAAAAAAAAAATGCTAGGAGTTTTACATTACCATGTCCACACTGAAAACTGAAGGTGTAGTTGTTTATTTAAAAATCTAACATAATTTTGGACCATATTAATAAAAGGTCGATTGTGTTTAGTTATTTTGTATCCAGCATGGGGATATGCAATTCAACATCCATGCCTGAAAGTCTTTCTTCTCTGCCTAGAATACCTTCAGCTGTATGAAGTGCATCTATGGGCAGCTCTCATCTTTATATCCTAGCTCTGCCTCTGTCATGGTCACTTTTGAGTATTTAGTTATCATCACGTTATTCTCCATGTGCTTTCCTAAGACAAGCCATTATATAGTTCAAAGTCTAATGTAGCTTTTTCCAGAGGATATGAAGGTATTATTTCATTCCTCTGGAAAAATCAACTTGAGAGAATGACATGCCAATACAATAATAGAAGTGTCCCTTGAGTATTTAAGCCCTATGATAGATTGAAGTTTTCAGCAGTTATAGCAATTTTAATAGATAATCAAATATTCATAAAAACATACATTTTAAAACTACTCACTATACTTTGACATTTGCAAGCTTGGGCTGGTCTTCAAATGTACTTGAAAGTTTACATTAATTAAAGGTTCTCCAAAGCATTCATCTCTCCTGTCAATTTCATGCTTCAAACAACCTTGAGCTACTAGTTTGGGAATAAGTTTACTTTGTTTTAAGGGATATTTCACAAATAAATCATGTCCCAACATGAAAGTAATAATTTACTGTTTCAATTGACCCTAATTACTCTTCACTCCACTAAAGACCTGCCACAAAAGGATGTGAAGAAAAACTATTAAAGATAATTGGATTTCCCATTATACCATGCTCTTAATTAAATAATTATTTACAGAAGGGAAGGAGGAAGGGAGAGAGTGGGAATTATATTATTGAATTTAGAGTGAGGAAGAGCAACATGCAAGAAACAGAAGCTCATGGATTCAGAATTAGAGCCAACACTAACACCTCTAATTAGAAATACCAGACTTGCTTACAAAAATCTCACATACCAGCTTTTATCTGTCAAGTTTTACTTCTGCCTCTGAGAAAGGTGATGATTGGAAAGACTGCCTGAAGTCCTTGCATTTATCTCCCAGAAAGTGATTTGTTTTCTCATACTCTCCTGCATCCTTCCATCCTTTCTCATTGTTCCAAGCAAGATTTCCTTTAGTTTATCTCTAACAAGAGTAGAAAATACTGCATTGGCTTCCAAATTAAGGGAAACCTACACATGAAAGTTCTATTGCTTTAATATTTTCTTATGCTTATGACTGGACAAGATTACAAAGCTGGAAAATGGAAAATGGAAATGGAAATGGAAAATGTCTCCATGCAAGATGTCTCCAAGCATGAAAAAGGGCTCTAGACAAGTAAGAGAAAATAAAGGAAAAAAGACAAGGAGTCACAGGGAGACTGAAAGTCTCACAACACTTGGGTGGGAGCGCTGACAGGCAGTAGCTAAGGGGAGGCTGTGGTTATTACCCTGTTAACAGGTCCCTCTGTAAATCCATCATTTAAAGAGAGTCCCAAAACAAGATGTGGTAAACGAGAATAAAGGAAAACAGGAAATACAAACCAACAATAAAAAGTAGGCCTTCTAATGAAGAATATAAAGTCCAAAGTTCCAACAAGGAGAGACATAAAACTCCTAGAAATGTAAAGCAAGGGGGTTAAGCTAGTCAAATTTCTATGTCCTTAGTTTAGTGACACTTCTCTTTCAAAGGTGAAATAGGGAGAAAATGCATATAATGAAAAAATTCCCTATGCAAATATGTAATGCCAAAATAAATATATTTTAAAGCATTACACAATATTCATATCCTTGCTGCTTACTACACCAGAGTTAATTACTCTGGCATACATGAATAAATGAAAATCCAAAGAACAGTGTAATGAAGAGATGCCAGAGGATTGTGGGCTAAAAAAAGACAAAGAAAAGAGACGGCAGATACACAGTAGCAATTTCCAGGAGAAGTTCACTGGTAAACAATTCTGAAATAGTTATCCAAAGCTTATTTTATTTAACACAATCCTTAGCACATTTTAAAATTCCCTTAAATTTAGATAGACAAACAGATGATAGATGATAGATAGATGGACAGATAGATTTTAAAAAAACACAGAGCTAAATAGACTCTTTTGTTTCCAATGAATGTGCAACAATATAAATATACACTTCTACTTTAGACACAATCATACAGAACCTAGAAATGACACAATTTTTAAGGTTTTCGATTATATTTCAGAAAAAAAAACAGGTAGAAAAACTTGTTTAAAAATTAAAGAAACCCCTACTTTCTTTTCTATTCAAAAACAAGGGGCCTATGTTAAATATCACTGTATAGTGAACATACATGGAAACTTAAGATTAAAGAACTAAATTCTTAGACTCTCTAGCCACTTTTACCTAAAAATATGTCACCAAGAAAATCAACCTACCTTTAAGCCTGAGCTTTGAAATCAATTGGCTATGGACGTTCCTACAACACAGTTTAGGCTTTGTGTGAACATTTATCACATGACCTTAATTTAAGGGCTTCCTTAATATTTAAAGTAAAAGGATAGAAAAATCCCTCCTTAAAAAAAATTAGGAACACTAAAGTGACAGAGGAAATGAGTCATATGGATAATTTATGATCTTTCCCATAAGTTGCAAGGCATAAAAATAATAACCCTTTGTTTTTCAGTCAATTTAAGTGACCAAACTACAGGATTTTGATGTAACATAATTGAAATAGGATTTCTGTAGACTCAAATTGCTGCTTAGATTCCCAAGTAATTTTCCTTACTGCATATACTAAATTAATACTTTTTTCTTTTTAAAGTTGTTCCAGTGAATGGTGATACCAAACGGATCTTAGTAAGAAGTTAGTTTTAAAATGAATAAAGATAATTGTTTTCAGAAGTTCATATTTTATAAGAGAAAGAGAAGCCTGAAATGTTTATAATGTCCTCTAAAGTATATACTTAGATTCACAGAAGAACTTGCAAGTTTTAGAGGACAGACAATTTACATTCCAACCAGGAATTTCTGTTTGTTTAAGACATAGCGTGTTTGGGTCACTATGGAAATGCTTCTATTTAGGTGTGATTTTTAAAACTCTGGTTACTTTTATAAATCCTTTGAAAGGGAGTCAAAATGTTTTTCTTTGACTCATTTCCAAAGGAAAAATATGTTTGATAATCTTAAAGACCTATGAGGTAAATGTATTGTTTCAAGGCAGTCTTATTTTTACATAGAGCTATAAAATTGCACTTTCAAAAAGCATTTGTAAATATGATCCATATTACCTTAAAGATCCCCAGTCTCTGACACATTACTTATCTTGATCAGGGGCTAAGAGCCATCCTGAAGCCCCAAAGCAAGGATAACCTTTCACATCCTGTCTTCTCACAGTCTTAGGTGCACTCATCCTTAACACCTTAGGAAATTGTGCAAATCTGCCACATTATTTATCACACAGATGCAACCCACTGACAGTTCTACACACAACAGGTGGGGAAGAGGTTTTCTAAATTAACCCATCACCCTCCCTAGTGAACAGCAGAAATCTCCAGTATAAAATATTTGCTGAGTCAAATTTTGGCATCACTCCATGTATAACATCTATTGAGCTTTGCTTAGGTCAGTAATTTTAGTCCTGATGATAAATGTTCACTTATATGTCTTGTTGGAGACTTAGATCTCATACCTACACATGAAGACTTAAATGAATACATCACACACAGTTCTGATGTTACATGAGGTTACGTATTTATTGCTCATTGGAGTGCATGGCAAAGGTATTTACAAAGCTATACCTAGTTCTGAAGATCTAGATTATTTTCTCTATTTTTAGATAATGAACCCCAATGCTTATTAAGAAAAGAATAGTCATCCAATATGTGAAACTATACTACTGACCTACTATTCGTTCATAGGAAATATTCTTCCTTTTTGATACATCCTCAAAATAATCATATGGGATAAATGTACTAGTAAGGTGCTTTTTAGAAGCTGATTCTTCTCAGGCTCAAAGCTTGTACTTCCATGCATCATGTTCCCTGATTTTTAGCATCCATTTTAGCTTTCCATGAGATGGATTATTAAGCTGTATTTAGGTAGAAAAGCATTATTCATTGGTGAGTGTGTTTAATAGTCATAATTATACCTAGACCAGAGAAGTCAGTCCTGAAGTTATTGCTATATTAGTCAATAACTAATAGTTATTTTCTTATCTAAAGATAACATGAGTTGGAAGAAGCAGAGCCAATGTAGTTAACTATGAACTATACAGTTTACAAAATCTTTTGCTTCTATGTCATTATAAATACTGTTCATAATCATCATTCTCTAAGAAGCAAAACATGGGGATTCAAAGAAATTAATAACTAGCTTAAGGTCATACAGCTGATAGTAGAGCTGGAATTTAAATTTCAGGATATCTTCACGACTCTAGTGCCTCCTTATTGTCAAAGTTGGGTGGATATTGCAAATAAAGATGGTAAATGAAATAAAAGCAGAAAACCAAGGGTAATTTCCACATGCTGTAATTTCCATGCTTCTGTCATTTCCTACTGGCATCTCATATAACCATGGCATCCCGAATGATCCTAAACATTCAAAGATGAATATGAAAAGCACTTGTAATGAAGAACTAATTGATTAATTAATTATTTCAACATATGGTACCTTTTAGCCTTTACTCATGCCTGGGAACATGAGATATAAAAGAAAAAGTATTCTGCTTCCTTTTATCAGAGCAGACTCATGAAAGAAGAGGTTCAGCAATACCACATAAGAACATTCATTTAAAATTCCTTCTCTTTTGACTCAGTATAGTACCACAGGTCATATGATAAATTAGTATTTTGGGCACTTCAAGGCATAATAACTTCCTCTGTTTTCATAGATCAGAGTCATAGAATAACTCGCCCAAGTTGTAGGTTCTTATATGTCTGTACAATTAGTCTTTTGGCAATAATCAAACTTTTAGCCTTTTAAGTATCTTCAAATGCTTTTCCAAAAACCTCTTGCTTGTGGTTTGTTAAATGTTCTATAGATATTTTCCTCAGGAATCACTCTCTTTTCTTTATTTTTGCATTGTTCTTTCTTTTCAATGACAATACCATGTGTGCCAGTTGAGAATCTTTGTAAAGGCAGCATCTAACAATTTTTAAGGTTTATTTTGGAAATAAATAGGATAAATGGCATTTTAAACATTAGTAAAATAAATATGCACAAAATAAAAATCTCTTTTTTCTTTTTTGGAGAGCACACATTCTAACCCAGGAAATGGGCAAAATGTTGGTGAACCTGAGTTGGTAAAAAGTACTACACAAAAATTAAAACAAGATAGAGGATTAGAGAAAGGCAGTGTAGTCAGGATGATGCTTTTTTTTTAGTAGCAGGCAAAAAAGGTCCAGTCAGAAGTGTGCCTTGATGTGGAGGACTGAGTAATGTGAAGAAGCAAGTTACAAGGCCACCAAGGCAAAAGCCTTTTAGGTAAAGAGTCAGTATATGTAAGGTTCTTGATTGGAAGAATGCTTGGTGAGATCTTGAGCAATACCAAGAGTGACAGCAGGAAAAAGGACATAAAATAAAATCAGCCAGTTGTAAGAGAAAAGAGACCATAGTAAGAATTCTGAATTTTATCTGATTGGGTTTTGACTTGATGGAAGGAATATGTATACAGATGTGTGATGGTTTAGTGGTGAATGGAAACTGATGAAGGAGGGGAGAAAGTCGAGGCAAATAGGCCGTGGGAGGGATGCTGACATGATATAGATGCTGTCATGGGTAAGAACACCATTCCACAGCTGTGTGATATATTTTAATTGCTTCACATGCAAGGGAGAAAAAGGGTGGCAGAAGAATTAGCATTTTATAAGTCTGATGATAAGAAGTTACAGCAAAGCATGAATTGAGCAAATTCCATCACAAAATATCATTTAATTTAAGAACTTTGTATATTACGGACACTTCCCAAGAAATTGTTTTGTTTTATACCCCCAGTATTCTGATTCACTAAACAGTATGTTGAGCATTGAAGTATTTTCTAAGTAACACATCATCTGAAAGTAATTTATTTTTGACTATCACTATGTTATATTCTTGTTGACATTTGAATGTCAGGTCTCAGTACTAGCCCACGCATGAAGTATCCCTAAGGTTGAGCTAAATGAAAGTTGAAAAGAAATAGTGTCCTTATTCTATCATTCTATCTTTTGGCTTAAGTAATCCTTTCATCATTTACTACAGTGAAAAATAGATGAGAACATCCCCAGTCATAGTCAGATATAGGTGTCACCTTGACAATTGAATGTTTGAGTACTGGGCACATTTGTGAAGAAATGGTAGTTAAGCCCTGAACAAGTAAGTTTACAGGAGACTGTCTAATTGATGGGGAAGACCCCGCCTGTAGTGGTTAGAATAGTCCCTAGGCAGGTAGATAAGATGGAAGGAGCTGGTTAATTCTAACCAAAATAGGTTTCTCAGCTTTCTGGTAAACATCATCTGAGAAGAAACAAGTTATTTGGTTTTGTTTAGAAGAAAGCGGTATGCATTTCTATACAAACAGTGTAAATGATGATCCCGCCTAAGAAATGGGGGAAAGTCGAGGCAAGGACTAAGAAATCTGCATTAAAGAGCAGCATGGTGAATGCAGGCTTAGAGACAGGGCTGTGGCTCCCTTCCTCAGATCTGGGTCCCTAGGGAAAGCCATGGTTACTTCTCCACATCTCGATTTCCTCATCAATTCAAATAGAGATAACGGTGTCTAGACTGTAGTGAAATTACCACCAATAAATGAAGCCTTCAAAAGTAACAATCCACACCACTTGAATTTTTTTGCCCCTCTCCCTATCCTCTCCCTCCCTCCTCCCCTTCCCATTCTTCTCTTGCACTCTTCCCCCTTTTCCCCTTCTTTTGACCTCCTCCCTCTCTCCCAGTGCCTCCCTTTTTCTCCCTCCCATCCCTTAGAGCATCCTTTTGTGTGAATGCCAAACCTCCCTCTGAGTTCTCCACTCTAGTGAAGGTTAAGGACTCATAGCACGGAGCCCTTTCTTGGCCTCCCCATTAGTATGGGAACTTTTTATGACTGCTAATCCCTTGCCTCTAAAGATCTTACTGTCTGGAGCCTTCTCCCCTGTGAGCCATGCTAGACTTTGGGGGGTCACTGACATGTCAGCCTTTGTGCAGGCCATGCAAAATTCAATTATGGCTACTGCAGCCCTAACTTGTGTGGAGTATCTTGCATATCCTTGGTCCTCCCCAACCACTTGAATTTTAGTTATTTTTTTTTTCTTATTTTCATTGTTGGAAAGCTGTATAGAAACCTGAATGGAAGATGTGTGAGAAACTGCTATGGTGAAAGTAATCAAAAGATGAATGAGAACGGGTAGAGCAGCAAAATACTAAAAAAAACAAAAAAACAAAACAAAACAAAAAAAAACCCAACTTACTTTATTTACAAGATTTTGAATAATATAAACAATAGTTGAGTGACAATTGTGTACCTGCTGTAATGTTAAGTAAAATTTTAGGGTTAAAAATAGTGTACAATAGTATACTGTTGAAATTTTTGTAACCACAGTAAATACAATGAAAAAAGACTTGTAATCCAACATCTGGAGGAAATGATCAAAATTTTGGGTTATAAATATTAAGCTTCTTGTAAAGTAAATTAAAATACATTAATACTATGATTTAAAAACATATTATTATTTTAAAATTAATAGTATAATGATAATAGTTTAATAACAGTATAGTAGTAGGAAGTTGATTTTTGTACCTAGTCTTTTTTGCACAGTAGGTGGTCTCATTCTACACTTGGCTGATTTCTTTTCTTATTGTTAAATCCTACTAAACTGGAACTTCCTAACTTACAACTACAGGTTATTAAGAATGGCACTGTTTGAATGCTTCTGTAGATAATCCTAAATGTAAAAATAAAATATGGATCTTAAAACTATGCTGCCAAGAGGAATCAAAGGACTGTTCACTACTTATGAGATTAAAGAATGAAATGAGAAGGGAATTGGCATTGCTGAGTTCAATTGATAATTCCCAGGACAGTTGAAGCTATTACCTAATTGGGTTCTTGATAGAAATATGACTAAGAGAATCCTCACATAATTATTAGAAACAATTAAATTCAAGGAGTAATAAAAATCATTATTGGAGCAGTCACAAAAACTTTTGAGGGAATCCCTATCAGTAAGATGGGCAGAAAGTAGGGCTTAATCTATATAATAAAGAAAACTTTGAATTATAGATAGGGTTAGATGGCAGTTTTCCAATAAAAAGTTGGGTTCCTTTCCTAATTCTAGGAGATTCAGTCATTTGGGGGCTCAGAACTCACTGATTGCAAGCAAAGTCAGGTCCCCAAAAGGAAGGTCCTTGATACATCATGGTAAAGTTTTATAATAATAATTCCCCCAACCTTTTCCAAATGAGGCCCTTTGTTCATGCAGTTTTATTCTTGAAAAGGAAATTTCTCAGATATTTTGAAGTCTATGGGAACCAAATTGATGTTCATATCAAGAAACATTGAGCATTGAGATGACACACTTTATATTTATTGAGCCCACTTCCCCATCTTGAAAATGGCAGTGCTTTCTCTTGGCTGAAATTGGCAAAAATTCTTGTTTTAGGGTTATCTTTCTTCTGCACATGTCCCAAGGCACTATCATTATTCAAGGGCTTACAGGGTACTTATCTACTGACATGAATGACATCTTATTTATCATTCTATCAGACCAAAGAATACTCCTCTAAAAAAGGGGAAGTGTGGTACATCCTCATGGGATTCATTAATCCTGTGTGTGCATGTCATACCACCCAGGAGTTGCCAGGCTATTACAAATGTGGTGTTCTTACAACAAAAGTGATAAGCTGGAGATGATCACTATAAGGTTCCATCTTGTCTGGTACAACACACCACAAATTGATGAAAATTATATAATGCTCTGACTTCATTTAACTCATTCATTGTTCCAGAGCTCAAGTATAGCAGCATTTATCATGAGCCCTGATAGGTGGACCGATATATCATTGTTTCCAGTAACATGCTTCTTAAATGGTTTGGGGTAGTCTAAGGATACAGAAACTTCAAAATCTATTGAAGAATTAGATATCTATATAAAATTGTCATAGTATTACTTCTGCTGGAGCTAGTTCATATTAGATAGGTATTCATTGCCCTATCCAATGTAGGAGGGAACCATATAAATAATTTGTTGAGTGAATGCCTCAGGTCTAGTATTAATGCCAACTAGATCCTGTGTTAAGTTCTCAAAACATCCACACATATTTTTCCTAGAGTATAATAATGCAGGCAAATTACCATAGGTCCTACTAAAAAACTGTAGTGCAATTACAGGGAATATTTGTGCATTCTATTTTATAATGTTATTCTCTGGACAAGTTTTTCAAAAAGATATTCCTATTGTCTTGGTTGTATAGATTATTTAGATAGTCAATTTTTTAAATAATCTTAAAAATAAATTTAGAAACTTTTTAGACAGTCATGTTCTACATGACCTCTTCCTACCGTGCTTCTAAATAGCATTTGCTTTTCTCTCTCTCTCTCTTTTTCTTTCTTTCTTTCCCTTCTTTCCTTCTTTCTTTCTACCTTCCTTCCTTCCTTTCTTTTTCTTTCTTTCTTTTCTTTCTTTCTTTCTTTCTTTCTTTCTTTCTTTCTTTCTTTCTTTCTTTCTTTCTTTCTTTCTTTCTTTCCCTTCTTTCCCTTCTTTCCTTCTCTTTTTTCCTTCCTTCTTTCTTTCCCCCTCTCTCTCTTTTCTTTTCATTCTCTACCCCTCAGTAATATGACCCTTTCAATCATTACAGATTGCTGTATCCAGTCCATTAAAATGACTGGATATCTTAGAAATGAATCATTGTATTGATTTACTAGTTGATTATCAGCCCAAGAAATGAGGTAAAGATTCTGCATAGTTTGGCAGCACTTTGAAGTTAGGGATATTACATTAAAATATTTCTGGCAATTCTTAAGTAATGGAACTGTGTCTGTATTTTCCTTTAGTACCAATGTACTAGGGCTGATGGGCAGTTGTTGGAGAAAGTCACATGCAAGAAACTGGGAAACATGTTGCCTGTGTGCCCAGCAATGTGTCCAGTAGCAGCTACCCTTGTCCCTGTATACAGGAAGGGGAAAATGGATTCCAATGGCTTTCTAGTGCTCTTTCACATGTCGCTGAATATATGGAAAGGACAAAATGCAGTAGTATTTTAAATGTGAATTTCTGCTTACAAGGATGTCTTCTTCAGCATGAAGATCCAATGTCTGTACAAACTTGATGAACAAAGATAGTTTTCCTTCTGGAAAAAAAAAAATACTAGCTAGGCATGATGGCACATGCCTATAAATTCCGGCTATTTATATTGAGGTGGGAAGATCACTTGAGTCTAGTAGGTTGAAACTAGTCTGGGCAAGAACCACAAAAAAGAATCATCAGTTCTTTTGTTTTGCTATTATCTGAAGGGTCATTGTTTCCTGGTAACTCAGTTTGTGGGTGATGTTCAGATTCCTGTTGTGGCTTCCTCCCGTCTCTAACGTCGGCACTGTGAACCTTTAGGGCTAAGCTGCTCTTGGTCATGGAGCCATCCTGAGTACTGCCAGACATTCGGCTGCATTCCTGGCCCCCACGCCGTAGATCCCAATAACATCTCCTCCCCCCTCCCTTCAAGATGGTAAGCAAAAGGCATCCACACCATGATGGATATCTCTTTAGAGACGGGTTTAATGGTAAGTCAGAATTGCACAAAATCTGGCTATTTTGATAAAACATAACTTTTCAATTTAATTGATAGCCTCCTATGGCTGAACTTCCCTATTCATATTAAACAGTTTCAACATGACAGCAGTTTGTCTTCCTTCACTTTGCACTGTGCTGCCTTACAGGCTTTCAGTCACCCTTTATGGTTCATGCTTGACATAAAGGCTTAGATTATGAGGTTAAGTCAGAAAGCAATTTAAAAATGGTTCAGTGATGACAAAAGTAAGACGTTTGATTTCTGGAATGTAAATTATGCAGATCCTTGGGACTTAAGGCCTCAGCTGCCCCTGTTTTTAAAGAGTTTGACTGCATATCAATTGGGCTCTTGTTCAATATTAACACCTCAAGTACAGAATTTGTCTAATCCTATTCAAGTTATTATTCATCTGTGACAAGATTAAAACATTTGCTAAAGGAAGAAGTTTTAGAAATGTTTCACTTAATCTTTCTGCCTTTGGGTTTAAACAAGTATTGGATTGTCAGGGTACTAAGTAAGACAAGCCCTGTGGCAGCTCTTTCAAGGGTCTGGTGGTGGGTGTGGGGAAGGAGAATAGAGACTTCATGTTCCTGTCTGTAAAGTTCTTCTGAAAAAAACTCAAGGAGAAAGGAATTAACCCTTAATATTAAAACTTGTCCCTTGTGGCTTTATCACCTTGGATATAGCGGATTGTGCTCCTCACATGCTAGAATTTAAAGAAGTCTCTCTATCTACAATATGCTTTCCTGAGCCCTCCCTAGTAACTGTAGTAGGTTGGATCAAGGTAAGCATGTGACTTAGGAACAGCTGATGGGAATTATACACATATTCTCTTCAGACATGGCCTTGACTGAATGAACATTTGTTCTATGAAACAGAGTAGAAGTTGTACTTTCTAAGCCATACACACAGACAGACACACAAAGAGCCACATAGTAACCAAGACCTCAGGGCAGACTCAGAGCCACAAGATAATATATCAAACTGCAGACAAACTACGTATAAGAGAAAAAAACCAAAAAACATTTAAGGGTCTGGAGAGATGGCTCAATGGGCAAAGGTACCTCTTCACAAACAGGTCCTGGGGACCTGTATGGTGACAGAATAGAACCAACTTCTAATAGCTGGCCTTGGGCTGGAGAGATGGCTCAAAGCTTAATATTTTGCCTTGCAAGCGGAAGGACCTGACTTTGGATCTCACATCTCACAGAAAAACACCAGACAGAACCAGAGGAAGCCTGTACTTTGGGCCCTTGTGGGTGGAGCCTGAGAAAACATAGAGCCAAGCAATCCTGGATGATTCCAGAAGTCACTTTTGGCCCTCCACAGGGACATACATACAGTGTCTTCTGACACACAAACACACTCACACACGCACGCATGCATACATGCACGCACACAAATAAATAATAGCTGTCTTCTGCTTTCCACCTGTGTTCCTGGGTCTCTTCTCTCTAACAATTAAATATTTGTAGTAGGAGGCGAGGGGAGAGAAGGAATAGATAAAGGAGAAAAAGGTGAAGAAAGAAGAGGAAGGAGGAAGAAGAGGAAGAGAAGAATCAGAAAGTAGTTGGAGAGATGGCTCAGTGGATAACTGCCCATCTAACAATTGTTAAGACTTGAGTTCAGATTTCCAAGTCTCACATGTAAACCAAGCATGTGGGTTGGCCTCCTATACCCCAGCATTCTGCAGCCTATGGAAGAGAATCCCTAGGGTAGCAGTGTTAGCTAAACTGGCCATTTGGTGAACTCAAGGTTCAATTGAGAGACCCTGCCTTAATAATAATAAGGTGAAAAGCAAACAAAGAAGACCTGATGTTAATTTTGGGAATTCTGTATGCACAAAGATACATGCCCAGATACCTGCATACATGTGTATGCCTACATACTTGTGAACATACAAGTATGCACTTTACACACAAACACACACACATACACACACATACACACACACACACACACACACACACAAAGAAAACATTTCAATATATAGAAACTAAAAATTAGAAGACGTAGATTAAAAGAATGCTACTATTAATGATGACTGCTGTGGAGTCAGGAAATCTTGGTTTAGACAATAGTTTGCCAATTTACTAGTCTAATGTTTCATAGATGAATATATTGGGAAACTTCTGTGCTATAGTTCCCTTCTCCTCAGAATCTAAGGACAATAAAGCAGACATGAACTTTTAGAAGCTCTTTTTATCATTGGTAAGTCTTTGAGGGTGTTTGGCTTCTTTTGTTTCCAAGCTTCTCATATTTTCTAGATCCTTCAGTGGCCCAGTTGCTTTTCTGCTTCCTGAGTTTGTTCATAAAACACCTGCCAAGCTAGTCACTAGCTGAGATATAAATCACTCCTGGGAGATTTGAGGTAAAGTATCTCTTTTTAGGACACCAACTGCTCAAATCCACCCTGGTCCCTACACAACATATCTTTCCTGCCTTTGGCTCTTTATAATCACTCAAATGTGGACAGATTTATCAATACTGATGTCTCAGATATATAAATTTCAAGTTTCACTCATGTTGTATCTGCAGTTGGAATTCCTCATATGTCTTTTCCCTTCAATCCTCTCTTCCTCCAAGGTCTTTTATAAGCCCGTCCCTGACTATCCCACTCCATGTTGGCCTTGATTTCTGATCTTCCCATCTGGACAACTCATTCTTGTCTTTTGAGTGATCTGTGATTCCATTCCTGGGCCTCCGGACCCTGTCTGGGATTGTTCTTCAGACATTCTGTTTAATAAATAGCTGGCAATTCTTATGGGATGATACATAACAGTCAATTTACCATAAGACTCAGAAATATGGTAACAGAAAAATCCCCAAGAAACCTACCAACCATCCTTAATAGTGATATGTGCAGAAGAAAATCACCTTGTTGCAGATTGAGCTGTCTATGACGCAGATTCTGGGATGGAGATGAATGTGCTGGAGGTATGTAGGCTATGCTTTGGAATCAACAACTACAGAAAGGAAGAAAAAGAAGCAACGTTGGGCAAATAGAGACATCAAGTTTCAGAGAATTACAATACAATCTCTGTAAACTCTGTGGGTGTCATTGGAAGCAGTGAAGTAGATCAGAAACTTACTAGGATAAGGTGACACATTTTAGCCTGGTATGCAAACTTTTCAAGGAACGAACTAGTACGATTATCCTGCATTCACATTTTTCTCTGCTGTAATATCCTTTGTCAATGCACAAGCTACACACCCTAGAAACCTACATATGCCTTCTATCTCTCCTTTTACTGACTCTGCACCCAGTCTTTTCTGTCGGCTCATCCCACCACACACAGGTTGTTTTACCTGTCCCATTCATTCAGGTCTTTGACTGTGCCCTGCTTTGCATAGCTCTCTATGACTGGGAGAAGTATGTAATGTTGTCTGTGAGTTCTTTTTTTTAATAACTTTTTTATTATTTATTATTTATTCAATTGTGAGTGGTGTGTGTGCGTGTGTGTGTGTGTGTGTGTGTAGAACCGTGGGCGAATTTGGGAACCACCCTGAACCGCCTTCACTCCTCCTTATTTACTCTGCCCCGGGATTCACAGGCTCCGCCCTACCAGGCCGCCCCCGCTTCCTCCAGCGTCTATACATGGGGTCTAGGATCCAAACTCAGGACCAAAGTTGGGAATTATGTCTACAGCATCCAGCATAAGAATTGGCATATTGAAGTCACCCAGAACGTGTGGACTCTTCCAACTCAGACCTATCTCAGGTGAGCTGTATAAAAGGAAAAGTGTCTCCAAATGCAGTTGATGAATGCATTTCACTTCGCTCTCCTGTCACCTGAGTGCCATTGCCTCTTGGAAGACTCAAATGGATAGATGAAAGAAAAGGGGGGGAAACAAAGAGCAAGGGCGTCAGCTCAGCTCTTCTCCATACTCCCAGCACACTGTAGGACAGGAACTGAAGACTTCCTGCGAATGCAAATGGCATTAGTTTTGAGGAAGCTTGCCCACAGGCCTGTGTAAAGACATGTGCACAAAAGATGTTCATCATGTATCCTATGGACTGGTTAAAAGTGAGTTCAAATAAATCATAAATTTTTGAAGTCAACATAATTTCAAACTTTACAATCATTTCCCAAAAGCACCGTCTGGTAAAATTGGCTTATCACCTCACCTTTAATGTACACATGTGATTTCCTGTTCACAGCATTTCCCCAAGGAATGAAAAAAAAAAAAAAAAGACTACAACAAGGCAGGTTTTATAAGAGGGATTATCTGTAGTTCCTGAATAAAAGCCTTCTCCCTCTTCAAGCACACCTGCAGCTCCTAATAACTGATTTACACAATTTTCCTTTCTACTTGAATCAGAATTGGCAATCAATGTGTATGTCTCAAAAAGTGACTTTTAAAATCTCGTACTTACTGATTCATGAAACTGGTTCTTTCTAGTTTACCAGAGAGGAGGGGCAAGTTTGCAGGGAGCTATTAGGGATAAGATAGCCAAAGAAATAGCCATTTGGAAAAAAGAAATCTGTGTGTCTGGCTCTCTGTCTATGAATTATGACTATTCAAAGGGGAAAAAGTCTGAACATTTGCCAAAAAGACTGGGGTATAAAGCGACAGCTGGGGTTTTCTGTGAGGGGTTACAATGCATTACTTGTTCCATAAAGGAAGAACGGAATCACTTAGCACAGCAACTCACACATCGTTTGAGACACTGGCACATCGCTAGCCCATGAAGCATTTTCTTCAAAGGGAGAGAACTGGATATTTCAGGAAGGTCATTGACAATGCTTTGGGTACAGACATGCTGACCTTCCTGGTAGAGATGTGCAGCCTCTGTGGTGCGTGGACTCAGCCTCTGTAGATGCCCTCATTGTGCTGTAAGGTTTACACAAGAGGCATTGTACAAACTGCCAACCGTAGCTCCAGTTCCCTTGGGGGCTCAGAAAATTCTAACCAAATAAAATAAAACCCTTACTGTATTTTTTTCTTTGCTTCAGATGCAAACAGCATTTTTAACAAGAATGTGAACAAATATATAAACATGGCACAGAGTTAGAACATGCAACGGGGCACTAAGTGTTTTAAAAAGCAAAATACACAGAAGCCAAGAAACAAAGAAATGGAACCATAAGCCCATTTCGAAATCTCACACAGGAACCAAGTAGAGACTTTGCCATCACTGTGTTATGCTCCTGAATCTGATGGAAGTAGGTTCAGTTTTAGGGATGGAAAGGTTGTCCTCTCTGCCAGGGTCAAGTGCCAGCTTATGGAGATGAGCACATCTTTTTCTAACCTCTAATTTAAACAAGCAAAGAAAAAAACATTCTGAATGACTGATTGAACAAGTCAATTTCAGTGAACTGTGATCTGTTAATTGTGTGCAGTTGGAATTTGTGAGTTGTTCCAAATAACTGTTAGACTCTTAAACTCTTACTAGTTGAGGTATATTAATTGACTTATATCTTACCTTATATCTGGTCCACTATTAGATATCTAATGGTCATACTCCTGATGCTTACCAACATAAAATATCTGCATAATCCAAGACTTGGTAAGTAAATGAACTTCAAGAAAAAAGGAACAAATTTCAGGTTTCCTCACAGTAGAAGAGGCCCTAGTGCTCATCTTTCTGTGGCTGCACAAAGACTGTATTAATAATGGTTCACGAGTTTTTGCAATTCAAAGGCAATTCTGGAGAACAGGAACAAAGAATGGGTCACATACATACCACTGACAACCTTGCAGATATCTTTTCCATCTTTGGTATTTCTGGTCAGCCTTAAGAAGGAAGAAATAGTGTTTTGCAAAGATTTTGTGAAGATTTCAGCTACCACAAGAATGCAGTATGCCTTTTGGCAGAAGTGCCAAATTGAAAGAATCTGTTCTTACCAAAGATTTAAAAATGTGTGGGAACTCATCTTAATAATAAAAGATCTGAAAGAAAATAAGAGAAAGGCACAATGTACTTAAGGCTCTAGTTGATTATATGTTCATGCTTAAAAATTAGATCACTGTCACTTCTATTGTACAAGTCATATTCTATTTCATTTTTTCATGTTTCCTTCACTTCTTATCCTATTCACTGAAAGAATCTCCTTAGTGTTTTTTAAATACTTATTTTTTAACTTGGTTCACATTTTGCTCATTATAATGGAGAGAACATATTTCACAGAATAGATAATATATTTGGTTTTGTATCATATTAGTGAAGAAACAGAAGAATACTAGTGTTGATTGAAGAACTTTAGCTCATAATATGTTATTATCTTTGAACCAATCTTTTCCATTTTTTGGCAAGCTAAACATACAATACATTTATCACCTTAATTCTTTATTTCCATTTTTATTTTGTCTTGTTCTCTTTTGGAGTTAGGTTTTCCTCTTTCAGCTCATGTTATCTTGGAATTATGTGTCCCTTTGAACTTGTGATCTTCTTGCTTCAGTTTTAAGGAAACTGAGTGTCTTAATATTATTTTACCTATACAGTTCAGTAGAGTTAGATGTATTCATAGTGTTCTACAACTAATCTTGACTCATTTCAAATTATACAAATGAAACACTATGCCCATGGAACAACTTTCTATTCTTCCCTCCCTCCAATTCTTGTCAGCCATCATTGTATGAATTTGACTATTCTAGAAAGCATGCTGTTGAAATAATGCAGCATTTTCCTTTTTGTCACTGGCTTGTTTCATTTAGCATAATTGTCTTTACAGTTCCTTTATACTATAAGGTCTCTATCATTGGAATTTCTTTCCTTTGAGGATCAAGGAACATCCTGCTGTGTGCATATAGGATATTTACTTTTTTTCACATGAATATATAGTTACTTTCATCTTTTTTCTATTTTTATTTATACTGCAACAAACCTGGGAGATTACAAATTTTTTTGCTTATGTGTGTGTATGTGTCTTTGTGTATCAGAGGGTACTACTGTATGTCCCTGTGCAGGCCCAAGAATGACTTCAGGAATCATCTTGCATTGTTTCTACCTCCTTTTTGCTTTGTTCTGGGATTTCCCAGACTGTGCCTTCCAGAGCCAAAAGTACAGAGTGTAGCCATTTCTGCCTGGCATTTTTACATGGGATCTGGGATTCAAACTCAGGCTCTTCTGCTTACAAGGCAGAATTTTAACCCCTGAGACATATCTCTACCCTATAAATATTTTTTCAAGTCTTGATTGTATATAACAAAAAGGAGTTTTGTGAAATCATATGGTATTCTTATTTTGAATTTTTTCGAGGAAAAAATACTTTTTATATTCCTATCAGTGATTCACAAGAGGTCCAGTTTCCCCACATTCTGGATGACATTTCTTATTGTTTTCTTTGTGTGTGTGTGTGTGTGTGTGTGTGTGTGTGTGTGTGTGTGTGTGCCTGTGGAGGCTGAGGATGACATCACAAATCATCCTTGATTGCTCTACCTTCTTATTGCTTTGCTCTGGGGTTTCCCAGAGTCTGCATCTCAGGGTTGAAATCGTAAGCCTCTGCAATTTCTCCTGGAACTTTACATCTGGTTTTGAGTCAGGTTCTTAACTCAGGACTCTTCCTTGCAAAGCAAAAGCTTTAAGCCCTGAGCCATCTCCTCAGTCCTCCTTCCTCCTCCTCCTCTTTTTCTTCCTCCTCCTTCTCCTCCTCTTCTTCTTCTTCCTTCTTTTTCTTCTTCTTCTTTCTTCTTCTTTTTCTACTCTGTTTTGATCTCCACACTTGGTCATCACACTTGATGAGTGTGAAATAATTTTTTATTGCTTCTGGTTGAGTTTTTCTAATGATCAATGATGTTGAATATCTCTTCATATACTTATTAACCATTTGTGTATCATCTTCAGAGAAACATTTCTTCAGATCTTCTGCCCACATTTTAATCCAGCTTATTTGACATTTTCATGTAGTTTAGTGAGCATTCTGAAACATTTATTCACGCTTTTAATTTTTTATCAGATGTATGAGTTACAAATATTTTCTTCCATTCTCTAGGTAGATTGTCCTTCATTCAATAAATGTTGTCCTCTGATGCACAGAGATTTTAATTTAAATGCAATTTTGGTCTCAGCTTTTTACTTTGTTTCTTATGACCATAGTTCTTGGGTTAATATTTGTATATCATACAAAAGTGAAACAGAATTCTTTATCCATAGCAGAGTTTATCACAACTCACACTTGACAGTAATGCCTTCTTGTTTTATAAATATTTGTGTTTGATAGACAAGGTAATAGTTGTCTTTATAAAGAGTTGAAGTAATAAAAATGAGATTAAAGTATATTATGATTTATTTATTATTATTAGATAAATTTATTCTACCCATTTTTTCCAATGGAATCTAAAGGGATCTTTGTCACACATATTTTAGCACCCCTAATCATAATAAAAACAGAGAAAATGATGCCTTTAACATATGATTATAAACCTATATGTACAAAATAAATAGCAAAAGAGATAGTGTTCCTCTGAGTAATTATGACCTTCTTTTCTCCAAAAACACAATCTTTTGATATATATTGAGACTTCACAGAGTGTATTTGTGTCCTCATAGAAACCCTAAATGCTGAGAATAAGGAAATAAGGTATTTAAAAAGCTTTCATCCTATGAAGAGCAATGTTGTTCCATATTTGTGCAAGACTTAGTTACCGTAAGTACTTTTTAAAACTATGAGCTCTTGTTAAAAATGCTGTTGCAGACTATCAACAAAAAAAGGCAATAAGAAAAATTCCAACTTCTTTTTGTTTTTCATACTCATGTTTTTCATCAAATTTGTTTCTAAGATGTGGAACACTTTGTTGTTTGTTTTGATTCATAGCTATAGTTAAGCATTCAGAAGTATTTAAATTTCCTTTTCTCAAATGATAACCCAAAAGCTATTAAGTAAATGAAGTTTAAGGTGCATAAGCCTTTGCATTGCTTATTTTCATAGCAATTACATTTTTACAGATCAAATCTGAATTTTATCTTTGCAGAACATCCAATGACCAGAAAGTTTCCCTAAATTTTAGTAGCCCTTGTCTCTTCTGATTTTCAACTTACTGGAATAAAATTCATTTCAACTCATCATGGATGACTTTGTATGTATGAATATTTATAATGGCTTAAGTAATGTCTTCATGATCATAGGTCTAGAATTGAGTGCCTGATCATATGATACAGCTATTGATTTTCCTACAAATATTTCACCATCTATAGAAAGACAAGTTGGGCTTACTGAACTCAAAAGTGTATTTTCTTTCTTTGTTACCTTAATGTTAGCATTGTTTTTGCCTCATGATTGCCTGTAAGAGAGATAAAAAAATAATAAGTATTATGGGTGAGGGAATTTTTAAATAAAATGTAATAAAAAAGGAATCTAAGAAACGATGAGGAAAGAAAGATTAAGGTTATTGGTAAGATGAAAGTTGGGAAGAGCAGGAAAAGCAGCAATATAATAAGTCTCATGACTTGCACATGGCCCTCTACTAATTTCCTGCAGCTTTTATATTGTACATATTACCCAAATAAACTCGCATGTCAGAATGGTGAAATCAGAGGTTGACTAACACAGAATTCAAACTGGAGGAACCTTTGAAAGAACTTCAGCTCACTAACCCATAATTTTCAAAGGAAGAAACCACAATAAAGAATTATTTTCCAAGTTGTTAAGAGAACAGGAATTAGCTAATGACCTAGTCAGCAGTATAAATTCACAAATGGTGATCAAAAATTGGTTATTAAAGTAACTCAAAATTTAATGAATACCCTGTTATATGATACACTTCAAATTGCATCAACTGTCCACGTGAATGACTGCTTTTGGAGATGCAAATACAATCAAACCACTTTAGAGGGCCGGAAAGCAGAATCAGGGAAAATTGTGTTGTGGCCCTGCTACTGTAGGCAAATCATTTTGCACGTCTGAGATTCTTCTTCATCTGTAAAATATATGGTTTGGACAGATGACTTCTGAAGTTCTTCCCATATCAGAAAGTAAATATAAGTTTATTCTCACTTGAACTTATATATTATTTCCAAATAGTCTTGAATCACTTTTTCCAGAACCATACTTGCCAATAGACCTCAGTGGGTGCAGTGGGACACATCAGCAGGGTTAACCTAGATGATAGGTTGAGATTTGGAAGAGTTTTCTATTCTACTCTCTTTGAAGCATGGAAAGCTGTGCTCCTTCCACATTCATTCACACCACACTCGTATGTATCCAAATCTAGCCAAATGGTTTGCTAAAATGGCTCAGAAAAAGAGAATTTTTTTTCCAGTTTTTCTTTTAAGTCTTCAAGAGAACAAAGCCAAAACAAAAACACTTGCTGAGCAATTGCTATATGACAACATTTACTTATTCCTCAACTACTATGGTGGACACAGTTCTAGAGAGGAACAGGTCTTTCTTCTCCAGCCTTGAAGATGTCCAAAGATCTAAATATGTACACCATGAAGTCAATGCCACTGCAATGTGGAAAGAACCTCAAAAATAGATTTGGTTTATTGAAGAACAAGAGAATGAAAACAGATGTAAGGCTTTTGTAAACAGTAAAAAATGATCTACAGATGGATGGATTGCCATAGAACTGGCATACTTCTAACTAAGTAGGGCAAACAGACATTCTGTCTTGCCTGAGACAGTACTGATTATTCCTGTATCCCACAAAAATTATCCCCAGCATCTTATTACAAAAGATGCCCCAGTTGGGGCACTGAAAAAAATAGTCATCTTTCAAATAAATTATTCTACCAAAAGCAGACTTTAACATTTTGTAGGTAGATGGGAGCACCCTTCATCACCCTCTCTTCAAGATTCTGACCTTGAGTTCAGAGAACAGAAATACTATCTCTGTGCCCCTCACATCTAAGATACATTGTCCTAACCTAATGGTCTATGAGCTATGTGACCCCATTCCCACCCAGGCCCATTTGAGAGCCTGTTTCTAGAAGTAGCATACTACTGATTATGGATTTTTAACATTTTTTTCTCCACTGCTTAGAAAATCCAGGCTCTTTGTTAAGAGAAAACTAAGGTCTTCAAAGAGGAGACATGGGAGATGATTTTAAATATATGCCATACAGCACAGTTGAACAGAAGGGACAGGGATATAATGAAAAATAAGAAACTTAAAAGATTGCTTGCAAAATAGAGAAGTAGTCTATCAGTCTACTGTGCATTTTGTAAGTATAAGCCAGAATAAAGTTTTATGTATTTCTTATCATTGTAATGCTCAGGAGAGAAGTCGCTGTTGCTAAGCAAGACATGACTTACAGCATCATTATTCAGAAAGCCCAATCATCACAGAGAAACACATGTAATTAACTGTCTTCTGTTTACTGGAAACCCAGACACATCCAGGGAATAGAATGATGGTGGGGGGAGGGGGTAAGTCATCCACAGGAGGCATTCTTACTTTTTCTCCCCTGGATAGTTTTTATTTTTAATTTCCCTGAAGGAAATAATAAATGGGGTTGGTTCATTTTTTTTTACCTTGTACCACATAGAGTTGGTCTAAGAAGGCAGATATCCCTGCTTTAAACAAAAGCTATTCATATTAAGTGTATTTAGGAAGCTAAAAGGTGTATTTGTCTGTGCTGCACGATAGAAGAAATTTTGCTTTTGCTTAATTTTATATTTTTTTGTCTGCAGAAATAGTAGAAGCTAAAGCTACCATATGACATTCCAGGATATATTTTATAATTTGAAGCACCAATAAAAGCTTTTTTATATTTATTTATTTTTCCCCAATCATACAAGCTTAATAGGTACCCTGTCCTCACCCTCACTCTACCTTTCCTCAGTCCCCCTTGCACCTCCCTCCACCTTTTCTGCTTCTTCTCACCCCCCTCTCTCCCCTTCTCCCAGTGCCTCCCTCTTCCTCCCCTTCCATTCCTTGAAGCATCCATTTGTATGAATGCCAAACGTCCCTCTGAGTCCTCCACTCTAGAGAGGTGTAAGGACTCAGTGGCATAGCCCAGAATCCTCTCTTGGGATCCCCTTTAGTATGGGAACACTGTTATGACTGTTAATCCCTTGCCTCTAAGGGTCCTAGTGCCTGTGATCCATGATAGACTTTGGGGGGTCCTTGACATGTAAGTCATTGCACAGGTCATGCAAAGTCCAATTATGGCTACTGTGGCCCTAACTTGTGTGGAGTATTTGCATATCATTGGTCCTCCCCATCTTTATACTCTTACAATCTTGCCATCCCCTCTTGGGCAAGTTTCCCTGAGCTTTAGGATAGGGAGAGATTTGGCTGGTCTGGTTCCAGGTGATTAATGTAGGGTCTCTGGTATTCTGAATTATGGTTTGTTGTTGTTTTCAGTTTTCTGTTCCTACCCTTGGCTCCATCCTGATTGGATGGATAAAATAAAATGGATAAAAACAGATAAAAGGCTGTTTAAATGAAATCTTACTATAAGAAGAGATTGAAAGGTAGATGGAATAGGAGTAGGAGACCGTAGTAAGGTGGGGGGGGGGGTCAGTCTCGCATTTGCAGAATGGTTACCATCTATCTGCCAGTCTCTATACCCTCCCTGATTAGTGACATAAAACTCCTCAGTCACAAGTGACCAGGAAGGAAAGTGAGAGTAAGTTTACTTGCAATAATTGACAGTGACCTATTTTCTCTACTGAAACATGATCCCCTCTCTCATTATTTCTGGGGGGCCCTCCTTCCCCTTCTCTACTGTTTATAATGTTTGTGATTACAGTTGGATTACAGAGATTTATCTTTGAATATGTCATTAAGTGGATTTGGTACTAGGATTCACATGTTAGAGAGTACATGTGGCATTTAATTTTCTGTGTATGGTATACTTCACTCAACATAATTTTTTCTAATTCCATCCATTTCCCAGCAAATTTCATTAATTCATCTTTTTTGATGGCTGAGTAGTATTCCATTGTATAAATGTACCACATTTTCCTTATTTGCTTGTCAACTCTTGGGCATTTGGGTTGATTCCATTATTTTCCTATTGTAAATAGTGCTGCTATGAACATGGTTGATCCTGTGTCATTGAGGTGAATTTTTGCTTTATGGGGGATTATTCCCAAAAGTGGATTAGCAAGGTCATATGGAATTTCAATCTTTAAACCAGACTGCTTGCCAGAGTGGTTGTATAAACCTGCATTCCCACCAGCAATGTAGAAAAATTCCCCTCTCTCCACATCTTCTCCAGCATTTGGTATTGTTTGTATTGTGGATTTTTGCCATACTGACCGGGGTAAGATGATATCTCAGGAAGGTTTTGATTTGCATTTCCCTGATGGCTAAGGAAGTGGAGCATTTTTTAAGATATTTGTTAGACATTGCAATTTCATCTCTGGAAAAGTTACTTTTGAATTCCCAGGCCCATGTTTTTAATTGGGCCATTTATCTCCTTGGTGTTTACTTTTCTAAGTTCTCTGTGCACTCTGGATAATAGAGCTCTATTAGATATGTGGTTAGTGAAGATTTTCTTCCATTTTGTGGATTGCCTTTGTGCTCGGTTTACAATCTTTTTATCTGAACAGAAGCTCTTTAATTTCGTAAGATCCCATTTGTTGAGTGTTGGTTCTAGTGACTGTGCTATTGGATTTCTATTTAGGCCTAGCCCAATGAGCTCAAGGGAGTTCCCTACCTTTTCAACTAAGTTTTTTATAGTTTCTGGTGTAATATTGAGGTCCTTGATTCATTTGGAATTAATTTTTGTGCATAGTAACAAGTACAGGTCCAGTTTTAATCTTCTGCATGTGGACATCCAGTTTTGCCAGAACTATTTGTTGAAGATGCTGTTCTTTTTCCATTGGATTTTTTGGGCCCTTTTATCAAAGATCAAATGGCTATAATTGTGTGGGCTTATATCTGTGTCTTCAACCCTTATCCATCGATCTGTGTGTCTATTTTGGAACCAGTACCAGGCTGTTTTTATTACTATGGATTTGTAGTATAGACTAAAGTTTGGTATGGTGATACCTCCATCAGTGTCTTTGTTACTCAGGATTGTTTTTGCTGTCCTGGGTCTTTTGTGCTTCCATATCAATTTTGAGATTGTTTGGTCAATTTCTTTAAAGAATTGCTTTGGGATTTTGATTTATATAGCATTAAAACTTTATATTGCTTTTAGTAGAATGGTCATTTTTATGATGTTGATTCTGCCGATCCAGGAGCATGGGAGGACTTTCCATCTTCTGATGTCTTCTATAATTTCTTTCTTTAGGATTTTGAAGTTTTCATTGTAAAGGTCTCTCACTTCCTTGGTTAGGTTTATACCAAGGTATTTCATTTTTTTAGGGGCTATAGTAAATAGGATTGTTTCTCTTAGAGCTTTTTCACTTTTCTCATCCTTGGCATATAGTATTTTGTAACCTCCTATCCTGCTGAAGTTCTGTATTTGTTCTGGGAGTTTCCTGGTAGAGTTTTTAGGGTCACTCAGGTATATGATCATGTCATCTGCAAATAGAGATGACTTCTTCCTTGCCAATTTGAATCCCTTTTACCTCCCTCTCTTGTCTTATGGCTCCAGCTAAGACTTCAAGTACAATATTGAATAGAAGTGGTGAGAGTGGACATCCTTCTCTAGTTCCTGATTGAAGCAAGAATGCTTCAAGTTTTTCCCCACTGAGTATAATCCTTGCTGTTGGCTTGTTGTATACCGCTTTTATTATATTGATAAAGGTTCCTTCCATTCCTACTGTCTCTAGGGTTTTGATCAAAAAGTGATGTTGGATCTTGTCAAAAGATTTTTCTGCATCTATCGAGAGTATCATGTGGTCTTGGACTTTGGACTGGTTTTTATGGTGAATTACCTTTATTGATTTGTGTATGTTGAACCAACCTTGTGTGCCTGGCTTAAAGCCTACTTGATCCCCATGAATGATCTTTTTGATATGTTTTTGAATCAGATTTGCTGAGACTTTGTTGAGAATCTTTGCATCTGTGTTCATCAAAGAGATTGGCCTATAGTTTTCTTTTTTAAGTGTATCTTTATTAGGTTTTGGATTAGTATGATATTAGCTTCATAGAAAGAGTTTGGAAGTGTTCCTTCCTTCACAATTTGATGGAACTGTTTAACGAGTTTTGGTGTTAGTTGATATTTAAATGTCTGGTAGAACTCTGTGCTGAATCCATCTAGTCCTGGACATTTTTTGGTGGGAAGATTCAAGATTACTTCATTGATTTCCTCATATGTTATAGGACTACTTAAATAATTCAAAACTTCCTGATTCAATTTAGGTAAATTTAGGAATTCATCCATTTCTTTTGTGTTATCAAATTTCACAGAGTATAAGTTTTTGAAATATGACTTTATAATTCTCTGAATTTCTTGGGTATCAGAAACTCCTTTCTCATCTCTAATTTTATTAATTTTGGTTTTCACTCTCTTGTTTTTGGTTAATTTAGCTAGTAGTGTATCAATCTTATTGATTTTTTCAAAGAACCAGCTTTTTGACTGGTTGACTCTTTATATCATTTTCCTTATCTTAATTTCAGATATTTCTCCGTTAATTTTGCTAATCTCCTCTCTTCCACTTCTTTTGGGATTGGGTTGCTCTTGTATCTCTAAAGCTTTAAGCTGCATTGTTATTTATTTATGATGTTTCTTTTTTTGATATAGGCATTAAGAGTTATGAATTTACTTCTTAGGATGGCTTTCATTGTGTCCCAGAGATTTCTTTTTTTTTAATACATATTTTATTATTTCCGCTCATACAAACTATTGCAGTCCGCCTGCATGGTTGCTGATAAATGACATCACACAGCTTAAGGGAACAAGGAGTTTACTTTCTTACAATAGTCCGGTTACAATTCATAGTCCACCTTGACAGGAGAGCACACACCAACACCAGGGCTGAGGGAACTGGCCACCATAACAGCTGAGAGATGGACAATCCTTACTTGCCAGACCAGCATGTCCGGCCAAGTATACAGAAGGATGCCCACTCTCTCAACCAGCTCTCTCTGATTTATCCAGGGCCTAATCCCACCCACCATGGGCTGGGTCTTCCCCAGCAGCTAGACAATCTCCTTCAGGTTTGCTCTGGGCTTAACTCAACCATCAACTCTCTACAACTGTGCCCAGAGCTCAAACCCTCAAGAGTCAAGTTGACACCTGTGTTTAACTATGACACTCCACCCCTTGTCAACTTGACACAAAAACAATACACTTTTTAAACTGTAACCTTTCCTTGTCCCCATAGATGTTAAAATATAAATACATTCCATGGACAAATTTAAAATGTTCCCTCATTAAAACTTCAGTTCCAATATTTTAAAAGTTCAAAGTTTCTTCAAAATAAATTAAATACTTTAAAACAGATAAAACATTAAAACAGAAGGATCTTAATAAAAAACATTAAAAAGAACAAAGTCCAGCAAATCACTGCATCCTGTACTTCGATGTCCATCTTCTGCTGCTCATCACGTAGTCAAGGCAGCTCAAAGATTCTAGGCATTCCCAGTCCCTGTTTGCAGCTCGAAGTTGTAAAAGCAGAGTTCCTCTGAACCAGGCTGAATCTCTACTCGCAGTTGTCCTCAGCAGCAGTCCCACAGTTCTGGCATCTCAAACACAACTCTGGGTTCTCCTCTGCAGCTTTAAGCTTCACCATCTCTTGCAGGAACTCTACGCCTGCCACTTGGTGCCAAGCTTTAGCTGCTCTCCATGAACCCTTTAGTAGTACATGAAAACCAGTATCACTTGAAGGACGCTGCCAGATTCCGAAGCGAGGTTGAAATGCAGCTTAGTCTACTGGAGCCACAGCTGCACCAACTTCAATGCACTGACACTGGAAAAGCCTCTCTTCTAGGCAACCAAACTTGCAAAGGGAAAGAAACAGCTTTAACTTGGGCTTTTGGCCCCTGAAGGAATCTGAGCTTCCAAACCACGAACTTGCCATACGGTGGTTTCCACGTCCTCCACCGTCTCAGTGCAAGTCACTAGGTTTTCCTTCACTGATATTCATTTGTCCAACAGCAGCTGATATTCTGCTGCCTGCCCTTTGCACATCCAAACCTCCAAGACTGCCAACACAGCTCTCCTCTGTCAAGCAAACCAGTCTATCGTCCTTATATTCAGTTTTACCAAAGTCCTTGTTTCCCTCATCATAAACTGGGCCCAAACAATATCTCTCAGCAATTGGCCCACTAAACGCTGAAGAACGGTATTTGTAAATCCACAAAGTGAAAATTTTCAAGAATTTCCAACTTTGTCCAGCAGAACCGTTCAAAAGCAACAAAATCCACATAGTCAGATTTATCAGCAACATCCCACTTCCTGGGTACCAAATTCTCTTGCAGTCAGCCTGCATGGTTGCTGATAAATGACCATCACACAGCTTAAGGGAACAAGAAGTTTACTTTCTTATGATAGTCTGGTTACAGTTCATAGTCCAGCTTGACAGGAGAGCACACACCAATACCAGGGCTGAGGGAACTGGCCACCATAACGGCTGAGAGATGGACAATCCTTACTTGCCAGACCAGCATGTCTGGCCAAGTATACAGAAGGATGCCCACTCTCTCAACCAGGTCTCTGTGATTTATCCAGGGCCTAATCCCTCCCACCATGGGCTGGGTCTTCCCCAGCAGCTAGACAATCTCCTTCAGGTTTGCTCTGGGCTTAACTCAACCATCAACTCTCTACAACTGTGCCCAGAGCTCAAAACCTCAAAAGTCAGGTTGACACCTGTGCTTAACTATGACACAAACTTAGTTAGACCAGTTCCCTCCCTCCCTCCTCCTTCCCCCGAACCCCCTGCTCTCCCTCCCTCCCTCTTCATCCCCCAGTGGCTCCCCCCCAATTCCCAGAGAGTCCTTTATTGTGTATGCTTAACTCTCCTCTTGGTCCTCCTCTCCGATGACATACAAGGACCCAGTGGCATTTCCCTGAACCCTTTCTCATGTTCTCCTTAAGCATAGGAACACTACTGTGGCTGTCAATCCCTTGTCTCCAAGGATCTTGGTGCCTTTAGCTGATGCTAGACTTTGTGAGGTTAATAGTGTGTTGGACATTGCACAGGGCATGCAAATTCCTATTGTGATTGCTTCGGCCCTAACTAGTGTGGAGAATCTTGCAAATCATTGCTCCTCCCATCCTTTTGCTCTTACAATCTTACCGCCCCCTCTTCCGCAAATGTCCCTGAGCTTCAGGATGGGGGGAGATTAGGCTGGCCTAGTTCTATGTGGTTGATATAGAGTCTCTGAAGTTCTGGATTGTGGTTTGTTGATTTTCTTTTGCAGTTTTGCTGCTCCTGCAATGCCCTTCACTCCATCCTGCTAGGCACTGTATGTCACCCCCTGGCCAGAGACAAAAAGCTGTTAAACTGGAGTCTTGTTATAATAGCACATTCAAGGGTAGATGTAATAAAAGCAGGAAATCTCGGTGAGGGAGGGGTCAGTCACCCATTTGCAAAATGAACACCTTTCATCTGCCAGACTATATGCCCTCCCCATCTGGTGAGATCATACCCCCTCAGTTGTACATGATCAGGAACGAATGTCTGTGAACTTAACCAGGTGTCACATTACTTACTTGCATTCCTTGGAGGTCTATTTTTTTCTGCTGTAACATGGTCCCCTCTCTCCTTGTGTCTGGTGTGGCCCTCCAACCCCATCCCTCCTGTTCATAATCCTTGCAATTACTGTATTACATAGGTTTACCTTTGAGTGTCTCAGTGTGGGCTGGGTGAGTTTGGTACTAGGTGCCACCTATTAGGGAGTACATACGGCGCTCAACTTTCTGGGTTTGGGATACTTCACTTAATATAATTGTTTCTAATGACATCCATACCCCAGCAAATTCCAGTAATTCATCATTTTTGATGGCTGAGTAGTACTCCATTGTATAGATGTACCACAGTTTCCTTATCCATTAATCAACTGTTGGACATTTGGGTTGATTCCATGACTTTGCTATTGTAAACAGTGCTGCTATGAACATGGTCGTGCTTGTGCTATCGAGGTGAACCTCTGCTGCATGAGGGGTTATTCTTCTGCAATTTCTTTCCTTAGGGTTTTAAAGTTTTCATTGTAAAGGTCTTTTACCTCCTTGGTTAGGTTTATACCAAGGTATTTCATTTTTTTAGGGGCTATAGTAAATGGGATTTTTTCTCTCAAGGCTTTTTCACTTTTTTCATTCTGGGCATATAGGAAGGCCTCTGATTTTTGCACATTTATTTTGTATCCTGCCACCCTGCTGAACTTCTCAATTAGTTCCAGGAGCTTCCTGGTGGAGTTTTTGGGATCCCTTAGGTATAAGATCATGTCATCTGCAAATAGGGATAGCTTGACTTCTTCCTTACCGATTTGAATCCCTCTTATGTCCCTTTCTTGTCTTATGGCTTCAGCTAAGACTTCAAGTACAATATCGAATAGAAGTGGTGAGAGTGGACAGCCTTGTCTAGTTCCTGATTGAAGTGGGAATGCTTCCAATTGTTCCGCATTGAGCATAATCCTTGCTGTGGGCTTGTTGTATACAGCTTTTATTATATTGATAAAGGTTCCTTCCATTCCTACTGTCTCTAGCGTTTTGATAATAAAAGGCTCTTGGATCTTGTCAAAGGCTTTTTCTGCATCTATCGAGAGTATCATGTGGTCTTGGACTTTGGACTGGTTTACATGATGAATTACATTTATTGATTTGCGTATGTTGAACCAACGTTGTGCCGGGGATGAAGCCTACTTGGTCCCCTTGAATGATCTTTTTGATATGTTTTTGAATCCTATTTGCTAAGACTTTGTTGAGAATCTTTGCATCTGTGTTCATCAGAGAAATCGGCCTATAGTTTTCTTTTTTAAGTGAGTCTTTATTAGGTTTTGGGATTAAGACGATATTAGCTTCATAGAAGGAATTTGGTAGTGTTCCTTCCTTCACAATTTGATGGAACAGTTTAAGGAGTATTGGTGTTATTAACTCCTTAAATGTCTGGTAGAACTCTGTGCTGAATCCATCTGGTCCAGGACATTTTTTGGTGGGAAGATTCAAGATTACTTCCTCAATTTCCTTATATGTTATAGGACTATTTAAATAATTCACAACTTCCTGATTCAATTTAGGTAGGTTATGTTTACTTAGAAATTCATCCATCTCTTTTGTGTTGTCAAACTTCACAGAGTATAAGTTTTTGATATATGATGTTATAATTCTCTGGATTTCTTGGGTATCAGTAGTGATAATTCCATGTTCGTTTCTAATTTTGTTAATTTGGGTTTTCTCTCTCTTGCTTTTGGTTAATTTAGCTAGGGGTGTATCAATCTTATTGATTTTTTCAAAGAACCAGCTTTTTGACTGGTTGATTTTTTCTATCATTTTCTTAGTCTCGATTTCAGATATTTCTCCCCTTATTTTGCTAATCTCCTCTCTTCTACTACTTTTGGGATCAGATTGCTGAAGTTTCTCTAAAGCCTTAAGCTGCATCGTTAAGTTATTTATTTCTGATGTTTCCATTTTTTTGATGTAGGCATTAAGCGCTATGAACTTACCTCTTAGGACAGCTTTCATTGTGTCCCAGAGATTTTGGTAAGTTGTATTTTCGTTATCATTCACTTTCAGGAAATCTTGAATTTCCTTTTTAATTTCTTCCTGAATGCAGTTCTCATTCAGCATCATATTGTGAAGTTTCCAGGAGTTAGTGTATTTTCTTTTGTTTGTTGTGTTGTGGATGTCCAGCTTCAGGCCGTGGTGGTCTGATAGGGCACAGGTTAGAATTGAAACTTTTTTGTATATGTGTAGATTCATTTTGTGGCCCAATATGTGATCTATTTTGGAGAAAGTTCCATGTGCTGCTGAGAAAAATGTGTATTCTTTGGTGCGTGGGTGAAAAGTTCGATAAAGATCTGTAAGGTCCATTTCTTTCAGGGTTTGATTAAGTTCCAAAGTGTCTCTGTTAAGCTTTTGACCTGTTGATCTATCGCATGTAGAGAGGGCGGTGTTGAAGTCCCCAAGAATTATCGTTTGGGGGTTGATTTCTTGCTTTAGACGCTGTAGGGTTTTCTTAATGAATGTGGAGGGGCCCGTATTGGGTGCATATATGTTCAGTATTGTGAAGTCTTCCTGGTGAATTGTACCTGTGACTAAAATGTAGTATCCATCTGTGTGTCTTATGATTTTCTTTGGTTTGAAGTCTACTTTGTCTGAAAGCATAATTGCTGCCCCTGCCTGTGTCCTGGTTCCATTAGCTTGCAAGATTTTGGACCAGCCTTTCATTCTTAGGATGTACCTATCTTTTACGGTGAGATGAGTTTCCTGAAGCCAGCAGATTGTTGGATTGTGGTTTTTAATCCAAGTTTGTAATCTGTGTCTCTTAATCGGTGAGTTAATGCCATTGACATTTAATGTTATAATGGAGAAATTATTTTTAATTCTGGACATATTTTATGTTTAGTAGATTTTGTAAGCATGTTGTTTGACATTTATGTTTTGGTGGTATTATACTTCCCTTCTGTCCTCCTGGATACACTTGTTCTTTTCTTCAAGCTTGAGTATCATTTCTAGCATTTTTTTGAAGGCTTGGTTTGGTAGACATGTATCCCTTCAAGTTGTCTTTGTGCTGGAAAACTTTTCTTTCTCCCTCAATCATGACAGATAGTTTTGCCGTGTATATCAGTCTGGGTTGGCATTTTTGCTCATTTAATACTTGAAGTATGTCTCTCCAAGCTCTTCTTGCTTTTACTGTTTCCATTGAGTAGTCATTTGTTATTCTAATAGGTTTACCTTTAAAAGTTACCTGCTTTTTTTCTCTTGAAGCTCTCAGCACCTTTTCTTTGTCTCAAATGTGGAGTGTTTTGACTATTATTTGCCGTGGCAATTTTCTATTTTGGTCATATCTGTTTGGAGTGCGAAATGCCTCTTGTATTTGGATAGGCCTCTTATTCTTTAGTTGTGGGAAGTTTTCATTTATGATGAATTGAAATATTTCCTCCGGTGTGGTATTTTGGGATTCTTGTTCTGGTATTCCATGAATGTGCATGTTAGGCTTCTTCAGGGTGTCCCATATCTCTTGAATGTATCTTTTTGGCTTTAACAATCTCTTCCATTAGACTGATTAATTCTCCCACTTTGTCTTCAAGATCTGAAATTCTATTTTCTGCCTCATTTGTTCTGCTGATAAGACTCTCTGTTGAATTTTGGGTTGAAGATAACTTGTCTTTTAGTTCAATTTTAAACTCTGCCTGAGACTGTTTTAGCTGCTCTAGACTTATTTTTGTTTCTTGAACTGTTTTTCTCAACTCCTCCAAGTGCCTGTTGTGTTCCTGTTCAAAGTGGTTGATATGGTTGTTTAACTCTTCTCGGATTTCCTCTTTCATAGTATTAATCATGGTAATGATCATACTCTGAAAGTCGTTATATTGGGTCTGGCTTTCATGGCTATTTTCTGTGGATTTGTTCTGGTCTGAATCCCTCATTATGGGATTGATTCTTTCAGTGGGAGATTGGTCTTCTTGGGTTTTGTTTTCGTGGATCTGCACTTTGACTTGTACATTGTTGTTTTTTTTTTTTAGGACCTTTCAGTTTCTGTGTGTTTTTCACTGAATCGACGTAGTTGGTATTGTTACACTTGCCAGTTATTACTAGTGCTTGCCTTGCATTGGGTATGTTTGTGTGTTGTTATTGTTATATCCTAGATGAGGCTACTAGGCTGTTAGTACGTCAGTTAAGTCAGGTTATGTTACCAGGGGGTGAATATTAGTTTGGTAGTGCACTTTTATGATTTAGTATCTTGGTGAAATGTTGGGGTGAGTGGTGTACTCCCTGGAGTTGTATGTTTTGGGGTGGCTGTATGAGAAAGTTGATCTACAGCATTGATACTTTAAAGGATCAGTAAGGTGAAAAGAAAAAGTTTACTTATCTTTGGGTTGGATGAGAAGAGTCTCGCCCACGTGATATAATGATTGTAGTTGAGTCCAAATGTATGGCCTGTGTTGCCTTTGTTCCTTAGAATTTTGCTTGAGTTTCCTTTGGACTCTATTGAATTCTGAGTAGCAGTGTGTCTTCCATGGACCACGTGCGTAGGTCCCAGTGGGCCAGAGAGGCAGAGGGTCTGATGTTGATGGCAGAATTCTTCACCTGCGACCTGGGGGGGGGCTGCGAGGGGCTGGGGTCCGGGGTGGGGCCCCAGCCACGAGGTGCTGCTGGCTGGGAGGCTCCGGGGTGGGGGGCGGGGCTGGCATGTCCCAGAGATTTTGATCTGTTGTAATTTCATTATGGTTCCCTTCTAGGAAATCTTGAATTTCCTTTATGATTTCTTCCTGAACCCAATTCTCATTCAGCATCAGAGTGTTTAGTTTCCAAGAGTTAGTATATTTTCTGCTGGTTGTTGTGTTGTGGATGTCAAGCTTTAGACCATGGTGGTCTGATAGGGTACAGGCTAAAATTTCAATTTTAAGGCCCAAAATGTGATTCATTTTGGAGAAAGTTCCACGTCCATCTGAGAAAAATGTATATTCTGTAGTGCGTGGAAGGAAAGTTTGATAGAGATCTGTCAGGTCCATTTCAGTAAGGGTTTGATTAAGATCCAATGTGTCTCTTTCAGGTTTTTGACCTGTTGATCTATCCCACATTGAGAAAGCAGTATTGAAAGCCCCAAGAATTATCGTTTTGGAGTTGATATCTTGCTTTAGATGTTGTAATGTTTGCTTAATAAATGTGGAGAAGCCCATAGTAGGTGCATATATGTTCAGTATTGTGAAGTCTTCCTGGTAAATTGTACCTGTGACTAAATTGTAGAATTCTTCTGTGTCTCTTATGATTTTTTTTTTGTTTTGAAATCCACTTTGTCAGATTATCCCTGCCTGTTTCCTGGTTCCATTAACTTGCAGAATTTTTGCCAGCCTTTTACTTTCAGAATGTGCCTGTTGTTTGTGGTAAGATGTGTTTCCTGAAGGCAGCAGATATATGGGTTGTGATTTCTAATCCAAGTTTGTAATCTTTGATTGGTGAGTTAATTCTATTGACATTTCGTGTTATAATGGAGAAATTACTTTCAATTCCTGACACTTTTTGTGTTTAATGGCCTTCATAAGTGTATTATTTGGCTTTTAGGTTTTGGTTATATTATACGTCCCTTCTGTCCTCCTGGATATGGTTGTTCTTTCCTTCAAGCTTGAGTATCTTTTCTAGCATTTTTTGAAGGCCTGGTTTGGTAGACAACTGGTGTCTTTGTGATGGAAAATTTTTCTTTCACCCTTGATCATGACTGATAGTTTTTTGCCAGGTATATCAGCCTAGGTTGACGTTTGTGTTCATTCAATACTTGAAGTATGTCTCTCTAAGCTCTTCTTGTTTTTACTATTTCCACTGAAAAATCATTTGTTACTTTAATAGGTTTATCTTTAAAAGTGACTTTTTTTTCGCTTGAAGCTCTCAGCACATTTTTTTGTTTTGTTTTGTTTTGTATGTAGAGTGTTTTAACTATTATTTGCCTTGGCAAGTTTCTATTTTGGTCATATATGTTTGGGGTGAGGAATGCCTCTTGTATTTGGACGGGTCTCTGTCTTTTAGATGAGGAAAGTTATCCTTTATGATAATTTGAAAAATTTCCTCAGGTGTGATATTTGGTTTGGGATTCTTAGTCTAGTATTCCATGAATGCACACGTTAGGCTTCTTCAAGGTGTCCCATACTCTTGAATATTCCTCTCAAGTATCTTTTTAGCTTTAACAACCTCTTCCATTGAACTGGTTAGTTCTTCCACTTTGTCTTCAAGATCTAATATTCTATTTTCTGCCTCATTAGTCCTGTTGATAAGACTCTCTGTTGAGTTCTGGCTGAAGGTAACTTGTCTATTAGTTCAATTTTAAACACTGCTTGAGATTGTTTTAATTGTTCTATGCCTATTTTTGTTTTTTCAACTATTTTTCTCATCTCTTCCAAGTGTCTGTTGTGTTTCTGTTCAAAGTGTTTTGAATAGGTTTTGAAAATCATTATCTTGGGTGTGGCTTTCTTGGCTATTTTCTGTGAGTTTGTTCTGGTTGGAATCTATCATTATGGAGTTAATTCTTTTGGTAGGAGATTTGTTATCTTGGTTTTTGTTTCTCATGGATTTGCACTGTGACTTGGACATTCTTGTTTTATCTCTTAAGACCTTCTTTTAGTTTCTGTGTGTTTTTGACTAAACTGAATTAGATGGTATTACCTCTTAAGCAGTTATTAGTAGTGCTTGCCTTGGTGTTGAGTATGCTTATCTGGTATTGGTGTTATTTTCTAGATGATGTGACTAGACTGTCAGTACATCAATTAAGTCAGGTTTAGTAGACAGGGAGTGATGATTAGTATGGTAGTGTGCTTTTTTGGTTTAGTATCTTGGTGATATATGAGGGTGAATGGTATAGTCCCTGAAGTTATATGGGTTTTTGGGTGGCTATATGGAAAAGTTCAACTACAGTGACTAATAAGTGAGAGGAACAAGGTGGTAAAAAGGGTTTATTTATCTTTGAGCTGGATGTGAAGATTCTCTTCCATGTGATGGGATGATTTTAGAGGACATCAGACATATGGTGTTTTTCTCCTAGGGTTTTGCTTGGGTTTTCTCTGGACTCTGCTCAGTTCTGAGGAGCAGGGAGTCTTCCCTGGTCGAGATCCAGTTCCGAAGGGCAGAGTGTCTAGTTTGTCTCACAGATCACCTGAGACCTGGGGCATGGCCTAGGGCCCTTCCCCAATGCCAGAACAGACTGGCTGCTACTCTGGCTGCTATTGGGACAAGCAGGTGACCTGGGGCCTGGGGTGTAGTCTAGGATCCTTACTTGAGGAGCAGGGAGTCCTTCCTGGTCCGGGTCTGGGGCAGAAGGGACCAATAAAAGCTTTTAAGGCTGTTCAAAGAAGCATAATCAGAGTTAAACAAATAACTTACCTCTTTGTAAGACAACAAATATTAGTAACATTATTAACAGTATTAATGTTTAAATAGGAAAAAAGCCATTTGTTACGAAAATAATTTTAGTGAACTCAACTGAGTTTCCTGAAGATTGTTCATTTTTTTGCATAGCTTCTTTCTATCTAAACATTCGTTTGGATAGAAATGTGTCATGAGTCATATTCCTTACCACCATATTTTTCTTTGATGACTTTTAGGCAAAATTTTTCTTCTTAATTTCTAGAATCATTTAACCTAACCTGAAATCTTCTTAAAGATCACAAAAAGACACATACTTTTTTAGTTTATGTTATTTATCCAGCAGTTTCAGCAACCTTTCCTAAGATCTACACTGTAGAGAATAAAATAGGCCATAACCTTCTGTGGATAATATTAGTATTTGCAACTGAGTTCCATATAACATATTTGTTTTTTGCCTAAATTTTTTTGCTATGCGCCAGTCTACTCTCTCTCTCATTGCAGTCCAGTACTTACTTATTATATTTGTAACTTATGCATTTCTTTGAAAATATTAAAAATGAATGATGACCATAACAGATTCAAGTAGTCTTTGAAGTATTTCATCATGGAATTTTTTTTCTTTTCTTCTTTTGTTTCTTTCTTTTTCTAAGTTCTATTTCATTAAAGAAATATGCCGAGTAGGGAAATCTTCAGTGACACTGTAGAGCCATTTTGTCCTCTGTGTTTTGTAAATTTCTCTGCCTAATTAAAATAAAAAAGGTCTAGAATACTGTTGAAGAGAACCAACAGAGAGAAAAAATGTGCAACAACCATGCAATTCTTGTTCTGTTTTCATTAATAATTATTGATTTGTTGCTTAATTTACTTAAGAATTCTCTAAACCATTTAGTAATAATTT
Organism: Typhlomys cinereus; assembly: GCA_023101885.1. Taxonomy (NCBI): domain Eukaryota; kingdom Metazoa; phylum Chordata; class Mammalia; order Rodentia; family Platacanthomyidae; genus Typhlomys; species Typhlomys cinereus. The sequence goes on along the minus strand of JALPQD010000059.1, from coordinate 6,324,036 downwards.
TATACTTTTATGTAGTTTCATGAATCAGTATTTCAGTCATAATAAATAATAGTGAAGAACTATTTTTAAATGCTAATGAAATAATGAAATCATATATTTTAATGACTGTGAACTTTCATCTACGAAGTAGTTATCACCCTGCTTGCTTTGTTACCAATTTATGTATTAAATGCACAGTATTCATCACTTTCTCCAACTTAATTTTCTATTCATTTTCTGTGTTCAGAGAAATTCCTAACTGATATTCAATTCCTAGTAGACAGTGGGAAATACTAAGCAGTTCCATAGAGAGACTTTTTTTTCAGGAAGTTGCTTTTGCTGTTCATTTATTCTGTGTTTGCTATCATTTTTAACAACCATGACTAAAGTATATTTTCTTGTCATCTCAAAATAGCTGAAACGCCTTAAGTTATTTACAAAGACAAATGAGATCAGTGACCTTTCTGATGCAGTATTTCTGGAAGTTAGTTTCTTTTTTTGTGATGAGGGAATAAGCTAGATGTGATTTTTCAATGTGATTTTTCTCAGACTGCATTTCAGTAAATATGTATCATTTTTCCTAATTTTCATTTTAGTTGTCTGCTTAAAAATGTGCAAGCACATTACTAAATTCTTAATACTTACTAATTTAAGGCTAGTAAGATGGCTTAGAGGTAAAAGTCTTAGCCTTACAAGCAAAATGATCTGAGTTCAGATTCCCAGATCCTACATAAAAATTCTGGACTGATATAGCAAGCCCCTGTAATTCAGGCCTTGAAGGACAGAGCCTGGGAAATCCCAGAACAAAGTAATAAGGTAGAAGAGTAATCTAAGATGATTCTTGACTTCACCCTTTGGCCTTCACAGATGTACACACTCAGGTGTCCTCTTCACACACACACACACACACACACACACACACACACACACATTTATTAGCTTAACATTTTTCAAAGCAACCAATGAGTATTTGCATTTCCATTTTACATATAGAAATATGAACATATTTTAAAAGTTCTAATTGAAATATTTTAAACTGTCACCACATTCTGTCTTTGTGCTATGCTTAATGAGGTAGTTGGAAAACAGAACTGTCATTTTAATACCTAATTCTACAGAGATCCTGAAAAATTCTGATTCTAATTCAAGAGGTCTGTGATATGCAAAAAGATTTTAATTCTAGCAAGTTCCTATGTTACCCATTCATGGATCACAGTTGAAGTAGTGAAGGCTTGAAAGTTTTCTGAGAAAACTTTTTTTATTTTCCACTTTTATTTATTGATGAATTTTCATTTTTGATATAATTTAAGACATGCATATAAAACAGTTGGATTATTCATTATCTTTCTTACAAGTCTTCCTCTCATATTCCTGTCCTTTTTGTATGTTTTTCATTCCATTGTGTTTATCCAGAGCCGTTTGTATGATCCTAGGCTCAGGACTGTCTCTTTGAGACTAGTAGGCTCCCATGTGAATGCACAACTGGATATTTTTTATTCCCCTTTCCAAATCTGTTTATATTTTCATCAGTAATTTGCAGGACCCTATGGGTTTCTTTTCAGTTAATAGCTGATTATTAGCCAGTAACCATTTCTAACATCCACCTCGGCTGTGGTTTCATGATTGCCATGGACAATGGAGAGATAGCATCTCACAACGATTTTTCCTGTCTTCTGGCTTTTATATTCTTTCTGCTTGCTATTCTACAAAGGTCCCTGAATTGTTAGGGGTTGTGGTATCTTTATCATGCTGAGGACCAATTCTTCAAAGTTAACTTATTCTTCTGCATGGCATCTTGTGCAACCATGGTTCACCTCTGATACTGTACTTAAATATATATATATATATATATTGTTTTTACTATTTTTACTTAGCATACACAGTATTAAGATTCATTTACACATCATTACAGTTATCTTTATTTCCCTTACCCCACTTCTTTTTTTCTTTTTTCTTTTTTAATTTATTTTCCCCAATCATACTAGCTCAATAGGTACCCCACTCCCCTCCCTCCCTCCACCCTTCCCCAGTCCCACTTGCACCCTCCCCCACTTTTCCCCTTCATTTTATCTCCCTCCCTCTCCTTCTCCCAGTGCCTCCCTCCTGCCCCTGCTATCCCTTGGAGCATCCTTTTGTGTAGGATCCTAGTGAAGTGTAAGGACTCAGTAGAATAGCCCAGAGCCCTTTCTTGGCTCCCCTTTAGTATGGAAACACTATTATGACTGTTAATTCCTTGCCTCTAAGGATCCTAGTGCCTATGATCCATGCTAGACTTTGGGGAGTCAGTGACATGTCAGTCATTTCGCAGATCACACAAAGTCCAATTATGGCTACTGCAATCCTAACTTGTGTGGAGTATCTTGCATATCATTGGTTCTCCCCTATCTTTAGGCTCTCACAATCTTGCCAACCCCTCTTCTGCAAGTTTCCCTGAGCTTTAGGATGGGGAGAGATTTGGCTGGTCTTGTTCCAGGTGATTGATGTAGGGTCTTTGGTGTTCTGAACTATGGTTTGTTGTTGTTTTCAGTTTTGTTGTCCCTGCACTTCCCTTGGCTCTATCCTGGATGGTATTGGAGATCACCTCCTAACCAAAGATAAAAGACTATTTAAATGAAATCTTAGTATAAGAGGAGAGTCAAAAGTAGATGGGATAGGAGTAAGAGACCTCAGTGGTGGGGTCTGTATCCCATTTTCAGGAGGGTAAGGATCTATTTGCAAGTCTCTATACCCTCCCTGATTGGTGAGATCAAACCTCCTCAGTCACAACTGATCAGGAAGGAAAGTGAGAATGAGCTTCACCAGCTTCATCAATACTTGATGATGACCTGTTTTCTCTATTGAAGCATGACCCCCTCTCTCCTTATTCTTTTTTGGGGGGCCCTCCTTCCCCTTCCCTCCTGTTTATAATGTTTGTGATTACTGTTGGTATTACAGAGATTTATCCTCAAATATGTCATTAAATGGGTGTGATACTAGGATCCACCTATTAGGGAGTACATATGGTGCTTAACTTTCTGTGTCTGGGATGCTTCACTCAATATAACTTTTTCTAATTCCATCCATTTCCTGGCAAATTTCATTAATTCATCTTTTTTGATGGCTGAGTAGTATTCCATTATATAAATGTGCCACATTTTCCTTATCTACTTGTCAATTGTTTTGCATTTGAGTTGATTCCATGACTTTCCTATTGTAAATATTGTTGTTATGAACATGGTTGTGCTGAGATCTAGAACCCATTGTAGTGATCACCCCACTTCTTTTATATCTCCCTCACTCTGTTGTACACTTTTACCCATCCTCCATAACTCTTCTTCCCTAGTCATGTCCCATGTGTCCTATTACCCTCCCTACCTTCCTGAATACTTCTTTTGTCTGTTGTGGTTTCTTTTAGTTTTATAGCTGTACATACACAAACCCTCAAACAGATAATACGTACATACATCTCAGATACATGTAGAGATTCATGTGTGGATATATGGAGATACAAATTAACATTATGATCTGTATGAGAGAGAACATTGTCTTTTTCAGTCTGCTTATCTCATTTAATATTATACTTTACAGTTTTATTCATTTTCCTGAAAACTTCATTATTTCATTTTTTCTTTACAGATAAGTAAAATTCTAATAAATGCAAATACTATGTTTTAATTATCTATTCCTTTAAAATATGTTTTAAAAATTGTTAAGGTTCCTTTATATTTCTAGTTTGTTCTAAGTTTTATAAGAAAAGCATGGTGAATTTTGTCAAATACTTTTAATGTATCAATATAAAATTTTACCTAAATATTCTGTTAAAAGGGCTGATTGTATATCTTTTATGAATCACATTTAGACATGCTATACTATAGTTATGCATTGTATATCTACAAATATAAATTTACTTATTTAAGTTTATAATGCTTGGGACAGAACTTAGATCTTTATACATGTTGAGAAACTATTTTATCATTGAGCTTTATTTGAAACCCATTTTAAATCTTTATAGGCTTACATTCATAAGGATTGCTGATCTATTTTCTTGTCTTGTGATGCTTCTACCTAGTTTTAAACTCAGGAGTCAGGAGGTATTTGCTGTTTCTTCAATTTTCTGGGAAAATTTTGTCTAAGATATTTATTTCTTAAATATTTGCTAGAAATAACTAATGTCTGGTTTACATTTTTCTTTATGAGAGGTTTTGGGTTACAGATTACATTTCTTTAATAATTATAGAGCTTATTACCTTATCTATTGCACTGTGAATGTGACTTTCAAGGAATTGGTACATTTCGTCTAAGTTGTCAAATTTACAAAGTTGTTTGTTCTTTATTAACTTTTTGTTGTTTTAAAAACATATAGAATTTGAAATTTGTCTTCTTTTGTTTCCTAATAAATTATGTCTTCTCAAAGAGTAATTTTTTCATTTTATTTTTCCCTTGGCTACTTCATGGACTCATTTTGATTTCTATTGTTTCTTTTCATTTAGCATTTTTAGAGCTTAATATTTTCTACTTTCTTAAGGTAGAAAATAAGATCATTGACAGACAACTTTATGTAGGTATTTATAGCTATTAGCTTTCTACAAAATTTAATATGCATTTTTATTTTGTTCAGCTAAATATGCTTCCTACATTTCCTTTAAATTTATTCTCTGAACTATGGGTTATTTAGAAATGTACCACAATTTGTAAATATCTGAGTATTTCTTTTTTATAATTTTTTATTATTTATTATTTATTCAATTGTGCGTGTATGCATGTATAAGCTTGGGTATGTAGGTGTGTGTGTGCAGAACTACGGAAGAATTCGGGAACCACCATGGACCGCCTCCACCTCCTCCCCGTTTACTCTGCCCTGGGATTCACAGGCTCCGCCCTACCAGGACCAGAAATCCAGGCCACCTCCGCTTCCGCCTGGCGTCTATACGTGAGGGTCTAGGATCCGAACTCAGGACCTTCCGCCTGCAAGGCAGAGGCTTAACCCCTGAGCCACCTCTCCAGCCCCAATATCTGAGTATTTCTAGTATGCTTATCTTTAAGCTTATTCTCTGATGTATAGCCAAATGATTTAAATGTTAATAATTCATTGTAACATAATGTATAAAAGTCAACTCTATTACCACAATTTGAATTTGTTTGTCCCTTACCTTTTTATATTGAAGATGTAAGTGGGACATATGAAACCCTCAGATCTGGTTATAGTTGCATAATACATGCCCTTCTTAAGTATTAATGGTTCTTATCTCGGAAGCAGAGAAGGTAGACATAAGGAATGAATGAGAATCTTGTAAATGATTAAGGCTTTCTAACAAAGATAAGGTAGGAATAGCCAAGAATTACAATAAATGAATTATTATCTTGGTGTAATACACAGCCCAAAACAGGTCCTTAGGCCTCAGTTCTTCTGAACAGGACTTTTTTTCCCTTGGGCTCTAGATGTTGGCTGACCCTGAGTTGCTTCCAGAGGGGCAGATAGGGATTCAAGTGTTAAAGAATTTTTCATTTGCTCGCACACAGATGTTGAGACTTAAAAGCAATCACTGAAGTTCCTGTCTCCAGATAGCTAGGAAACTTAGACAAGGGAACAGTAATTTTAACCCAAAGATGGGGAGGCAAAGCTAGAAATTTACAGCCATTCACAGTTATTTTGTTACATAGCTTTGAATAGTAAAATTTTCAGTTCATCTGGCATCAGATTCTAATCTCATTTTCCTATGAATTTACAAGGTAGTAGGAAGTACAGTGTCTCACTGGTGCTTTTAGTAGAAAACATGAACATAGGGAAAGATGCAATGAGCAGGACTTGAGGTACAAGCAACCTCAGCACACCTCAACTCCCATACCAACACCACTTAAATGGGTCATTTTCAAAGCTCTATCAATACTAAGAGCAAACAGCCCTACATATACTCATGTGGCTGATGTTACTGTTCTCCTTCCTTTGCAAAGATCCACATTTACCCCAACCCAGACCAGGGCTCGACTTCAGGCTCTTCAAGTAAGGCCCCTAGACCACGCTCCAGGCTGCAGGTTACCTGTGCACCCAACTAGACTCTCTGCCTTTCTCTGTACCCCACTAGCCTCTCCACCTTTCTGCTCCAGACTGGCACCTAGACTAGTGCACACTCCATGCTCCTCAGTCCCAGGGCACACTCCCTGCCCCTCAGAACTCAACAGAATCCAGAGAAAACCCAAGCAAAAGGCTAAAGGACCAACACCATTCATCTGATCTCTTCTAAAATTATCCCATCATACAGGAGAGAATCTTCGCATCCAGCTCTAAGGTAAGTAAACCCTTTTTACCATCTTGTTCCTCTCAATTATTAGTCACTGTAGTTTAACATTTCCATATTACCCCCCCCTGCAAAAAAACCATACAACTTCAGGGACTGTATCATTCACCTCACACGTCACCAAGGAAGTAAACCTAAAAAGTGCATTACCATACTAATCTTCAATCCCTGTCTACTAAACCCACCATAATTGATGAACTAACAGCCCATCTGTTATCATCCTCCTTAACAAATAAATATCCCTGAACTTTCCCATCCAGGTAAAATTATATCACCCTTAACATATCTGAAACAATTTACATTTTGTTTTCCTTTTCAAAGGTATTTCCATTGCTTGAAGCAGTCTGGGAAGTCAAAACTGATCTCTTTCAAGGTTCTACAAATGTCCATTTTTCTTTCAATGACTGTTGATGTCCATTGGTTCTGATGCAACATCTTTTCTTATCCTAATGTCATTCTTTTTTTATTTCAAACAATGTTATTCACACATTTCTCATTTTATAATTCATAAATAATATACAAAGAAATGAAGATAATATTTCAAATGCACCAATAAGAGTCAGGATTAGACAAAGTGGTCCAGAAACAATCCCTATCATAAGAAGATACTCAATACACTCAAGCCTGTGTGGTTTCTGCCCAAATTTCCTAAATTTTCTGCATGATTGCTATGCTGTACTTACTAGTACCCTAGCACATGAAATTTTCACTCCAAATACTCTTTCTGGCCCTGTGTGATCCAGGTTACATTTATTCTTTTCTTTCACTACCTCTCTTAGCCCCTCTTCCCCTCCCTTAGTCAGTTTTAGAACAAGGGAAGTTTTTGAAGGTCATTCACAACTGCTGGAATTATTCCTGTCAATCTAGAAGAACTGGTTCTAATCCCCCACAAAGATAAGGTCACCAACTTCCTCCAATCCTCTGTTTATGAGAGGATGTGGAGATGAGTTCTGCATTGCAGATAAGTTACTCAGAAGAAATTGCTTGACCACTAGGACCCAGATAAGAACAGACCAGTGAGATGTAGGGGACCAAAAACCCCAATCAGGTTTTCAGAAACTGGAATTAATCAATAAGAAAAAGCCACTTTTCCCCATGCCTGTCTAATGCTATAAATACCCCTGACTCTGCCAACCATCTCTGACCACCTTTCCCTTCATGAAGTCAATGTCTGTGAATTCTTTTCCAGCTCTCTTGTCCCTCGTGGACTCCATGTCTGTGAGTTCCATTCTTTCTCTCGCCTAATAAATTCTGCCTTAATCCTTTATCCTCTATGAGTGTTCTAGTCTCAACCTATACAAAAGAAAAACCCACAATACCCACATTAGTGTGCCACATTCCTGCATATAAAAACCCTAATCTGAAATCAACAGAACTCCTGGGTTCTCTGCAGGTCTTCTGTTTTCTGTATGGTTCTCTACTCTGTGATCTTCGGCTACTGTGGTTTCTCCACATCCATAACTATCTCCTCAACCCATAAGGTTCTTGGACCAGCTCTGGACTTCATATTCTCACTAGGTGACCTGGAAACTTTCTCTAGGATGTAAGCTACACAAATATAAGGAAAACTGTACTTGAGTTCTATTCCTTAGGCACCTTTTACTCTTTGAAGAAATTTCTTGAGATTTGCCATTTCATAAATTTTGTGGGTTTTTTAAAGGTTTTTGTGCAGAAGAGTCACTCGTATGCCTTCTGTGGAGCAAAAGTATGTCAGTTCATTGGTCTGAACTTTGTGACGCTTTATTTCCAAACACTGTTTACTAAGGACCACAAGACTTTGCATACTTTTCAAACTCATCTAATATTTCTTGCTTCGCTTTACTCAACGTTATCTTGCTCTTTCTCTGAAAGGCTAAGCTTGTTCTTGCCACAGGGCTTTCAGGTTGTTGAAGACTTCTCCCCATCTGAAACCTTCTTCTCCCACTCTTCTCTCAGAACTGTATTCAAGCCTGTCTTCCTTGGGACCATTCTGTCTAAATAGCTAAATATTCCTCTCACAATATGACTTTTATTTTTTCATTTCTCATAAGCCCTTGTCTCTGAGATATTATGTATTTATTCACCTATTATGTGTTTCCCTTATTTTAAAAAAAATGACCAATTACTGTCTCCACGGATTACAACACTGCCTGGAATTTAGTGTGTGCTCATTACATAGGCACTAAATGGATGCATGAAAGGATGAGCATAACCTCAGAGCTGAAAGGCAACAGAGGAGCCTTCACAGACACTTAGGTCCTAACTCACTTCATTCAGCTCTTGTGTCAGCTGATAGCAGATGGCTAAAGAAAAGAAACATGTTTTTGTAGAAAACTGAAGCTAAAATTTTCCACCTTCTTCTTGCCCTTTATGAATTAAAGGGAACTCCACAGTCCAGCAGGCAGAAGATGGGTGGTGTGGAAGATGTGCTCTGGTGACCTCCACCTCTGGCTTTGTTTCTCTTGTTGCTTCAGCTGCTGTTTCTCTTTCCTTTCATCTAATAAAATCCTCCACATGGTTGAAAGGTAGGCTGCCTACTCCACACATGGCTGCATTCATAATTCTTTGCCTTAAGTCTTGTACAGCTGATTACTTTTGCTTGTAAGAATTAATGCTTCTGCCACCCCATTACTTTGTAGAGTGTGAAACAAATTTGGCAATTAAAAAAAGATAAAGACATGTCCTCTCCAACTCTTATGTCAACTGTCAAATGCAGGAACACCATTTTCCCCCTCCCACCATCCTAACATCCATCATGTGGCCATACAATTTGTCTGAAGTCCCTGGGCATTGTGTTTGCTTCTAAAATATGGAGTATCCTGAAAAACAGAAGCTTAATACTGGTTTTGAGATAATAAATCACTAAGATGCTACTGGATGTGATTAGAGCTCATGCATCAGATGCCCTAAACTGAATTTTAAGTGCAGAAATTAATTTTAAGGGTGGAAATAATGCACCTAGGAGATAATATATATTTTTCCCAAGTCACTCTTTTATGAATATTTACCTTTGCAAAATTGAAGCCCAGAGAGAAGTTTCCTAAACACAGACTCTCAGAATAAATTTAAATTGAGGATCTGTCAGGTTATCCATTGATTCATGGGACATTTACCTTGTTATCATTACCTTGAGACATTTTTGGGGTAGGGACAATCAAGAAGAACACAAGAAACAAGCTTAATAAGAAAGAGAGAGTGTGTGTGAGAGAGAGAGAGAGAGAGAGCACCAAATTGCCCTGATTTGATAAATTAATTTCTATGATGGCTGCAGATGATCATATCCTTTATGATGTTGTTCCATTCATGACTGATGTTGTTCATGAGTTAGGCATCTAACTACCAGGTGTTATTTTGTTTCTGTAGCAGAGTTTAGCCATCTTATACTTAAGCTTTTGCAAGACAATTCCTTTATAATATAGAATCTCTCTATATTCAGGAAACAAAAAGACAATATTGCTGATTGTCTGCAGAGAAAAGAAAAATCATTTGTCTCCAGAGATGAAAGGAAAATCCAAGAAGGGACTAACGTCAAGTACTAACAAACCTGATGGTGGAGTACACAGCAGTGGATTACATCAGGAAGCTAACTCCTAGTCTTACCCTCAATTTGTCCCCTATCCATTCACAATTTGGCCTTGACCTCTTCTCTGATCTCTAAAGTGTAAAGAAAAGGGATGAACTCTGGGAAAGAAAAATGTCAGTACTTGAAAAGCTTTTCTAATAAACTAGATTATTTCATCCATCCTTCAAGAAGCTGGTATGACAACAGTGGTTTTTCAGGCAGCCTTTAGACTCTGAGAGTTTTAAAGACATCTTGTATGTCACACACTTGACCCATGAAGATGCTTACTTAATTAGTCCAAGTAGACCACAAGTTTTAAGGCATTCTTAAAGCTTTGTAGGGGATTTGAAGACAAATTTGAAAAATCATTCTTAGGTACACATAGAAGCACATGTTCCTTTTCTTGCAGAGACCTTTCTATCACATCTGTACTCATGCCTCTAAAAGACTTGACAGTTCCATCCTTTCTCATCTCTGTCTCCTGATTCTTCACCCCACAGGACTGTGCAAGCTAAGGCATCTGTGCCATGGCCCTGTGCTGTACCAGGAAGATTTCCCTGCCTTCCTATCCATTCTTCAGGATAGTAGAGTGTACCCATGGAGAAGTTTCTCCTTTGTAATCTTGAAAAGATAAGACAGAATTCAAGTTATTCCTTATTCTCTAAGGATGATCTTTTAGTAGATGAATGCAGCAGGGGAACTTTCTGAGCAATTTGATTCAAATTACTTCCATTCTCTTCTGTTAGTACCACAAATCAATACAGGACGTTCTGTTTGAAGTCAGTGAGACTGGGCATTGCTATTAATGTTTTATGTGCTAAGAAATCTATCCATTCAGTCAGAGATAGCGTCAGAAAACCTTGGATATATACCTCCTATTGTCAGTTTTTGAGAAAGTCACGCATACGTGAACATTTGCATGAATAGGCTACAATTAAATTTCCTGCTCATTAGCACTTATTTGATTAATTGTTCCTACAGAACAATTGTCATTCTGCTAATGGTTTTCAATTGTGATTGCACATAGAATCACCTGGAGAGCTTTCAAAAATATATTAATAGTTGAGCCACCCAAGGGGAAAATATCCCTTTTGATTCAGAAGTCCCATTGGAACACTTCTAATATTTTAATATTCATGTTAGTTTAATATTTAATGTTTTATGTGGAGACTGAAAAGTCACCCACAGCAAGCTCAGCAGACTGGGTGGAAAAAGGGTAGGAAGGGTACTAACTCAGCAATTTCAACCAACTGTGCTGTATGAGGTGGAATTCTTTTTGGAGACGACACATTTTCTTTGATTTTGCAAATCCTCTCATGCTGAATTTGGGGAAATATTGTTATCCAGTCAAAAATGTAAGTGGACCTTAGGAAGAAATATTTTTCATATTTAGGAAGCTGTTTTGTTTTAATACCATATAACATACCAGCATCCGTATGCAGTAGGGATGTATCTATCTATCTATCTATCTATCTATCTATCTATCTATCTATCATCTATCTATCTATCTGTCTGTCTGTCTGTCTATCTATCTATCTATCTATCTATCTATCTATTTATTTATTTATTTATTTTTAGAGTTTCTAAAACAAGAGTTCTGAAGGAATACAACAATCTGCTGTCCACTGCCCTCAGAAGGGAAAGTGCCTGCACCATGACACAAGAAGCGACTCTAAAAAGAAGTTGAGTATTTCTGGGAGGAAGATAATTTTCCTCACATGAGTAATACACAAGAGTTTTCTTTGTCACTGACATTTAGGCGAACTCTTTCAGTTTCTATATTAAAATTTTGGCAATAGATCTGAATTCTCTTTTTACTAGCTTAACAGTAAATGTCCTGCTTTGCTGCAAATGGAGACTCTTATTAGGGTGAAGGGAAAAAAATGTTATGCTGTCACTTTTCACCCACCCTAGCCATGGAGCATTGTATCAGGAAATTCGTTGAGTGTTCTAGGCAAAGACAAAAAGAAATCTAATTTTCTAGACTGTGTGGACATTGAAATATAATATTTATCAACCATTTCTAGTAGGAATATGCTTTTGACTTAATAGTATTTTTAAAGTATATGTACATATGACACTTTTATAAATACCAATAAAAATATCCTTAATAAAAATTGTGCTTAAAATGTCATGAGAGAATATTATTAATTAAAAAAAATAGGAAGAAGGAAGATGGAATGGAGGTAAGGGGAAGAAGGATGGAAATAAAAGAGGGAAAGAGGGAGGTAGGGAAAATGATAGGACTTTGGGAAATTCTTTGTTTGGATGGCAGATTCATTCAAGTCCTGCAAGATACTAAATGTGTGCATGTTACTGCTGGGGGCCATCTCATGTCACCTATATGATTTGCTACCTGTTTTTCTTCACTTGTTGGAAACCTCAGATTCCAAAAAGAGCTAATATTCTTGGCATTCTGAGACTTCCTGGGAACAGCAAGGAGAATAGGTTTTCACATGGAACGTGAAAGAAAAAATTTGTGACATAAATTAACAAACATGTCAGTTAAATTCAAAACAAGTAAAAGCAAGTCATTTGCTTGGGAAAGGGCACATTTGAGCTTCTACCTTTTCTTTCCTTTTAAAAAATTATTTATTTATTTGAGAGAGAGAGAGAAAAAGAGAGAGAGAGTTGGTGCACATATGCTAAGGTGTGCATGGGAAGTCATCAGAGGACCGCTTCCAGAAGTTAGTTCTCTTCTTCCATCAGCAGGCATCAAGGATCTAACTGAGGTCACCAGGCCTGCAGCAGCAGCAGCAGCATAACTTGCTAAGCCATCTCACTGGGCCCAGTGTTTTCTTCTTTCAGGTAGTACTGGGGGTTGAATCCAGGTCCTCTTGCATGAAAGAAGCTACCACCTCAAATATGCATGTATTTCTGATGTGTAGATGAAAGCATTCTCATATGTAGACAAGATTTGGATACTTCTGATTTACTAAGTCATACTTTTTACAGTTGTACTGGTAATCAAACCCCACAGAATCCCCAAGAAAATGTTGCATGTAGAAAAAAATGCATGGACATAGTTCAGCTTTATAGCCTTGAGACTAACTCCTCCTGTGTTCCTTGGTAGTTTTTTAGGAATTTGATTATATTAATCTAAAAAATCCATCCTGTTTTATTGTGAAAAAGATGGGAGTACAGGTCTTTTCAACGTCTTCTTATGGAGGACTTCTTGGTTAATTTCTGGAGTACTTAGGGTGTATGCACACAAAGTAACCATAAAACCGATTGGATATTTAAATCTACCATGCTCAGAGAACATGCACACAACTGGACACTTCCTCCCCCAAATAAGAAGATGTTCTTTCTGAAGATAAAGTGTTAAAAAATTCAGTCTCTAGCATGGATACAAAGCAACATGCAACCTAATCTTTTCATTTGGGATTTAGAGGGCTCTGGCAGCAATTAACAAACCACTTGACTTACAGAGATCTATCCTCTTGAGAAATTTGGGAAGCTGCCCACAAAAAACTGGCACTTTCTTCCCATGGAGGTGATTCCATTCTGATTCTTTGGGAGTGGCTCTCAGTGAAGTGGCTACTTCTCTCTGATGTCCAAGTGAACGCTCTCTTAGACTGGCTTTCAGGTTAGGGTTCTCTGCTGAGCACTAGTAACCTTTTCTCCAGGTCTCTGGGAAATTTACATAGTACTCCCTTAAAACATCACAGAAGTCAGAAACACTTCTTAAAATGAAAGAAAGTTGCCCAGAACTCTTTTTTTGTAATTTATTTTATTTTTGTTTTACAAGCATATTGAGTACTTATCCTTGTTTCCCTTCATTCCCCTCCCTCCCATTCCTTTCTCTTTACTTTATTAATCTATCCTACTTCCTCCTACCCTTCTACCTCTCTGCTTTCTGAGGGTTCCTTCTAGCTTGTCGCCTGTGAAGTTCAGGCCTCTTATGGCATATTAAGTTGCCTTTCTTCAGGCCACCCAAATGATAGGACCACTTCCCTTCACTCATCAGCTTTAGTCCCCAAGGTTTCCACTGTATATTCCATCTTTTTTGAGTTCCTCGATAGTCTATGGGGGCATGTTGGCATACCAGTTATTATGCAGGTTTGGTAAAGACAAGTCTCAATGAAGTGATTTCTTAGATGCAGCAGTCCTGTCTTGAATGGAATGTCTTGTCCATTGGTGAGCTTTCCCATCTTTAGGTCCAATCATCCCCTCTTCCATGAGGTTACCAAGGCCTTATGATGGGGATAGATTAAGTTGGTCTAATTCTGGGTGAGTCCTGCTGGGTCCCCAGTACTCTGTATTATGGCTGACCATTGCAATCAATTTTAATGCTCTTTTACTGTCCTAGGCTGCATCCTATCAGAGTGTTGAGATATTCTACCTCTGCTACAGAATAAGATTTGTAGGCTTATTGTTAAGTGTTCTTCAAAACTATAGGTATAATAACAGCTATTTACAGAACACTTTGATGTACTATTTTCCTATTTATAGATTCATTGACTGTTTTTCCCTACTGATGTAGTCCCTTCCTTTTTTTGGTTTTTGTTCTAGTTAACAGTAACAAAATGTGTTCCATTCTGACAATAGGGTCTTGAGTTCAATCAGAAAGCTGTTGGTTGTCTCCTTGATACTCATGTCACTATAACACTGATAGTCACCTTTTGCTGTGGTGATCTGTATTGCAACTTGCAGATCTCATGAATTGATGAGGCTTGTGATTATTTCTCTCCCTCAGTAACTTCTACAATATTCTTTGGTACTGTGTAAGCTATCCAGCAAGAAGGAATTTCTCAGACCAGTTCTAGTTGATGTATTTTACCCATGTTCTGTGATCTGTATGTGTTGCATCTTCAGTAATAGGGTCCTTCTGATGGTTTTTTTGGAGAGTAAACAACAGAAATAGCAGAAGCCTATAATGTTTGGAGGCCTTTGAGACCTCTCTGACCAATATTTTATCAGGAAGTGTCACATTCCTATTACTTCTAGTAAAATTTTGTCACTGGATTCTAAGTGGATCAGCTCAAGGCTCTCCCCACCCCCCCACCCCGCTCCCTGTTTTCCTTACTCTATGCTCCTCCACATAGCGACTGCACATTCTTGTTCCTTTCTTTAAAAGATATGGGTTTTTTTTTTTTTTTTGACCTATTACTAGCATAGGAGGTTCTTTGGAGTTACTTCCCATAATCTTAGGGTTTTCTATAAGTCCTTTTGTCCCTCCTATCTTCCATCTCCTCATTCCCTGCCGTGTATTTTCTCAATTATCCCCTCCCTACTTGTCATGGTAATCCAAGCCTCCCCTTTAAAATGTTTCACCATAACCACTCCTCCCCACCTTGCCACTCATTTGTTTCTTTCAAATTTTCTGGCTCTTACAGTAATTCCAATCCAAATCCAATACATTGACAAGGATATCAGTGCTAGTATCTGCATATGAGAAAGAACATGTGGTGCTTAACTTTCTGTATCTGAGAAAACTCACTTGATATTAAACTTTCCAGATCCATTCATTTACCAGAAAATTCCACAATATCATCTTTCTGATGCATGGAACTCTTAAAGCTGGCTTAAGGTTTCTCTTGAACATAGGAGTCTCTGAGCATAGGCCTCTGAGTACTCTCCTCCAGTCATCAACATTCTTTTTCCAGCTTGCCCATTCACAGCTCAACATGTGGGTCAGGGCTTAGTGTCCTCCAGGCTGGACTTGTCCAATCAACAAGGAGTCTGGTCCCTATGGCTGTATTGAGGTGTTAGTGAGTGTTTTCTATAGTTGGCTAAACATGTCCATAGCTCCTCGGCAGAAGGGACAGGTAAGGAGGTACTTAAGGACAATTCAGGACACAATTCTTTTGATTCTCTATCATTCACTTCTTGAAGTTAATGTCATTGGTCATGTTCATCATCCATTCCTATTGGTCTTATTCCTTGTTTAATTGTTTCTGGACTTTTGTTTTCTTTGTTTGAAATGGGGTGCAGTTGTTTGAGGTTGGCTTTAAACTTATGATCTTCTTGTTCCTGCCTCCTCTCATTACTGAAATTACAGGTGCATACCACCAGCAACTTGCAGTTTACTATTAAAATGGGATATTATGCATCTTTATTTAAAAATGAATTGAATAGTTAATTTATTTTATGAATTTCATTTTATGCTAAGGAAGGTATATGTCATTATAATTCATCATTTTAGCATTTCAGAAAAGTTGTTAAATGTACTAAAACTTTTTATTTGTTTTCTAAAACAGACAACTCTACTTACAAAAAAAATAAACCTTGTGAGCCTAGATGACGGCTCAATGGGTAAAGCACAGGAAAATGAGTTTGAATCCTCAGAAATCACCTGAACCTAGACACAGTAGTGCACACCTATGATCTTAGCATTTTGTGGCAAGATGGGACACAGAAACAGGAAAACTCAAGAAACTCACAAGCCACTTGATACAGTATCAAAAAACAAAAAGAGAGACTGTATCCTTAAACAAGGTTGTCCTCTGCATGCATGCCTTGTCCCATTCCAGTCTGTACACACACACACACACACACATACACACACACATCCATAAATGATATTGAAGGGGTATTAAATGAAATGTATTTTGTGGAAAGGACAGAGTTGATGACAGGGAAAAAAATCAGCTTCAGCTTATTAGGAACCAAGTTTGAAGCAGACATGAAATCAACAAAGGACAAAGTTCTGAAAAAAAAGGATTATAAACATAAGCAGAAAAAGCTTTGACCCTACTCATGCATACACATACACACACACACACACACACACACACACACACACACATATGCAGTTCCACACATACCACCTTATACACACATATATTCACTTACATATGTGTTATATGTGTAAACAGGATGTATGCTTCAGGAAGCTGAGACAAGTAGGGGAGTTTTGCTTAGACAATCTGCCTACCCTCGTCTCATTGTCCATGACTGTTTCCACCCCAGATCCACATCACTCATGTGACTGTATTTGGAACTGGCCTTGTAAACAAACTTCCTTCCTTCTGTGGTCCATGTGGTTTCTGTGATCTTTTATTTTTTAACCTGTTAAAGCACTTTTAAGTTCAGGGTTGTGGATTTGACATCTAATTCCCACTGGTACCTGACAGTGGTCTCCTATTTCTGGTTTATTGCTAAGGAATGATCAGAACGGAAAACATTAAAGCAAGGTCACCACAATATTCCAAGTAAGAAATAAATCTACAGTGAACATTTCCATGACAAAATAAAAAGGACTTCCTCTCTGGGTGATTTTCTCTGCCTTTGTCCTGTCTTTGGAAATGAGCTACAATTCTTTGAATTATTTGCCACATTACCTACTTTATCAACCATGATATTTCATTCTTCACATCTGCTTGTAATTAAAACAGAAGACTGAATGTCACAGGATAGTGGAGTGCATACAGAGTTGTAAGCTGCTACAGGAAGATTTTGGTCAAACTTCAATACTCAAAGTCACTCTATTATCAACTTTTCATAGGTGCTGCCATATTTGAAGGTCTTTGCCAAAATGCTAATTTAACACAGGTGTCTTATTTTTCTTATGCCATGATGTTAAGTACATACATAGTGACTAGAAGCTGCTTTCAAAGTCAAAAGATAACAAACAAAACCCCCTAAACATCAAGAAATATCAGTAAGAATTAAGGCCACAGCATCACACTGCTGCTCTTCTGATCTAGCTTTCCTCCCAGCAGCAGGACTTGTAAACCATGCAGTTATGTTGTGAACAAACAGCATAATTTCTTTTAACATCATCCATTTCTGTATAGAATAAAGTACATTTACATAAACTAAATGCTTTCTATTCTGGTTCTTGTTGCCTTTACTCCTAGAACATCAACAAATTTCATCCAGTTTGTTTTCTTTGTTGATCTGTGTTTCAGGATACCATACTGACTCATTGTTCTCTTATGTATTCACATGCATTGCTGGGTTGAATAAGCATGTCTTCGGTGTCTCTCTGGACCACAGCTTATTGGACCTGATGGAACAATTTACTCAAATGCGCTGCTTCCTACTTGTTCCAAAATTTATGCTTTGGGATCAATCTTTTCTGGAAATTTTGGAGACTAAGACACTTGGCTAGTTAGAAGAAGATGGGGATTAGAAACATAACTATCAAGAAATGAATGTTTTGAATTGCGCGTGCCACCAGCACCTCTCCCCTTTCCCCACCTGTCCGGAGTCCAGCCAGGACACACTGCGCCCTAGGTAAGCACCCCCTGCTCACCCCCAAGCTCCAGGTAACCCACTAGTCCTAGCTCCTCCCACCAGCCAGTCTGAGCAGGTGCTGCTCCAGGCCAGGGAGGACCCCTGGGCCACTTCCCAACTCCCCAGGTTAATTGCGACAGCCACCAGCACCTCTCCCCTTTCCCACCTGGACAGACATGCGCAGTCCAGCGAGGACACACTGAGCCACAGGGGGTGACATCTAATACCTATCAGGATGGAGCCAAGGGCGGTGTAGGAGCAGCAAAACTGAAAACAAAAAATCAACAAACCATAATTCAGAAAATCAGAGATGCTACATCAACTACCTGGAACCAGGCCAGCCTAATCTCTCCCCATCCTAAAGCTCAGGAAAATTTGCCAAAGAGGGGGCGGTAAGATTTTTTTTTTTTTATTTAATTGCTTTCGTGTATGTGTGTGTGTGCGTGTATGTGTGTGTATATGTGTGTGTAGAACCACGGACAAATTCGGGAACCACCATGGACGCCTCCACCTCCTCCTTGTTTACTCTGCCCCGGCAATTCACAGGCTCCGCCCTACCAGGATCAGAAACGCAGGCCGCCCCCGCTTCCACCCGGTGTCTATACGTGGGATCTGGATCGGAACTCAGAACGTTCCGCCTGCAAGGCAGAGGCTTAATCCCTGAGCCACCTCTCCAGCCCCAAGATTCTAAGAGCCTAAAGATGGGGAGGAGCAATGATATGCAAGATACTCCCTATAAATTAGAGCCGATGTAATCATAATAGGACTTTGCATGACCTGCGTAATGACTAACATATCATTGAACCCCCATAGTCTAGCATGGATCACAGGCACTACAATCCTTACAGGCAAGGGATTAACAGCCACAATAGTGTTCCTGTACTAAAGGGGAACACAAAAAAGAGCTCTGGGCAATGCTACTGAGTCCTTACACCTCATCAGAGAGGAAGATCCAGAGGGAAGTTTGACATGCACACTAAAGAATGTTCCAGAATGGGGGGAAGGAGGGGAGAGGGCACTGGGAAAAGGGGAGGGAGGGGGTAAAGGAAGGGGAAAAGGGGAGAGGGAGCAAGAGGGTCCAGGGAGGGGCGGAGGGAGGAAGAGGAAAGGAGTACTTATCAACTTTGTATGAGTGGAAGAAATTAAAAAAAAAAGAAATGAATGTTTTAAAAGGAGGTATACCTAATGAACAGGTAGGCAGAAATGAAGATGGGGCCTATATAAAAAGAATAGCTGAATCCTTTAACCCATAGCCTTGATTCCTGACAGGTTTGCTAACTTAGATTCTAGAGTCTGGTTTCATTGTGGATCTAGTTCTTGGATTCCTATGATTTTACTGTGTCTTTCAAATTGATTTCTTGAATTAGGTTAAATGGATTTCTGCTTCTTACTTACCACAAAATGCTCTGACTTGAGTATTTCCTGATCATATGTTTCCCTGAAGAGTATGGTTGAGGCCACCAAATCTGAAAGAGGCATTTTGGTATAGGTCAGTTAAATGATATGTCTAACATACCACAGCCATTTTGTTTATAGCAATCACCATTCTGATTTATAACTAAGGCAAATATGCCTTTTAATTTATGTGCAACAACTAAATTTGTTAGTCTATCATGCTGGGTAGACATTTGATCACATGAAACATACATATTAAATAGTATGTGGTTGAAAACTACCTCACAGGTAACTCTGAAGTGTAAGGAGTTAGTTAAATAAGAAATTGACTAATGACTGTTACAATTGATATAGTACTATGTATCTAAAACCTTGTCTACACAATTTCATTTCCAAGATATAGAACTAGAATTCCAGCTTTGCATCTGTGGTTATTTCACTGGCTTCTGTTTCATCCATCAATGACAACTTTACGTCCTCAAGAATGATCTCTCATCTTTCTATTCTTGTCGTTACAATGCCTGTTTGTGGTAAATCTTGGCCAATAAGAACTGACAGATTTATACATTTGAACTTTCTGATATTAATTTTAAACCCAAAGATTATTTTCAGTCCAAAAATGTCTAGAATATTCTGTCATTTATAAAATTTAATTGTGGATCTATGGAAATGGCTCAGCAGATAAGGCATTTGTCCTGCAGGTGTGAGGACCAGGTTCTGAGCCCCAGAACCCAAGTAAAAGCCTGGTAATCATTGCAACTATCTGTAACCCCAACACTTGGGAAGAAAAGACAGGGAGCTCTCAGGGCAAGCTGGTTAGCTAGGCTAGTTGATTGAAGAACTCCTAGCTCAACAGAGAGACCCTGGTACCTTAATGATAAAGTTGAGAGTGATCAGACACTTGACATCAACTTTAGGGCTCCACACATATTTGCATATATATGACTACATGCACCCACTCACACACACATGAGCAGAAATAAAGCATTTAAAAAATAAATCTTGTTTTCCTTATATATATACAATAAGGAACAGTCTTTTTTCTAACATGGATATGTCAGTAGAATTTATATTTTCTGAAATTAAAAAAATCATTCATTATACTAATGTTCACCTATAGGTATCATTCATAGTAAAAAAAAAAGTGGCATTTGTAAGGACTTTAATAGTTGTGAATTAATTACAGTTTTTAATACATATTTATGAGTGGAATAATCTTTCACAATATAAAACAAAGCAGTTAGAAGAATTAATGGAAAAAATGTGACTAATCAAGTATTTGCAAAGTAAGAAAAACTCTTTGTGGTCAAGAAACCACACTTAAAACAAATGTTAATAAAATGTTGAGTCAAATGAAGTCAGATGGATTTATAGTTGTGCTGAGTACCATTACATAAATAGAAATGTAAGGATATAGAATAATCAATGCAGTCTTGAAACCACACAGCAAAGTTGAAGAAATTAGTGACTCTTCTTCCAAGAACATCTCTACTGTTCTAATAGACACAGTGTGGAGATAGGCGGTATGGCTGTGAGTTGGCTTTCCATAACCGTGACAAAATACATGAGGAAAATACCTTAAAAGAGGAAACATTCATTTTGAGTCCTGGCTTCATGAACTGATACTCACTTTTTGTCCTTATTTCTGAGCTGTATGAAGCAGAGCATCTCAACAGAAGAACTAAATTAATTCAGTGGAAAAGAATGTCCTTTTCATCCCACCATGATAGCATAAACTTGTAATTCCAGCTACTTGAGAAGTTAAGAAGAATTGAAAGTTCAAGACCTCTTAAATTAGAGAATAGATTCAAGTCAAATCTAAGGTAACTTAGTGAGATCCTGTCTCAAAATAAAAAGCAAAAAGAGGATTAGAGATATAGCCAGTAACACTGTGTTACCCATGTGAAGGTCCTAAGTTCAATTTCTGTTACTCTTATCCCAAACAAAGAGAAAAAAGTAAGAAAACTCTCCAATGGATACTACTGAAACCATTAGAAATTATTATTGGGAATAGAAAAAGATACTATTGAAAAATAAAATGGGATTTATGAAATGATTTTGTTGGTAAAGTGCTTGGCACCTAAGTTTGGATCTGTATCACTTAAGTGCTGGTGGTAGGGCAGACTGCCTGCTTTCGCTGACCTTGGGAGATGGAAACAATGGGCAAGTTGGCTTAGCTAGACAAGACAAATCAGTGAGCTCTGAATTCAAGTGATGGATCCTATCTCAATAAATAGGTGGAGAGTGATCAAGAGATATCAGTGTTGCTCTATGGGCTAAACACAGACAGACACAGACGCACACACACAGACATACACACTCACTTGTGCATTCACATGCTCCCCAACACTTGTTTCCCCATACCTGTGCATGTACTACATACACAAGCAAAAACAAAATGGTCTGATTATAATTAAGAGAGTATATTCATAATATATTTATCTGACAAAATACTTTTCTCCAGAATATATAGAGTTCTTGAAACTCAAGTAGAAGTCAAACAACTTAATTAAAAGAAGTAGGGCGAAGATTTTGAAGATGTGTGTATTTTTGAGATTTGCATGTGTTTGTGGACATGCACCCCAAGAGTGATGGCCAAAACCATTTGTCATTGAGAAGTATAGATTAGTAAGATATGGTATGCATGCCTATAATCCTAGCATTCACTATGTCAGACTTGAAACTTAAAAGAAGCTAAGACTGAAAGATAAGCAGTTTGATTTCAAGGTTGTGTCTGATTGAGGGATAGGATTTTAATTTCACCCTACCCCAGTCAGGTATGATAGGCCATTCTGGGTGAAAGAGAGAGACAATTTGAGAAGGACAGCAGGCCCTGTTGTTCAAGAAAGGCAGCTCAAATTTGATTTCGTGTCCAAAGGCACGAAAAGGGAAACTACTAGGATGAAGCACAGCAGTGTGGGTCAGGCTTGAAGAGCTGGGAAAAGGAAATAAGCCCACTTAGTGGGAGGAGCACTGCCTACCACACACAAGCAGATACATGACATCACCTGCAACTCAACAGGATACAATAGATAAATACTTGGAGAGAAATTTGCTGACCTTTAACTTCAAAATTCACCCAGATAAAAGAAACTTACCATAAATGAAAACTCTAAAGCTATAGATAATTAAACGTTCAGGAAGTACATAAGCACAACGACTAAGAGACACTACATGTTTCTGGAAACATGCCTTGCCTCTGCCACGGACACCTTTATCACAAACTCATTTTGACTATTTGTAATGCTGAATCTGAGAGAAGTTGTGACAAGCACACTTTGCAACATTTTCCCTTAGCACCTCTTCTATACTGATACCACATGCAACTTCCAATGGACCTTATTTAATTCACCTAAATTTAGCAAACTCCAAGGTGAGTCATCAGTCATTGGATTTGTACACAGCTAACCTCCTCACCTCTTTCAAATGTTTGCTACAATATTTTCTTAGGAAGAACTGCTCTAATACTTTGTTCACAAAATATCAATTATCTTGATCTCCTTTACCAAGCTGTCTTTGCTAGTCCATAGATTTACTGAAAATGTGGCCAAAAAAAAGTTAAAAAATAGTCACTGAACAAAATTGGAAGCACTTAAGAGTGTATGTGGCAAGAGTCCAGCTACAACACTGAAAAGCTCTGTTGCAAAGTGACACTTCAACCTCATTAGCTCTGTGCCCTAATTACAGCCCCAATGGCATGTGCTGCACAACTCATCCCTCTCAACATGGTGCTGGAAGCTTGATTGACAGGACTATTTGTGACCCTTGGCAGTACTGCAGTGTATTAGTACTACAAATACTGCAGGTAATATTTTATGGAGCAAAAAGTATTACTCACAAGTGGTTAAAACTGTCCACATGACACAAAACAATGCCATGCAATAAACAAAAGACTTCTTTTGAAAATATTAATTCTTTATTCTTTAGTTTTTGCCTGAATTGGATTTTTAAAATGTAAAATATGTGCGGGCTGGTCTCAGAACGTAATCAATGAAAAATGTACTGAATATGTGATGTATTTCTGGGAGTTGAGCAGAATGTCTGTGTCCTTTGAATCCAGAAGTCTAAGTGACTGTGACTCTGGCTCCAAGCTGGCGGGCCTTGGGGGTTCTCTCTTCCAACCCCATTGTTTCAAGATGTGAGGATGGGGTTCTAGAGAGGTTGAATTGTTTGGCCAGCATTACCTCATTTCTTAGAGACAGAAGCTAGATGAGAACACTGGTGTTCAGTTCTTTCCACAGCATTAACTTTTATTTCTCCTGTCTAATTTTTATAGACATGTAGAAGTAACAGACATCACCAAGCACTTTTTAATCTTACATTGAAGCTATAAACACATTTATTTAAATACGATTGCAGTTTTCTGCTAAGCTCCAGGACTCTCTTCTGTGCTGTTTTCTTTGCCAGCAAGTCTGTCATAAGATATGATTTCTCTCAAGGGTTCCCGAAAGAGGTGATTTTAGGAGCCAACTGACAGAGGGCCAGAGTCCTGAGGACATCAGCTAATATCCATATATATTTACACGTTATGCTTTTATTAAACCAAGTGTTTCAGTCACAGCCCAAGTATAAGTTTTTTCCTATTGACCTCATTTGGAAGAAGAAAATGAATTGTTGCAAATATTCAGCACAGTAAAAAAGGGCTTCTGAGCAGCTTCAAGTGCATCGGCCCTACTGTGGCATGAAAGAAGGAAATCACAGGTTACTTACCTTGGAATTACCATCACGTTTCATGTCTTGAAATTCTTCTATGTGTACCACAGTGCACAGTGCAGTGGTTTATAAAAAATATGCCCTATAGAGATAGTGTAATTCAGGTCATTTTGATTAGACTTAACTAATTAATTTTCTTTTAAGAATTTGTGAATGAAAAGAAAGAGAAGTGACATGTCAAGGGAGAATCTGGGAACTGTGATGAAACCCTGAGATGGTCTGATTCACCAAGACAGAAGACACTGGTGCATCTTGGAGAGGCATAAGTTATATGGGTTACTTAAACTGTTAAGATTGGTTGGGGGGGATGTAGCTCAGTTCTAGAATACAGAACAATATTTTCCTGACATGTGTAAGGTCCCTCTGTTTGCAAAGCTAGAAGAGAATAAAATAAATAAATATGCAGATGAATAAACTTCAGGACTGCGAAATCAGTAAATATTCATTGAGCATCCACTATGTGCTCGACACTGTTATTCATGGGCATTGAATTCTGTCTTTGGAAATAGTATTTAAAATAAGAAAAGTCCTAATTTTGCGTAGTTTCAAAGTTGTCAGAAAAAGACAATGACATATTGATATAATAAAAAAAGTATCTCTGGCCAGGGGGTGACATCCAATACCCATCAAGATGGAGTGAAGGGCATTGCAGGAGCAGCAAAACTGCAAAAGAAAATCAACAAACCATAATCCAGAACTTCAGAGACTCTATATCAACCACCTAGAACTAGGCCAGCCTAATCTCTCCGCATCCTGAAGCTCAGGGAAATTTGTGGAAGAGGGGGCGGTAAGAGTGTAAGAGCACAAGGATGGGAGGAGCAATGATATGCAAGATACTCCACACAAGTTAGGGCCGAAGCAATCATAATTGGATTTTGCATGTCCTGCACAATGTCCAACAGACTATTGTCCCCACAAAGTCTAGCATTTGCTAAAAGCACCAAGATCCTTGGAGGCAAGGCATTGACAGCCAAAATAGTGTTCCTGTGCTTAAGGGGAACACAGGAAACGGTTCAAGGAAATGCTGCTGGGTCCTTGTATGTCATCGGAAAGGAGGACCCAGAGGACAGTCAGGCATGCACATTAAAGGATTCTCCGGGGATTGGGGGAGGGGAGGCACTGGGGGGTGGGGAGGGGTGAGAGAAGGGTGAGCAGAGGGGTGGGGGGAGGAGGAGGGAGGGAGGGAACCAGTGTACCTATTAAGTTTGTATGAGCGGAGATAATAAAAAATATTTAAAAAAATATAGGAAAAATGTATTTTTAAAGAATTATTGAAAAGTAATAATGAGAAACAATACATCTAAATGTCAATATATGGAAATAATTAATTGCTTGCAGTGTAACTCTACAATGACTTATGTAATTGTCAGTGTAATTCTTCGATGACTTATGTAATTATCAAAATAATTTTAAGATAACATATATGTTAAAAATAAACTAGGAAGGGAAGGGAAGATAGGACAGGTGGGAGGTGGGAGGGGGTGGAAATGAGTTGAACAAGGACATAAATTTATTTAATCTGTATATGAAAAATTCTCAATAAAAACAATTTATTAAGCATTAAATGTTGCCAAATTTAAAAAGGTTTAATAAATACACAGATTGAATAAAAATATCCCAGAGGATTTGTACAATACTTAGGGGATTATGACTTAATTTTTTTATTTTACATATATATTATATATTATTCTATTTAGAAATACAGAGAAAATGTCAATAATTTAATTGGAAATATTTTTATGTTTTCTTAGAAATTATCCTCTGGTTATTAAAATTATAAAGGGAAATCTAAGAATTCAAGTAACTTTACATTGTGATATTGAAAGTTATTTTAGTCATATCTCATTTTTTGTTACCTTTACTGATCCCCCATCATTTCTGTGAAAATGTAACTTTGTTTTTAAGCAATGGAAGAGTATATTAGCGCTCTACCTAAATAATTTATACATAAAGTTCTGTGAAAGGCTTGATGCTCATTCTTTCAACAAAATAATAAACAATATGAATTAGTGTATTCTTGTAAAAAATAATAATGATAAAAAAGTAGATTTATAGGTGATAAGTGCTCTTTGAATTGAGAGAATAACCTTGCTAATGGCATCAGAAGAATTAATATGGATTAACAGAGTATTCAGAGCTGATCTTCCTAAGAAAATATTTGAGCAAACACTTGAAAAAGGTGAGGGGTTAGCTGTATAGAAATCCAACCAATGGACGACTTATTGGGTAAAATCATTGAATAAAGAAACTCCATTTCTCCCACTTGGCATTTGCTTTCAATAATCTCTCAGGGAGATAAAATGTCTGTTAAGATCTTGCACCTTCTATAATGAAATGATGATAGGTCAACCAACTATTGTGCAAGCACTGTGGAAGTAGGCATCCCTACTGTGAATTCTGAAGGGATAGCAGCCCTGTCCTGACAGAGAATGCATGACCCAACAACTACTTAGGTATTTTTCAGTATAGGCATCCCTGATGAAAGACAGTAGGTTATACATACAAAAAGACATTAAAGAAGGAAGGAGACTGGTTGAAATGGAGAAAACATGAAGTGGGACAGGACTGAGAGAATAGAATTGGGCAGTATGGCATGAAGAAAATACATACAAAAGTGTCAAAGAATAAAATGAAAAAAATTCAGTAGATGATAATGCCACCTAAGGTTTGTATATTGATTTGGATTATATGGGCTCTGTTAGGAGTTGTATACAGCACCAGTCTAAGAAGGTGCGCTAAGATATCCCTGGAAATAGAGCAACGTGTTCTTGCCACAACTTGTCTCAGAAACAATATTATAAGTATGTCTAATATTTCATTTGTATAGCTGTCTATTCCTTTTGTTTCCTTCTTTGACAAAGTATAGTTAGAAAACTCATTACTCATGCTCTGACAACACAGCAGTGTGTCTCCAATCCTAAATAAGCTACAGAGTAAAAGAATACAAACTTGGTAACCAGATGGTCTCATTCAGTCACTTGACATATGGACAACTTTTTAGATGAAGAGACAAGTAATAATGTCATTCTTTAAAAGTTTATAACAACAATAACAATAAATACTGGTATAGCTGTTGTATGTGCCAAATGAAGTTTGATGTTTCTACATGTATTTAATTAATGCAAATAAGTGTAATACAAGGGGGAACAGAAGTTCTCCAAATGAAAGATTTTACTAGAATTTAAGCACATGGATATTTGTATTTAGTCATTCACACTTCTATACCAAAGATAATAATCTGCTCTCAAGGGTGAGTTTTCTTTCTTTTGGCTTATTACTTGCACTGAAGGATTATACAGAGGAATTGCATTGAATAGCAGCAGGGCACACTTGGGAGCTGAGTTTGGGTTTACAATGTTTGTCACATGTCATATTAAATAGAGGCACAGGCAGCTAGCTTTTTGGCTTTTAGGAAAACTAATTATATATGTTTAGTGTATTCCAGTGTTCACTGAATGAATTTAACATAAGGAATGTGCTATTTGGCAGAAAGTAAGAGGATTTAAATTTTCAACATGTTTCACAGGAATGAGGAGAAAGAGCAGATCCTGAACCTTGTATAAAATTTGAGAGGAAGAATAAGCAAAAAGTCAATATCAAATGAATAAATTTTCCAAGCCAGACTTCAGAATTGAGTCTGCTCATACTCCACTTCCCACTTGAGTCTTTGACCATATAACGGTATCACATTGATGGTTCTTGTGATGATTAATTGGACTTGACAAATTGAGTAGCTCATACCATGTACAAATATGCTAAATAACTACATGTTATTTTGGGTCATATCCAGAAAGGAAGACACTTGGACTGGTAGGCATAGTCAAGTAGATGATTCAAAATGTGGATGGTCATCATCCACATTACTTGAGGGACTGAATAGGACAAAAAGGGCAAAGGAAGGTAACATTTCAGCCTTCTGAATGCTTCATCAATGACCTCATTCTCCTGCTGTCAGCATGCATGGTTCTCACTTTCAGAGGCTAGATCTCTCAGGGCCTTCCGCCACCCACAGGCTTTCTTAAAGCAGAAACTACTTATGCCTACCCCACTTTGGCCCTTCTTAGTTTCTGGAGTCATATGACTTTATAAGAAATCTTTTTTTTTCCCATCTAATTTGCCTCCTTAGTTTTGTTCCTCTAGAGAACTCTGGTTAGCACATTTGTTATAATCCTTACAGATGTGATTGTGTTTCTAGCACCATGATTTCTTATTCATAATCCTTCCACAAATATTTCATGTTAGATTTGGCAATCAGCTACAGAGGCCAACTTGACAACTGAACATTGAGGCTTTGGGAGCATATGTGAAGGATTAGTAGTTATGTTAAGCCCTGAGCAAGTCTGAAGGTGATTGTCTAATTGATGAGTGATGATCCAGCCTATAGTGGCTGGAACCATTTCCTGGTTAGGTGGATAAGATGGGTTGAGCTGGTTCAATAGTTTGGCATAGTTCAGTTTGGCATGTTGGCTTGAAGGCATTCTGAACAATGAAAGTTTGCTCCTTTCTCAGCAGTGCACATGATGTGCCCAGTTCGTTTGACTCTTGAGTTAGTAGTATGAACTCTCCTGCCAAGCTGGACTGTGATGAACTATGATGAGAATAATAAGGTGAAATAAATTCTTGTTCCCTTAAGTTGTTTGATCATGTATCAATAACATAAAGTAAATGATAATATTAGATATCACCATCTTCTCTTTCAATTTATTCACCTTATTCTACTATTTCACTTAATGGTCTCCATAATTTGGCTCTTAACTTTCCTCCATAGATTTAATTCCTTTCTATTTTTTGAATTCTCCCTTTGATTATTTGTACTCCATTCACCTGTAATTTTCCTTCCTACATTAAACAACCAAATAACATCTACTCATCTTTCAATGTAAATTATCAAATTATTCTTTGTTAAAGGCCTTTCTGAAGTTTTTTTTAATTTATGAAGAATTCTCCCTTACTTGTACTGTCTGCTATGTACTTATTACTCTGTTCAAGTAAACCAAAATTGGGACTAAGAGTATAACTCAGTGAGGTAGAGGCATGTATTGCATGCATAAGGCCCTGGGTTCTAGTGTCAGCAATGCACACACACACACACACACACACACACACACACACACACACACCACTCACTCATACACCACTAATGAAAGAGCTGAGCCTGGTAAAGCAGGCCTATCATCCCAACTGCGTGGGAAATTCAGGAGGAGTATCAAGTTTCAAAGTTTAGTTAGGCTTTAGTTAGTTCAAGGCCAGCTTAGCAACTTAATGAATCCAAAAGTCTTAGTAGTAATACATAAGAAGAATGGAAATATAGTCCAATGGTAGAGTGCTTGACTGGGATATCAAGATTGTAATTCAATGGCCACATTATTGCCTTTCTTTTCACACTTTAGGCCATTATATAGAGTTATTATATCAGGCCCATTCAAGACCAGGAAAAGTGTGAACGAATGAAGCAGTTATATTATATAGATATAAGGATATATCTTTATAGATATAAGAAAACAAAACTAGTGACCATAAAGTTTAAAGAGGTCATTATGTCAAGGAATTTTCTAGTTCAATATCAGTCTATTCATCTTCTCTGCTGCCAGGTAAAGCCAATTTTCAAATAAAATTTAAAGAAATGAGATTTTATAGATTTAAAGAAATGAGATTTTATTCTATAACATACACACTTATCAATTTTATTTTACATATAACTATCACATATGTGTTTTATTGATGCATTTTTATATAATCTATACATTAATATTCAAAAATTCTTGTTAGAGAAGTTCATTATCACAGCATTGTTTTCTCTAGTTTTTCCATAGTCTTTGTAAGGAGTCTCAAAACAAACTACATTTTGTGAATTAAGAAAGAATATAAACCAAAAATCAGACAATGCCACTATTCAAATATAGCTTTGAAGTAATCAAGTCTCAGAACTTGCAAAGAAACTATGAACTGAAAAAAAAACTGTTATAGGAAGCTCTTTATAAAATGCTATGTTGAATTAACTGTGTCAGAATTTTAGGTGAAGTAATATAATGTAAAGAATAAATTTAGAAAAGCTACATTATACATAAATTAACAGAATAAGCTCAGAAGACAGAGGTCTTAGGTCAATCAAAGGTCACATCAAACAAATCTTAGGATCTCATCTATACTGGCATCTGATAAGCCTGTTAAAAAAGATGTACAGAGATAATTTGAACAGTATTTAGCATGGCTTTTAATATAGAGAGAGGACTCAATAAATGATGACATGTATTGCTTACCTGAAATTACCAAGAAATTGGTCCACAGTTACCTCTAGTTATAAGGATGTTTACTTTTCACTATTCTTGATACAGACTTTTAAAAAATTTCAGCAACTCTGATGAGGGAATGATCACTTCTGCAAATCCTATTGTGCAATTATAGCAATCCAAGCTTTACCTACTTAATTAATGACTTCACTGACCCTTCAAATTTTTTTTCAGGTATGATGAGTAGAATATGGTGCATTTAAGCCCTAGTTTAGTAATTATATATGATTAAGTTTGATTGAGCTTTAATTACGTATACCGAAAAAAAAAAATCCTCTCATTTCCTTGGGATGTAGACGTTCATGCAGCTTCATGACTAGTTTGGCTAGCTGTATACTGCAGCACAAAACTTGAAAATCGGTAAGAAAGCTTAAAAATCCATGTAGAGTTCATTGATTCAAGGTTTTTTGTTTGTTGGTTCATTTGTTTGTTTTTACTGAATAGTTTCTTGGCTTTTGTAGAACATGGTTTTCTCACCTACATAGAACAGGAAGAACTTCCTTTCAAATATCATTGAACTACATATGCGCTTATGTTAAAGCTGGTTCAATATTTCCTCTCCAAGCTCAGTTTAGGGAGAAGAGCATGTTCCCACATTTAGTGGAGCTCCTCAAATGAAAGGGCAGATGTCATCACTACAGAGTGCTACAAAACAGAGAGTTGTGAAAGTGAACTTGGAAGACTGCAGAAGACTTTACTTCCCTTGTCTCCAGTAACCAAACTCAAACACTAATTTAAAGAAATCATAGGATTTAAGAAGCATATAATCCAGAAATCCTAAAGGCATGATTCTCAGACTACAATCAGTAATCTGTATAGTAATTTTAAAATGTTTCAGTTAGTACAATTTAAGAACACCAAGGAATCCAGAGAAATATGAATTTGTGGTATCTTTTGAAGGTTCAGACAACCAGACTATACATAAGGGTCATCTTTGCAACACCAAAGCTGTTGTAGCTGTTTAGGAATCCTGTCCACCTTCCCTCTAGTTGTCCACAGACCTGCTTGCTGCTAATGCTACTTATTTCTCCTACTGCAGAAAAATTTCTATCTATCTCACATCTAAGAAAAAAGTAGATAAATGGCTTCTCCTGTCCCATTTCACTCACTGATTATCAGTTTTCTTTCCTATTTAAGCCATCAGAACTGCTCAGTCTACTTTCCACAGACTGGTTAAACCAATATTAAAAAGTGATTTTCTAAATTAGGCATGGTAGAATATGTCTGTAACCCTGGAGGTTGAAGCAGGAGGATTGCAAATTTGAGGGTAGCCTGGACAATATAATGAGACTATTCTTCAAAATATTTTTATGTTTTCTAACAGTAATGATTTGGCCAAGTTTTACAATTATCTTCTACATTTAAATATTCTCAGAATTACCAGGATTCTTTTTTTCATTTGAGCTCATTTATTTTAATGCAGTACAATAATCATAGTAAATGCATACATAAGTATATAGCAAAGGAAATACTCAAATGGAAATACATACTAAAAATGTAAGAATATGAAAGCAATAATTTTATATAGATTAGAAAATGTTTCTGAAAGCTATAATGTATTTAATTATATGTAACATTATATTTTATGAGTAAGAAGATATACTAACAGAGAAGTTATTTATCCCAAATTTACCTACAAGTTAATAAAATTTAAAAATCATTTTGTTATTTTCATGAAGCAGCAAACTGATCTCCAAATTTATGTATAATGCCAAAATGGTCAAGTCTGTTCAGGAGCTTTTCAAGAAAAAAAGTTAGAAGTTTGCCCTAAATTTTTGAAACTTTATATTTATTTAAAAGAGAGAAACATATGTACCATGGTGTGTGTGTGTGTGTGTGTGTGTGTGTGTGTGTGTGTGTGTGTGTGGTGTGTGTGTGTAGGTCAGAGGACAACTTTGTGTGTGTATCTGTGTGTGTGTGCACATGTATATCAGAGAGCACTAAGTGTACCTGTGGAGATCCAAGGGTGACTAGGAGACTTCAGCAGTCAGCCTGAATTGCTTCTAGTTCTTTTGTTGCTTTGCTCTGGGATCTCAGGCTCTGCCTTCCAGAACAAAAGCGAAGGCCTTCAACATTTTGCTCTTGTCTGATATCTAGGATCTGAACTCACACCTTTCTATTTGTGAAGCAGAGTCTTAACCCTTAAGTCATCAATCTAACCCCAAATTTTACATCTTTAATATAATAAAATACTGAATGAAGAAAGAAGAGTGTGACACTTTTCCTGGTGAAATGCCTCACAAATAACATACCCCAGATAGGAATTTGCAACAAACCAGAATACGATTAACATCAAAGTCCACCTTAGTGAATCAATGGTTTTATTTGGGTTACTAACAGGAGTATGGGTGAGAGTTACATATAAACAGCTCCAGATCCAGAAATCTCTCCCCAACTTGGGTAAGACTCATGGAAGTTGCAGTCTTAGGCTGTCTGATGCACAGTATCCTTCTTAGATTAGATTGAGGACAAAATCCAAAATGGCATTAAGTTACACCCAGAGGAAAAACTTCATACGATTACTATCTACACATATATACTTCTATAGTGCATACTATTTTTGTGGTGATGAGGATGTCTTGTGCATGATAGCAACCCAGTATACTACTGACTTATATATACGGCCTTCACAATGTGGTTTCTAAATATCATATCCTACTAAATTAGGGCAGAATTTCATACAAAGCAAATGATTCCAGATCCAGAATAATAAACATAAATGACCATCAGGCATCTTTTTTCATTCCCTTTAGAAAGGAAGATCTCAAAAGTACTAAGATTCCTTGCACTGCCCCCACAGCTGAGAGTGGAAGAGCACTCAGCACTCAACAAAGAAGCCCTCTTTTTTTTTAATTGTTTATTATTTATTCAATTGTGCATGTATGTGTGTGTGCGTGTGTGTATGTGTAGAACCACAGACGAATTCAGGAGCCACCATGGACAGCCTCCACCTCCTCCTTGTTTACTCTGCCCAGGGATTCACAGGCTCTGCCCTACCAGGACCAGAAACGCAGGCCGCCCCCGCTTCTGCACGGCGTCTATACATGGGGTCTAGGATCCGAACTCAGGACGTTCCACCTGCAAGGCAGAGGTTTATCCCCTGAGCCACCTCTCCAGCCCAAAGAAGCCCTCTTTTACAGCAGAAGGTGCTTATTGGTGAAAATCACAACCAGACAAAATGTTGAAAATAGGTGGCTGCTGACTACTTATCCCTAAACAGGATATATATGCCTCTCACCTCAACCCTAAGGAACACAGCAGAAGAGGGGAAGCAAGACTTCCAAGAGCCTGAATTGGGACAGTGGTGAACCACACGTTATCTCCTGGACATGATGGGGTTATTGTCATGTGGCGCATTCCTCCAATAATGGACCATCATTATGTCCTGTCAACTGTTGATATCCCTTCAGTGGCAGAGGGAATATGCACATATGGACACACATACTGCACATGTGCCCATACATGCTTGCTCGCATGCTGCCCATGAATGAAATTGGGAGGGACCCCAGGGTATATAAACTGAGGAAGATAAGTTGAGCAAGTCTTATCTAAGCACTACAAGGAAGCTGTCAGCCATGCTGTAGGGCGTTGCCTGTAAATTGTTTCTGTCAGTAACCTTCACTCCTGCTCTTGTAAATAACCCCAATAAACTTGTTGCATTGTCATCAATTTGGTCTGTTGTAAAATTCCTATTTGGCATGAGAAGACAGTTGTGTGTGGCGTTAATCCTGGAAAAATGTAATTCACACAACAATTGATGACAAGATTTCATGGCAGGTATGTATACCTACAAAAGAATTGAATGGAAATTGTCCTATCACAACATAACATTAGAAAGATCTCAAGAAGCTCCACATCTTTCTGAGAGATTGAAGAGAACTAATGCTCATGAGGAAAAGAAGGATGCTTTCCTCAATGGTATACCTACTGATCTAGGATGCATGAATCTTGTCAGGCATACGTCATCACGGACAAACTAGATGAAACACAAGATTACAGAAGTGCAAAGATTTGAAAATACAAAGGAGTCTGGCAGGGGAGATGGATTGCCAGGGGAAAAAAAAGAGAAGATGGGATTTGGGATTAAGGGGTGAAAATATAAAGTCACTCTATTCATGTATGCAATTTAAAAAAATGAAAAAAGTACTAAAATCACAACAAAAGAATGGGAGCCAATATAAAGTGGCTCTTACTGCCCTGACAAAATCTTAAAATTGATAAAAATAGAAATTCAGGGCTGGAGAGGTGGCTCAGGGGTTAAGCCTCTGCCTTGCAGGTGGAAGGTCCCGAGTTCTGATCCTAGGCCCACGTATAGATGCCAGGTGGAAGCAGGGGTGGCCTGGGATTCTGGTCCTGGTAGGGCGGAGCCTGTGATTCCCGGGGCAGAATAAACAAGGAGGTGGAGGCGTCCATGGTGGTTCCCGAATTCGTCCATGGTTCTACACACACACACACACACACACACACACACACACACACACACACATACACACGCATACATGCACAATTGAATAAATAAAAAAATTTTTTTAAAAAGAAATTCAAATAAATTCAGGTACCTATTTATACGTATTTATACATACTCAAATGAGAATTACACTTCACAACATAAGCTCTCTTTTTTTTGTAACTAAGAAATATAGGTCAGTGTGATAATTAATCCTGGTGTCAACTTGACACACCTAGCATTAACTAAGATTAGCTGAGACCACCTGAAGAGATTATTTGAATCAATACATTTACAATACAAAGACCAGCCTTAGATCCAACTGGAACCTTCCTAGATCTCATTGGAACCTCCCAGTAGTGGACCAGATAAAGGGAACCCCAGATCCAGAAATCCTACAGACTTCACCTGTCAGCCTCCGATGGGAATGACTTAGACTGACTCCAGCTTCTGCCAGCCAGTCATGCCGCCTCTGCCATGAAAGACTGTATCTCCCCTCTAAAACAGTAAGGTGAATAAATCTCCCATTCTCCCTTATGTTGTTGGACTTCGAATGCTCTCTCACAGCAATAGTTAAGAATAACCATTATAGTCAGGAATCAAAAGTTTATTTTGACTTTGACTTTATTAAAGACTCATAGTTAGCAAATGAACTACCAGAACTGTAATATCATTTTTATTATATTAATTATAAATGATAAATCATTTATTATAAATGATTTTATTAATATTATTATTAATTTTGCCTTTAGCAAATTAATAAGCAGCAACTTCCAATGTCACTAAGCACAGCCAATACTACATGCTTTCTAATAATGTAATAAATGCTACTTGTGCAATTTTAATAATAGAGTGAAAATACAGAGAAAGGTAATGCTATTGAAAGAATATTTTTATTGTGTTTTTACTTCATTCTGAACCAATGAGAAACATCAAATTTGTAGAGGAAACAAAGAAATGGTCTTTTGCAAGAAATGGTCTTGAGCAGACAAAAACATTGCCTCTTACAGTGCAAGAGCCAGTTAGAAGATGGTTCTGAATATTAGTTTCTAGTAAAATCCTTACTAGCTCTGACAATGGGCTAGTTCTAGTAGGGGAGTGTCTCCCCCATCACTTATGCTAGAGGTACTAAAGCATCTGGAACATGAAAAACAAGTACTTTCTGCACAGTCAGGAGGACCAGAGTTCAGATGCCTGGAAGCCAGGTAAGCACTTGATGCAGTAGGACTCTATTCTCAGTGCTGCTCTGGTGAAATGGGAGGTAGAGACAAAGTCCCTGGAAGCTTACAGGCCAGGTAGCGGGGCATATGCAGCAGTGGACAAGAGACTGTCTTCAAACAAGATGGGAAATGAGGGCCAAAACCTGAGGTCATCTGCTGCCCTCCACATGCATGTCATGGCACACCAGTGCTCACTCTCACACACACAAATACACATACCATACGCCTATGCACACACAGAGATAAACATAAATAAGTTGTGTGTGTATGTGTGTGTACATATACAAGAGACTACCTGAGTGAGTATGTGTTGTTGTGTAGGCCCAAGGATGACATTGAGAATCATTGTGGATAGTTCTACCTTCTTATTGCTTTGCTTTGGAGTTTCCAGACTCTGGTCTCCAGGCTGGGAATTGCAGGCCACCCTCATTTCTGCCTGGCACTTTTACGTGGGATCTGGGGACCCAAATTCAGGATATTTTGCTTGTGAGAAAAATATTTGAAGCCCCGAGCCATCGTCCCAGCCCATAAATAAGTTTTTAATGGTTATAAAAAAATAATAAAATTAAGTTAATAAAATACATACTGTTACAAATGGAATATTACTTAAAATTGTTATATCATAACCTAAGAATACTGTTGTGGCTAAAATGTTCTGAAATTCAAATTGAAATCTGATCCTCAATGCAACAGCACACAGAGGTGGGACCACTGGAGAAAGTGATTAAGTAGTGATAGCTCCGCCTGCAAAGCTGACTGTGATCTTCACCCCACCCCACCCTCACTGCAGGAGGGGCATGGCATTCAGGGAACAATCACTTACTAGACATCCAACCACAGGCTTCTTGGTGGTGAAATTGCCAGACTCTACAACTATCAGGAATGAATTTCTTCCATTTTTAAATTTCAGGCACAAATATTTTGTTATTCCAGCACTACCAAACTAAGACAGAACAATGCCATGAAATTATAAGGCATAAAAAACTTTGGTTCTTCAAAACACATTATAAAAATTAATAAATGGGAAAAATATGGCATGTAAACATAAAAGTACAAGACAGATGAACCAATTTGATTATTTGTATCTTAATTGGACCCCAGTATAGATCTTAAAATATATAATATATTTGGTAATATTCACACATTAGTTGGATAGGTAATAATATTAAGAAGCTCTTATTAAATTTTTGGATATGATTAGAATTTTGTGGTTTTCCTAAATGCTCACATTTTAGAGATACTGACTAAATTAGTTCCATTTGCAACAATATGTTGTCAAGTATTTACTTCAAAATATCCAATAGTGATAATGAGATTGATGTGTAAAGGATCAATATATGCTGGAAGCATATCAATCATAAATTCATAATTGCTGAATTTATGTAACAGATATATTGAGATTCATTATACTGAAGTTGCCTATGCTTAAAATTTTTTAAAAGAGGAAAGTTTACTCTGATGGTATTTAATTGTTTTCATAACTCAGTATAGAGTCCTGAGAGATTTTGCAACTTATATATGAGAATATTCATACATGATTGCTGTTACTACTGCCCCTATAAACATCCTTGCAAATAAACAATATGTCTGTTAACATAGGAAAATATGTATAAACAAAAGATATTCCACAAAAGGTTCAAAAAAATGAGAACTACACACATCACCATGGTTAAATCTTTGAATCTTTTTTTAAAATTTTTTATTATTTATTATTTATTCAATTGCGCGGTATACATCTGTCTGCATGTGTGTGTGTGTGTGTGTGTGTGTGTGTGTGTGTGTGCGTGTGCGTGTGCATGTGTGTGTGTGTATGTGTGAGTGTAGAACAACGGGCGAATTTGGGAACCACCATGGACCGCCTCCACCTCCTCCTTGTTTACTCTGCCCGGGGATTTGCAGGCTCTGCCCTACCAGGACCAGAAACGCAGGCCGCCCCCGCTTCTGCCCCGCTTCCGCCCAGTGTCTATACGTGGGGTCTAGGATCCGAACTCAGGACCTTTCGCCTGCAAGGCGGAGGCTTAACCCCTGAGCCACCTCTCCAGCCCCCAAATCTTTGAATCTTAATTTTCAGTCAAAGTAAAAAGGATGGATTTTGCATAATATCTCAGTGCATGTCTTTTTCCACCAAGACTGATTATCTGAATTTGATTCCCAGAGTATACATAATAGAAGGAAACCACCAATTCCTGAAAATTGACCTCTGATCTCCACATGTGCACTATGACATGCACATGCATGCTCATGTATGTATGTGCACATATGCACATATACACAGACACACACACGTGCGTGCGCATGATAAATGTAGATAAACCTGGAGCTGGGGAGATGGCTCAGGGATTAAAACCTTTGCCTCTCAAGCAAAGGGACTTGAGTGGATCCTCAGATCCCACATAAAAATGAAGGTGGAAAATGGAGGCATCCTGCACTTTTGGTCTTGGAAGGCAGAGCCTAGAACACTCCAGAGCAAAGCAATAAGGAGACAAAGACAGAGTATCTTGATGTAACCTTTGGACCTCCACAGGCTGTCACCCTTGGGCTTCCACAGGCACACACTCAAGTGCCCTTTTGTACACACACACACACACACACACACACACATATGCACGCATGCACGCATGCACGCACGTGCAAAGAAAGATTTTTCACAACTTTATTGCTTCAAAAGATTCAAAAAACATTGGAGGACACTTCACAAAAAGTCATGGGAAAAATAACATTCCTAAACTATAAGTAGAAACATACAAAAACAGAAATATAAAGGGACTGTATGTTGTCCAAAAACTTAACTAAATTTACATTTAAAAGGACCACATAAATAAACAAATCTTTCAACACCATAGGCAGTGTTTTTCAATTGACTAAATGTAATATCATCCTCTACTAAATCTTTAGCGATCTCTGTTGTGATCACCTCAGTATGCTTAATCTTAATTCCAAATTTTATACCATAGAGCTTGAAAGCTACCTACAAGCATTTGGAACAAATTGATCGCATTCCAAGATTCACAATCATATTGGCATTCCAAACCAAAACTTCAGTCAAGAGTTAAATTCACATTTAAGAGAAAAAAATGTGCTATTTGTCTTTCCGTGTTTGTGGTAGATCATTTAACTTTATGTTATATTTTCTGGTTCCACCCATTTGCCAGAAAATTCTATAATGTCACCCTTCTTGATAGTTAAATAACATTCCCCGTGTGTATGCACCACAGTTTCATTACCTGTTCCTGTTAATGGACATATTAGCTGGTTCCATTCTCTTTGTAAACAGAGCTATAAAGATCATGAAAGATCCTTTGTAGTAAGATGTAGATTCTTTTGACAATATTGCCAGAAGTGGGTCATATAGTTTCATCTTTAGCATTTTGAGAAATTATTGTAGAATAAGTGCAATACTTATATATCAGCTTGTTATCAAGATTAAACCACACAAATACCAATAAGAGAATATAGAAAAGTACATACTTGTTAATAAATATATAAAAGATGTGCACTTATGTAACACAGTTACACCAATGCGAAATCAGGCATGTTTACCCATTTTCTGGTATTGCAGAGTGTCATAGACTGAAGAGTTCATAAAACAAAAGAAATTTGTTTCTCAGAGTTCCAAAGGATAGGAAGTCAAAAGTCAAGGGACACAAATCTGATGTGTGATGTTTCACTATGTCACCCTGCGGTAGAAGATAGCATCCAATTCCATAGTGACTAGACTACTGCATTGGTAATGATATTATTCCATTACACCCCAGTGAAGGTGGTGTTAATCTACTCAGGAGAATAAAACAATTACAATCTAATCACTTCTTGGATGGTGGCCTATCCAGGCTGTTACACTGATGATTAACTTTGGGAGTTAGTCAAACTATAGCAGAAAGTACACACTGACATAGAATCTCATAGAAATTTCTAGAGAGGTAAATATATAATAATTCTTTCTGAAACATGCACACACACAAAAAAATTGAAGCAAATTGTTAAAATTTGTTACTAAATTGTGCCTATTTTGTGTCTTGCTGTGTTATCTGCCACAGTACCCAGTATGCTTGAATTACTTTATTCTAAGACACAAAGGAGCTGTGCTCTGTGTCGGTGATGGAAGAATGGAGGGATGCAGCTGTTTCAAAATTACTGAGAAAAAAACAGTTGAAGCCATGGTGAACACTACTATCAATCAAAGCAGTAAAGAATTGGGAATTCAAACTGGCATCTGATGCACAGCTTCCCCTTCAACAAAGGTTTAGCTTTACCTGTGGTGGAAGAAAGGGAACATTTTATCGTTATTCTATTTTAGTGCATACAATGAAGATTAATGGCTCGTTCCTTCCCACGAATTTTGGAAACCATTTTTTTTCTACTTAGGATATGAAACTTTTTAAGTTCCAGCTTGGCTTTGTAAGATGACTGAATTATCGAATGCCCTATAAATATAAATGTTCAAATGTAAAGCATTTTATAGAGCCCAGATAAAACCCGTGTGTCTCTTTTAACCTGACATTTGAAAATAGCTAGAATACAGATGCTTTAGTGACTAGTATAGCCAGATGCTGAAGACTGAAAGATGCTTCAGTAAATCCTATCATCTGTGGTCGTGACTCTCTCTCTTGATGTAAAAAGATATGTAAGTATTCTGGGTTGGATTTCCCCCTTTCTTTCAATTGCATTTTCTGTCTTTTTGTTTATTAACCTTGTTCTAGAAAGATGACCTTTGGCATCTCAAATTCTAGGAAATTTCTTTTAATACTATACCCTAATTTAATGGTAGCAGTTGGTAGCATGTTTTTCTCCATGGAAAGCAACATGTGAAATGTGGTGTAGATCTGTCCCACATGGAAGACTCCACAAAGATGTTTCCTCAGAGCCTGGCAACAGAGTCTTCATGGTACAATGACAACAAAAAAGTAATAGTGACTAAAGACACAAGGTCAGCCTGCCAATACCCTGCAAATATTTAAGCTCTGAGGAGGTTGTTATTTGAATCAAGCTTAGAAAACATTAAGAAAACTCAGATTATGTTTGGTACAATGTCTGGAAAAAGTTTGTAGTTTTTCTGCATGTTGCTGATAAATTCATGAATATATAACATATTCTTTATGATTCTCCATTACAGCTCGTAGTCCAGCTTGGCAGAAGAGTTTATACAAACATCTGGAGTCAAGGAAACTGGCTGCATAGTATTCATGAGAAGGGCAAACCTCACTTGTCAGTCTGCATGTCTGCCAAAGTCTATCAAAGTATGGCAACTTATTGAATCAGTATTCTTATTCTTAGCCATCTGCTCAGGGAATGTTCCCACCTACCATAAGCTGAGTCTTCCCTCATTAATTAGAAAGTCTCCTGCAGGTTTCCTCAGAACTTGTCTTAACTACCAGTTCTTCACAGATCCATGTAGATCTCCACCTTCAATTCAGATTACCTTTGGTAGGTCTGGAAGAAATGACACCTATGTCTAATTAGCATAAAAGTCCAGTCAAAAATCTTTACAATTCCTGTCTTCTTAATTTTAGTTAATTAGAAGAGGAAAACCCTAATGTTCTACTTGAATGAATAAGAAGAAGGCAGAGCCATATCAACTGACACACTTGGTTGGACATGACATCCTGGCTGCTGCAGCCCTAACTTGTATCTTGGATATCATTGATCCTCCCCATTTTTACACTCTTACAATCTTGCCGCCCCCTCTTGGGCAAGTTTCCCTGAGCTTTAGACTGGGGAGAGATTTGGCTGGTCTGGTGCTAGATGATTAATGTAGGGTCTTTGGTGTTCTGAATTATGGTTTTTTGTTGTTTTCAGTTTCGCTGTTTCTGCACTGACCTTGGCTGCATCCTGATTGGTATCCAAGGTCACTTTCTAATCAAAGATAAAAGACTGTTTAAAGGAAGATCTTAATATAAGAGGAGACTCAAAGGTAGATGGAAGAATAGAAATAGGACATAGCAGTGAGGGGGTTTCAGTGTCCCATTTGCAGGAATGTTGCCATCTATTTGCCAGTCCCTATACCCTCACTGATTGGTGAGATCAAACCTGCTCAGTCTCAAGTGACCAAAAAGGGAAGTGAGAGTGAGCTACATCAGATGTCTCACTACTTACATACAATACTTGATGGTGACCTATTTTTCTCTACTGAAGCATAGTATTTTTTTTTTGAGGCCCTCCTTCCTCTTCCCTTCTGTTTATAATCTTTTGTGATTACAATAAGTACTACAGAGGTTTACCTTTGAATATGTCACTAAGTGGGTTTGGAACTAGGATCCACCTATTAGGGAATACATATAGTGTCTAACTTTCTGTGCCTGGGATACTTCACTCAATATAATTTTTTCTAATTCCATCCATTTCTCATCAAATTTCATTAGTTCATCTTTTTTGATGGCTGAGTAGTATTCCATTGTATAAATGTACCACATTATCTATTCGTGAGATGACCTTATTTTTATTCTGTTGGATGATGTCTATGGTGTTTGGAATGGTTGGTATGTGGGGAAGGATGTATAGTCATGTGTGTGTCATTCTTCAGACAATGATAAAACAAACAAGTAAAAACAGAAAATTGTTTTCTAATTTGAGCCAATTACCAAATTCTATGCTTCTTTCTTTTCCTAAATTACAACAGCCAGAAAATGGGCTCAAGGTCAAGAACGTAAAGCCCAAGCTGCAGCAATGCCAAAACCATGAAAAGCCTGTCTCTACTCCCTTGTGTCTTCTCTCCACTCTCCCTTCTCTAATGGAGGAAGTTGGAGCAGGTACATGAACTCTTTCATGTCCTCTTCTTCAACTGCATTTTGTCTTGCATTTGTTCTGTTCTCATCTCTTTCCCAATTTTCTTTCTCCTGCTTCTAGCTTAACATGCACAATAACCCTTTCATCTGGTTTCTACCCAAACCACATGTTTACATATCGACCTCATGACCTCTGGTTATTGCAATTGTCCTGATTCCTCATCTTCTAACATCAGAACTTGAATGTCTCCAAGAAAATGAA
This sequence comes from Typhlomys cinereus, assembly GCA_023101885.1. Classification (NCBI taxonomy): domain Eukaryota; kingdom Metazoa; phylum Chordata; class Mammalia; order Rodentia; family Platacanthomyidae; genus Typhlomys; species Typhlomys cinereus. Next base: position 6,281,008 of record JALPQD010000059.1, on the reverse strand, counting down.
ACAATACAAACTACTTGTTGTTCTAAATTTCAATATCTTGTGTTAAGCCAAAAGTTACCATCTCTCATGAAATTCTGAAAGTTAATGATCTACATTACAAATTTTTATCTAAGAAAAAACTCCCACAAAAGTATTTTTGCCATCAAAATGAATAACAAATGTTTATTTACTCTTTCCTTAAAATGTATGTGAATAATTAATTCCTGCAAATGAAATTCTCATTTCATGGTTGTACAACATTAATTCGATTGAAATCTTAAATTTATTTTTGAGTTTTTCTGGGTTTACAGTGTCTGAAATCTAGTTCTATGGGTCACTGTTCGCAGTTCTTGGAATAACAAGAAAATTGCTGCTTATGTTCAGCTCCTCTTCCTCTCTCTCTCTGCCTGTGAACTTTCCTTAGTCTATGTTTTGTCAACAGTTCACTCAGTAATTAATGAGCAGTCTGACAGCTTTATCTCATGGGCCACCATTTCCACCTGTGGGGTCTTCAAGTTGTCTCTCCTGGGAACAGTGAATATGCAAGTTTGTTTTTAGGGTCCAAAGGGAAGAACAGTGTTCCTAACAGTGCTGTGGTTCTAACTCAATCCTGATCACAAGCAATTTTTGTTTCCTCAAAATGTATTTTCAGATGAATGCTTGCTTGTTTGCACTGTTGATTTACGGTATTGTAGTTTACTTGGAAGCCAATTTTTGTTGCTGAAAGACATTAATAGTGAATTATTCAGACTGGAATCATAGCTTTCTCACTGCTGTACCTTAATTAAAAACACATGGTCGATGTAATTTAATAGCACCCTTTAGCACTTCACAAACACTAACTCCTTTTCCATCCATAACGGCCCTGTGAGGCAAGAGTGACTTCCACACTCACTTTAAGGATCAGGAAACAAAGGCAGTGTGATGCTTACTTGAGGCCCAAACAACAAATTTCAGAGTTGAGCTCTTAGGTCCCCATGATACTGAATTGGATTTCGTACTGGTGCTGCATGTTTCCAGTACTTCTAAGAATTCAATACATCTGTGGACACAAGAACAAGAAGAGAGAGAGAAAAAAAAAGAGGACAGAAGAAAGTAATTCTAAAAACAGGTGAACCTAAGGAATACCAGTAATGGTTCCTTGACTAAATGGGGATTTGAATGATATTATTAAATCACATCATCCAGGAGGAACATTTTCACTTTCTTTTCAATGTAATTCTGATAGCTGACACTGTAAAAGGAGAGTACCTTAACTCTGGTATAGTATAATGAATACTTTGCAAACTTACCAAATGCAAGAATGTCAGTCTATCTATGTGTTCTTACCCTATCTCATAGTTTGTGTCTCCCAAGAAGTAAAGAACACACAGAATTTTGTGCTATCTTTTCAGTCCATTCTTCTGTATTTTATTGCATATATAGGTAATCTAAGCTTTAATTTATTTTTCTTCTTATGAGCTTTTTCAAAATGTCGATTTTATAAAATCCTTTCTCATTGACTTTTCCCACTTATCATTACGGCTCCAAGGTTTGCATCCATCAAATGAGTTCCTCTTTATAAATGCTCTTATACTATTCACAACACTTATATATATAAGTTACATATATATATATATATAAGATATATATATCATCCCATTGGGTTCACATAAAAAAGCAACTGAAATTAAGTATAATTTCCCCTATTTCTTTTGCTACAAAAAAATCAAAGATTATGCTGGAAACCACTAATAATTCTAGATTTTTTTAGGGGAATCCCTACACGAATCAGATCCTCCTTGTGTCAGTATGGGATATTGGCTTTGTCACAGATGGATATTATAACGTTTATACATAAATGAATTTGATAGGCTTAGAGTTAGGGTTAGGTTTTAGCTCTGAATTTATTGCTACATGGTCAGAATTTCTATTATACTGACAGGGAGAAAAGTGAAATAAAAGCAGTTTCCTTTGGATTTCTTGGAAATTCATGTAACTTCCATATGTTGGCCACATAAGCAAAGCTATGTGTCCATTCCAAATGTGCCTCTCTTCTCTTTCACCATATCTGGTAGGATACAAAGAAGAAAAGCATATGGAAATTCCCAGAAAAAAAAAGTATCATATGGACATTCTGTCTTTTATTACTTTTCAAATATCTTTCTTAGACATTCTTTCAGTGTACTTGGCAAGCATATGAGGCAGTGGAACCTAATGTTCCTGTTCTTTTTATTATTTATAGCTTAGTGATATACTAATATCTCTTTTGCAAAAAGGCAGAAAAATTATGATTCTGCTTCCCACGTAAAACTCTCAAAATAAGAATGACAATGGGCTATCATAATGCCTCGAGAAGACTGAGAACCAGAAAGAACTTTGGTGGGCCAAACTGAATGGAGTGCCAATGCTTCTGGATATCAAATCCACAGTGCTGGGCCTACTGATATCTCTGTGAGTAGTACCACATTCAATACAGCACAGATTGCTTTCTTTGTAATATTCATTAAAGCTATGCTTTAAGGAACATTCATTAATGACTGAGGCAACAATCAAAACAATTCAAAGTGCCTTATCCTGACTTTCTGAAAGTGTGTGGGGCATGCTTTTTTCACAAAAGCTTTTCAAGTTTCTTCTGGGGCATAGTTTGATTCATTGATATATTTATATAACTACAAAGTAACTAATCACTATCATCTAACCAGTATTCTAGATCCCAAGATCAGAGTTAGTGTTTTCTGTGAAACTAGTGAGAACTGTTCTGTGTGAAACAGACTGTAGCACCATCCTACAAATAAAACACAGCTGTTCAATACCTGTAAGTAGCCAATAGAAGACCTACTGCTCTCTGACTGGCTGAGCAAACATTGACTCATTGTCCCTCATAGGAACACATGATTTGAAGTCAACAAGACTTGAGTTCTGGTCTCATTTCTACTACTTACTGATTTTGGAAGTTAAAAAAATGACTTAGCTGTCTAAACCCCTCAATTACAAAAATCATAATGAAAGAGAAAAAAAATTGTTAGGCAGCTTAGAAAGGATTTTTACTTCTTTTGGGCAATTTTAGAGTAGAAAGGCTGCTGGGAAAGTCTTTGGAAGGCCTGGGTATTCTATACAAAAGTTGGCACCATTTCCCCAGCGAGGTATGATCCCAACTTTCCCCAACTCCTTGTTTATAGGGAATGTGGATATGAACTCCACAAATGCAGGTGTAGAGGAATGCCTCAAACACAAATGAACTAAATTCCTCAACTCAGCCAAGAGCTCTGGCCACAAGGTCTGGCCCAACTCAATGGGGCCTCATAGCAGATCAATTAGATGTAAAGCACCAGAAGTCCCAATCAGGTTTACAGAAACTAAAATTCACCAATGAGGGAAAACCTCTTTTCAAGACTTGCCCTAGTTTTTAAGTGCCCCTGAACCTGCAGGCCATCCTGGACTCTCTTGTCCCTCAAGGACTCCACCTGAGTCTTTAATTTCCTTTTGGCTGTGTGTGTGTGTGTGTGTGTGTGTGTGTGTGTGTGTGTGTGTGTGATTATAACTCAGGTTAGCCTGGTCTCTCTATATAGCTCAGGTTGGCTCTTTGTTCTTTGTGTAATGAGGTTGATAGGAATCTTATGTGAGATTTTTTGAGCCCCTGCCCCAAGCGCATATTCACTATTCATTCCTCCCTGAACCAAGCTGAAGAAACGAGAATACTTCTTCTACGAGGTGAGTTGTAGAAATTACAAATGCTTCCGCCAAAGTTAGCTGTAAAACAACAAATATTGCTTTATCTTTTTTAGCGCATTCTGTGTAACAGTCTTGAAGAAATTCTATGAAATAACTTGTTTGTATGTATTAGACTTCCATTCTGGAAGGGGCCATACCTAAACCTCAAAAGAAGGATTTGCTCCCCACAGAGGCCAAGAAGGATCAGAAAGGTCTTTCTGGTGCTTTGTTTTGTGTTGTTTTTAAATACTTACTCTTTATTTGTTGAATCCTCTTGGTCCAATCACATTTCTATATGCTGAACCATATTCAATTAAGCCTAAGTGTAAAAATGGGTCTTTCATCAGAGAGATTCCATGTCGCATGAATCAATGACCAGAAATACTCGTGAAGCTTTTCTCTCGTTAGCCCATGTTTTGTTTCTAGGGATGTCAGTCATGACTCTTTATGTCTGCCAGGAAAGAGATCACCTCCTTTTCAGTTCCTACAAGATAAGCCAACTCAGCAAGAGATTCTGACTTATTAACTACATCTCATTGGGAAACTGAATTGTGTGACCGATATAACTAGCTTGAGCACGGGAAGAGGGCAGGTAGTTGCGTTCTCACGCATCTCTTTGCTTGTGGATACCATTTGGCTCACCGCTGGAGCTGAGAGACCAGAGACCACGCTCAGCTGCACACAGGGAGCAGCCAGTTTACACCAGGGTTTTGCTTTCTTTGCTCAGCCTTGTGAATGACTGAGGCTTCCCAGAAGCCTCTGTCCCCAGTGCAGTCCCTAGAGAACAGTGGTAGAGGCAGCCTTCTTGCATTTTGTCTCTACATGGCGATCCTTGCTCTTTTCTAGGTTTCTGTGTTTTCTTTCTTGCCATGTCCTTTTCATGTTGAAGTTGGACAAGGAGTACACACACAGCAGGCAAGTGCTCCCCTCCGCAGGAGGATCTAGTTTTTGTTTCTGCCCAGCATGATTAAAGACAGCTGTTTTGTGAAACAAACAGACCTGACCAAAGTTGGGGCAAACAGGATGTGTAACCACTCAGCAGGGGCAAAGGGGAGGGAGGGAAGGGAAAGTTCCACAGGAGGCAATCTCTCTCACCCAGTGACTGACATATCCTTGATTCCCCAAAGTCTAGCATGGATCACAGGCACTAGGATCCTTAAAAGCAAGGGATTAACAGTCCTAATAGTGTTCCCATACTAAAGGGGAGCCCAAGAAAGGGCTCTGGGCAATGTCACTGAGTCCTTGCACCTCACTAGAGTGGAGGACTCAGAGGGAAGTTTGACATTCATACTAAAGGATGCTCCAGGGAATGGGAAGGGGGAAGAGGGGGCCACTGGGAGAAAGGGACTGAGGGGGGGTGAAAGGAAGAGGAAAAGAGGGGAAGGTTTAAGGGGGTTTGGGGAGGGGACCAGAGTACCTATTAAGCTTGTATGATTGGGAAATAAATAAATAAAATTAAAAAGAATAATACTGAGAAGCCAAAGAAAAAAATAGACGTTCAGTAATGGAATTTGAAAAGGACAAGCACAGAACAAAGAAAAGAAAAGTCTAAGTGAAAGGTCATGGAATGAGTTCAAAGAACAGTGTCTATTTTAAAATTAATTAACTGATACTTGTGAGCATATATATGTGTAGGAGGATGGGGTATGCACATGGTTATACAGGCATCCTACTCTATCACTCTCCACATCCTTCTCTGGAGGCAGGTTCCCGCACACCCTGTAGCTATGATCCTCTTGTCTCCAGCCTAATCCCACCACAACTATCATAGCATTAAGGTTACAAGTGCCCTTAATCCACCGGTCATACGTAGATTTTACATGGGTCCTGGGGCTTCTAAGTCAGGTCCTCAACTTTCATAGTAAATGCTCTGATCTGTTCAAGAATTGCATTTCTAATGAAAATGGCCATTACTGAATTTCTACTTATTGTTTTAGTTTTTTATTTGAGACTAACTGTTCCTTTTATGCTTTCTCTTTGAGTCATGGGCACACATGGGCAGTCAATTCTAGGTGTTGTACCAGCTGTGATTCCTCTGCCTGCAAGAGGATATACTGCACGTTCTCCCAGTATATCTTTACTTTGACTGTATGGCTTGTTTTTTTTTTTTTTCATCCAGTATGATTCTTCTACCTTCTGCTTTTCTTGAATGTTTTCATCTGAAATGAATTTCTTTTTAAAATTATCTTAATGCATTTTAGCATGCACTTGAAAAAATTTAATACTTTTGAGCCAGTGACATAGCTATGTAGTAAGCATGATGATCTGAGTTTGATCTCTGGAACCTATGAAAAAGTGGAAGGAAAGAACCAACTCTCATGGCATGTGAACATGCACACACAAACAACACACACACACACACACACAAATAACAAATAAAATATTTTAAAAAGTCAAATAGTTTTAACAGAAATAAATGAAACTACTTTTCTTATTAATACATTTTTATTATTATTTCAGCTCATACAAACTTATTAGGTACACCAGTTCCCTCCCTCCCTCCTCCCCCCCCCGTATCCCCTGCTCCCCCTCCCCACCCTCCTCCCTCCCCATCCCCCAGTGCCTCCCGCCCCAATTCCCAGAGAGTCCTTTCTTGTGCATGTCTGATTTTCCTCTGGGCCCTCCTCTCCGATGACATACAAGGACCCAGTGGCCTTTCCCTGAACTCTTTCCCGTGTTCCCCTTAGGTATAGGAACACTGCTGTGGCTGCCAATCCTTTGCCTCCAAGGATCTTGGTGCCTTTAGCAGATGCTAGACTTTGTGAGGTCAACAGTGTGTTGGACAATGCGCAGGGCATGCAAAGTCCAATTATGATTGCTTCAGCCCTAACTAGTATAGAGTATCTTACATATCATTGCTCCTCCCATCCTTTTGCTCTTACACTCTTACCGTCCCCTCTTCTGCAAATTTCCCTGAGCTTCAAGATGGGGAGAGATTAAGCTGGCCTAGTTCTAGGTGGTTGATATAGAGTCTCTGAAGTTCTGGATTGTGGTTTGTTGATTTTCTTTTGCAGTTTTGCTGCTCCTGCAATGCCCTTCACTCATAAAATATATGCTAAAATACAGAATTTGCTGTATAAATACGTTTGGATTTTTAAAAAAAATTTAGAGAGTAAATATTGCTACATTATCAGATATAGCTGAGCAAAATAAACTCTCTGTAGTGTACTGACTCTTAGAACACCATGAGCCCAAACTGAACAACTCATGAGCACTAAGGTCTTCAACATGCAATTCAGTCTCCTAGAATTTAGTTTCATCACCTATAAAGTAAGAAATTTGTTAATTTGTTTAGATTAGTATTCTGGATGTATATTTGGCAACATGCTAATATTTAGAATGTTTGATTGTATCTGTGTATACAGGCACACATACATGATCATGTAGAAACCAGAAGACAACTTCAGGTGTCATTCTTTAAAAGCACTCACCTTTTCATGAGACAGAATCTTTCACTGGCCTGGAACTCACCAACTATGCCAGGGAATCTCAGGGATCAAGCTGTCTCCAACCCCCCAGCCAAGAAAATATCAAGAAAATATCACCCTTTTCTGTTGGGGTGATAGTGATCTAACTCAGGTCTTCAATAACTGTGAGGCAAGCATTTTACTAACTGGGAAATCTCCTCCAATTATGCTTATAGTTTTTACATTAAAGAATAATGCATAGCTATCTCAAAGACCCCCTGCCCAAGCATTATAGGCTTTTGCCATTGCTTCTGCTTACTCTCCACAAAACTGTCAGACGCTACCACTGCAGATGCAACACATATGGATCTCAAAATATGGGCAAAATACATCAGTTAGAACTGGTCTAAGAACTTCTTCCTTGCTGGATAGCTTACACAGTACTGAGGAATACTGTACAGTGTTCCTCAAGCTACAGGGGGAGGGAAATAATTACAGGCTTCATTGGCTCATGAGATCTAAAAGTTGCAATAAAAATCACCATGGCAACAGGTGACCACCAGTGTAATACTGGCATGAATATTAAGAAGACAACCAATAGCTTTCTGATTCAACTCAAAACCCACTTGTCAAAATGGAACACATTCTGTTCCATTTATTAGTTACTGTTAACTAGAACAAGAACCTAAAAAAGGGAAGGAAACAGATACATAAGGAAAAGCAGCCAATGAACCTATAGATAGGAAGACCTTACACCAAAGTGCTCTGTAAATAGCAGCTATTAACAGCCTAGAAATCTTCTTCTACAATAGAGGTAGAGGATCTGGACACCCCAGTGGGATGCAGCCTAGGGCAGTAGAAGAGCACTAAAGTGGACAGCAATGGTCAGCCATAATGCAATATACCAGCAACCTGGCAAGGTTCACCCAGAATTAGGCCGACCTAATCTCTCCCCATTGTAAGGCCTTGAGAACCTCACGGAACAGGAGGCAGTGAGATTATAATAACCTAAATATGGGAAGGTTCATGGTTGGACAAGACATCCATTCAAGGCAAGACTGCTACTATCTAGGAACTCACTACAGTGAGACTTTTGAGTTGGGTGAGTATAGAAAGCATGCTGAGGCCTTGCAGAGATGAGATAATAGCAGACACAAAAGCAGTTAACCTAATTTCCAATGGAAAATAAGGAAACAATGAATCTGAAAAGTTTGAACCGCATTCCAAACCTACATCACTTATTTTCTCTTTCCTTTCCCTCAAATGTAAAAGCAATTCATGTTGTAAAAAGATGTTCCATTTTTTAGCCCCATTCTGGAAGCTCATATACTTATTCTTTGGGTATAAAACTGGGAATGTGAGGTCTTTTTGCAGTGAATGAATGAGGAGAAACAGTGGAGTACTTTTCTGTATTTCTCTCAGAGTCCAAATTCATGCAGTCATGTCTCCAAGGAAAAGATCATTGCAACTTTTCCAGAGTTGCTTCAGTGTATGTCAAATTATTTATATGTTGTTGAAAACTGGCTGAATCTCAGGTATCCACAGCCATGCACAATTCCTAGAAAAACATAGACTATGACGTTTCTGAGGCCCTTTTCTGTATTTCTGCAGAGGATTTATCTGGCTATATTAATGGGTGTTGGCTTCCTTACCATTCTTTTGTAATACAATTCTTCTGAGCAGCACAAATACAGAAAACTTAAATATGGACACATATAATAAATGACCACTTTCATAACCATTTTACTATATCAATCCCCAACAGTCTTTTCTTTCCTAGTAATACTTATTAGGAACAGTGGTTGTTTTCTTATGTTACCAGAAATAATAATCTATTAAGCAATTCCCAACTTGTACTTTTTGTTGCTAGTTACAAAAAAAAATCATAGTAATAAGTTAATGGCATAATATTCTTAAAAAGAAGTTGAACAAATGCATTGAAGAAAATATGGAGTTCTTAATCAGTTGTAGAAAATAGAATTATAATATGCACAATTGGAAACAGAAGGATAATAGAAATTTGTGGCAGAATTTCTCCAAAGTAAAATTTCTAGAGGAGCCTTAGTAGCCATTTGCTTAATATTTATTTAAGGGTCTCCCTCTTCACAATTCTACAGCTTCTTGTTTTCACTTAAGCTTTAGTATAAAGAAGAAAATATTTTTCATCTGCATTTATAACAGCATTTAAATATTGGCAAACTAACCCACTGATCTTCAGCAGTAGAATGTTTCCATCTACACGTATGCTTCCACTACCATACATACCCTAATTATCCTGCAAGAAAATTTGGCCTACTAGGGTTACTAAGAAGTGTTTATAAAATATTTAATTGAATTTAAAGTATTTTAGTGAATTAACAGCTTATTCTCAGCTCTGAGATATCTTTAACATTTCCATATTTGTCTGATTCCAAATGTTCCTGGGACTTACTGAGTAAAAACTGTACCTTTAATGACATTTCTATGTTGGGTTTAACATCATTATCATGAGATCAGACTTAGAGAATTGATATCACTATCATCTAATGTACGAAAATCAATTATTGACTTAAATATCAGTGACAAAATTCTTATCAAAGAAAATTATATTGGTCTTTACAACTTTCAGTTTTTTCTTTCAGCCTCCAAGATGTGTGCAATGACCTAAGCCTCCTCCAGCTTCTTCCAGCCAGCCATGCAGTTGCCTTCCATGAACAACTATATCTCCCCTCTGGAACTATAAGGTGAATAAATCTCCCTTTTTCCCATTAAGTTGTTTGAGTCTCAGTGTTCTCTCACATGTAAGCAGAATCTTTTCTGATATTATTTCTTTGCTTGCATGGTGTCTATTCCTGTTTCTTTTGTTAATATTATGTTGATTTTCCTTTGACAACCCATTTCTTCCCTAATACATTAATTTTCATTCGATTTTCAATTTTTTTTCTTTTTTAAATTTTTTTTATTATTATTAACCCCTGAGCCACCTCTCCAGCCCCCAATTTTTTTTTCTTATAGGTCCAAAAGTTATATCAGTTTGAGTAAGCAAGACATATGTCCATAGTAATGGATGTACCTCCTTGACTACCATTGGATGGTAGATTCTCTCTGAATTTAGGCTTACAGTAAAATGACTTAATATCAAGCTTAAACAACTTTTTATTGAATCATCATGAGTTATAAGAATGTGTAACAATTAAAAAGTATTTTCCCTAAGACTCAAAAAATAAATTAAAAAAGGACAAATGTTAACATGGTATTTCATTTCATCCTAGCGTAAGCTTCAACACAAAATATTGTGTATCCAATATGTAATATTTTCAAAGAAGAATAAAATACTAAAACAAAACTTTAGAAGAGAACCTCTAATGGAAGGCTAGCTCCTAGAGCAGGTTTTTAACACTAATATGCCTAATAGTTTCTGAATATAGTATTTTTTCTGTTTTCTAAATACACATTTATTTCCATGTTCATTATTTTTTCCTATAGGTACTTTATCATGATTTTTTCAGTATTCGTGTGTGTTGGGGGGTAGGATATGTGTGTACGAACATGCAAGCAGGTGAGTATATTCATGCAGTCATGTTTAGAAGACACAGGAAGATGCTGAATGTTCTATCACTCTGCCTTATCTCCTTTGAGACAGGATCACTTACTGAACCTGGAGCTTGAGGATTTTTCAACTGGGATGGATGATCAGCAAGCCCAAGCAATCCTTCTCTCTCCACCCATTGTTGATGTTACAGGAGTCTGCATCCCATCTGGAATTTTTTTACATATACTGTTGGGATTTACATGTATATTCCAGTCTTCATGTTTGTTCAGCAAGCACTTTATCTACTAAGGTTCCTTCGTGAACCTTTGATCATGCTATCTATGAGATTGGGTATGTTCAGGGTAGTATGGCTGTTGACAGATCATGTTATCTGTGAACCGTTGCAAGAAGCCCAGAATTTATCAGAAGAGTACTACATTTTCTATCACACAGTCTTTAAAATTTAATTTCTTGATTTCACAAATAAGCTTCAAGTTTCTATCTCACTGCCCAGTTTAATTTTCATAGTCCTTACTGTAATGATCTTGCTTCCCTGTTCCTTGTCTAAGATCAAGGATCTTGCTAGCTGTGTGTCTCTAGTGCCAAGCATAGTGCATGATATATAATTTTGTGTGAGAAAGATGAGGAATGGATCAATTAGTAAATCAACAAGGGAACCAATGAGTGAAATCTGTGGTAATAAAAATGAGTGGAAGTCCTGTCTGCAGGCAGCTTTCTTCATAAGATCATGGAGGAGCAGGAGTAGAAACATCCAAAGTAGAAAAGCTTCTCTGTTCTTCCTGCTTATCTTGGACAAGCCCTCAATACCAATTTCACACTCATGTGCAGGCAGACACTTCTAATGGCTCTCTGCCATCCCTAGACTAAGCCACTGTGAATTCAATGCAGGTTTTCATGCTTCTGTTGCCTTTCATATTGGCTGAAGCCTCACTAAGCAAAACAAGAGATGGTATATTTTCTTCTCATCATTTCAACATTTTAGTCTATACAAAGTTGGGACCTTTCTCTGCTTTGCCAACAAACACTTTCTGTAACATTTAAAACATCTGGTCCACAGCTTCTAAAAACCCACAGGATGCCTTGACATAAGCACTACCTAATTCTTGTATTATGCAACGTTTGGGTTATATTATACCATGAGATGGAGTATATGGAAGTACTTTAAGTACTATAAAATCCCACAGAAATGAAATAAAAAATGGTCATGATTATTACTGTCATCATCGTTGCTTTAGCAAGGACGGAAACCTCTTTTCACATTCTGTTCTTTTGGCATTCCCTTAAGTGAAAATTTTAAGTTAGCATACAAAATAATAGAGATTCACTCTGGCATTTTCATACACATCTGCCATTATCTCTATGCTAATTAATTCCTCCTCCCCTTGTCCCACTCTACCTTTTCCCACCTCCACTGCTTCTCATTGGCATTTGAAAAGCATTCAGATATGTCTGTTCAGGGAAGAAATTGCTTCCTGGAATTAAAATAGAAATTTTTAGATCACATTCACTCTCTAAACACTCTGGCCAAATACAGGAAAACAAACAATATAAACCTTCTCCTTCTAAATTAACCTTTGGTCCAAACTGTGAAGGATGGGCACTTTTTAGAATTTCACATTTTCAAGAATTCAACACAAGCTTTAAAACATGTTTTTATTACACACCATAAAGGGTAATCCCAATTCCCCCTTGATATAAACTATTTTCTCTATCTCCATATGTCAGGAATACCTCAGATCACACTGGACTCATTGCACGAGAATGAGCAACTGTCTAAACGTTGCAATTTGATACACATCCAAAAGTTCTGTGTATAAGTCTTCCTGGAAGTCTAGGTTTGGGGACTGAATAAACTAAGTAATAATCCAATGCTCTTGAGTACTTTGACTTAACAAACAGGGGCCATGCTAAGCAAGAGAGAGTATAAAAATGCATATAAATTTGCTTCTTTAATATACAAATATTCCTAGAAGTAGAAAATTAAATGCTGTTATAAGCAGTAACGGCAGAAAGGGGAGCCAGAGAAATAGTCTTATATGAAAAATAGTGTTTCACAATTTTGACCTCTGCTAGTAAACAACACTCAGCTCTTTCATTATCATTTCCTGTTCATCTAGATTTTTTTAAAAGAATGCATGTATATTAAGAGTGTCTAATAGTTAAAACTTGCCCAATGATACCACAGGAAATTGCTTAAGGTAATTTTATTTCCACTATAACATATTTTTATGAGAAGTTGTAAATGCAAAAAATCAAACTAGTTCATCAAAGTTTGGAAGAGCCAAACCCTTTATCATGACTTATTTTGCGACATCAAAATCTTCAGTTTTTACCACTCATGAGGAATCAGAGGAAATTGTAATGAAATCTCCCTGTCGTGATAGGCATCAGAAAAAGACAGATACTGTTATTATATATAAGGATTGTGCACTGACTTAAGGTATCACTGATGGCCTGGCTGGAAATTAGCATTTGTAAAGCTGTATTTGAGTAGTATATATCGGCCTCTTAAAAATATGTATAATCTAGCTTTTGTAGTTTCCACAAAGTAGAGGTTTGATTCTTCCAATGACCTTTCATGAACTTCTAGGAGTGTATAGTCTTTTGGAGAAAGACTCTTATTTTCCTACTAAGATGGTAATTACCCTTAAGTTGATGTAATTCTGATGTTCGTGGGAGATCTTTATAATTTACCCTTCAGTAGGCTCTATGAAGCTCCTTTTTTCCTTTGAGAGAGAAAGAGAGAAATAAAAAAAAAAACTAGCATGCTTGCAAATTGGATAAGTGTTGCATTACAGTCGTTTGCAACCAACTCATTGTTAAATTTTTCTGCTTTGAACTTCAGTAACAGCATTTGAGAGATTAAAATCGCCTTAACCAGCAAGCCCTTTCTTTCTAACAATTCCTATTTCTGAGGCATGAAAGCCTTGAATTTTAAAGCTCTGTAAACCCAAGCAAACCAAACAGTACCTCTCATCAAATGAGTTCAATGGTGATTGGGCCTTTAAGAAAACATTTTTTTTTGAGGTTGTCTACAAATAGCCAAAGAAATTTCTTCATTCAACTTCTTGGGTTCCTCTACCATCCTGGTAATTGCACATGTTGCCAACCCAATTAAAATTTCAGAGGGAAAGAAGATTATTCATTGTATAACATTGACTTCACTTTTTAGTTAGTGGTATATTCTGTGAGAAAACTTCATCTTGCAACTTTCCCATCCTCCTAGAATGGGGTCCTTGGTTGGCAGCCAGAGAAACATGTGAACCTATCAATATAACTCATGCTGCTTAGGGTTCAAAAAAAAATAGGCTTTTCCCAAGCCAGGGAAAATTAGCATTTGGCATAGGAACTCTAGATTATTTATCTACTCAGCAACATCTATACAATGAGAAATGACTGCCTTGAAAAGCAGTAAAATGTTGCATGCAGTTCCCAGGGGTTCTCTGCCTGATGGAATGTTTAATCAACTACTGCTTTGAGTCTTGTGCATTGCATGCATCTAACTGGGGAGGTAAACAATAAGATGGCCTAAACACTGTCCCAAAGCCACTGAAGGGTATGAACAAGCTCAAGAGGTCGGCCCTCCTATTGCACAAAAAAGAAAAAGAAAAACACATGTGTTCACTCAAACGTTTCCTGATATCCCAGACTTCTCATGCCTCATTTTCAGTACTTTAGTTTTCTTTCCCTCAATAATAAAACAGACTAAGTTAAGGCAGAATGAGGCCATTTCCCTTCAAAGCTTCTTAAACAATTTTGGGTAGAGAATTGGTTCTTGAAAAACTACATTTTACTGACCTACTATGCTGCCAGCCTTAAGATTCTTATTGGGAGAAGAGAACATTACCTTCAAGTAAATACTGCTTCCTTTTCCTTTGTATGAAGGTCTTTCTTTCAGTCCTAAATCCTTTCCAACCTCCTCTGTACTCATGATGCTTCTTGGCTCTGATGTCATGTAAGTTAAATTTTTTCTACTTAAACTTTCCATGTACAAACGTTTCCAAATATAGAGTAACTATACATCTACGAAAAACCACAAACAAGCACTAGTATATGAAATGAAACTTCTTTGCAAGAATGAAAGCATAAATTTCTTTTGGAAATTAAGTTATGCATTAGTAGAGGAAAATTTGTGAATTTTCTGCCTTCCATATTGTCAAGAAGATCATGGATCACCTTGATCTGTATATATGAATATTGTGAATTCATCCATTTGAATGTAATTAGTAGATTCTACAAGGAATTTAATTCTTACTTTCTTCACACTACAAAAATGTTGGTGACCTATTTGGAATCCTGTGGATGATCTCAGCTGTATCATTTATTAAGCATATTATTTAATTACATTATTTAACCCAATGAGTTCATTTGTACATTTGTGAGCCTAAGTGAATAGTTGGTACAGGTAAATCTCATCCCATCTGTATTCATCAAATGCTAGCTTTGTTCTTTTCTTCTGGATTTTGGGACATTTCCCTGTGTAGCATATAAATTTTGTCACATGCCAACTGAGAATAATAAGAATATGCCAATTCTCAATCAAGGTTCTTCATGTTGTATCTTCAGACTTCAAGTAATGACTTTACTTTGTTGGGACATAAATAATACACTGAAATATTACATTTTGGCATGCTGAGGTCTTTTTATATCTATTTGATTAATTAGAGACACAGAGAGAAAGAGAGAAAGAAAGAGAGAGAGAGAAACTGGGGAAGTCACATATGTGCTGCAGTACTAGTGTGGAGGTCAGAAAACAACTTTTAGAAGTCGACTCTTTCTTTCTACTATGTGGGCTTCAGAAAATGAACTCAGGCCTCCAGGTCTGTGTGTAGAACACTGATAGATTCCCTCCCCTCCAAGCCCACATTCAGAGCAAAAGCTCTGCTTGCTAGTCGCTGCCCTCCCCCAACAGCCAGCAGGTACTTACTCATTTGGTCGTGTACCTCGGGGATAACTTATAACTTACTCCACTTGTCCTTCTCCTCCCCACAAGTCCAGATACTATATAAATTCTACTCCACCTTCAGATCCAGGATTTTTCTCACTGTGGGAAGTAGTCCAGGTCACCATTTAATCATATAATCAATAAACTTTTTATTCCTTGTCCGTGGCATGGTATGTTTGACTTTTTTTTATCTTACAGGCACCTTTACCTACTGCCATCCCTTGGTGTGCTGAGTTCTTCAAAGGAGAACCAAAGCCTCTTTCTGACCTTCTCCTTCCCTCAGACAGTTCTCAGAACTTTCCTTATCTGTATAAAGCTAGGTCTTTCATTTCTTCTTTTGTCGTTGTGAGACAATATTCATACAAAACTTAGGGAAGAAAGGGCTTATAGTTCCAGAGAGAATACAGTCCACTGTTGTAGGACTCATACAGCAGATACCATGAAGATCTCCAAATCCAAACCTTGCTGCTGTCTTTCTGCCGGATTCAGAATCAGCCATCCTACTTACTAATAAATCTGCTGCGTGTACTACATGGTGGTTTGATTTGTCTCTGCATCCCCAATCAGAGACAGCTCGAGGTCCCAGGTCTCTCCCCAGCCTATCACAAGTACCAGCAAAGGATACAAATACATGAGCCTGTGCAGGAAAATTCACATTTAGACCATTACACATGGTCTCTCTCCAACTTTCTCCTGATTTCAGGTCCCTTGTTCTTTTTCCTTGGAACAGATTATCACATGAGAGTTCAATTTCATGAGTCCCCTCCCCAGCAGTCTCATCAACCTGGAACAAGAGAGCCAAAGTCCATACCATGCTTAGACAGGTGTTGAAAGGAGTTATGATCTCTTTTTGTGAGGTGACTTTGAGACAACTCTTACTACCTGACAAACTATCTGTACAAGTTAATCTTTACTCAAAGAACATCTTCATACAGGCTTCGGCAAATTGTTATCACTTTCTCCAGAAGCCTTAAGTACCATTCTTTTCTATAGCTTAGTATACTAGATAATTTCCAGCCATGTGACCTTCTGAATCTTACATTTGCTGGGATTTCTATGCATATGTATACGTCACTACTGTCAGTTTGCTTCATAGCCATCATTGAAAGGCAAAAGGGGAAAGAAAAAAATCCCACAGTATTCCAGTGACGATAAGAGAATCACAGATTTTGAACAACTTTGGCTATATCATTAAGGGGAGATAGTACAGTGCTGAAACTTAGAAAATGATACTTCAAAATGTGATATTCGGGCATGCTGTGTCCTTTGAACTGAAGGACCTGAGGAACATTTAAGAAAGAAAGTCTCTTGCTGAGTCTCTGACTTCATTTGATCTTCTTTATCTCTCCAGGGCAGGGAATATACCTTCTGAAAATAGATCCTAAGAACCGGATTCTTTTCCCCCAAATTAGCCACAAATATAGAAATACAAAACCTAACTCTCCTTTTCCTTTCTTGAGGAAGTTCTGTGACATACCAAGTTTAATACTATGAGTATTGCAGAAGGAATCTTACTACATAACTAGAAGGAAAGAAAATTATAAAAAGAAGTCAAAGAGAATCTGAATGGGCAGATTTTATTGTGTTTCTCTCACATTTCCTCATAATTATATTATTCCCTTTTTGTCCAATGTATTTTTTCACAGATGTTCATGTTTCATTGAACGTAAGCATAAAAACTGTTTCCCTTTATCTTTGGGTTTTCATTCTGAAGATACTATGTGTATAAAACTTTGATTAATGAATTTGTTTGATTTTCTCTTGCTCATCTTCTTTTTGCTTCAGCAATGTCCGCCATGATCCATGATGAATGAAGATATTCTGCCTTTCTATTTATATTTCTCAAAGATACATCCAGTTGGAAAGACTCTACCATGCAAGCGAAGAAATTTTTCCTCCACCATGCCGGACTAGTCCCTTCATTTTCATGTGGTTCCAAGTATAAACCAGTTTCATTTTTATCAGTACATTGTGCTTTTGAAGGAAAATTCAGACAGCACTGGTTTTCATCTCTCAAAAAGGACCTACTATTAGTGCTAAAACATATAGTGAAAGAAAATCAAAGTAGAACAAGTTCACTCTAGTAGAAAGAATAAACATTCACACACACAATCATTTTCTATTTCTAGGACATCTCTTGTTTAGTCTCCTCTTTTCTCATGTGACCTAATTCATGTAATAATGTTTTTAGAATCCTCTTGTGATCACTACTAATATTATTAGCTCACAAGTTCAGACAGCAAAGGCTCCAGTCCGTGTGAATGACATCTCCTTTCCAATCTATTCCTCTTTATGAAGGTTGCTCATGAATTATATTTCTTTAAATTGTATTTTCAATACTTTGACTTGGACTGATTGGTTCTATGACATTTTTTTAAATGTTTCACTTATTCAGGAGAAAGAGAGAAGAGAGAGAAAGAGGGAGAGAGAGAGAGGGAGAAAGAGAGAGAGAGAGAGAGAGAGAGAGAGAGAGAGAGAGAGAGGTATGATGGGTGAAGGCCAGACTACAATTTTTTGGAAGTCAGTTCTCTCCTTTCTACCATGTTCTTTCTACCATGTGGGTTTCTGGATATTGAACTCAGGTTGCTAAGCTTGTGAGCAAATGCTCAACCCATTAAGATATCTTGCTGGTTCTTGCAACCATTGTTTAGGTATGGTTTTTAAATATAGAAACAAGCTGGCTCTCTGGTGGTCACTTAGACATGTAACTGATTTCTCTTTGTTTCTTGCTTATAGTACTTTTCAAAGCCCTACACATGATAGACTTTTGAACCCAGTGAAATTTAACTTTAGGCTTGTTTATGAAAACAAGCAGGCTTTTCTAATGAAGGATGCTAATTCAAAAAAAAAGTTATTCTTTTAAATGCTATTCTAAAATTCAGTTGTTCAAAATTAGAAAAGAATATTTAAATTATATGACTAAACAAAATTGAATTATCATCACACAGTGACTTATGTGTATTTTTAACACAAAGCAAAACCTAAGGTTAATTGGTGATTTTTATGAAAAGATTTGCACTACACTGCGGGATGTGTATGCTATTATTGAGCATAATAGTGAGAAAATATCAAATGAGGACATTTCTTTCCACTCATTTGGCTTAAATATCATAGCACAGCTATGTATCTGTATGATTCAGGTCAATTTTGGTGGCTGCCAAGAGGCCAGGAGTATCCATAAGATATGGGACTAGAGCAGAAATAATTGCTTAATTCCCTGAGTCTAACAGAATGAAAAGAAAAGGTACTTGAAGGTGGAGACAAGGTCCTTTAACCTTTAAGTCATTTCTTTAATCAGATCTCTGAGGGACAATCATTACCTTCACAATAACAAGTCCATGACATGTCTGTGTTTCAATTTCCTCATCTCTAAAATCTGCCAGGTTCACTTCCTTAGAACTCCCAGATAAAGAAAAATAACTGAAAGCATCTTGTTTTTCAACTATTAGTTAAATACCTTTGAATCTTCCTGAAAGGATATTTCTATACAAACATGGTAAAGAATTAAAATTAAGACAGAGAGTTAAGTCTCATGCTCAGTTTTCTTCTCTGAAATTTCAATGAATGATTATTCCTTGAAAAGCTAGTGAAGTATCCTGAAACCTAGCCCTGTGGTTAGAAAAGAAATAGATGAAATTCATAATCTCAACCTCCTTGTTTAAAACTTCTGCTTCAAATCCACTGAAATTACTTTTGTCACCAATATTTTTGAAATTATAGTGATCAATAGGCACTTAGCTTACATTTTCTGATCTAGACTCTCTGATCATATGACATTGTGCAAATGCAGCTCACTCTCCCAATATTAAAACAAATTCTTCCTTTTACTTTACATTTTCCCATAGTGTTACATAGTATCAAGAGGCAAAACCCTCTGAAGTCTGAGCCTTCAATCACATCTCTCTTGAGGGTCAAGTTTCTCTCCATCTCTTTAATCCAAAATCACCGATTGGTTGTAACATTAGTAGTTCAAATTTAACATGTGCAAAAAAGAATACATAGATCACTTTGCTAGAACTTTAACAATCGGAGATGAGGTCATCACCCTCAAAACCTCATGGAAGATGCTAAAGAGTGAGTGTTGAGAGAAGGGTGATTGCTCTTTAGGCAAGTCTTTGCACATAGTAGGTAGGCAAAAAAAAAAAAAACTTCATTCTGAGAAACTATAAATTTACTGTGGTTTAGTTGCTGACAAGCCATACACATCCTAGATCCTATTCTATACAGATCCTAGATCCTATCTATCTTGTGTTAACTATAAAACTAGTAAAATCATGGATGGCCTCAGTCTCTTCCTTTATATTTTACATGTAACTGTAAAGAAAAATCAGAATGTACTGCTCTCAGCTTTTCTATTCATGATCTGAAAATGTCCAAGGTGTGAAAGAATCCTTTCTACCACAAAACCTTGAATCCAGCTGATCTGGCTCTCAGGTTCTGTGTGAAGTCTGAAATGAAAGAATCCATTTCCAGTGGTGGGAGATGAGGCATGTCTGCAGCTACTGTTCAATGGGAAGGGGTGTTGCTCTATTTTAATTTACACTAAAAGGGCATCTTTCAGATTACCTGAGGAAAATTAGTGATCACAATAAACAACAGGTTCCAATCTTTTCTAATGCTGTATTCATGTGACCAAATTCCTGAGACCTGGTTCTAGGTTATGCGATCTGTCAATAAATTAACGAACCCTAGTGGGAGAACTGTTAGAGCAGACTGACAACTTACAGAAGATGATCTCAGGCATCTTTAACTTAGAAAAAATCAAAGATGGCACCTGTTTATGTCAAGAGTCTTATATTAACATAGTTTTGTGGGAGTTTTTTGGCTTTTTTTTTTTTTTTTTTTTTTTTTTTGCACAGGGCAAGAGCAGATCACAACTATTTCTGGTTGGGGTGACAATAAGGATATCCATGGTCAAGAAGAGTTATTTTCAACTGCTGTATGACTATCATATGAATATTACTCTGGGGAATATCTGGAAGTCACATAACTTCATTCAACAATTATCAAATTTGGCACCTATTTGCCAAGTACTGATGATAGATGTTAATGTTAAACCAATGGATAAACAGACCCAAATTTTCTTGCTCAAGGAATCTTGCACTGAGAAAATTAAAGGTCAACTTAGAAAGTTTAGTTTCGTTGTCCTACAAAGAGCAAATTCCTTGACTAATTTCTGCCATCATATTTAAAAAATAAATAAAAGGGAAAAAGCACATGCACACATAAATATATACTTATACATGGCTATATCCACATGTAACCATATATACATATAGCTGACAGCATCCTTCCTCTCACCTCACATATATTTGTACAAAGGGGGAGGGACTCATTTTCTCATATGGTTTCACAGTTGAAAACCAAAGCAGATGGTGCTTCTAGGGGAGGCAGCTTGCTTGCTGAAATGTCATGGATGTACAGAAATAAAACCGAAAATGAAAGGCAAGAAAATATTCACATTTGAATAATGAACGATCTGATGTCTCCTCTGAGCTGCACAGCTCAGATAATGAAAAGAAACACTCACAGGCCCTTTGTTCTCCATTTACAACAAAACTCAAACCACATGTCTGTCATGTAACAAACTTCTCTGGATAATTTCTCAAAGAATAATAATCACTGCTCCGTGGAACCACTTGTAAAACTCAGAAGGCACCCAGAAAAGCTGGCACTTGTGGTAAACTATCCAAGGGGTAATTTGTGGTGACAAATGATACACTGAATATTGCATTTAAACTTTAAAACAATTGCTCACACACAAAAGGAAACCAATGGCTAAAATTGTGATCTATGCCAGCTTCCCGTCCCTGTTCATTTCTGGGTTCTCTCTAGTTGAAGGAGGCTCAGGAGATCACTGGAGAGCTTAAGTAATTATTATGCTAAACTAATCATTCAGTTTCTTTGTTTGGTGCTATATGTGCTTATCTCAGCCACATTATAGTTGCCGGATTCAGTAGTGAGGTGTGCATCTTACAAAAAAAGTATGAACTCAAACCAGCAGTTTTGCATACAACTGTTCCTCCAGAACTGCACACATCATATCGACAGTGCACATTATTGTCTCCAGGGAGTTTTGTGTAGACTGGAAGGGAGAAAAGGGAGTAAGTTCATAAAGATCAACAGAATGTAACTGTAGATAAGGTGTTAGCTTTCCTTTCCCAATGAGCCTTTGAGATTTGGGGTAAAGTTTTGACTCAGCATTAGTTGAATAGTTCTGGGAATCAATTGTTTCCATTCATCTATTACCCAGAATTCTCAGGAACCAAGAAACCTACTTGCAAGATCTCACCAAATCTCTTTGCTATTCCAAACATCACCCTGGTGAGGAAATCCAGCAAAGCAAGATTAAGTAAAATATATGGGAAATGTTACCTCTGGCACTGCCAAGGTGGATGAGAACCAAGTTGTTAAGACTTATGAAATGCTCTGAATGTGAGACAACTATTGTGTAAGGCCCGCGATTCCACCCCACCTTCATCTCCTTTTCCCACAGTTGCTGCTAAGAACAAAGACATTTCCAGCTATTTGGGAAGAAATCATTCAATGCCTGAAGAGACAGAGCAGCCACTTCTCTTAAAGAAGGACAAGTGAAATACTCCAAAATTTTTGTAACTGAGAGCAAAAAAAACTTTGACAAATTAAGGCTTTTTTTTTTCCCTTAAGAGTTATTTGATGTATTAGTAAGATAACAATTGTTAGCATATGAAAATAATTCAGAATCTATACAAATCTTTTATAATCTCTCTGTACCAGACCTCAGTCTAATGGAAATGAAAAGTTAAATTCCAATTAAATTCATAGTGAATGGCCCTGCTGAAGTTCCTAGTAAGTGAGGTGGATAATTTCAGAGCACACAGCTGACGAGAATGATTTGCAGTGTGACAGATGTTGGTCTTAAAAAACTCAGACTATTCCTCACATAGGAGGGAGATCAGATAACACAATCACTACATAAATATAATCAAATTGATCAGGGAAGGTATATGAGGTAGGGTTCTCTAGAGGAACCAAAATAATAGGACTACACGCACAGGCACACACATGTACACACACACACACACACACACACACACACACACACACACACACACAAATGCTTACACCTGCTAGACTTGGGTACAAGAACATCTACATCTTGAAAAGATTGTGAACCTAGAAGCTGCTTAGTTCATAAAGCTGGATACCTTGCTGAAATCCTGGCAGATTCCTTTAGAGCTGTGCTTCTTCAGGAGTCTGATGTCAGCAAAGAGTGTCAGGAGCAGCAGAGACAGATGCATTCACAGCAGAAAGGAAGACATGCAAGCAGCACTGCTTGCTCCTAGACCCTCATTATAATTGGGCTATCACTGTCAAACGTTGTGGCCAGCTCTTGCCTCCCCTCAAGCAATTTTTCTTGGAAATGCCCTCACAGACCTGCCCACTGATCACATGTGGTTTGAGTTCTGGTGTAAATGGAGAACAAAGGGTCTGAGAGTGTTTCTTTTCATTATCTGAGCTGTGCAGCTCCAAGGAAATATCAGATCATTCATTATTCAAATGCAAATATTCTCTTGCCTTTCATTTTCATTTATATTTCTCTATATCCCTGACATTTCATCAAGCATTCTCTGAATGGATTCTAGATACCATTAAATTGACCAGAGATTAACCATCTTGAGTTCACTTCTCATGACACCAAACCACATCTCCTTTCTTATATCATGCTTAAATTCCAAATGAAGACAATAGCAAGGTCATAGTTCTTCCTCACATGGCATAGCTATCCTATGGCCAACTGAAAACATGCCGTTCTTCCACAAAATATATGAAAACGTCCTTTGAGAAGTGCTTAGCCTTTTAATATTACATAACAAGTATACTAATACAGATGTAGCAACACTGAACTACTGTTATTACTTCAGTTGGTGTTACATTACATGGCGAGGGAATAATATATGAAAGAAATACAAATATCTATGTATACCTGCCCAAATAAATCTTTATAAGGCAGAAATACATGCAAAAATAACAATCCTTATTTCCAAAATTGGTCACATGGCTGTAACTGGTATTTATAAATATCTTCTTGTACTATTCACTCCATATTCCCTCCACCCTCAGTAAGCATCTCAATAGTTATTGGTTCATTACCTGAAGAAGTGATCCACATTTTCTTTCCTTAAGGAACTGGGTTAATTTTCATTCTACCTGATCTGGATTGTAGTTTCCCATTGATCTTAATTACAGGACATGATAATACCAAGAGATGCCCTCAAAGATATTCTGCTTTCAGTCACAGTATTCCTTACTTCTACTTTGGAATAGCCATCTATTTTGTCCTAACGCTGTAACTCCTAAACATCAGAAGCCCAAAATTATCAAAAGGATATATGAGCTTCCATTTTTGTTATATCTTCTGACAGTCTCCACCTGGGAAACAAAATTTCTTGGCCAGCAGAGCATAAAGTTTTGGTTATGGAAAAAAAATTTTACTAGTGTGTGACTATAGTGATAGTGAGTGGTGCCATTTTAGTTTCTACACTTTGATTTTTCTACCTGTGAATACTGGCTATGGGAGAAACATATGTTGGACTCTGACTGACACATATAACTCCTCTACATAACCCTGACAGATTATAGACACAGAGTTGGCACTGTTACTGCATCCTTTGGAAGCCATTCCATCATTCTTTCAAGCCAGCTGCCTCAGTGGCATGGGAAACAGGTTAAAACCAGTAAGATCTACGAGTACATGCCTGCTGTTGAACTTCTTAGACTGAGTTATGAGTGCCTTGGTCAGAAGAAAAGCTGGGCAGAACATATAATAGTGGAAGTCTGTAAGTCCGTGGATGATATGAAATTGGTAATACAAATAAGGTAAGAGACATGGGCAAAAAACAAAGGGTTCTTTTTCCCACTCATACAAACTTAATAGATACTCCGGTCCCCTCCTTCCCTCCACCCCTCCCTCTATCCCCTTGCTTCCTCCCCCTTTTCTCCTTCCTTCCTCCCTCACTTTCTCCCAGTGTCCCTCCACCCCATCCCTGGAGCATCCTTTAGAGTGCTTGTCAAACTTCCCTCTGGGTCTTCCTCTCTGATAAAGTGTAAGGACTCAGTAGCATTGCCTAGAGCTCTTTCTTGTGTTCCCCTTTAGTATGGAAACACTATTGTGGCTGTTAATCCCGTCCCTCTAAGGATCCTAGTGCCTGTGATCCATGCTAGACTTGGGGGGGTGTAAAATGATATGTCCTTCATTGCGCAGGTCATGCAAAGTCCTATTAGGATTACTTCTGTCTTAACTTGTGTGGAGTCTCTTGCATATCGTTGCTCCTCCCCATCTTTAGATTCTTACAATCTTACCAGCCCCTCTTCTGCAAATTTCCCTGAGCTTTAGGATGGGGAGAGATTAGGCTGGCCTGGTTCCAAAGGGTTTTTTTTTTATTATTATGCAACTTTTCTTTAAGTTTGAACTTATTCCTAAATAGGAAGATTTTTTTTTATCTTTCCTGATACATTCCATGGGTATACTTTTAATAGAACACAACTTGCTCCTTTAGATCTTTCAGTTCATTTCAGAATTTGACAATTAAATGAAATGCAACAATTATGGCAGGTACACACTAACTAAATCCTGTATGTAAGGTGAAATGATTCCGATTTCAGACTGCTAACTTTACCTGTGAAAGCCTGTAAATGACATCTTATAAACATCTAAAAGTGAATTCTGTGATCTTATGATAGAGTATTTAATAAATAGATACCACTCTCTAAACTTAAAATAGTCTGGCTTCCTTCAGCTTTGCAACTTTGTCCTAGATAATCCACCTCCATGGCCCCTGGTTCCCTTTTTATAAAGTACAGATAACAGTACTACTCTAACTTCCTTTAAGCTCATGTAAGATAATATGTGCATTGGTGGAACTCCTTTCACTTTAATTCAACTACTTAAAATGGCATAAGATTTACTGTTCTGTTGATAAGAATGTTCCAAAACCCTATGCCAGGACCAACTTGCCACCTGAATTCCTCCCCCTTTCTTCCATCTCCTGAGAATGTCCTCAGTATTTGAAGTCCATTAGAAGATAGAGGGATAGAGATGCCCTTGACATAACACACCCAATTCAGCCTTTTTAGGCTGTAATCAAGTTGAGGCAGGTAGAGGATGGATATGTACAAGATATCTGCTATACAAAGTTTTTGGCTTAGTTGGCAGATTTATTAACTCAGTGGTATCAAGGATTAGATTCATCTGCTGTCCACAGGCTCACTTTCAGTTTCAATTCTACCCCCAAAAGAAAAAATTCCATTCAATTTGATGACAAGTTTAGGGTTAGTGTCCAAACTTAAACCAAGATCTTTTTAAATGAATGTGATATTGTAAACGGAGTAAATCTTCTTGCCAGATTCCCTCAGGCAGAAGAATGTGACTTGACTATTTAGGAACCATTCTTTTGTTGTGGAATAAAAGAAAGGATTGTAACATCACCGTTGATGTTCATTATAAATGTAAAGCACCCATCAGAGCTTCTGGCACAAAATGAGGAGCTAAGTAGTGTTTTTGTTACCTATTCATGAAAGTTCTGCTAAGTATATTCCTTCTCTCAAGCATTCAAATGCTATGTATAGTCTCTATTTTCAGGATTTTAAATCCAGAAGAAAGAGATAAAACATTTTAACAAAATACATAGGAATATAAAGCAGGATGTGGTGTTAGTTCAGTTATTAAAACATAATATCTGAGATAGGGTAATTTTACTTAGCTTTAAGCTTTAAGGAAGAAAATCCAAGATTGGTTAACGCCATCAATATACCCTCGGGTGGAGACATCATGATAGATGGCAATGTGGAGAAAGCTTGCACTAAACCAATCACACAGTGAAAGAGGAAGTCCCGAAGAGCACGACAAGGTCAAATGTGTTCTTTGTGACAGTTCATTCTCCCAGAAATCAATTTACTCCCAGTGACCAGCTTTGATTCCTTTCGAATCAAAGTTTCCCTAACAAATCAATCATCTACTAAGTCCCATCTCTCAACAGTCCCACCATCTCTTAACATTGCAACCTAAAGGATAGCTATAGAAGAAACCACATTCTAACCATTACACACGTTGAGTGTCCAAGTTGAGGCACAGGTTCAGGGCATTTATTAGTATTTTTCGAAGGTATGGTCACCCATAGATATGAGGAAAAGCAATAAAAAGCTTGAAAGTAGATATGCTTTGACCACAAGCTCTAGGCTCTAAAAGCAATTAATACCATACAACATTCTACCTTCTTCGTTGGTTTCACATGCTGTGGTTTCAGTCACCAGTTAACTATATTTTGAATGTATTAAATGGAAAATTGCAGAAATAGGAATTAAAGTATTTAAAAATCGCATATTGCTCTAAGTATAAGATGAAATGCTTATGCTATATCCATCCTACCTTCAACTTGCCTGGGACATGAATATATCTTTGTCCAATGTGAGTATGTGTGTATATACATACACACACATAAACACACACACACACACAAACACACACACACACACACACACACACACACACTATTTACTATTTACCCATTACTTGAGTTGAAGTTATGTTTTTTTATCAGATTATCTATTTTATGATGTTGTGCTGCAATGACCCTTACTTACTTAATAATGTATCCAAGGCTCCAGAGAAGTGAAGTGAACAATGCAAATATACCAAAGAAAAGTTTCAAGGTGTTTTCTTTTAATTGTCACCTTACAGTATCACAGGAAAAGGAGAGTTAAATGGAATATAATGAAATATTCTCATGAAAGAAGGTAGAGTTTACATTTACATAGCTTTTATTATAGCGTATTGTTATAATTATGTACATTTTAGTTTTTTAATTATTGTTAATTTGTAAATAAAACAATATCATAAGTATATACTGAGAAAAAGATACATATAAAGATATATGGTACTGTTCATGGTTGGGAAATATTAAAAAATTACCCAGAGGATCATGGGGAACTGCTGTCAATGCATTTTAATATATGTTCAGTGTGTAAGTGTGCATCTTGGTCATAGACTGGCCTTCCTTGTTTCTTCTGCAAACAGTCTCAGTGGCCTAGTATCCCTATCCTTCATAACTATAACAGTGCATCAGAGTTTCCATCAGCTGTCTGGAAAGATCATGGAAGCTACCTCTCCCATATTCCTCACCATGTCTGACACTACCACTGTGCCTTGTATTCTGTTTCCAGCAGCATCTTTTATAGCAGCTCTGAGCACCCAGAGAATGCCAAATTTCTCTAATACCTGGTTATCTCAAGGCTGTCTCTAGTCACTGGAAGCATGCTCCTTTGGGGAATGTTCACCTTTCAATTCATGAGCACAGTGTTGGAATCTTCAGAAGATACAAACCTCCAAAGACCTCCCATGACATGAGCACCTTTCAATGGATGGGAAAGATATGTGGAAGAGCTTGACCCCTTCTTGCAAACTATAGTGGCTATCATTCAGTCTCAATGTTTCTGGAGACCCTGGACATAGATAACTTTCAACTCCATGAGCTGTAGTAAGCAGAGAAGAAGTTCTATTGGGTCAAAAGCAGCAGAAGTTAAAGAAAGCAAGAGCAGGAAGTTAAAAGCAACCCAGTCTATACTAAACAGGTACCTTGTGAACTCTCTTTGTATATTTATTTGTTTACCATCAAATAAATAATATATTCCAAGCATCTAAAATGCTATAATGATAGAAAATAAACTACCATTCTAAAATTGGGATGGGAATTCTTTTGTTTTTCAAGAAAGATTATCATGCACCATGGACAGAAAGGCACTCTCATGGTTTGAAAAGTGAGTTGTCCCCCACAGGCTCTTGTGTTTGAATCTTTAGTTGCTTGGGAAGATCATGGCACCTTGAGAAGATGGAACCTTGCTAGGGGAAGGCAGTCACAGGGAGTGGGTCTTGAGATTGGTTAGCCCTGCCCTGCTTCAGCTAGTTAATCTATTCTTGCAGTTGCAGCAAGTTCTTTCAGCCTCTATGATGTAACCTTAGCTGCTTACAGCTTTTGCCACCCACCATGTCTTTTCTGCCATAATAGTCTGTGTCTTCCCTCTGCAACTGTAAGCTGAACAAATCTTCCTTTATTCTTTAAGTTGATTGATCCTAAATGGTGTCTCACAGGAACAGAAATAGTAACTTCTATAGGCACTATCAATCCTTCTAAACTGGTGTTTAAAAGAATTTTATTTTTTTATTTTTTCCCTCCTTGAAGTTACAGTATATTTATTTTAGGGAGGTGACCTTTTTTAGTGGCTGGAGAAAAGAAAAAGAAGGTGGAAGGTCACAGAGGAGGAAGGTAAAAGATCATGATGTCCAAAAGTTGTAAACAGTGATTTGCTAAGTGTTACCTAAGGAGTACACATGCCAGTGACTCCCCAAATTCTGGTTTGTACATAGGTCCCAGCCTCATTGAGTCAGACCCTTGGGAAGTATACTTTGACTAAGTCCTTGGGTGCTTGTTTCCTAAAATTCAAGGACCACTTCTATTGAAGTACTTAATTTTAAATATTTTATTATTTGTATATGAAAGACAGACAGAGAGAGAGAGAGAGAGAGAGAGAGAAAGAAAGGGAAGGCATGAATATGCATGCCATAGCACACAGCTGAATGTCAGAGGACAACTTTTAGAAAAAACCATGTGGGTTTCTGGTAATCAAATTCAGGGTGCCAGGTTTGTAAATAGGTTCCTTAACCCATTGAGCTATTTCACCAGCCTCTATTAAAGGATTATTTGTTTATCTACCAAAACAGGGATAAAGAAAAAGCAATTCTATGAACTGATTTGTGTCCTCTGATTTTAAGGCTACGAACATCCAAGCAAGTAGGTATAAAAGTCAACTCTTTCATTTTGCTTCTTAGCATCTTTGGTGGGTAAGGCAGACAGGAGGAAAGGATGGATGTCTTCTGATATTACAAAGCTATTTACCATTACTTTACACACAGAAGTAAAAAGAAAATCAAACAAATCACTTTGGAGTGAGATATCTTGGGTAATTCAAATCATTTGACATTGGCAACAGAACATTTGCTGAGTTGGTGTTTGTTTTAATTATTTGTAGTATATGTTATCTTTGTCTCCCTTGGAATACATGGCAATTGTCCTAAAACTCTGTGTCTGTTATTATTTTATAATATTTTTCAAAAGGAAATCATATACCTATTATTTTCCCTCTTCATTGAAATTATTTCCCATGTATTTCAGGGACCTTGGTAATATTCCAAAACTTTTCTAATCAATCTAACATTGTAAGCTGTCAGAATGGATTATCTTTGCTAGAGTTTATATGGCACTATACATTTAATATCTGTTCTTTATAATCCCTCCTGTTCTTTTATTTTTGTGCTATTTTCTTTTTTCTTGAGTCTTTTGTTCTTGTTGATCTTTCTAGACCTATTAGGATATTTCTATTTAAATAACTTTAGATTTGCAGTTTCAGAAAATCCAAGTCAGCAAAACCTTGCGTTATTTGGGGATTGTGGCTCACTTAATTTGTAACCGTCTACAATGAAGAGGTTTAGAACTTTGAGACAGAGGCCCTTTTGATTGAACAATTTGGTGCATTTAATCCTATTACCAGTGCATTTTGGTAACAAGTTTGCTGAATTACACAACTGTTCTTCTAAATTCTTTATCATGCTGGGCAGCTACTTTAGTGAATTTGCCAAAATACTAAAGTTCTATTTTATTTTGCTATTTCTGCATTAGAAGCACACCACTGAACACATGATTAAAGCTCCTTCAAAAAAGCATCTTATAATTATTTTATATTTTGTGAGTTATTTCAGCTATTTTTTCTGTTAGAATCACTAACACATAAAAATGACTTACATATATATATATATATTATATATATATATATCATATATATTTTTGTTTCTAAAGAAAACCTTCATGTGGTTTCTGATAATGATTTGAATAGGAAAATCTAATACTTACCTGAAAATGCAGAGTAAATGCCTTTGGTTCATTCAAATAATAGCCCATGGAATATAAGTGTTAGACAGTAGACTCTGGTTTGTTTTTTATCATTTGAATGCTATCATTTCTGTCATCCTTAAATTTTAACAACAGTGCAATGAATGCAGAGATCAAGAAGAGCTACTTCCTCATGGGTCTATGACCAAGATGCTTAGAGTAGACTGGGGTCGTACAGCATCTGTGTCACCTGGAAGACAGACATGCAGAATCTCTGGTCCCTTTCAGCTATCCTGAGTCAGAATACATATTTGAGCCAGAACTCCAGATAATTTGTATGTTTTTAAAAATGAATCTCTGCTCTTCCCCGTGGTCTACTAAATAGTTTCTCTTGCATTCATATTCCTAAACTGACTTCAATCACTGGGCTAGCTTTGTTACTGCATTTAATAAAACTATTATGAACAAACCTGAGAAACTTTTGCTTATTTGTCTTCATTTTCTATTTGTTTATGGTTTTACTCTTTCTTCTTTTTTAAACAACAGATGGTAATACAGAAACATAAATTTATCTTACTTGAGTTGCCTTTCTTATCCAAGTGGATTAGAACAGTAGCATTGCACAAAATTGCCTTCATCATATTTGGCCTATAGAAATACTTTCTTTAAGACAGGTTGACATAAATATGTCTATTAATAGGTGCTAAGGTTCTAAAAATCAAATGACAAAGGTGAATGAAGGAAAGAATGGCTGCAGGAAAGAAGAGTGTCACAACATGCTACACCCATCTGTATTTGTCCCAGGAGGATTTCACAGACCAAAAGGTTGTTGCTGTTAGAATCTTGCAATATCTTTCCATTGTTACTCCCTCAAGTTTACTTTATCAGTTTGCATACTTCAGCATTCTGATGAATTGCTGTACAATAGTTGTACACTGCAAATTTCATTACAATATCTGTAGCTCTCATATCTTCAGGTATGTTGACTATATAAACTTTTTATCTTGGTCATTTAAAACCTCATCTCTGTGCAATAAAGGTTTATTTATATTTATTTTCAGCACAAATAACTGAAATTTCTGAAGCGTTTCCATTATGATTAAATATTCATACTAATTAGATATACTTTTTATATTGTGTATGTTATATAGCCAGCCAATTTTTAATTCAGAAAACCATACTGTTTATTAAACTTTTAAGAAAAGATATACAAAAAAACTTAAAACAGAAAATATGAGGCTGATATGTAACAAATAAAATGTTAAACTTCTTTACACATGTTATATCCATTTATGTATATTACCATATTTCAATATTATATTAACTCTGTGAAAAATTACTGAGAAACATGCCTTTAGGATCATATTCAGGATTCTATACCTTATTTGAATTTTTAAAGACCTATCAACCAACGTGAAGACTTGGGAATGGGTGTGTCTCAAGTTTTAAAGTTCATACCTTTGTATTATTCTTATCATTTGGAAAAACATTTTTCAAAAGAGTAAAGAATGTGTACCTATGGATGGTGCAGAGCAATCCAGTTCTTAGTAAAAATGGTGATTACATTGCAAAGTGATTCTGTTAATTTGGGTTTCATGCTACATAGGAATTGCATAAATACAGTGAAGAGTAGAAATGCTTTGTTTACAGAGAATACCACACTATTTCTAAAATATTTCATATTGGCCTAACTAAATATATGTTCTAAACTCTCATCCTAGTCTAAAATATGAATACATTATCCCACATAGTTCTTATTTATTTGCAATTAATCAATTAGAAACAGGCAAGACCATTTTGTTAACCTCAATGTCTAGGGTCAATTAAGAAAAAATTCAAATCTTGCATCTGGACCCTCACTTACTTCACAGGGGACACAAATTCTGCTTATGAGAGATTGTTAAAAGTGTGTGGCCACTGAGTGTTTCCTTTCACTTGACCTTTTTCACTGCTTGAGAGACCCCTAAATCTCTCTTGACTTGTGCTTTCTCAGAATAGTTGGAGCACATTCATTAATATTAGAATTAATACATTCCCAAAATAATTATCTTGAATGGAATTGCTTCCATTCCCCCACAGAAATTATAGCAGAAAAAAATTATAAGAATCCCATTATATAGTACATTCAGCTTAACTGATGATGTATGTCAGAACAGATGTCTTCTGCTTAAACTTCTATGAAAACCTGATACAAATGTTGAAACTGCACATTAATAATTAAACACTCGGATACCTACATGTTAATCTATCTGTTAATTAATCAGTTAACAAAGATGTCAGGCATACTTCCCATGTTATGCAATCTCTGAAATGTGTCTAATTATAAGACATACTTATGCCCCCTTTTTTAAATATATAAAATATCTGGTATCTGTTCTGAATTTTAGAGAAGCCATGTTTAGATAATAACTCAAAATCATCTCAGATATACTGTGCTGCCTAATTATGCTTGCTATGAAGAAAAGTTTCTCAAATGAAATTTGATTTCAGATCATTTGACTCTTTTCAATAATGACAGTGTTTGATTACATGGCATGATTTTATATCATTTAATATTTATACATCATAAGATCTTTTCTTGTAATATAGCTAATAACTGGAACATTTCCTTTGCCAGACCATTTGTCATAATTTTCACTCTGGAAAGGCAATTTGTATATTATTTAGTGTGGCCATTTTCTTCAGAAAGAATAAAGAAATTTTAAAAGAAGATAACATATGGTGGTGACAGTCACAACCTAACTTTCTGACTTATTTAAAATGTTTAAAGTTAATACAGAGTTCAAGACAAATAACTAAATATTTAATTTATTTTTTATTTTAGGTTACTCTAAGGAAAGTTATATACATATATTCACATGAATGAAACAGGAACATTTCTGTGACGTTGAGAAGTACTGAATCAAAAGCATGATTCTTTTTTTTTAAAGAATGTATTTATTTTTTTTTCTGCTCATATAAACATAATAGGTACCCCGTCCCCTCTCTCCCTCCACCCTTCCCTGGACTTCCCTGCTCCCAACCCCTTTTTCTTCTTCCTTTCCCCCCTCCCTCCTTTTCTCCCAGTGCCCCCTTCCCCCATCCCTGGAACATCCTTTAATGTGTATGTCAAACTTTCCTCTAGGTCCTCCTCTCTGATGAGGTGTAAGAACTCAGTGGCGTTTCCTAGAACTCTTTCTTGTGTTCCCCTTAAGTATAGGAACACTATTGTGACTGTTAATCCCTTGCTTCTAAGGATCCTAGTGCCTTTAATCCAGGGTCAATGATATGTTGGTCGTTGTGCAAATCATGCAGAATCCTATTATGATTGCTTCTGCCCTAACTTGTGTGGAGTATCTTGCATATCATTACTCCTCCCATCCTTGTGCTCTTACAATCTTACACAAATTTTCCTGAGCTTCAGGATGGGGAGAGATTAGGCAGGCCTGATTCCAGGTGGTTTATATAGAGTCCCTGATGTTCTGAATTATGGTTTGTTGATTTTTTTTTTCAGTTTTGCTGCTCCTGCAATTCCCTTGGCTCCATCCTGATGGGTATTGGATGTCATTCCCCTGGTCAGAGATAAAAAGCTGTTAAAATAAAGTCTTATTATAAGAGTAGATTCAAAGGTAGATGGAATAAGAGTAGGAGACCGTGGTGAGGGGGGGAGGGGTCAGTCTCCTATTTGCAAAATGGTTACCTTCTATCTGCCAGACTGTATGCCCTCCCTTTCTGGTAAGATCATTCCCCATCAGTTACAAGTGACCAGGAAGGAAAGTCTGTGAGCTTAACCAGCTGTCTCATTACTTACTTGCAGTCTTTGATAGTGGCCTATTATCTCTGCTGTAGCATAATCCCCTCTCTCCTTGTTTCTGGCGGGGCCCTCCTTCCCCTTCTTTCCTGTTTATAATCTTTGCAATTACTGTAGGTATTACAGAGATTTATCTTTGATTGTGTCTCTAAGTGGGCTTGGTACTAGGATCCACCTATTAAGGAGTACATATGGCACTTAATTTTCTGTGTCTGGGATACTTTGCTCAATATAATTGTTTCTAATTTCATCCATTTCCCGGCAAATTTCATTAATTCATCATTTTTGATGGCTGAGTAGTATTCCATTTTATAAACGTACCACATTTTCCTTATCCACTCGTCAACTCTTGGACATTTGGGCTGATTCCATGACTTTGCTATTGCAAACAGTGCTGCTATGAACACGGTCAAAAAGCACGATTCTTAACCATTGCTGTGACAAATGATCACAAATATAGCACTTCAAGTCATACACACTTATGCTGTAGTTGCCATATGTTAGAAATGTTATATAGCAGTGGTGAAAAGAACTGATCTTAAGTAGGAATTAACACTGAAAGGTGGTCCTCTCACTTCTATATGGACACAATGGTACACCCTTGCCCACTCACACATGTGCACTCACATTCCCCCAGCACACAGGTATCACTATCACCACCAACAGTAACAACAAAAGATAAATAAATAAATAAATAAATATCAGAAAATCCTTGAATAAGTAATTTTATGGCACTCCAAGATCTTAGAAAAACTAGTGAAGTCAAGACTAAATCAGCAGAAACAACAAAGATTAAGGCTAGTGGGATGACTCACCAGATAAAGGGTCTTTTGTACAAACTGCTCTCTCATTTCAGAAGAGCATGTGGTAGAAGGAATAAACTTTTTAACACTATATTTTACTCTTTGACACATATGAAAATATAATGAATTACATACAAAGTACGGTGAACGTATGTGTTTTCACCTTTTACTCCCAATGCCATTCCCCCAACTTACCTCACTTCATATTTTATTCTGTCCCATCCAGTCTCTCTTCTACTTTAATGTCTTCTCACATGTGTGGCCCACTGGGTTTCATCTGGCATGCCTGACTACTTGCTGGAGGATGGATGACTAATCAGTGGGCCGATTTTGAAAACTGACCACTTACCTCCACATGGACATCGTGACACACACAGACTTCTCTCTCTAAAGAAGCAATTAATGTATAAATAAATATATAGTACATAATTCTAAATAATATCTCTGTAAATAGATTTTTAAAGAAATAATTAAAAAGAGAAAGAGACACATGTGTCAATAAATAACAATCTTAGCTACCTCCTTAGCTCCTGAGTTCAGAGTTTAAAGATGTTACATTAAAAGACTGATTCAATAGAAAAGAGTTGAAGAAGTAATAACTTCAGTGCTGGGACATCAACCAGCCAGGTTTTCTAGTGTGAAGCACACATTTTGGAAAAAGAAATAAAAAAAAAAATCTTGTTCTCTAACCTATCAGTAACTAAGTGGTACAACCTTCATATGTCTTGAATGCAAATAACTTCACTTCAGGAATAATTGATACATTTCTTCTTGAGATCTCTAAAATGATGGAAGGTTTGTTAATTAAATAAAGGCACCAACATCAGAGACTAAAAGTCACTGATTTCTATGTGGAAATAACAAATGTTTGACATTCTCTTGACCAACTGGATATTTACATGAGGTAAAAAGCATGTTGTGCTCCTTCTTAATTTTTCTTCTTCTCCATTAGTATTAGCTAAGACAGCTAAAGAGATGAGCAGGGCAGTGTACAGAAAGTAGATGTGTTTACCATCTAATTGTTTCTGATCAAGACAGCTGCTGTTAGGGAATTTCCCACAAAGGGATTTAAGACTTTCAGCCTTGGGCATTAAAAGCAGAAGGAATCCTTGTAGAAAGAAATGAAATAAAGAAAAATGAATAGGGAGCTCCTCTGCCAACAGGAGGATTCTAGAGAGTCAAGGTTTTTTTGACTTGTATTCATTCATAAAACCAGTCTACACACATCAATTATTTATCCAACCGTTTCACAAGTTAGACACATTGCCAGGATCGGGGAAGAGTAGGAAGAGGATGGACAATTTCTTGCTCTTTGGAAGCTTCCAGGTCAGAGAGGAAAAGGATACTGAAACAGTGATCAAGCAAAGTCCACACCTTTGCCTGGTTTAGCGAATGGGAGTTGGCGGCTCTGGGTACCTTAATGTTTTTGGACTCTGTTCCTTAAATTGTTATATGCCTGTGTTCTCTAGTTTCCCTTCCTCCTTTTTTTTTGTCAGCTATCCTTCAATTATAAAAATGACAACAAAAAGTGGTAAGCTCCGGACTACATGGAAAAAGCTAAAGAAATTCTTTGGCTTAACACAAACTCTAGTGGTATTTTTTGTAGCAGCCAAAGTTAACCTGTCAGACTCATGACATAACAATCTGATCTTAAATGGTTCACGTAAGTCACTTTCACATCTATAATATTGACAGTATCAGATGCTTTTTTTCTTTGTTTTCTCTTTCCCCTTTAGTTTGATTTTGTTTATTGTGGACAGCATTGCTCATGCTAAAAAGTTGTCAGTACCTCCTCTTGTTTGCCACCATTTCGGATTCCTTCCACTGTGGAAAGAAAGGGGAAATTTTGCCTTGCATTTTACCATGTCATCCCCAATGATTGAAGATAAAGAGTCCAGGCTCTGTAAGCACACTTTTTCCAAGACCTTTCTGTATTTGTAATATCCAAACCCTGGATTTTCATTCAACAAAATATTCAGACTAAGAATTTGACTAAAATACATTCTGATCATATTGAGGCAGCAGAATAACAGACACATTTATAGGTGGGATAAGAGATCAAGAAAGAGAGAGGTATTAAAAAAAGATATAACTGGCTTATTCTATCCCAGTTTGAAGTGAGCACTCATTCTGGTTTCTATTCTGCTCCTGATATGATTACATGATCAAAACTTTAGGGAATAAAAGCTATTGCTTGTGATTCTTTGTTATGCTTTATCAAAGTGGCAGGACTATATATCAACATCAGGAACTCAGGGAACTGGTCACACCATGTTCACACAAGAGTTGAAAGAGGAGTACACTTTCTACCTTGCTAATATCCCTGCATGTTCCTTTTATAACCAGCTCTCTCACTTTATTAACCTATCCAGTACTTAAATCCTACCCCCTCTCTCCCATGGGCTGAGATTTCCCACACTAATTAGACATTCTCTTGCTTTAACTATTAATTATTCACAAATGTGCCCAAAGCTCAGTCTGAAACTGTCAAGTAGACCCATAGATATCTAACTATCACACCAAACCAAAGATAAGAGCAAAGGGGGTTCCATCAACACAAGTACATAACCATGAAACATGTTTATCACCATGTTTCAATTTTTTTTTTTTTACTTGCTAAGGACACTAGGCCGAATGGCCAAAGTCATCTTTGCCTTTTCAAATTATAGTTGAAGGACCAGTGGGAGTCCTTGTGACACAGGATAAACCCACAGAACAAAAGCTTTGCAGAATAAACTGCCACTGTAACCACACCC
Source organism: Typhlomys cinereus (assembly GCA_023101885.1). Taxonomy (NCBI): domain Eukaryota; kingdom Metazoa; phylum Chordata; class Mammalia; order Rodentia; family Platacanthomyidae; genus Typhlomys; species Typhlomys cinereus. The sequence continues at coordinate 6,243,182 of JALPQD010000059.1, read as the reverse complement.
CATGAAAGTGGACAGAGACTAGAGACTAAAAATAATTAAAAATAAAAATTTAAATAGTGCTCAGAATCTTATCTTACATAATAGCAAAATGTTCAGGTTATATTAAGACATAGCCCATCACACTAAGAAATATGAATATTACAATGCACATGAGACAAGATAATGTACATAAAAAGTATGAAGCCAAGAAGAGTTGAATGTTGAAACAATATGAAAAGAATTTAAAAGCAACAACATCAAAATAATTCCCATAAACAATTGCAAAACATAATTTATCTTGAAATAAATGAAAGAATAGAAAAATCTTGGCAGGAAAAGAGAAATTAAAAAACAACAAACTGCATGGAAATCATACATTTGAAGAATGTAACAGAAAATAAGTAAAAAGCAAAGAAGTAAATGTCAATAATTATTTTAGAGGTAAATGATCTAAATTTATCAATGGAGACTTACAGAATGGTAGCATGTATGCATTAAATATCCATTAAAGTAGCTTATATGCTGTCTATAAGAAACTCATTTCAAATTCATAACATGAGTGAGCTTCACATGAGTCAAAGATCATGTGAACAATCATACTAAAAAAAAAGACAATTATTACTACAGAAAGTCCCGGTGTTTGATAGTTTGATTCTTTAATGTTTTCAAGCATTATGATGGTATAAAACAATATACATTCAGTAGAAACCATGCTTTGAATTTTTATTTTTTCTGATGCTCATGTTCCATGGCAATATACTCTCTTATTTGATATTGACCAGCCTCAATGAATGCCAGTTTCCAATCAGCTACAAAATCACGAGATGACCAATGTTCCAGAGGATACTGTGGTGCTAGCATTTGTGGGGTATTCAGATACTTATTAAATTATGTTAGGCAAAAACAATCATAAAATGGCCTTTGTGGTGGTTGACTCTGCCCAATTATTAGCTAAAGAAAATATATTTTGAATTCAGGTAAGGAAGACTAAATTCAACAATGATGATAATTAGATTTGGTGTATTACATGTATTTTTCATTTGTGATATTTTCAACTTATTAGTGATTTATTGGGATTTAACCCTGTCCTAAGTCTGAAGTTTGTTTCTTTCAAATTCATATGCTGAAACCTAACCCCCAATATGATATTATTTATAGGTAAGAAATATGACATGTTTACAATAGCAAAGCCCTGAAGAAAGTGGTTTTAGTATCCTTATGAAAGAAAACCCAGGGAGCTACCTGGGCCCTGACACCATTTGACACATAGGTAAAGTAAGTAACTATGTGCCAAATCCCTCAGCAATTTGATCTTGACTTTTTGCCTCCAGAACTGTGAGAAAGAGAATTGTTTTTTAAAAGATAAGCAAAAAAAAAAAGAAAAAAAACTAAAAAAACTAAAAAAATAAAAACAAAAAACCCAGAGTCACTCTCTCATGAGGAAATTATGAGGGAAAACTGTCTTTTGGCTATCCCATCTGGGTCGCCAAATGTTGCAGGAACAGGAAACGACCATCTCAATGTTGTAGGGTTCTTGTGTTCCGGAATTGAAGATTGAAACCAAAACACGCATAGAGGATTAAGGTAGAATTTATTAGAGGAAAGAAAGATTGGAACTCAAGGGCTCCTAACATGGAGTGCCATGAGGTGCTAGTTTGCAGACCTCATGGAACCTAGGCATAGAATCCATGCAAGGAACAAGAACCAGACTCACCACCATGAGGGGCTAGGTTGCCTCCATGAGAAGCAGGCAAGAAAAAGAACTCATGGCGCCTTGAGTACCATGAGGGGCTAGAGCACCAAAGATGGCTGCCAGGGCCAGGCATATTTATACACCTAGACAAGCCCTGGAAACTGGCTTTTTCTCAGTGGTTAACTCCCATTGGGGCCCAACCCAGTTGCTCTTGGGCCCTCCCGGGCTAGAGATCAAGCTGTTTGATAAGGAGAGCTCATCTCCATAATCCCTTCATAGGAAAGTTGGCCATTTATCTCTGGAAGGATTGGAGTCAGTTCCTCAGCAAGGGTATTCCTTCAGGCCAGGCAATCCCAGCTGTGGGAGATGACCTTCAGGAATTCCTAAGACCTTCAAAAACCTTGAGAGACCCATCCCAGCAAAGCTGCTCTAATCCTGTCTTCATTACATAGTATGTAAGAAAAATGCAGTGATGATTTTAGAGAATGAGGAAAAGTGATTTCCATGTTGGAAAGCAAGCACACTAGATACTTCATACTCACACTGTTAGAAGTTAGATAACTGGTCACATAGGAAGTAACATGACATGAATATATAACCCAACATAAACCCAAACCATTTGTCAGTTTACCAGCAGGCAGCAGGCAGCTTCAGAATCCAAGGATGGACTGGTCCCAAAGCATCTCCTCTTCTGTCCTTTCTTCACCTTGTTTCTGAGTTTTGTTTTGTTGTCAGTTGCTGTGAGGATGGAATTACTTTCCTCGAGGAGATCATTTCTTTAAAAATGGAAGATGAACAGACTGGAGAATCTATTTCTTGGTTGGGTTTGTTTTCGTTTTGAGTCACATTTTTATGCTCACTGGTTTTCCCTGTGAAGGAATCTAAATTTCCTTCATTAGGTCTAATTGCAGTGTATGTTCTAGGTTGGAAAGTGAAAGACATTATAATAATAAGATTATCTTACATAGAGTTTTAAATGTTTTAAAGAGTCTTCACACAAAATCAGTTTATATTCTGGAAATGTTTATAATAAAGTGTTCTAATATCTGCAAGGACAATCAAAAAAAAAAAAAAAAAGATACTCAAGCAAAGGTATGTTGATAAAGCAGCCGAAATAGACTAAGAGAATGAGCTTCAGAATAATATACGATACCAGAGATAGAAACACTGTAAAGTGATAAAAGAATTAGCCAAGGAAGACAACTATGCTGATCAGATATATGTATCAACTTAATATGGAGACCTGAGTCTTTAAGCACACCTATGCAAATTACTTATGTAAGGCAAGCCTGTGAGCAAGCCTATAGAGATTACCTAATTGATGTGGGAAGGCCCATTCAGGGCAAATGGGACCATTCCCTGGCATGCAGATAAAATGGAGAGAAAATTGGTTGGTTTAGGTAGACTGGCCTCCTTCTCCCAGTCCACCTGCCTCCATAGACTTCCAACTTGTGAGATCTTGGAATATAATTGTGTTTGCCACAATGAATACTTTATACTTTGTTGACTGACAAAAAAAAAAAAAAAAAAAGTAAAACCGTGATAAAGACCTTAGCTGAATTTTTGTTCTTCTTTAAATCTATCTATGAATCAAACATTTAACCATACATTATTCAACAACCTCCAGGCAGCTGCTTTTCACTCTCAGGAGCCCCAGGTGATTGTTGTCCTGGAAACGCCCATTAACAGACTTCTACAAAATCATCAGATGTTTTTCTCCAAGGACTTTAGTGGCCTAAGGCAAAATTTGGAAACAATGAAAGTACCATTTTAAGTTGTAGAAAGAGGTCTCTTTCTTTTATGTCTGTGGTAAGTTTGCTTCCTTTACTGTCACTTTTATAATGAGAGAAAGCATGTACTTTTGACTCAACAGTATAGGATAATGAAATGCTGGGAGAAAAGGCCAGATCCTTTGCTGACTTCCAATGATTAGCAATGAGGGGTGTTACAGTTCAAAGGTGCTTCTTCTGAGAGTCCCTCCCCCCAGGGCAATCGGTTTCTTTGGGAAACTCAAGCCTGCTAATTGGTTTCCTCCTCTGACTATGCCCACGCTGCTTCCCTGCAGCCACTAAGTACTTAGTTCTCCCAGCTATCTAGCAATAATGGAGACAAAAGGGGATTATATCATCATTAAAAGATCCATTGTCCTCCAAAACTGGGAGTTTTGTCATTTGCAAACACCAGGATATACTAGGTCATTCACTTCCTGAAATGTATGCTAATTTTAACTGAAATGTATGACCAAATTAGATTTAATGAGAATCTTAAAATAGAATCACATTTCTAAAGGTTGAGGCTGGCTTTCACTTTGTCAGACAGCTTTCCCTTCATTTTCATAGCTATATGGTTCATCTAGATTTTATAAAGGTAAGTATTTTATAAAACTGGTGTTGAGTTTGTTTTTCACTAAGCTTTGCTCCTAAGTCAGACTCCTGACTCAGGAACAAAAAGTGAACATATGTGCCTTGTAGATGACTTTTAATAAAACATATGGTGATTCTGTATGTTTTTTTAATTTAATGCAGAGAATTCAAGTGTTTTACATATGTTTTCTCCCTTTAAATTGTATGAGGGTTAGTCATACCACTACCCAATATCCTAATGGAGTATGCTAATTGCAGCCAAAAAATAATTGCATATTAGTTTTGCAAATTAGTTATTAGAACTCTTTTGGCTAGAAGCAACAAGCCAGTTGAATATTTTGGATAATTATTGTCTCACTAAATAGAAAGTCAAGAGTCAGGGCAAGCACCAAAGTTTATACCCAATGTCTGTCTTTTCTCTGTTGATTTCAATGTCAGCTCCATCCATTCTTCTAGCATTAAGCCTCAGACAAGAACAATGTTGAGTTCATGGCCAATATGGGCAATATAGCTTAATCTGATATAAATAAAAATAAATAAATAAATGTAGACATTAATAATTTTATATTATATACTGACAAGATATTTTGGATTGTTGAATTTAACAAAATATGCTTTAAGATTAATTTTACCAGATTCTATTTACTATCTGACATTTTAAATCACATGTATAGCTTCTCATATTTCTATTGGGCAGTGGCAAGTTACCATTCAGAATTCTCTAGAATAAAAGTCAGTTACAAATGTGAATAAAAATCAAGGTTTTCTTAGAAAAAGAAACAGGAGAAGCAGCATTAGATGAGGAACCACGAGGTGTATTTTCTTTAGACAGCCATTTATTTCATCAGCTCATTAAGTTTATTTTAATTTGTAATTGGCAGCTACAATATGTGGAAAACCAGTAACTGTGTGTGTATGTGTGTGTGTGTGTATATTTGTACATCCAATTTAAGCAGTTCACATCTATATATAGCCTCTCTACTGTAGATTTAAGATAGCAGAAATTTCAAACACTGGTCTGAATTCCTCTAAATCTACTTTGAATTATACACAACACTGACTGATTTCACAGGCCTAAACCTAGTTACTTTAGTTACCTGCTATTAAACCATTTATTTCACGTTACAACCAGTGCTTATTCTACTATTCATACTATATCACTATAGCACCAAATGTACTAATTAGGTTAATATGTTGTGTGTTTAGGGGACTTTCAATGGGTGTTTAGTGGGCACTTCTCTTTCTCTTCTGATTCATTACTCTCAAAAGATATGGGGAAGAGGGTCATTTCCACACTCACTAGAAGACAGCCACTGTCTCTCTATTTAACAGCTAATTGTGCAACTTTTCTAAGAAAAAAGGAGAAAATGGAGTTTATAGAACCATCAGAAGGCTTGCAGAAATTAGTAAACAAAATCAGTGTGAATTCCCAACAAATTGTATGTTATGGTTAAGATCCCCAACTGAAAGCAAAAATTCTTCATTTAAAGGGTGCCCACCCAGCAGGACAATGTTCTATTAGGTTCAGCTCACCCCAGGCTGATGATATTTTGTGACCTCCAGCAGTGCTTGTGACAGGAGGTACTGCTGATGCAATTGGCAAATTCCTCAAAAGCTCTTCCTGATATCCTGGCTCTCCTGGTCTCTACCCCAAATCCTGTCAAGGCCCAAGACACCAGAACCTTTATCCCTGAGAAGTCCTCCAGGGATCTGGCACACTTTTAAACATCACATTAGCTGCTCAACATTTTAAACCTGTCTTGTACCATTGATCAGCTTTCCTTTGTGACAAAGAGAAAGGAGAGAAATAAAGCTTTAGGTATGAAAATTTAGAAGGCAATTAAGTAGTCTCTCTTTGAAAGTTTCAGATGGAAAACAAAATTATTGGTTATTTCTATAATTCATTCCAGTTAAAGATTTCTCTTAAAAGAATCACAGCACAAGATTAAGAAAACCCTTGTTCTTGGCAACGCAAGTGCTGGTCCTTGTGCAAAGTAACAGTTCCTTAGTTCATGTGAACTCCAGTTTCCTCATGAACAAAGAAATGATAATCCCTATTGTACAATGTTTTGAGGACAAAAATAATGTAACAAAATATAAAGGTAACCAGCCTAGGACATTATCAAAGCCTACCAAATTATGATTGAATTAGGAAATGAAAAACAAGAGAACAACTGCTTAGAAAGATGTTATGTGACTTTTTAAACATTTTTTATTATTATTTCCGCTTATACAAACTTAATAGGTACACCGGTTCCCTCCCTCCCTCCTCCTCCCCCCAACCCCCTGCTCCCCCTCCCCTCACCCCTCTCTTCCCATCCTGCCCCAATTCCCAGAGAGTCCTTTAATGTGCATCCCTGACTCTCCTCTGGGCCCTCCTCTCCGATGAGGTACAAGGACCCAGTGGCATTTCCCTGAACCCTTTCCTGTGTTCCCCTTAAGCATAGGAACACTATAGGAACACTACTGTGGCTGCCAATCCCTTGCCTCCAAGGATCTTGGTGCCTTTAGCAGATGCTAGACTTTACGAGGTCAATAGTGTGTTGGACATTGCGCAGGGCATGCAAAGTCCAATTATGATTGCTTCGACCCTAACTTGTGTGGAGTATCTTGCAAATCATTGCTCCTCCCATCCTTTGCTCTTACACTCTTACCACCCCCTCTTCCTCAAATTTCCCTGAGCTTCAGGATGGGGAGAGATTAGTCAGGCCTAGTTCTAGGTGGTTGATATAGAGTCTTTGAAGCTCTGGATTGTGGTTTGTTGATTTTCTTTTGCAGTTTTGCTGCTCCTGCAATGCCCTTCACTCCATCCTGCTGGGCATTGTATGTCACCTCCTGGCTAGAGACAAAAAGCTGTTAAACTGAAGTCTTATTATAAGAGCACATGCAAGGGTAGATGTAATAAAAGTAGGAAACCTCAGTGAGGGAGGGGTCAATCATCCATTTGCAAAATGGTTACTTTTTATCTGCTAGACTATATGCCCTCCCCTTCTGGTGAGATCATACCCCCTTAGTTGTAAATGATCAGGAACGAACGTCTGTGAATTTAAATGACTTTTTATTAAAATAAAACACATAGAAAAAAATGGTTAGTGTTTGGTTATGAATTTTCACAGAGACAACCTATATAAATCAGTACCCAACTCAAGAATGAAACAATCATGGCTTAAGAACTCATCTATGTTTCCTTCCAGTCACCCATCTTCTAGGGACTTTTGATACTAAATGAACTGAATGTTTTAATATGGAAACAAGACTGTACACAGATTGGGGGATTTTAGTGCCTTAAAACAAAGATAGTTGTAGATATATTGTTCTCCTGGTTGGAAAATATATGATAAATTAAATGGAGGAGACTTAAACATAAATACAAATATTCTGAAAAATATTTTGATATCCAATTCAACAAACAAAATGGTATTGAGGATGTTTTTGTGCATATGGTTCCTGATCTCCAGGAATTTTACCCAAACAGTAACAGAAGCAAAATGGAAAAGAAATAGAAAACTATTGTCTGAGGATAAGCAAATAGGCTGTTTTCTCCTTTTCTTCCTGTGGAATTTAAGCCTAAGGGGGAGGGTGTGTCAGAGAAGGGCAAGGATTTCTGACCAATGGGTGAGTAGATGAAAATATTTATGGCTGAAGATGGAAAGTAGACAGAATGGCCACAGAAAAGTAGACTTAGACTCTGGGAAGCAGTCTAAGCTAACAGAGCATCTGAAAGGATTGTTAAGCCACATTTCACTGTCCTTTCCCAAAGTTTCTGCTTTAGTAGAGTCACGCTGTTGTCATTGGGTTGGTATTACATTTAGGAATTACAATTCTGATCCCAGAGTGCTCAGCCCTCTCCGAAATAGACATCTCTTTAGTGTTATTTAAAAAAAAAAACTACTTTGCTCATAATTCATTTCCAAAGAAAAAATGTAGGATTAAATTAGACTGAAGAAAAACCTCACCATTAATATTTTAAAAAGTGATTTTATTTTATAGCCAAGTTTAAGAGCTGCTTATCTAAATAGTGATTCTTAAATGTGATTTCATATCAGAATTACCCATGGAATTTACTAAACAGACTCCTGGTCACCACAGGGCACTCTGATAAAGAAGATCTGGAGTAGATCCCTGGTTTTTCAATGTTTCATGTTCACTGACTGGTACTTCTGATGTATCTGGTTCCCACACTGATGTTTGGGAATGGTCAGTCTGGAAATAGAAGTGAATACACAAATCCTTGAAATAACATGAGGAATGGTTACAGAAAGGAGTTCCTAAGATTGCTTAGTAGTTGGATCATGGGGGGAAAAAGTTTCAGCTGAAAAGAGGAGAAAAATCTGCCTAAAGACCCTAAGAAAGTTTGTGTAGCAACCAAAACATTAACATGGAAAATTGCTAGAAAGTGGAAGAGATACTACTTGAATGAATTCTCTTCTGACCTACATCATGATACATCCAGACACTCCATCTAATCAGACCCTGATAATCAATGAAGGTTAAATTGTGAAAACTGAGACCCAAGAATCATAAGTTGCTGATACAGTATAATTGTCAACTTTCAGGGAGAAGGAATAATGACCAAGACAATCAAGCATTTGAGTTCCTCTTATGGATAAATTATAGAGAAAAGCAAATTGTTAGATTGTGATTGTTCTACCTTGTTAGAACAAGGTAGAATTGGCTCCATGATTCAAATATTTGGGGTTATCAGGTTATAATAACTGGGTACATACCTCTCTATAAGCAAATATTAAGAGAAGCCTGAAATTCAATCTCTGATGGATACTTCCTAATAAGCATGGCCAGTGTTTTTCACTTGGCTAGGTGTGTGTATGTATGGTCCACCATTAACAGACGAGTGGATCTATCATCTCTTTAGATGTATGGATATCCTCGGGCAGAAGACAGTTTCATCTTGGTTATCTTTATGATGCAATGTTTCTAATACTGATTTTTTTGTAGTTCTCATTTGAGCAATGATGGGTTTTATAGTTTAATTCTCAGAAAACAATTGCATTGTCCTTAATTCTACAATTCTGGTATTGTTCTTCAACATTACCATTGTTAATGTAAAGTTGACTTCCAGCACTTTGCCTTCCGAAACACCCTGGAGAGACTGATCTATCACTGATGTAGTGAGCAACAACATGGGAAGTAGGATCTATAAATTAGGTACGAAAAATCCAATCCTAAAATTTAGTATTTTTCTCTCAGAATGTTATAAGGAATCATAGCTAAGCACCCAGAACACTGTAGAAACATAAACTGAAAGAGAATACTGACCACTAAAGGAATCTAATCAGTTTTTAAAAAAATTTGAGTCAAAAATGCAGAAATATTAAAAGTATGAATAAATTAAAATAGCATGATACCTCCAAAGAATACCAATTCTATAGTAATGGATTTCACTAACAGTGAATTAGATTAAGTCCAGATAAAGAATTTTAAAAATTCATAATGATACCAAAGAATATACAAATAAATTTCTAAATTAATTCAAAGAGAATACAAATGAACAGCTGAATAAAATACTTTATTGAAAGAAGAATTCAATTAAAAAAGAAACAATTTCCTGTGTTCACAATGTAATAAAAGTAGAAATAGCAAGAAAAACTACAGAACACATACAAAATCGGAGATTAAACAACATACTACTAAATTATGAATAGGTCATCGAGGAAGCCAGAATTCTTAGAATCAATGAAAATAAAAACAATAATACCTGTGGGATACAATGAAAACAGTGACTTTTAAAAGTATAAATTTCTACCTCCAAAAGAAACAAAACAAAACAACACAAAACAAAAACAGAGTTCTCAAATAAAACTGCAATTTAGGGCCTAGAAAAAAACAAGCCCACTCCCAAAGTAGTAGACAGAAAGTAGTAAGATCTCTGAAGTAATTCATGCAATGGAAATTAAAAAAAAAAACTAAATACAATAACTCACTGTCAAAAAAATAGACCTGTCAATAAAGAATCAATAAAAAGGAATTGGTTCTTGGTAAAGCATGAATTACAATTAGCCAAACTAAGCAACAGAAAGAAGGAAGACAGTGAACCCAAATTAACAAATTACAGGTGAAAACAGAGACATTGCAATAGATGCCAGGGAAATCAGAAACCTATCAGGACATGCTTTAAAAGCTCATATTCTAATAAGTTGGATCTAAAAGAAATAGATGATTTTTTTCATGCATATTGGTGTGTGGCACTTTTTCCTCTGAGCAGCCATCTTGACGTTTGTCCCACTCTCAGCCAGTAAAGACCCCTGAAGTTCCCAGAGGTTCCTGAAACTGACAAGCTTGGAAGCCAAAGGGGGTCCCTCCAGGATAGACAGTAGGGGCTGGAGGAAGCCGCTGCTCCTGCCAGCCCAGTAGACTGAAGGGCTACTCCACAGTTAGAGGCAGCTGAAAGAGACCCCTGAGGAGTGAAGATGCCTTAAAGAGACTGCTGAACAGCCAGTAGTTTAGTTAGAAGAGGATCCCATAGCAGTCAAGGAGAGAATGAGAGAGGCAGAGGCAGAGGCAGAGGCAGAGAGGCAGAGGCAGAGACAGAGACAGAGAGGCAGAGGCAGAGGCAGAGAGACAGAGGCAGAGGCAGAGAGGCAGATTCATCTAGATGTCCCAAGAAGCTGTCAGCTGTGCTGTGGTGAGCTACACCACTCCTGGATGTTTACCAGAGGACCCAACTTACCACAGAGACCTTTCACATCCATATTTATTGCAGTACTAATCACTACAGCTAAGTTTATGGATCCAATTCATCCATTTGTCAACAGAGGAATGGACAAAAAAGTGATATAAGAATATATGTTATACTTTTATATCTTATATAGTAGTACATAGTTGTATATATTGGAATTTTATTTGGTCATAAGGAAGAAGGAAATTATATATTTTCAGGAAAATGAATACAACTGAAAACTATATTAAGTGAAAATAATGTCAGCTTTAGAAAGATAAGTATCACATGTTTCCTCACATATACGGACCTTAATTTTATACAGTATATAAAATCATGTATGCATATATGACATAAAAGTAACAAAACTACCTAGGGGAATGAAGTGGAGAGGTGTAAGAAGGGGGAAACCATGTAGATATGGAGTGAGGATATTCTTAAAGTGTATCATATACTTGTATGAAAGTGTCCTTATGAAACTAAGCACTATGAACAGCAAATACATGTATACATGTATTCATATATGTAAATAATATATGCCAATTAACAAGTTGATTTCTTTTTTTTTTGGACAATGATCTAATGGAGTTATATACCATTGTTTAAAAAAGGCACTATATTTTTTCTTATTTCAAAAAGTGTAATTAACATTCATAATTAAAGCAACATAATTATGAAACATTTATATTTAAATCATTAGATTACAATTCTTGGACAAATTTTCACCTAAGGGCTTTCTCAAAAAGCTGGCAAAACAATGGAACTTAAAAGTAGAAGGTTTGCATCTGTGCTTGTAGCATCAACCTGCAGAATAAACAAAAAGGTCCCAAGCATATTCTAACTTTCTAGTTCTATTGACAATGAAATATACTCTTTATGAGAGTCAATATATAACAAAGTATTTTTATAGGCTTGATACAGGTAAGAAGGAAAATAAATCCATACCATAGCAGTTGGTTGACCTTTTCAGGGGAATGTACAAGTTAGAGGAATTGGGAAGAGGGAATCAGGTAGGCAAAGCTTCAGTCTGCTTTCAATAGAAACAGACAAGATTGATCTTTCTAACCTCTTGATGCTCTTCTATGTATGTCAGACCTTCCTCATGATTGTTCTCAGGATCTTACATAAATCTATCTATATCTGATATGTGAGTCAACACACATATGTATTTAATTCAGTAGATAATATTAAAAGATCTTTGCATTAGGCCTGAGAAGCTGCATCTTTTCTACTATTTGAGATGTGATATTTTTCTTAGCAGCCTTGGGATGAAGAAAAGAAAGAAAGAAAAAAGAAAGAAAAGAAAAAGAAAGGAAAAGGAAAGAAAAGAAAAGAAAAAAGGGAGCTTTGGAAGTGACTATAGGGAGCTTTAAATAAAATATTCACTCGTGTATTTTTTTTCTCATTTGTTGTGGGCTGGATTAAGGGTCTTAAAAAATGATCAGGCCCTTTTTGCTCTGTATTCCCACAAAATTAAAGTCAGTCACCCAATGAGACCTCAAATTCCCTTTATAATAGGATCTCTTCTTATTAACCTTATATCTTTATTTCTCTTCTCATATGAATATTTTATATATAGAATATTCTCATATGAACATTTTATACATATGATATTTTGTCAAATTTCTAACTGTTTCCTTAACTTTTTTCATACTTCTACTTTTCTTGAAAGCAATAATTATGCAAGACTGCTATTTATGTGGCTCTGGTACTTGTCAGTGGTGTGACCTTAGACAAACCATTTAGTCTCTCTGGGCCTCAGTTTTCTCTTTTCTAGGGCAAGGATGAGAGGATGCATCTCACAAAGATAAATGAAATGAACTGAAGTGTGTAAGTCACTCAGGATAGTGCCTGGTATATAGAAAGAGCTTATTATTTTTTAAAGAATACTTCATTCAAAGCAAAGAGATAGAACAGGTCATTCATGTTACATTGCCAGAAGGCAGCAAGCCACATGAATGAAGATGCTCAAGGCCCCTTGCCCCACCTTATATGGAATATGGGGATCCAGTGTCAGGTCATCATGCTTGTGCTGGAAGTACTTTGCCCACTGAACTATCTCCCCAGCCCAGGCTTAATCTTTTAGTTTTCATTTATAAGACTATCCCATCTTTTTATCAGAAAAAAAAGCCTCTTTGCTCTATTCCCGCCTTCATTGCCATTTTGAGAGAGAGAGAAAGTGTGTGGTGCAGTATAACCATTGGAAGAATTGGCCAGGAGACCTGGGATAAAGGGCTTGGTCTCATTGTCATTTAATTAGAAAAATGGGATCAAGGATACATTTGCCTCCCTTTCTTAGACCTCCCTATCTAAGAGCATGAGAGGCAACAATGTATATGGACTTCTGGAACTTATGTATAGTTAAGTTCCTTGAGTCAACAAGGCAATAATGAACTGGGAAGGATTTTACACTGTTTGGTCTGCCAGACAATTATATAACTATATCGGAGACATTTTCAGGTAAGAGATGCTTCTGAAAATAAAATCTAATGTTCCACAATCACCAATCTGAAAATGTCAGTAGCATTGAAGTTTTGAGGAAACAATCATGAAGGTTGTGCTATAGCACATCTTACTTAATTGTATAATTTTTTAAAAAGTATACTCCAAACTAGCCTTATCTTGCCTTGTATTTGCCTGTTATGCACCACTACAATCAGCTGTGTAATTTGTTTTTCTTGAGTCAGAGTATTGTAGTTTCTTTGCATGATGCCAATGAATTCGAGAGTGAATGGCTCTCGAGTGTGGGAGGAAAACTGTCCTATAATGGCTTATAGAAGAAAAGGAATTTTATTTTCGCTTACAATTGTCCAGTTACTCTTCCCAACCCAGCTTGTTAGGAGAATCCATACCAACATCAGGGGCCAAGGGAAATGGACACACAATATCCACAGGACTGATGAAAAAGAGGCACACTCACTTTCCAGACAATATGTCTGTACAAGCAGGTGGAAGAATGCTAACTTACTTAAACTGTTTCCTACATTTTATTCAGCTGCTCAGAGATGGTCTCACCCATCATAGACCAGGCCCTCCCTATCAGACAATCTTCTGTAGGTTCTCAGGGTTCTATCCAACTATTAATTCTTTACGAATGTTCCCAGACCTGCAGCCTTCAACTGCCAAGTTGATATCAGTAGCTATTTATAACACAATGTCCCCCTTTGTAGTTCAGTATGACCTGGAACTCATGTAGCAGAGACTGAACTCAGATGGGTGATCATCTATTTGCTTCATTATCCTGAATGCTGGAATTACGAGTGAGTACTTTGTTCTTTGTTCTTACATCTTTATTGAAGAAATAAAGGTTCAAAATCATATTTAAATGTTATAACTAAAACTAGATGTTTTGTATGTGGTTTTATTTTAATCTATCAGGGCTGGAGAGATGATTCATAAGAAGAAGAAACTAAATTTGGATCATTGAAAAATACCAAGCAGAAATGGCAATGAACTGCACTTCCGACCCTGGGAAGTGGAGCCTGGGAAACCCCAGAGCAACACAAATAGGAGGTATAGCAATTCAGGATAATTCCTAAAGTCACCTTTGGACATAGTGCTCTCTGATACACACACACACACACACACACACACACACACACACACACATGCAATCTTAATTAGCTGTTACTATTGAGCAAGATCCTATTCTAAATAGACTGCTTGTATAAGTCATTCTCTCCTAACAAGAACCCTGTAACATAAGAACTTCATTTCCCTCATTTTTTCAGAGAAGATATTGAGACAAAGTGACAAAGCTGGGCTTGAACTCAGCCTTCCTCAGGCATTGTGAAAGGAGAAAAAACAGTGCACTTGCACTTGCAAAGCTTCTGACTTCCTATTTTCAGTGTTTTTTTTTTTAATAGGTTGTTCCACTTTTTTTTCCTTATTTTTTCATTTGTTTACTTGTCTTTGTCAGAAAGATAAAATCTGGCCGATCTCATCTTACAGAAAGAGCTACTTACTGACTGGAAGCTATTCTGCTATTTCAAAAGGATATCAACAATGGTACAGAAAAGGACACAGGAACATAACCATTTGAAAAATTGGGCTTTCAAATTTGGAAATGCACACAAGAGCACGTTGCAAGGTACAGTGCAGTTGTTTTTGAATTATAATATATTCAAGTTACTACAGGGAGAGCTTGTCAGAAATGCAGATTCCCTGGCATTCTGATTCTGATTGTAATTGTAATTGGATGCATCTAGGGTATTGCCCAGGATCCTACCCTTTTTAGAAGCACCAGTGACTTTCCAGCAAGTGGTCCAAGGTGCACATCTTGAGAAACATGTTTGTAATGCAGGGCTTGGAAAGGAGAACTAACTAATCCCAGAATAGTTAGGTTTTTGTCTGTACATTAATTCAAACCACCTGGGTGGGAGCTTATTAGTGTTTTACTCCTGGGTAATTCACAGGCATTAGAGCTAGGAGCTTGATTGAGAGAGCAGTGAGGGATGGGAAGGAAAGGAAAGAAAGGAGTAAGGGCAATTAAAACCACCTTCCAGCCAGGGGGGCTGTTTCCTTGTGGACAATGAAGGCTGTGGAGCGCCTTCCTCCTCCAGTGTCTCCCTAATTGGCTGTTGTGACTATCATGCTGCCCCATGGGAGGTTAATAGAAACAAGGAGAGAGAAGAAAGGGATGTTAAATAAGAAAGGGATGGTAAATAACGTAGGGGAACAAAGGAAGAAAGTCATTTCTTTCAGAACAAGGAAAACCTGATGGGTCTCTCACCCAGACCTCTCAGAACATTCCCACAAGCTTTCCTTTGCTCTTCTTTCTTCCCTCAGAGGGACCAATAAACACGTGTTGGCTGACAAGAGGTGCTTTATTACTAATCATCCTGGGGAAAAGCCTAAGGCTCAGAGTTCTGTCATAAAGTGGTGTTGTGTTGTGTAAGTGATAGTGTCCTTATTCTCACTGTATCACATTTTCTTCAAGATGAACATAAGGCAGAGATGCTTGCATTCTAAGCATCTTTCTAAGACAGCTCTCTAAGACAGTTATTTTGATCTTAATACTTGTGCATTATATGACACATATTATTAACCCTGTGTGCCAGAATCTACAGCATGCGATATGCCTTTCACTCAACTAAGTAATTTCAGGTAATTTCAGTAATGTAGCATAGCATGGTGATTAAGATATTCTGGCTTCAATCCTAGTTCAGTAAATTGCTAGCTGTGTGACTTGAACGTTACTTTACATCTCTCTAAGCTGCAAGTACTAATCTCTAAAATTGAGATAATAATAGGATATCCTCCCAACACTCTATCTCTCTCTGTTTCTCTATCTCTCTCTCAACTTCAGTGGATTGCTGTGACCACCAAATGACATGGCATATATATTAAATTAACAGTAACATTTGGCTTCACTGTTTCCATCTTTCTTGCTTAAGATATTAATGTTTGATATTTTAATCTAGTATATGTACAAAAGTTAGTAGAAAGAAAAAAAATTGAATAAAGAAGTTTTCCACTCATGTGCAATGCATTTTAAATGCTCACAGCACACTGAGCAAACTATAAGCACACTCTAGCCAAGGACAGATGCCTGGGGAACCAAACAGATACTGGAGAGTATGATAAATCCTTCAGTTGCTTCAAATAAACACTGAGATACTGAAAGTGGAAGTTTTTTACCGAATGTTGCATAACCCCTATTTACAAAACGATTTTGTATTTCCAGACTTTAGCAAATGAGTATATGTGTAGGAGAAAAAAAAAAATGAATGAAATAAGCTGGAGGATTAGTTTAAGTGTGCAATGATAGTGTGAAATGCGGAGTTCTAGAATGTTTTGCACCAGGTAACCTTCTGAGTCAAGTGTTGCTGACAACCTTCTCGTTCACAGTCAGATTCTTCTAGGGTATAGCTGTAGAGCAACAGCTTGGGCCAGTGTGGGGGTAGTAGGCAACTATACTCACACTGATATAGTCAATGAGAGTTTTTATTACAGAAAGAAAGAAAGAAGAAAAAAAGAAAGAAAGAAAGAAAGAAAGAAAGAAAGAAAGAAAGAAAGAAAGAAAGAAAGAAAGAAAGGGAAAGAAAAAGAAAAGGAAGGAAGGAAGGAAGGAAGGAAGGAAGGAAGGAAGGAAGGAAGGAGAGAAGGAAGGAAAGAAGGAAGGAAAGAAGGAAGGAAGGAAGAGTAAAAAGATAGCAAGCTCTTCTATATAGAACTGATACAACCTAATTACTCCTATAAGTGAATTTACCCCTCATCAAGTTTGCCTGTATAGATATCACAAATTTATGGAAATAAAATTTTAAAACATGTTACCATTTTCTGAAGGATCACAAGGCAATGTTTTAAATCATTGTTAATAACTATTAGGCTAAAGGGTAACTAACCTCACACTGTGAATTGTGTCAGTTCCTAGCTGGGTGCCTAAACAGAAGGCAGTTGCTGTTTGGATTATTGCTTTAGCAACTAAGTTAGCCAACTTTTAGTTCTGGCCTTAAAGTTGTTCTTTTGTTTTCATGTCATGTGAATTATACAGTCTTAGGTCCAAAACTACTATTTTAGAAGTAGCCAATAATACAAGGACATTGACAAGGGTGGGCTGATTAGATCATTTGTATTTAAGACAAATTCCAAATACCAGTAAATTTTTGCATGTTTCTTGCATCACACCAGAGGAAAATTTGACATTTTCATGTTGTAATACCTGATTATTTATTGAACACTGGATTTGTTAACAAATATAGCATGACAAATTAGAGTTAAACATGGAAAAGGAAGAAATAACTCTGTTGAGCCAATCATCCTAAGAAGCATCAGTCATTTTTAATGGGAGAGATAAAGATGTCCATAGTTAAAACAAGAGTCTACAGAAGAAGAATTGAAAAAGTTCTCAGTTATGAAATAGCTACAAAAATCACTATCTTTCAATTGGCAAATCAGACATCATGGTTTTTAGCTTTTACAGAATAAGACAGGAGAGTGATCTAAAGGGAGTGTTGAAGGTTTAGAATTTCTCCATTAAAAATTAGCCTGGATATGATAGCAATGAGCACCTCAATCTTTTTCAAATTGTGGGATATATATATATATATATATATATATATATATATATACATACACACATATGTAATAATTTCACATATATACATATATGTATATGTATATATATGTTATGATGCAGCAAACAAAAGGCCTTACAGCAAAGGAACATGAGATACTAGTGACTTAAACTTCCTCCAATTGATTACAAGGATGCCAAGATGGGCACATTTGCAACCTCACTGAGAAATGATGCTGCATGTTGGAAGCATGCTGTCTACATGATTATGTCTACAAGAGAGCCAGAATCTCAAACACAATGTGAGGGATGTTTCCCCGACAGATGTACGTACAGCAAGGATTAAACACAAGGTCCAATACTAACTATCTCTTATGATCTCGACAGGTTAGTTCACGCCTATAAGGTGAGAAAAACATCACTAAAAGCATGGAATGCCCTGCTAAGCTATGATGGAAACTTAGGCCTAAGAAAGCAGTAGTGGTCAGATATTCATTTGTTAAAATAACTTCCCATAGTTTGAATCAGGCTTGAAAAGCTAACAGACGACCTCCACTGAAAAAACATGACTGTATGAAGCTCTGCGTTGCACAATCTGTTTGCCTGCCAATATCAGTCCTAATAAACTAACTGCAGGGGCTGCTGCTGATTGGAAATGACTTTTTTTTGTTGCACAATAATACTCAACCATAGAATAACAAGTAAACTGTTTTTATTTAAAGTTATGATGTTTTGTTCTTCATGATTTTTACGTCAATTTTTATTTTAAAAACAGTATTATATTAAAAGATTTGTTTTGAGTACCGAGTTTGCCACTGCCCTTTTAATTTTAAGACATCTTCATAAAATTTGTACTTAGAAATAGAAGTCATTGTTGGGTTGTTTTATAATAACTGCAGATATCCCATGAGTGTTACAGAAGACATCTGCCAGGAATCCCTGAAGCAACACTGCGCTGCTGAGAACAAAAGACACGCAGTGAGTTCCATATCAGTTCCTGAATCCTGTCACAAAAGAGATATTGATGATCCTTAATAAGAATGTGAAAGAAAGGTTCTAGACAAGATAGGATTTCTCTTCTATAAGTTCTGGGAGAACTAATGGACCAGGCAACATTCACAAGCCAATCCTGTACCAGAATCCTCATCCCCTACCAATTCCCCCATGAGACTGCCATTGAGAAGCTGTGAACCTCTGCCTGCATCAAAAATAGTCTGTAAGTACTGAGTTTAATAACAGATTTTAAAAGAAGAAGCTCTGAAGCTTGCTTATTTGACTAAGCATTATAGTGCGTCATTTCTTATCTAGGTTACACTTCTTTCTGGCCTAATGCTGGTTCAAAGTGATCATACCTAAGATTCTTTAATCTTTCTTTGGAAGGAATTTGGACAAACATGTTCCCCTGCTAGCAAGTTCTTTAAAGATGTTTAGCCCACCCCTGAGCCACTTCCCTCGACAGAGGCTGCAGTAGCAGCAGCTCAAAAGCTTTTCTGCTGAACCACTCTGCTACAGTTTGGAACTGGAATCAGAACTGGATTGCACTGCATTAAAAGCTTGGTCTTCTGGGCTGGAGAGGTGGCTCAGGGGTTAAGCCTCCGCCTTGCAGGCTGAAGGTCCTGAGTTCGGATCCCAGATCCCAGGTATAGACTCCAGGTGGAGGCGGGGGCGGCCTGGGCTTCTGGTCCCGGTAGGGCGGAGCCTGTGAATCCCGGGGCAGAAGGAGGTGGAGGCGTCCATGGTGGTTCGCGAATTCGTCCGTGGTTCTACACACACATACACACACACACACACACACACACACACACGCACACACACACACACGCGCGCGCGCACACACACAGGAGCGCGCGCAAGCACACGCACATGCGCACAGTTGAATAAATAATAATAATTAAAAAAAATAAAAAAAAAAAGATTATTAAAAAAAAGCTTGGTCTTCTGCTTGGTGCTTTGGGAAATGGCAGAAATTTCAAGAGTGTTGCAGTTTGCCTGCATGATTGCTGATAAATGACCATCAAAGGGCTTAAGGGAACAAGGGGTTTATTTTCTTATTGATAGTCCAGTTACAGTCTGTCCAGCTCGAAGGGAGAGCCTGCACCAACACCAGAATCAAGGGAACTGGCCATGCCATTTCTACGTAATGGCTGAGAGAGGGACGATCTTTACTTGCCAGACCAGCATGTCTGGCCAAGTGTACACAAGGGTGACAACTCCCTCAACCGCCCTCCATCTTTTATTCCAGGGCCTAATCCCACTTACCATAGGCTGGGCCCTCCCCATCAGGTAGACAATCTCCTTCAGGCTTGCTGTGGGCCCAGCTCAACCATTAATTCTTCACAAATGTGCCCAGAGCTCAAACCCTCAACTATCAAGTTGACACCTGTACCTAACTAACTGTGATAAAGAGTTAAGAGATTTATATTCCTCATAGGCGGGGTGTCCTTGAAAGGGGATTGTGATAGACTCTGGGGCTGGGGCAATGGCTCAGTGGTAAACAAAGATGTGTGGACCTGAATTTGAGTCCCAGAACACATATACAAGCCAGGCATGAGAGTACACATTTGCAGTCCCAATGCTGAGATAGGAGGTAAACTTACCATGTTACTATACAACTATCTTGGCTATTTGAACTAGTAATATAACCTAAGAAGCACTGTTCATGTAAACTTTGAGAGCTACAGAAAATAAACTCACCTTTCCTCTGCTCTGAGACAGTGCCTCAGGACAATTAGATAAACATTATAAAAGCACTGATATGAGGCTGTGTTTAATCAATAGTGAAAATCAGTGCCTTAACTATTTCTCCCCACCTTCATTTATTCTGTAACAGGATTTTTAGAGGGTACAGTTTTTTAGTAAATTCACAATATGTTGTCTAAAGCAGAGGAAAACAAATACACATATGCACATTAGCTTTGCATTCTTTAGGTTTTCACAGTGGATTTTAAAAAAATGTTAAATATTGAAAAATATTGGCCATCAAAAAGAAAACATAATAAGAAAGACAGAACAGAAAGTAGTATCTAGACACAGGGCCTCTCACTTGTGATGAATTTGCAGCCTAAACACTGAAGTATGTTATTTTCCATTTCACCTTGTTTCCACAGAGACCAAGGCTGACAAACAGTCCTTCACCGGTGGTGGTTATCGCCCTTTGTCTGCCTGGGATGCTGAAAGCTGTGCAAGCAGAGAATGAGCAAGTGCTAAGTGTTCTCTGCTGACCTCATTCTCGCCTGCAGCTTATCTCGCTCACTTCCGAGTCAGTCTCTGGGGAGCTCAGACGTGTCCAAGTTTGACTCATTTTGTATGCTGGCTTTTCTTCATCTGCAATTTCTTAATGTGTAAGAAAAACAGCACAAAACAGCATACAGAAGAGAGATAGTCTAAAGGTTTTTCAAAAACACTAATAATTATCAAAATATTTTAAAGAATTTATCAAAAATTAATTCAGAGTAACATTTGGCTATAATTATTTTTGAATGTTTTTCTGAGTTCTAGCTATTCATCCTCCATTTATTTCATTTCTCACTTATTTGAATTTAAGTGAGATTTTGATAGCATTGTAGCTATTACTTTTCTGAAATTAAGATGCTATATATATATATATATATATATGCTGAAAGGCAATCTGTATGCAGATATGAATCATACATGAGCATAGCATGAAGCATGAGGTCACCTGATGCCTGAAGAGTCTCTTTGGCTAGTTTGGCTGGATGGCCACTTCTGACATCACCATCTCACACAGAAAGCAGAGTCCTCAAGAGATCTGCATTCTTTCTGCCTGCTCTCACCACACTAGTGATGTGAAATTGTGATATAAGATTAGAGGCTGCCACAATGTTAAACACAGCATCCTGCTTGAAGAATGCCCATCCACCCACTTCTGTTTTCTTTCTGTAACTAATGGCTATTCACAAAATAATAACTTTAGTATGCTGGTTTCTCCATGTCTGTCTCCATGATCATCACTTTCTCCTCTACATATCCATAATTCCTCATGCCTTAGCAATTTCTAACTAATCCATTTACTCTATAAAATGATATCTAGAGCAGAGAGTTATGTAGTGTCACAGTTCACCTGCATTGTTGCCAATAAATACACCACCAAATCAGCTTATGAAAACAAGGAATTTTATTCTAACTTGCAGTTACATTTCTGGTTACAGTCCTTAATCCTGCTTGGCAGGAGAACTCATACCACCACCAAGGGCCTAGGGAACTGGCTACACAAAATCCACAGGATTGCTGAGAGAAGAACAATACTCTTGCTAAATAAGTAAGTTTGGCCAAGGATACAGAACAATGCTAAGTTCCTTAACCAGCTCTCTCCACCTCATCCACCTGCTCTGGTACTATAATTGTCAAGTTGACACTTGTCTTTAATTATGATAAATAGTAATTTCACAGTTTGTTGTTTTCAGTAGAGTAAAGCTAACATACGGATGCTGCCTTAGGTTTTAATTTCCTCAGTCGTACATTCATTGCAACTGACACTAGGTACAAACCTAAGAAGTGCTCTAGGCTGCTCCACCACTCATCCCTGCTCCATGGGAGACCACTCCTCTTCCCAGGTCTACCAGCAAATTTAATATTTATTAATAAATAATAAATTATTTATTGCTTCTTTCTGAGCAGAAGAAATCTTCACAACCATCAACCAAAATGAGGCTTGTGTCATGACTCAAGCAATAAAATATTAAAAATGTTTTACATTCATGCAGAAAGTTGTAGATGACCTGTTCTACCCATGAACACTTCATTATATAAGAAAAATCAAGATGGGGAGGAGCGACAATATGCAAGATACTCCACATAAATTAGGGCCGAAGTAACCATAATAGGACTTTGTATGACCTGCACAATGACTGACATATCATTGACCCCCCCAAAGTCC
This sequence comes from Typhlomys cinereus, assembly GCA_023101885.1. NCBI lineage: Eukaryota > Metazoa > Chordata > Mammalia > Rodentia > Platacanthomyidae > Typhlomys > Typhlomys cinereus. Next base: position 6,220,556 of record JALPQD010000059.1, on the reverse strand, counting down.
AGCATGGATCACAAGCACTAGGATCCTTAGAGGCAAGGGGTTAACAGTCACAATAGTGTTCCCATACTAAAGGGGAGCACAAGAAAGGGCTCTAGGCAATGCTACTGAGTCCTTACACCTCATTAGAGTGGAGGACACAGAGGGAAGTTTGACATTCACATGAAAGGATGCTCCAGGGATTGGGGGGGGGAAGAGACGGGTACTGGGAGAAAGGGGGGGGGTGAAAGGAAGGGGAAAAGGGGGAGAGGAAGTAAGGGAGTCTGGGGAGGGGTGGAGCAAGGGAGGGGACTGGGGTATCTAAGTTTGTATGAGTGGAAAAAATAATAATAATTAAAAAAAAAGTTGACGAGAAACAAAATACAAAAAAAAAAGAAAAATCAGCAAAAATACCTATGCATTTTATGAGATTTTTATTGTATTACTAAGTCATGCACTCAACACATCGATATCACTCTTGACTATTCTATGTCCATATCCCTTTGCATTTAATTAATTTTATTATTTAGTAATGACACTTATTTAAAGATCTAAATTATATACATCTCTATTTTATAGACTTCCTTGTATTCTAAACTTAGTTGAATGACTGTAAATGCTATGAAGGAGTGAATTGGAAAGAAGAGGTATTAAGACTTCAAACAAGTTATTTATTATCCTGAATGTTTTTATATTTTTAAATCAGGATATAATAAATATGCTACTGAAGTTAATTTGTAGCAAAATATTTCATGAAGCTGAAAAGATTATCAAATTAATATACTTTAATATTATAATGTTAACACTACAGTAATACGTAAAAAATTTTTCATCACTGTTTTAAGAATTATAGAATGAGCATCAAGGTTAATTTTCTAGGTTGTCTTTGTTTTTATTTAAATTAGCTTTGAGTTTGAATTAATTATTGCTCATTTATTAGTAGATCTATCACAAGAATTGTTAACAACAAAAACAAAATGAATCGTCCATAATCTTTTGTATTGTTAGTCTTAAATTATTTATTGTAAATAATTTGGTTACAAAATCCAGAACTTTCATTATATAACAGGGAAAGAAAAAAGAAAACATATTTGTTATACATTACCTACAAATTTTTCATGTTTGCAATAAAAAATTTGTTTAGCAATCTAACTTCTACTTTTTCAGAAAGTATCGATTTATCCTAATAAAATCATAATGTTCAGTTTTAACATCAAAATTAATTCCACAATGGTCGCACACATGTATATATGGAAATCTGAAGATGCTATCAGGTATCATTCTCTATAGCTCTTCCATGCTATTGTGTTGAGTCTGGGTCTCAAATTAAACTCAAATCATGCCATTAGAAAATTAATTCCACCAGCTGTAAATGATCAGGAAGGAAAGTCTGTGAACTTAACCAGATATCTCATTACTTACTTGCAGTCTTTGATGGTGACCTATTTTCTCTGCTGTAACATGATCCCTTCTCGTCTTGTGTCTGGTGTGGCTCTCCTTCCCCATCCCTCCTGTTTATAATCTTTGCAATTACTGTAGGTATTACAGAGATTTATCTTTGAGTGTCTCTAAGTGGGTTTCGTACTAGGAGCCACCTATTAGAGAGTACATACGTTGCTTAATTTTCTGTGTCTGGGATACTTCACTCAATATAATGGTTTCTAATTCCATCCATTTCCCGGCAAATTCCATTAATTCATCATTTTTGATGGCTGAGTAGTACTCCATTGTATAGATGTACCACATTTTCCTTATCCACTGGTCAACTGTTGAATATTTGGATTGATTCCATGACTTTGCTATTGTAAACAGTACTGCTATGAACATGGTCGTGCTTGTGCTATTGAGGTGAATTTTGGGTTCTGGGAAATGCCACTGGGTCCTTGCACCTCATCGGAGAGGAGGACCCTGAGGAGAGTTTGGCACGCACATTAAAGGATGCTCTGGGGATGGGAGGGGGAGGCATTGGGGGATGAAGAGGGAAGGGGGAGGGGAGGGGGGCACAGGGGGATAGGGGGTTGTAGGGAGGGGGGGACCGGTATACCTGTTAAGTTTGTATGAGTGGAAATAAAAAAATAAGAATAAAAAAAGAAAATTAATTCCACAAGATATTAATGGATCTATTACATACTGATTATTTTAACAAGAGATTATATATCTAATTACCTTTCAGGATATATTTCAAGAATGTTGTGATACATATTTCTTGATAGTAAAATTGTATTTTACTTCTTGGAATGATAATGTAATATGGAAAAGTGTCACAAACTATTCTTCTTCTTTCTTATGGTTTTATTGATTAGATTTATTTGTATATTTAGTCAAGAATTTAATTAAACTTTGATTTTAGAGAAATACTGCTTTAACAACTAAGGGAAATGGCAAGAATGTGAAGGCAGGATCCCTAATGCAACTCAATTCAACACCTGCAAAAATGATGCCCCGTTTCCCAGGATAACATCTATAAGGTGTAAACCTTTTGTCCTGAAGCTGAGATGTTCCTAGATCCTAGTGTACTGTAGCTGTTTTAAAAAGAAAACAAATGACATAAGCTATTGCTAGGGAAAAAGAATAGCCAGGTCAACACTGGAAAGGAAAAGATATTTTAAACTGCACATTGTGAGAAAAGTTAATGGTAATTCATTTTGGGTTTTGTGCAAGCTATTTCTTATTACTTCAGAAAATGTCTTCAAACTATATCTTCTCTGTATTTTAAGACGAGTTAGGCTACCATCAGTGGACACTCAGGATATCTCAGGTTATGGAGTCCCTTTTAAAGATCCCTGGGGAAAATGAGGAATCATCAAGTTCTTTCAAGATATGAGAGAGAAAGTTAGCATGGGTGTTAAATATAAGATTCCATTGGAATAAAAACAACAGAAACTAACAAAAGAGCTTTACATTGGTATCTGTTACATATTATAAAGAACAAAATGGCTTTCTTACAGACACTTTGTTAAAGAAAAGAATTACGCAAAAAGTAAGAGCCAAACAAGATGCAAATCTGTATTTCGTGTATATACACCTCTTAAATATTTTGACTTCTTTGAATTTACTGTGATCTTTTGAACTTCATAGAACTAAATTAACTGTTTACTAATAGGCCTGCCCATTCCAGCCCCAAATGATAAACACAGGATTTAAAGTGGTACTTGAAATACAATACTTCCAGTTTTAGCATTATAGTAGTGTTCTTAAGTGGACTGCACCTTGGCTACTTCTGAGGCTCCTTAACAGCCTGGACAACTCCCTCCAGCAATTTACCCTTTACTTCTGAGCTTTGAATTCCTAGCACATGACTTCTTCCTACTGCCTTCTTCCTCTTTGTTCTCCTGGTCCTCTCCCACTCCACTCTGCAAAACCTCTGGATGCCTGGCATTCAGACTCATGAAGAAAGAGAATCTGATTAGTTCAGCTTGTCACGATCCTTGTAGAAAGTCTGCTATAGTGGTCTCTAAAGAGGATGTCTTTGTATCAGACATCAGTCTCTGGTCCCATTAACTGCGGCCAAGGCAAAATCACATGGTAGAAGACATGAGATTTGATGTCCAGGAAGACCCCTGTGGCTGCTTTTCTCCTAAAGACGCCATGCATATGGCTGCCCGCAGAGTAGACTGGCCTGTGTGCAATGGGAAACTGCTAGGTTTTTTATTCATGCTCACTAGCTCTTGTTTTGTCACGAACACTGGTCTTGGCATTGGTCATTGAAATGACAAGAGCACCGCAGAATGTGTCTCAAAGCAGTCTGTGTTGGAACAGAGATTTCTTGGCCTTCACTCCTCAAGCACCAGTGTGTGACTTCAGTCAAAAAGTATAGCAGCTGGGATGGTCTATGTGTGGCCTGAATTCCTAAGCCTGTCGGTCAGCAGACAGCACACAAGCATCAGCGGAAGGGTCTTTGTCCAGATCCACCCTCTTGTGAGCTGAAAGGACTGTCCTGCCCTTTAAAATGACCACAGGGAGCTGGGAGTTCCCAGAGGAGTTGGTTCTCCGTGACTGCTGAGATCTAGTCTGATTCTGTCCCTCCTTTGTCATGAATTCTTATAACCAACACCCTGGCTGCCACTGATGCCAAGAATAGCAGCTGTGCCTCCTGCCAAAAATGCCACTGCAGGCACTTTGGCAGCTGCCACCTCCTTCCAGCTGAGATTGTTCCCATGTCTAGAAAAGAGATCATGAGATCTGAACATCCAGTGTCAAGGGCATGAATAGACAACAAATCAATATTACTGTCCCCACTCTCAAGGTCAGTCCTAGGGCCTGTGAGTCTGACGTCTTTTGTTCTTAATGTCCTAGAGAAATCTGAGTAAAAATGGGCTTAGTTAATCTTATTTGTCTTTTATCAAAACTTTATCTTGAACAAATTTGATCATAATCTAGACGACAAATTGTATTCAGCAACAAACTTCTTTCCAATATCAGTACACTGGCTTCTTGTCATCTCTTTATTTCTTGGGGATGAGTTTTGTCCCACAAAGTTATTAGTCTGTCATGATTATCAGAATAAAACATGACTTAGTTATCCTAAGAGCAACTGAGTAGATGGCTGCTACATCTATATCTAGTCATATGATTGACTAATGTAGAAGTCATGTTGGCTTCAAAAACAGTAACAACAGCATAAGGAATGAATTTGAAGAAATTAAGGGATCTTCTGAATATATACGTTTTATCAAGTTTATTATTCCCAATTTGAAGGAAATGATGCAGAAGCTAGAGTGTCATCTACAGCTACAGAAATGGAAAGATGGGAAGCAGGAACTTCTTTTTATATAGCACTTTATTATATCAAACTTTCAAATTTTATTCATATTTAACAGCATATTTCTCACTTTTTATTTTTAATTACATTAACAATGAATTTATGTGGTTTCATTAACCACCACCTACCCCCATCTCCATCCCATCCCACCTAACCTGCTCCCCCTTCTAGCCAGTTTCTCTCCAACTTCCACACATATTGCATGTTCAGTCCATTTGACACCTGTACTAGTTAGTGCTTGGGCACCTACCAAGGCACAAATAGCCCGCCAGTGGGTAAACCATAGAGCATAAAGACTCCTCTACCTGTATTGAATTTCAAAATGATCTACCCAGTAAAAACTCTCTCTATATATATATACACATACATACATACATACATACAACTAGTCAAAAATTTCTCTTGTCTGTTTCCAAATTTGGAAATATTTTTCTTAACATTAAGCATGTAATAGGCGAGATGAAAGTATCCACAGTATTTAGGAATGGGGTGATCAACAGAGACCTTAGCAACAGTCCTTACTGGGAAGGAGGCACAAAAGCATACCAGATAAGTAGTCAAGTAAACAGAAGATAAGGTATAGACATAATAAGTGCAAAGGATTCCTTCAAGGCATAAAGGAGAAACAGAGATGGAGAAGAGGAGGTCAGTAATTCCTTTTTTCAAGATGAGAATGCTTCCAGCATATAAACATGCCTTTTCCTTAAGCTAAGTGAACAGTTTACAGTTTCTTTTTTCTCACTGTGAATGTTCTGAAAGTTCTGAATTCACAACCCTCTTGACAGCCATGGCAGAGAAAATGATAAAGGAGTTTGGATTCATATTGTTCCAAGTGGCCCTCATGGGAAAATCCCTTAAAGAAAATTTACACCCCACTTCTACCCTCAACTCAGCAAGGTGCATATTGGATACAAGAACCAGAAACCCTTGTCTCTTGGCAAGGTTGAAAATGGAGTATATGGAAAGAATAGATAATTAGAAGGAGAATGAGGAACAGAAAGACAGAGGGAGAAAGGAATTGGAAATCCATAGAAGAAATAAGATATTTGGAGTTGCAGAAAGTGATGGCCTCGAATAACAAAGGAGTAAAATAATGGTACAAAACTTGTAACAAGGTAATTGCCAAGGCAGGGCTTTGTAAGAATTTTTACTGACCAAGAATGTCAGAGTCCCTTGGCCATTGATAATCTCCAGGAAAACATGTACTCTTTGGAATTTCCTGGAGCCACAGGGCTACAGAATAACTGTTGCAGACAACTGATAATTGCTGATCTTTGCTTTTGTAAAACATTGCTTGCTTGCTTGTGTCATTTGAATTTCACGGTCTGGTTTTTTGTTTTGTTTTGTTTTGTTTTAGTTTCATGATCATTTACTTTTATAAATGCTGAACACAAAGAGTTCAGGGCCACAACTGAAGATTTCTGATCCTTGGTGTGGTCACTGGTGCCAGCTTCAATAAAGCCTCTCTCCTTTTTTTTTTTTTTTAAGTTTTTAAAAATTATTTTATTATTTATTCAATTGTGCGTGTATGCATGTATGTATGTGTGTGTGTACAGAACCACAGACGAATTGGGGAACCACCATGCATGCCTCCACCTCCTTGTTTACTCTGCCCCAGGATTCACAGGCTCATCCCTACCAGGGCCAGAAATGCAGGCCACCCCTGCTTCTGCCAGGCGTCTATACGTGGGGTCTAGGATCTGCACTCAGGACCTTCCATCTGCAAGGCAGAGGCTTAACCTCTGAGCCACCTCTCCAAACCCCCTCTCTCCTTTTTTAAAAAATTATTTGGTGAATTTTTGAGTGGCCCCCAGTCCCACAACAGAAGGTATTTTAACCCATTTTTAAATTTGAACAAAGAATCTCAACTGTGTGGTTGTCACAGTTTGAATGTGATTTGTCCCCCACAGATTGGCCTGTGTTTGAATTCTTAGTTGTTTGAGAAGGACTTGGCAACTTTGGAAAGTAGGACCTTGCTGGAGGAAGGGGTGTCATGTGTCACAGGGGGTGGGCCTTGAAATTTATTAGTGCCACACTTCTTTTGAATGGAGTCTGCTCTTGCGGTTTTACATCTCTCAGTTTCCATGTCACTAGTAACCTAAGCCACCTCCAACTTCTAACAGCCAGCCATGCCTTTTTTGCCATAATGAACTCTATCTCCCCTCTGGAACCATCAGCTGAATAAATCTCCTTTTCTTCCTAAATCAGTTGAGTTTAAGTGGTGTCTCACAGCAGCAAAGAAGAATAACTAGTACAGAAATTGGTACCAGAAAAGTGGGGTGTTGTTGTGAAACTATGAACCAGGCACTAGAGAGTGAAATGTGAAGCTGAGAGAAGTTGTTACCAAGAAGTAGGGAAGTATGGACATTGCTTTGATGAAGCTGTTATGCCTTTGGAATTGTTTTTTGGGAAAAATATGGAAAACTTTGAGACTTTGCATTGGAAAAGTCTTTGTGTCTTGGAGACAGGGCCAAACAGCTCATTCTAATGAGATCTTGGAAGAGAGTGATGCTGTTAGAGACATGAACAGTGAAAATCCAGTTTGTGGTATTCCAGAGAGGACATAGACTGTACTGGAAATTGTACTGCGGTGAGTGGAGGGCTGCTTTGTCTGAGAGTTTAGTAAAGTATCATCCTCATCCTGAAAGCTTACTGTTGCAGTTTGCCTGCCTGGTTGCTGATAAATGACCATCAAACAAGTAAGGGAACAAGGGTTTATTCTCGCTTATGATTCCTGGTTACAGTTCTCAGTCCATCTTGAAGGGAGAGCACGCACCAACACCAAGGCCGAGGGAACACCATCACCACATAACAGCTGAAAGAGGGACGATCCTTACTTGCAAGACCAGCATGTCTGGCCAAGTGTACACAAGGATGCCAACCCTCTCAACCAGCTCTCTGTGATTTATCCAGGGCCTAATTGCACCCACCATGAGCTGGGTCTTCCCCATCAGCTAGACAATCTCCTGCAGGTTTGCTCTGGGCTTAACTCAACTATCAACTCTCTATGACTATGCCCAGAGCTCAAACCCTCAACAATCCAGTTGACACCTGTGCTTAATAATGACACTTGCCTTTGAGTGCATGGCGGAGGAAGTTTCAAGGCAATGTCATCTTGACAGTATGATACGGCTACCTTTTGGCAGTCTTTTTCAGAGTTATGATTAAAAAAAATCAAGGAATCAGGCAGAAAGTGATGATAATTGTGAGGTTTAAAGAGAAAAATGTGATGATAAACTTAGATTGAACCTAGAGGAAGCAGAAAACAAAATAGCAGTTACAGTTAAAGAGATTGGAGGGTGCACCCAGAGGGCAAATTCCTTAGGGAAGGATCCAACCCATAAGAATGAAAATTCTTTTGAAAGGGAAGAGCTGAAAGTCAGAGTACTAAAGGAATTGCCTGCTCCTCTAAAGCAAAGGCCTAAAAGATTTTTCCCAAGGTTAGCACTGAGAAACTGAATCAGTTGTGAATCAAGGGGGAAGATCTCCAACTGGAGGTTATAGCAGAACATGGAAAAGTCTTCCATGTGGACCTAGTTTTACAGGCATTAAAGATGAAGGAGAATATGGATCTCTTCTTCCAGGTTTCAGAGAATGGCTGAATCCATGCAGTATGTGGTAGGATAGGAAAAACTGCAGTGAGGTCTAGGAAGGACATTTTGTGCTATGAAGTTGAAACATGGCTTGCCATTGAGAAATAAAGATGTTAGAGATGCCAGAGCTAATGTGGGACATCTGCCAAGGAAAGCTATTCATCATGGTAAAAGCCAACCCAAAAGAGTAGAGGTAAAGGATCCAGCCTAAAACAGTGATGTGTTCTATAGGCAACTACACTGGAGGAGTGGAACTGAAGCCCTTTGGAACTGAGGTGATTTCAACAAGCAGTTCATCTGTGTACTTGGAACTAGAGGATTTGAACTCCATTCTACTGATTTTTGGTTGTGTTATAGACTGACCTTAACTGTATATGCTGCCCATTCCTCACTTTTGGAATGGAAATTTTTATTCTGTGCCATTGCATGTTAGAAGTATTTAACTTGTCTCTTGAAGTCACAGGAGGTTTTGAACTTTGGATTTTGGGACAGTGTTGGGACTACTTTAAAAGTCTGATAGACTTTTAAAGTTGGACATAGTATGATTTGCATAATGAGATGACAATGAATCTCTGGGGATCAGGGGTGTCATGGTTTGAATGTGATTTGTTCCCCACAGGCTTATGTGCTTAAATCTTAGTCATTTGGGCAGATCATGGCAACTTTGAGAAGTGGAATCTTGCTAGAGGAAGGCATGCTACAGGGGTCAGCTTCAAAGTTGGTTAGTTCCCACCCTACTTTTGAGAGGAGACTGCTCTTTCAGTTTGAAGTTTTGCAGAACTTCTCAGTCTCCATGATGGATATGACCTAAGCCACCTTCAACTTCTGCCAGCCAGCCATTCCTTTTTCACCATAATGGACTATATCTCCCCTCTGAAACTGTAAGCTGAATGAATCTCCCTTTCTCCTTTAAGTTGCCTAAGTTTGAGTAGTGTCTCAGAGAAGCAGAGAAAGAATAACTGTTATGGTGGTCTAACAATAAAAATATGCTTGTGGGTTCAAATAACTACTACAGAAGTATTTGGTGAAGCCTGTATGTATGCTCCTAGTGAGTCCTGAGTTAGCTCTCTGTAAAATATTGCATAAGAACATGCAGTATTTGTTGATCATTTCTCTACTTGTAAGTTTTAGATGGTCACTCAAACTAAACTCTTTGCTATAATTAAGGACACTTTTGGCTCTCAAAAATTATGTTCCTATTTGTAATAATTACTTTCAATGACAAATTAGAGAGCCATTGCTTAATTTCTTTAAAAATAATACTTGTTCTGAAATTTTGGAGAATGCATGTTTTGTGGGAAAAAAATTACCTTTCTTTTTAATCTGAGGCTCCTGAACACTGTGAGAGTCCTTTGCAAATAGTGTTTATATCCCATGATTTTGCTTATTTAGATTCTTGTCAAGTGTAAAATTACACTCTGGCAGTGTGTGACCAGAGTTATTTCTCCACAAATGTTCTTCTTACACTTAAATTTAAAGTTTTATTTTGGCATGCCTTTTTTTTTTCCCTCTGCAATCAGATAAAGAATGCATGAGCTTCTTGAGAAATGTTTCAAGAATTGATACTAGTTCTCAACTACTTGTAAAGTCAGGTCATAAAAGAAGTCTATAGGATGAGCCACGTTGCAGGACTGAACTGGAGATGTGACTCGCTTGGTAGAGCACTTGCCTGGCATGGATGACGCTCTGGATTCAGTTTCCAACACAGCATAAAGTCAGGCATAGTGGCAACATCCACTTTTCCATCCATCATGTGTCTACCTGTTATCTATCCCAAAAAGGAGTAGTGGACCCTCTTCTCTAACTTGTAGCAGAATCTAGCCCAATTATATGAATATAAACCTACTTTAAAAGAAAAACAGTGTTCTACTTCTATTCTCCCAAATAGATACTCTTGCTCTCAGTTCATCCTCATCTTGTGAATTCTGCACTCCAATGTCAGGGACTTTTTGGAAGCTGAAGTCAATCTGTCTCTCCTCAATCTGCACATGGTTGTATTAGTTGAAGCTAATCAGCTTTTAACAACTCTGCAGTACCAATTATATTCTTGTTTTAAATTCTATTGTGCTTTGTTCAGGGTGATTGAAGAAAATCTTTTTTAATTGTTTGGTTTTAAGTGAAAGAAAATTAGCTTCAACAAATTTAGACAACCAAAACAGGCAAGGGAATTTATTGGCTCATAGAAACTAAGTATTAAATAATCAGGGTAGATCTGAATACATAGGGGCATTGGATCAACAGAGAAGCTTGAACAGGATTCTCTTCCTCTCCCTCCCCCTCCCTTTACCCTTCTCCCTTTCCCTCCCCCTCACTCTTGTCTTTTTTCTGTACACCCCTAGCTCCTTCCATTCCTTGCCATGATGCATTCTTTTCCATCCTTTTTTCTAGGTGGATCGTTTAATTCTCTTTTACAGAAAACTGACTGTTTGGGGTACAGTAAATTGGGAAGGTAGACTAAGAAGTGATTTGGTTACCTTGCTCATATTGTAGCTTCTGTGAGTCCCAAAAGGGGCTACATGTCTTCCTACCTGGGGATTAAAGTCACTCAGGAAAGTGCTTCTCATGAGACAGTCTGAATGAGATGCCTATGCCTGCAGCAATCGAAGTGCTGACCACAGCGCTGTCTTGTAAACCCTTGCCTCTTTCATGGGAACCACAGGATGGACTGGGCTGGGAGAAGCCTGGGAGAGAAGTTTCAGAAAGAGGATAGGAACAAGGATACTTAGCATTTATGAAAGAGTAAATAGGCCACACTCACTAGAGAATTCCAATGATATCGTGTGGGCAGAATCTTTTTAAAAAATTTTCTAATTTTACAAGCATATTTTGTATTCATCCTAGCTTCCCTCTCTTCCCCCCTCCCTTCCATACTTTCCCTTCCCTTCTCCAATCCCTCCCACTCCCTCCCACCCTCCTACCCTTATGCTTCTATGGACCCAGGGTTCACTCTGGCTTGTCACTTCTGTGGGGCTCAGGTTTCCATGGTATGTCAAGTTATCTCTCTTCAGGCCACACCACTGATACGGGCGTTTCCCTTCACTCATCCAGCTTTAGACCCAAAGGTTTCCAGTGTTCCCATCTTTTTTCTGTTCATAGGTAGTCTATGGGGACATGTTGGTATGTCAGTTATTATGCAGGTCTGGGAAGGACAAGTCCTACTGAGCAAGCTCCCAGATATAGCCACAGCAGTCCTTCCTTGAATGAAATGTCCTGTCTAACTGTGAACCTTCCCTCCTTTGAATTTTTACAACCAATCATAATTCAGAGTATCAGCGATTCAGCAGGCCTCACCCAGGGTCAGGCTGACCTAATCTCTCCCCATCCCAAAGCTTTTGGGGCCTCACAGGGGAGCAGGTGATGAGATTGGTAAAAATACTTTTTATTCTTATTGGAACATTTATAAGCTGGTATACACAGATGCTTACTGTCCTGTGCTCACTCCCAAAGTTATATTTTAAAGATAGGGAAATAGGCTTGTGTGTGTGTGTGTGTGTGTGTGTGTGTGTGTGTGTGTGTGTACATAATGATGATTCAGGTGTGCTTTTTTGGGGTTCTATGAAGCATTATCTCATAAGATCCAACATTTTCTTCATTGATTTGTTCATTGTTTGGCTGATCTTGATTCCACAGGAAAGTTTAGAGGGGTATAAGTAGAACACAGCCAGTGCTGTACCCAAGCCACAGTTTAGGCCACAAAATCAAACCATTATCCTAAACTTAGCCCACAGATATTTCATAAAACTGAAACTAGGGGGTTGCTTTACATTTTTTTCATACTTAAACTAAGGTTATATAAGCATTGTGCAGCCCATGGCTCATCCAAATAATGGATAAAGAAAAACTGCAAACAACTTTCAGGAATGTCCTCTGCTATAAATTAATAGAAAATATGGAATTTATTTTTGCAGTTGATGGGTAAATTTTACAATGAATTAAAGATTTAAAACTATTTAAAATACAAAACTAAAAAATGAAAAGAGAAATAAAGGGAAAAAAAGCTACTAGCATTATTGACTGCTTGGGGAAGAGTCACCTTTCTTAATTGGTGTGGTTACAGGTAAGTGATTCAGGATCCAGTGGATGGCTCCACAGCTATGCACAGGCAGGTAGCATTCACTGTACTCAGTGAATTACAAGAAAATAATAATTATATTCTTTCAATAGAAGAGGATGCAGCAGTGGAGGGAGAGCTGGGGTTCTTAAGGGAATAAGAGATGGGTATAATCAAAGTACATCGTGCACATGTACAAAATAGTCAAAGAATCAATACAAAAATTTAAAAGAAAAAAGGAACTAAAGTAATTCTGACTGAAGCTACACTGACTTTGGTAATTAAACTGAACAGCAAGATTAATTTTCTCTCTTTCCTCCAACTATGTTCTTTTTAGATGACTCAGACAGTCTACAGTGATAGGCAGGGAAACATTATGAACTGGAAGACAATTTGACGATAATTCAACTATGTGAGCCATGCATTCTTCTGAGGGCCTAAGGTGCTAGCCACAGTACTGGATGTTGGGGTTAGTGTTGAATGCTCAGAGAAAATACCAGTCTTCATGAAAACTATTATAGTCTCTTCTTTTATCTGTAAAACTCTGTTGTTTGACATTTCATTTGGCTTGATTTGATTAGGTCATCACACACTGCTTCCCATGTATACATTATCCTATACCAATTAACATTCAGTGGGTCCTGGGGCATGGAAAACATGTCTAGGTTCCTGGTTACTGCTTCTGATTCAATATTTCCTTGAAAGGAATCACCATTTCTTAGCTGCAAGATTCTTTTATCTAATGCTCCTTAAGTTGGATTGTTAGGGCCCAACTATGACGACTTTGTTATTCAAATTTAAAAGTCATTTTAGTGGCTTCAAATTGAGCTGCCCAAATTTCCTCTCTAATCCCAATTAAATTTTAGTGACAAAGAAAATGTTTTGAGAGTTTCATAAACTGTGAAACAGAATCCTAGGATCACATTCATTTTTGGTTCTATTTATTATGTTTCCAATCAGCTGAGGAATTTTTGACCTATGCTTCCTCCCAAACTTTAAAAAAAATTATTATTTAGGTTGATTAGCTTAAGAACATAGGTTTCCATAGGTTTTTCATACACTGTTGGCTTTGGTTAACCTTCCCTCTTCCTTTTCCCCTTTAAACCTTTCAATCCCCCATATTTTCTCCCTCTGTTTTCATGTGGCAAGTATTCTACTTTCCCCCAAACTTTTGACCTGAATGTTTGAGAACTGTAGATCCACCTTTTGCCTACATTTCACAACCATCTGCTTTCCAGAACATTGAGCATCGTGAATTGTTCACTGCTTTCTGCCTCTGCTGTCACAGCGAAGCCACTCCTCACTGGAATTATGCTTTTTCTTCCCTGGAACGCAGATCTCCTAATCCATCTCATCCATGCAAGAGTTTAACTGTGCAGGCAGAAGAAGCCATGTGGCTCAGTCAATGGAATTCCATAAGGACAGTGTAGCTGTGGCTCTATCCACCAGCTAGCATGTGCTTTTATTTGGATGGGGGGGAGTGCAGTCAGTGAATACTGCTTTCAGAAGTGCAGTGTGAGCTTATTTTGAGTAGTGTGGAAGATGAGTTAGGGTTACTTAGAAAGAGATGCTGGTGAAGAGAGGAAAGATTGAGGGCACGACCAGGCTGGAAGGTTCTCTGGGGTAGAGTTCTACCGTTTGTCTCACAAGAGACTGTCTGCTCCATGGATTCTTCTAGAGCAGGGAGCTAATAAGGTCGCTTCCAAAATACAAAATAGAGTGTTCAGAAAAGAGAAAATGGAGTAAAGTAATACCTGCCTGATTGCATTTTTTTTTTTAGGTTTTGCAACTTGCATAGACAAAGAAGAGCAAAAATTTGGAAATTTCCCAAGAATCCTTTTTGTTCGTACTTGCTAGCACACCTGAGTAAAATCCAATCTTAAGAATGATCTCATCTAAATTTACAGGTGGCTTCAGGGAGAAATTCATGTCAGAATGCTTGAGGACAAGTCAAGTAGAATACATGCTTTGTGAAAATACCCCAGAAAATTTTGATAGTGATGAGCTTTAATGAAACAATGGGTGTTCCGAGAGAAAGGCCCTAGGCCTTTGAGGCCCACCTGTGTTAATTCTGGAAACAAAAGTAAAAGATTTTATCTTTTAGCTTCATTGTTATGCTTCATTTTAAGGATTGTCCTTAGAAATGTTCTTCATTGTCATTCAATAGAAACCAACTCTGTCATAGCATTTTTACAGGCTATACAGCCAAGATTGTTATCAAGCTGTAAATTTATCTTATGCTATTTAATTTATTACCTCAATTTTGGAAATGAATATTAAAAGTAGTAAGCTTATATCTTCATATTAATTTTCCATTGTGTGTAACAGATTTGATATGCATTACATTGAACTCCTGCACTCTCTCTACCAGCCCAGGAACTTTCCCTCTTGACGTTACAATTTCATTTCTTTACTTGCCCAAACCCTGACCTTTGAGTCATTCTTTTCTCTCCTTCTCCCTTATCTTTTCCTCCCTTTCTCTCTCTTCCTCTCTTCTCCTTTCATCTGTTGTCATCACCACTGTTTCTTTCTTCTCTCTTCTCCTATCTTCCTCCTTTCTCTTCCCCTTCCTTCTCTTCCTCTCCTTTCTTCTCTATTCCTTTCCCTTTCTTTTCCTTCATTTTCCTCCATTTTCTTTCCCTCCCTTCCCCTTTTCTCTTCTCTTCTCTTCTCTCTCTCTCTTTCTCTCTCTCTCTCTCTTCCTCTCTCTTTCTGCTTTTTCAATGTAGGGTCTTGATATATAGTTCTGGTTGACTTAGAAGTTGTATTTATTCCAAACTGGTCTCCAATTTACAGAGTCTCCCGCCTATGCTTTCCAAGTGTTCAAATTACAGGCATGCACCACCATGCTACCTTTTCTCTTTACATAACAACATTTGAACTTAGTGTATTCCACTGATCCATCTTCAAAATAAATCCAGAATCCAACTGTTTCCCATTCTTTTTGCAGCCACTTTCCTGGTCCAAGCAACTGTAATCTATATTCTACCCTGTTGTAATAGCTTTCTTTTGATTTTGCTTCCTTCTTACTCCATATATTCTAGTCTGGACATGAAGGTACCTTTCAAAAACCTCTATTTTAAAAACTTCTTAATAGCTTCTCATTTCTTCCACAGCAAAAATCCTTTGAAGGCTTGCATAGCCATCCTGTTTACATCTCACCTTCCTCACCTGTTTACAGCTTCGATCTCACCTAGTATTTGCTGGCCTTTACCTCCCTTTCTTTTCTTCATCCTGACCTCTGAGTCATTTCTGTTCCTGATCCCATAGAACTCAGTCCCAGAGCAATGATGCCTAAAGCTAACAGAGTACACTCATGACTCCTTCAAAGCTTTTTGTTGAAGATGCATGCTTTAGTGGCATAAAGGCCAGCTGCATAGGCAAAGGAGAGAAAAAAAAGACAAGATGGGGGATACTAATGTAACTGAAAGGAAGAGAATGGAGTCATAAACACTGATAAAAAAATCATGTCTTAATGTACCTCATGCTTTCTATTTCTTAGCCTTTCTTGTCATTTAAACTAGAAACCTAATGAGTATCTTTCTTTACTAACTCAAAGAGAGATAGGAATTTGAGGCTTTTAGCAGGTGGCATTTCCTAGCTTCCTATGCACACACCAAGATATAATTCTAAGGCATCCGACTGAAGATGCCAGGGTGACCACTTCTGAGCAACTCTGGTTAACTTTGGCAGATAACTGCTCTCATTATGAACATGCTTAACCTGTGTGAATAGCTGAAGAAGATAATGAATTTCAAGTACTTAAAAGCTGACCAGGAAACAGAATACTGAAATGACACCCCCAAAACATGCATGTTCTGTAAAGTTCGCAATAAAAAACATTGGTAAAATTTTCCGAGGATGCTTGAATTTTTTCCATCAAAGTAATCATTTCTGTTTTAAGTAAGCATTATACATTTCTTTCATTAAAAAAAAATGATCACAAGAACCATCCTCAGTGACTTCTCAGCAGAGATACAGGATAAATATCAAGTTTCTAGCGATGATTTGAATGTGTTGATCTGCTGAGGACTGAAGAAAGGAACTCTAACTTTCTGGAAACATCCATAGAAAGAGTCAGGAAAGAGAGACCAAAAGGAAAATAGATTGAATGGCATTGTTGTCCTAAGAACTCAATGCCAGCAATTGAGCATCTTTGTGAATGACATGGTATGGTATAGACAGCAGAGAGACAATGCAGCATTACTGGTGGTAAGCATTAATTTAATTTATTGTCAAAAAATTTGTTCATAAGATAATGATCATACATATTTGAAGTATAACATGGTACAAAAGGATTTTAATTGTAGATGTCTGTCATTTCTACCTCCCATTCCAAATCCACTTTACTTTTTTGATCCTCAGAGAAACCATCTTTTGACATGCTTTCTTTCACAGTTTTGTACATTTATATGATAGGTTTTAATTAATAATTTTGCATTGTTGTCAGCCTCTTGCCATGTCTCACAATTCAACACAGATACTTGCTTATATTGCAAAGTTTTTGGATTTTCTTAGTGTTCTTTTTGTGTGTGTGTGTATGTGTACATAAGAGGACACTTTAGTGTGTGTGCCTATGGAAGCCCAAGGGTGACATCAGGAACCATCATGGATTGCTCTACTTTTATACTACTTTACTGTGGGGTTTCCTAGTCTGTGCCTTCCAGGGCAGGAATCACAGAGTATCCATATATTTACCTAGTACTTTTACCTAGGATCTGGAACCTGAACTTAGGTCCTTTTGCATGTGGAGAAAAGACTTTATTTATCCTCTGGGCCATCTCCTCAGTTCCTGTCATTTTTTGCTTTAACCAGCTCTAAACATTGTTTCCTAACTCTAATTCCTGAACCTTCCACATGTTCAGTCATCATGCATGTACAATTATATTGTCAAATTGATCACATTTTATTTTGCTATATCAACAAATTCTTGTACTTTTCCAGGAAGTTGCTCATGTTCTATGTGATGCCTTTGGAGGACTTTCCTGTATTAAGAACTGTTCTAAGTATCTTGAGTTAAATAACTCGATTAAGATTCATAAGAAGATTATAAATGGGTAACTATGATTTGCATGTTACAGAAATGAAATTCATTAATGGTAATTAGCTAAATTTCTGCATTTGCATAGCCAGAAAGGTTTTCAGATCCTGTATTGTTAACAATTGGATGGTATTCCCTTTAAGTTGCCCATTAAAGTTGAAAATCCTTGATTTTATATTCTAATGACAGTGTAACAGTATTTACTACAGAGATAAGTGAAGTATTGTCATTAGCTTTAATTTTTGTCTTTTTTTTAAGAGCTTCTAAATGCTTCTTTCAGAGTGCCCATATTTTCTGCCTCCTAACATTTTCTTTTTTAAATCCTCAAGGTCCCTGCCTTTAGAAGCATTGCACACGTGGCTGCTGTGTTCCATGTGTGTCAAATGGTATCAGAGAGGAGTTGAGACTACTTCTACATTCAGTGTTCTGACCTGTGGATAGCTGTACGATTAATAGCCTGACATACTACACTACCTCCCAAAACTCTGAGTTTCATATTTTTGTGTACTCATAACGTGAAGGCCTCTTATGGGTTAGTCTCCATGTGCACATAATGTGGACGGCCTCCCTGGGTTGGAGCTCCATGTGCCCACAACTTGGATGACCCCCTATGGGCGGGGTCTCTGTGTGCCCACAATGAGGATGGTTTCCTGTGGGCCAGACCTCCATGTGCTCAGGAAGTGGTTAGCCTACCCTTGGCCAGGGCTCCATGTGCTCACAATGTGGATTGTCTCCTGTGGGTCCTGGGCTCCGTGTGCTCACACCATGAACTTAGTCTCATAGAAGATGGACAAAACTGCTCTTCTTCAGCTTTATCCTGTGTTCTTAGCCATGCAGAACTGTGAGCTCAATCATAACTATCTACATCCTTAATGTACCTTCTTTTATGGCTTACACATTGTTTTATATTATGCAATTTAAAAAATTAAAATATAAATGCAGGAGGAAGACATGCTAGGGAAATGTCCAGGGAAAGCAGGAGGGGCAAAGGGGTAGCTATGATCAAAATGCATTGTCAACATGTATGAGATTGTAAAAGAGTAAAATTAAAAACAAAATTAATTTAAAAAAATCCTTTGGATCATCTAAATAACTTTTTTTTCTTAGAATACTTAAGCAATGCTGTGTTGTTAAAGTGCTTTTAAACTCAGGGAAGCATATATTTCTTAATGTTGATCATGTACTTGATAAAATCTAAACCATTGTTTTTGTGAATAAATTTAATAATACTTTCCTCTAAGATGCTATTATAAATATGCATTTTTAAGTGTGTGAGTTTTGCAAACTTCCACTTTGATAATGACTGCAATCTCTTGGTTAGAATGTTGTAAGTTCCTACCACTATTCACTTTTAAGTAAAGCTGCTCTTCCCCAGATGATAAAATTTCCCACTGAAAGAGAATTCTGAAATTCTGATGTGTGTTGCTTGGTAAGGTGTACTGAAACACAAAATCTTCAGCCTCTGCCTGGGAAATTTAAGATTCAAACTGAGGAAAATAAAGCTGACAGGTGTCTGTCTTATTTTTGAAATAGATTGGCTCCTCTTCTGAGTATCTGCCCCCCAGAAAGACTGTTAATGCTTTATTAAAGACTGAATTGGAGCCCAAAACTCTGCATTGAGTTTTCCAAATTATTTTAATGCAGACAGTAGTACTGAGAACTATATTCTAAAACATGAAGGAACAAGAGGTAAATTAATTAATAAATTGAACCTTCTGAAATGCTGTAAGAGAAACTAGAACAGAGAAAAATCAATGTCAAAAATGGCTAAAGTACTTGTGCTCTGTTAGGGTAAAACAGATAATAACTCTTCACATTAAATGTAAATAAACCAAAAGGATATGATTGTTTATTTCATTATTTAAAAAAAGACTTCATTCACTTAGGTAAAGAAGATGTAACTACTAAAATGACAGAGTTTAAAATGATAATTTTTTTTGATGAACATAATACTTGTTTTTCAGAACAATGTACCTCGTATTTAATGGATCAATTTGTTTCTTTCAAATTCAAGAGGTATGTAGCCTTGGTCTGAACTTTAAAAATAAATAGTAGTTTTCATTCTTGTCTTTTTCACTTCTGTGACACCCTATGTATTAATTAGGTTTGTGTGTCAGAGCAAGCTCCAAACTTACAGTGTGAACAAAATACATGTTAGAACTGGAAGACATTCTCTGCTGTCAACCATTTCACAAGGAAAGATTTCCAAAGGGGGCTACGTGGTTGAATACAAATATTCAAATCAAAGCATGATTACATTCAAGCTATTTTATTCACTTTAAAAAATTGCTATTTTTCACTGTTATAAATGCAGACAGGCAGAAACCTGAAGATTCAAACTGAGTTAAGTAAAAGTGACAGAACTCTTTTGTGAGATTTTTGAAGCATATTGGCTCCTCCTCCTCTGGTGTCTAATCCCCAGACAGGCTGTTATGATTGCTTTGCAGATATTAATTTCTGCAGGGAAGTTATTCACTCTGATTGAAAGGTCTAATGTGATCCGTCCCCAAATACCCATGGCTAGATGCCAAATGAAATTTCCCCTAAATATGAATGTCTTGCCTGTCTCTGCAATCCCAGACAAGGGTTGTTTCAAATACATACCCCTCCCATTTTGTCCCTTGCTAGTAGACCAAAAGTCTTTGTCTTCTTTCCCCCCTAGCTTTTTCTAGCTTGCATTTCTTGCAGTAACTATTGCAGTTTGCAGTAACTATTTAATGGCTCAAATGTAGTCTCAAAGACTTTGTAGACATAGAAAATTCTTCATTTTCAAGTTACTCGTGCAAAATAAAAGGAGAGGACTGAAATGTGGAGAGATGTCCTTAGAGAAGATCTGGAAGGAAGAGAGTTAACAAATATTTTACTCTTAGTTTGAAAAAGGTCTAAGGTTTACTCCTTTCATTTATCTTTTGATTTGATTTTTAAAATTATGTTGTGACATAGCAAATGAAAATAGACTAAAACCAAGTAAAGAAAAGGACAAAAATTCACATATATGTTATAGAGTGATGTGAGCATGCTGGGTTTTTAATCCAACATACAGTTTATCAAAAGGACATTCATTTTATTCATTCAAATGGCCTTTACTAAGTGCTCACTATGATAGATACTGAATTAAAATGTCTATTAAAGTGAATTAAAGTTCAACTGAATGCTATATTCATATCACCCAAACTTAGAAAAGAATATAATTTTAATTCATACATGCCACCTGAATCTATTCATCTTATCATACAGTAAAAAAAAAAAACAGGATTATTCCGTGTTTTCAAAATCTATTAGAACCTTTGATTACCTGATCAGTCTTCACATTACTATATACGTGTGACTTATCCTGTTTCTTGCTATTTGCTGTCCAGTCACAGTCCACCAGGTCCAGAGTATCTTGTAACATAAAAGAGAAGGTGGTCCATTTGCATGTCTAAATTGTTATTCTGTTTGTACAAAATAAGCTCTCACTCCAAACCCTGTAACTGACCCTGAGCTCTGGCCAACATTGTCATTTTGTTTGTACAAAATAACCTCTCACCACAAACTCTAGGACTGTGTAACTATAGAAACCTGTTTATGTCAGTCACATTTTTCTTTCATCTAGTAACCCATCTGCCTTAAAGGATTTTTGCTCGGTGGTCATCCTGAGTGGTGTCTCACTTACTCTCATGAGGGAGATCATAACATTATGATTATGTCTGTTTTCAAGTGGAGTACTTTACTTAATATGCAGCAATAATATTGTGTCCTATTTTTCCATAGGACTGTCAACATTATAAAGGTATAATATTGATATAGAAGTGAAAACTACTGATAATTACCGTGTATTTGGTTTTAATGACGATAGAAAATAAGTCAAACTGTCACTGTGGAGTTATAATTATGAACATATTTGTAAAGACATAGATCTCATTGACCCTTTGAGTGAACTTCTGGGGCTGGGAATTATAATATGCAGTTTCATTGCAGAGTAGTGAAAGCAGGCATCTACTAGAGTTGAAATGGAGAGAAATAGAGGAAGTAATCAAACCTCCAAGAACAGACTTTATAGTGTCAAATAAATAATTCAATAGCCTCATCTATTGATACTAAAAAGCTGGGGAACTTTGCTTTTTTTGTGTGATACCCATAAACCACAGAGGCAACATTCTAATTTTCTGCTGCCAGTCTAGAATTGTAGACTTCATATTTACAAAGGAAGATTAACTATTACATAGGATATTGACTCCTAATTGGATGTTCCTTCTGTTACATTATAATGTTTTGATCTTCAACAAGAGATACCTTGTTGAAAGAATTTTTACAGGACACAGAGGCAAACATAAGATCTAATGTGTAATACAAATGTGAGCGGCTATCACAACAGTAAAGTATCAGCAGAGAAACAAGGACACCAGGGCAAGTGGAGCCTCAAAGCCGAGAAAAGTAAGTCCTCTCTAATTTTTCCTATTCTGCCCCTAACTAAGATATACTTACAACATCCACTTCAGATGCTGTTCTGAAGGTACAAGCAACACTTGAATAGTAGTTAGAAATTCACAAAGTTACTACTTTTCTTTGTAGCTCCTATTCCATTCAAAACCAAGAGCAGTTGAAATCCTTGATTTCTGGGCTCAACCACAGCTCATTGATTCAAGTTGTTGTCACACAAATAAAAGGTCTAGAGTTTGTATTCCCAGACGGGACATAAAATTCCTATGGGTATGCCCCCCCAATAATTCTATCCCCAGCAAGAGGCTAGCCAAACTAACCCCATCAGCAAGTAGAAGAGTAATTGAAAATGTCCATGATACCAATCTTGGGCCTCCACAAGTATACACGTGATTCACCTGTGGATCCTCCTGATCCACCATACAATCTGATATACACATGGAAAAATCCTGTCTGATAAAAAACAGCTAGAAAAATATAGAAAAGTTTGTTTTAGGGGCTGGAGAGGTGGCTCAGGGGTTAAGCCTCCGCCTTGCAGGCGGAAGGTCCTGAGTTCAGATCCCAGATCCCACGTATAGACGCCAGGCGAAAGCGGGGGCGGCCTGCGCTTCTGGTCCTGGTAGGGCGGAGCCTGTGAATCCCGGGGCAGAAGGAGGTGGAGGAGTCCATGGTGGTTCACAAATTCGTCCGTGGTTCTGCACACACACACACACACACACACACACACACACACACACACGAGCATGCGCGAACACACGCACATGCGCACAGTTGAATAAATAATAAAATTTAAAAAAAAAAAAAGAAAAGTTTGTTTTAGTCTTGTCTTAAATTATTTAAATATTATTGTTGCAGATTCATCAGTTTGCTGTATCTCCATGAGGTCCTTAGAATAAAAGACAAAGGGGCACTCTTAAGAAGCAGACCTTGTGAACATCAGCTAAAATGGTTCACTGCATACACACCATACAAATATGCAACCTATTTTCTTTCCTTCACACCTTTCCTGAAAATTTCTGCAATTTTGATCGCTAATTATTACTTTTTTTAAAAATAATCAAATGGTATTTAACCTTAACAATAAGGTTTACATTTTTCTTGCTCAATTTTTTATCAGTGTTTCTCCCCCCCCAAGGTCTCTATTTTTATGTTCTAGAGATCAATATGTAAAAAATCTGTCTACCATTCAACTTTACTGATTGATCGATATTGCAAAGTATGCTTATATACTGATGAAATCAGCAAAATATCTTAATACTGATAGAAAAATGGATGAATTTGTTATATTTTCTATTCACATCTATAATGTTAAAGTATGTGTGCACTCATATAATATATAGAGATCTTCAAAGCTTTCAAAAATCTGTGCTATTTAGTAATACAATTCAAAGAATTGCCGTGAAAGAGAATAGCTTACAATAAGCATCATTACTTTATAACTAAACTGCAGTTGGCTAATCTAAAATGGTCAATCCGATCTAGGTATCTTGGCAGAGTCAGTTATGAGTCATCTCTGTATGGTCATGCACACATTCCTTATGTGTATTTGTGCTAATTTGGGGCTGACGAAATGGAGGCCCTCTGGATTTTGCTCTTCTCTGTGATGAGCAGTGTGGGAACAGTGATGCATTGAGTCTAGAGACTGCTGCTCTTCCTGCCTCTTCTCATGGCCTCAAGCCAACAAAATGGCGAAATCCAGCTTCAGTGTGGTAGAGAAACATAATCTGCTCTACTGAGCCAAACTACAAAGCCCCATGCAAAAGGTGTAGGGAATATATGAGGTGCAAAAATCAATTCAATGCACTTCAGTATGCTCTTGTGACTTGATTTTTCACAAACATTACAATTGAAAGGTCATCCTTTGGATCCAGAATATTCTTACTCATTTAGTTTTCATTACTCTATCAAATGTCATTGGAAAACACTCACTCATCAGATACTTCCTCAGAAAGGGCTTTTGTGACAATTTTTTATTGTAAAAACATGTCCCTGATGAGACATTCTCAGAGAGATTAGCACTTTATAATGACTGTTACTATAATTACTTAATGGCATGACATTATAACTTTCTGTCTTTTCCACTGGACAGTAAGTCTCATGAAAGAGGCAATCATGAGTAATTTGCTTATGGTGTCTTCAATGCCTTGCACAAAGAAGAGCAATGCATTTCTTGAATGAGGAATGTTCCTAAGTAATCCTTCCTAACCACCTATTTGCGATAGAATCATATAGCTAATCATGGGTAAAACTTGCAGAATTCAGAGGCAGAGACCCTGTCAAACAAAGTGGGAACATAGATTTGCTGTCCCACAGCACAGCAAAACAGGTTTGTTCTACCAGTTACTTTTTTTTTTTTTTTTTTTTTTTTAGTATATGTGCTGCCAAAGTATGCACATGTACCAGTTACTCTTATCTGCTGCTGTGAGACAAGACTTAAGACTTAAGCTTTCTCCTAGATGGAGAAAGGAGAGTTACTCAGTTTATGGTTCCAGACGGGAGATACAGTCCTTCATGGCAGAAAAGGCATTACTGGATGACAGTAGTTGGAAGAGACCTTTGTCACTGCAGACATCAAGGAGGTTGAGAGTTGCTGCTGTGAAGTCAAAATCGTACTTAATAACTGAAATTGGGCAGGGCTAACCAACCTTAAGGCCCACCTCCTGTCACATGCCTTCCTGTAGCAAGACTCCACCTCCTAAAGATGCCATGAGCTACCTTCCCAAACAGCTACAGATTCAAACACATGAGCTTGTGGGGGCAACTCACATTCAAACATATACTCTAGAGCCTTGTAGTCAGTAACAGACATTGACTTTCTCCTTTCTCTTAAAAGAATAATTAAGTGTGGTGTGATTCAAAGTTATTTTTCTGTAAGAGAGGTGATTGATAGAAGGTTCAGCAAAATCATAAGATTTTACTTAAAGTGAAGAATTAGCTTAATTATAAGTAATGTGGCAAAAGAAATATATCTAAAATTAATCTTTGCTAGAAGTGAAGCAAATCTTATTACATTTAATTTTAACCTTAGTTCTTTTTCTTCTCTCTCTCTTTCTTTCTCTCTCTCTCTCATACACACACAATTTGTAAATCAACTCCAGTTAGACTAATGACAAGTAAGATGAATTAATTATTGATATTAACACTTATATTTCCAAAGTGCTTATTTTCAAATACTGTTTTTCCCATGTTAGTTGGGAAGGCGTTACTTTTAAAATGAGGAAAACAGTAAAGACTAACTTAGCCCACCCCCACTCACTTACCTAGCACATCACATCAGGTTACCCCAACAGAGGACTAAGGGTCATAAATTCTACAAATTCAGTTGTGTCTTTTCAAGGGAGCCCAACTTCTTAGTGTGGTTCAGTGACTAGTATTTGTTTTTAATCTATTAAAAATTCTCTTATACTCATGGAGTTAATGAGTACTCTCTGAAGCCTTTGTAGACTTGTGAATCAGTCCCAATCACAGTAGTAGGGTAGGAGTTAAAGGATGGAAGAGGTCTTGTTTTGATTTCTTTTTCTCCTTCAATGTCAGCAAGGAAGAAAAACCAGAGTATTTTTCTTAGAAGTCAGTGTCCCCTGGAACATCTCTCCCCATATACTTAAAAGAAACTTGTTGGGAGGAAGAACAATAAGAGAAATAAAAGGAGGAGAGTATGTGGGGAGAGAAGCATGTGTGTGCCTTTGGGAATAGACACTGTGGGGGGAACTGTCAGTATTGCTCCAACTGCTGATGTGTTGTAATGCTTGACACTTCAGTGTAAGGGAAATTTCAGGAAAAACCAAGAAGAAAAAAACAGTAAGTAGAGAAATATGAGACTTCTCCATAGTAAACTTGCATGGCCAAGATCCCAGAACTTTCAGTCTTTTGAAGTCATTTCCAGACAGACCATGTTTATTGTTCATCATTTGTTTTTAACTTTTCTTCCTTAGGCATGCTTTCTAGAAGTTCAGAAAGACAGTTCACCATGTGAGGCTATGCCTGGTGTGACTTGTTATATATACACAGCAACTTGTAAGAATACAAGAGTTCTTGGAATTGGAGAAGGTGGTGGTTGGCTCTGTAGTTAAAGCCCTTGCCTCAAAAGCAAAGAGACCTTAGTTCAGACACCCTGTTGCAGTTCGCCTGCAACAGAATTTGGTACCTGGGAAGCAGGGTGTTGCTAATAGATCTGACTATGTGGCCTTTGTGGCTTTGAAAGGTTTTGCTGTACAAAATTTGAAATGTTTGAAAATTTCGACTTTGTGTGTTACCATTACTATTCTGTGGAGTTTGGTGGGTCATTTGGAAAATAGTGATGTCCAGAGAGTTGTGAATTGTTTTGGCCCAATTTGTGATGAGGGGAACAAGTACTTGAGTGGAGTTGAATTTAGAAATGATGGACTGGTTTCCTTGATGGAGGAAAGCTGTGTTAATGGCTGTGAAACTCTGGATGAGGAAAGGGCAGGCAGCAGAGTAGCTGCCACTGTTGGAGTTATGAATATCATTGAAGGAAACCTAGTGCTTTGCATTGGGATGGTGGAAGACATGAACACCACCATATGGCAATTCCATGGTTTGAGAACCAGGATTCCTCCAGGGGCTGAAAACCCAAGCTGAAGTCATTTCTTGCCCTTTGGAAGTTTCAGCTGCCTAGAAAGGGGCTTTTCCAGAGTCAGTGCACTAAAGTTGGTACAACCGTAGCTCAAGTGGACCAAGCTACATTTCAACCTTGCTTTGGAGTCTGGCACCATCCCCCAGGTGGTACTGGTTTTGGTGTACAATTATGGGGTTCATGGAAAGCAGCGGAAGCCTGGCACCAAGTCACAAGCCTGGCACAGAGTCGTGTTTGAGATGCCAGAACTGTGAGATGTATGCTGAGGATGGCTGTGAATGGAAATTTAGCCTAGTTCAGAGGAGCTCCACTTTTACAGCTTTGAGCTGCAAACAGGGACTGAGAATGCCTAGAATCTTTGAGCCACCTTGACTAAGTGATGAGCGACAGAAGATGTGGTATTTATTTTGCTGAACTTGATTCTAATTTGATATTTTCTTACTATGCCAAGATGCTTCTAATTTGATGTTTTATCTGTGTTGGAGTATTTAACTTATTTTGACTTGATAGAATCCTATAGTTAAAAGATTTGGGATATTTAAAGAAAGACCTTCAGTTCCAACATTTTATAATTGAACTTTTAATGACTGACATTTTAAATTGGATTATAAAAATTTTTAATTTTGGACTTTTAGAATTAATAAAATTAAATGTATTTATATTTTTAAGATAACTTTTAACACCTATAAGGACAAGAATTGAAGGTTACAGTTTAAAAGTGCTATGTTTTTTGTCAAGTTGACAGGGAGTTGAATCTCATCTTTAGACACAGGTATCAACTTGACCATTGAGGGTTTGAGCTCTGGACACATTTGTAGAAAATTGATGGTTGAGTTAAGTCCAGAGCAAACCTGCAGGAGATTGTCTAGCTGATGGGGAAGGTTCAGTCCATGGTGGGTGGGACTAGGCCCTGAACAGGTGAATAAAATACTGAGAGCTGGTTGAGAGAGTCAACATCCTTTTTTACACTTGGCCAGACATGTTGGTCTGGCAAGTAAGGATCTTCCCCTCTCTCACTTGTTGTATAGAGATAGTGTGACCAGTTCCCTCAGCCCTGGTGTTGGTGCGTGCTCTCCTATCAAGCTGGACTGAGAACTGTAACCAGTAATCATAAGAGAATAAATCCCTTGTTTCCGTAAGCTGTTTGATGGTCATTTATTGGCAACTATGCAGATGAACTGTAACACACCCCAATCCCACATAAAAATGACATGTGGGTGTGGTGGCCCACTTGTAACTCTGCCCTAGAAGTGGGAGCCTGGAAATCCTTAAGCCCTCTCTGGGGCTCATCATAACAGTTAGTTGGAAGAGTAATCAAGGTCAATTTCTGCTATCACCCTTGGGCTTCCACAAGTATGCATATACTTAAGTGCACTCAAGTACATACACCCATGTGCATACATCCACCTACATGCAAAAATGCCACACACGCATGCATACACTCCATAAATACATATACGAAAAAAATACTTAAGTAATCATGAAGCCACAGACAACCTCCTAATAGCTTCATACAGTATAAGGAGTTGTCAGATTAAAAGTCCAAGTGATATGGTCTGAGGGCAAAGAAGAAAACAATAAATGTGGATAGATGCTAAGCCAAGTGGAAAATAACAAGCAGGGGATAATAGTAGCAAAAAGTGACAAAAAGTAAAAAGTAACCAGCAGAGGTGAGGAGATCAATGGGATATGCACAGAAAATCAGCCAAGGGTCTGTAAGAAAATGCTGGATTCCTTTTTCCTCCATACAAGCAAGAGAAATTTGACACACATGAGGAACAGATCCTCCCAGCTCATCACAGGCCATTCTGTACTAACACTAACACCATCTAATCTTCATAGGCTCATGGTTTTGAAAACACTGCAAGGTGATTCACACAGATGACTCAGAAAAATAGCTAGAGTGAAGGACGACTAACAAGGATGCTGAAGCTAATATATCTCCTTTGTACATGTTTTGATCAACAAATTCTGGATCAGAGCTTAACTTTTCTTATTGTGACAAGTTATTTGATGGTTCTGCACTCACCCTGTTGATTCACCTAACACTGGAGTCCTATAGGCCTAAGCAAACTGGAAAAGGCAGAGAAAGAGAGGAGGGGACTCAGATACACAGTGCATTGGTTACTTTATGCCACTGTGGACAAAATATTTGACAGAAATAATTTAAGCGAGAAAGGGCTCATTAAGGTGCAGGGTTTCAGAGAAATTTCATTCCACAATAAGGGGAAATTCATGGTAGTGGGAGAGTATAGCAGCAGCTATTCACATTCTGGCTGATTAAGAGGCAGAAAGTGGGCTGGAAACAGTGACTGAGCTTTAACTTCAAAAATCTTCCCCTAATACCTACTTCTGCCAGTTCATATCTCAAAATGTTCCATCCCCCTCCTCCCCAAAATAAACATTATCACCAGTCACAACGTCATGAACATGAGCCATGGGGGACATTTGAAATTCAAACCAGAATGAAAGTTTGCACTGAGTCACTACAGAGATCCTTTCTCAGTCAACTTCTCTGTGTGTAAGTCAGTAGCCCTGGGCCCTGGGGAGAATATGGTGCCATGTGCTTGCTCACCATCTCCATCTGAGATGAGACTTTACAACTTAACTTGTAGGTTATAAGGTAATAAAACTGAAGGAAAGATAATCTGTACTTGAAGTAATCACAGGCTTTCCCTCCTAATACCAGTCTGCCCTGCCAACATGTCAGCCACTCTGGGATTCTTTTCCATTATGGAGCAAGTACTGTGTACCCTAACTTTCAGCTCCCTGTTTGCCCAGGACAGAGGTGGATTATTATTTAATGATGGGTGGATTCAAGCTAATTACTTTTGTTCAGTCTTCATTAAAGACAACTGAGAAAGAGATATTGTGTGTTACATTTGTCTTATGTAGGGAGTCCTAATGTGAGGTAACATAAGAATTTCTTTTCAGAGAAAATGACTCTGATATTGAGAAATCACAATTGATATACATACATATTTCCTTCTTGGAGTTTTTAAGCTAGAATACCTAAACTGTATTCCGATTGTGATTAAACAATCTCTGCAGTAATTACAGATACAACTTTACCTCTTTGGAGTGTCACCTGAGGTTCTGGTGTACAGAATTACATAGGAAACACACAAATTAGGAAATATATGTTAACAAGATAAAGTTCAAAATCCGACTCATGTCTGCAGTGCCTTCATCAATTCTCTGCCCTCACCTCTACTTGGCTCCAACACTAGCGGTTTTATGTTCTGAGCACATTTTATTCTTTAATGCCACTATATTTAAAATGGCTTGCCATCCTTTGGTATCCAAGGTAATGGGGTGTGGGAAGTTTGGTTCCACATCCACAGATGTAAAAAATCTGCAAGTCTTTGATGTAAAATGCTGATGTACTTTTTTGTTTGTCTATTTGCTAAATATTTTATCTATATATTTGAGACAGAGGGGGAACTTCATGGGTGGATCTCAGAAGACAACTTTTGCAAGTCAGTTTTCTCTTTCTACCATGTGGGCTTCAGGAAATCAAACTTAGGCTACCAGTTTTGTGAGCAGGCGCCTTACCCATTGAGCTATCTCACTGATCCCTACTGCATACTGTGTATGTACTCTGAGCATATGTTATATATATTTCAAATGAGATCTAGATTATTTGTGATACCTAGTTGTGGTGATTAATCTTGATTGTCGTCTAAGAGAGTACTAAGACACACTTCCGCCCATGAGGGCATTTCAGGAGATGACTATCATATAGAATAGCATTCTTGGGGAATAAATACTTGTCTTGGATATGAGCAGTCACAATCTAATTGACTAGGGGCTCAGGAGAAATAAAAGCAAAAATATAGAGCTAGTCAGCATGAACAATTTTTCCTGAGCAAAAGTATATGTTGCTGCAGCCATTGTCTATGGACATCAGACCCCAGCCTCTGCAGCTTGTCATCATAGACTCACTCTTTACTTAACTCTGTAGGGGTTTTCAGGATCTTCAGCCTGAAATTAAGACTATATTGTCAGTCCCTCTTCTGTAGCTTGTGGATTCTCTGACACTTCAGCATGCGAATTCCAACTGTTAAGGCCAAAAAAATCCATTCTCTAACATTCTATCAGTTTTATTCTCCTACAGAATCCTGGATAATACACTTAAACAATGTAAATGGCCTTCTGACTGTAGCAGTTATGGAACAATGAAAGGCTAGCACATGTTCAGTCCAGATATTTTTAAATGTTTTCACTCCATAGTTGGTTAAATCCAAGGATAAAGATACAGACAGATGAGTACATTTTATTTCCTTTGTCTAGAATGCCCTTTCTTGTCTCTCTGAAAAATCTATCTTTGCTTTTGAGAATTCAGTACAGAGATCATTTCCCACACTGTCTCTTCCCTTTACACAATCAGACAAGCTATATAGTCTCTGCTATCCTATAGTCATTCGTGTCCTCATCTGACGCATGTCTTATTATAGCGTGCAATGAATAAAATCAATAGCTCATTTTTCTGCCTCCTTGCAAGTCTGAGCTCCTTAAAAGTAAGGTTGCAGACATGCTAAGCTTTATCCACCAGCTCTGAGCTCACTGCATAACACTTCAGAGACGTTCTACGAGTAATGAAGTGGAAGGGTTTCTAAACTGCTTAGGTTATGAGGTCACAAGTGTCATTTTGTGTTTCCTGAATAACCTGGATGGTGCGCTTTTATTTTATCATTTTTATGCATGAGAGACTAAGTACTAGGAAACCAGTTCCACTAGTGGTTCCCTTTGCTTCAAATAACATGGAAAGGTCTGTTATAAAAACCTGTAATAAAGGGCCAATATTTTTTAGCTGAGATGCTTTAATGGAATCACAGGGTGAAGGAAAGGACTTTCTCTGTGCCAACAACTTAATATCTTCCTGTTCCAGCTGTCCTGCCAGGGATTGTAATTCAGAACCTGATCTCAAGCAGAGCAGGGAGGCCGGGGGGGGGGGGAGGGAGGAGAGGAGGGGGGAGACTGAGACTCTTCATAAAAATGGCTAAATGTCATTGCCAGCTATTTTGTGAGACGTGCTATGTCAGGAGCCATCTACACATAAAATAGACTTTCACTGAACCCCAAACATCTGCAGAGTCATGAGCACTCACAACACTTCTGTCTCCTGAGGGAGCCTTTTGAGCTTTGAGATGATTCTGGCAAGAAGAAATACAGACACTCATGATTTACCTTTGAGCACTTATAGAGATAGAGTGAATTGTTACTTAGGAAACCTGGTAACAGGGATGAGAAGTTCAGAAAGCGAAAATATTTTCTGTTAAAAAATGAGTATCAGAAAGGCTGATAAGAGGGAAAAAATGTAGGAACTCTGGGTTAATAAAATGTAGTGCATTGATAAGAAACTGAAAATCCTTTTTTTCACATTATAATCTTTGGAATATTTAATCTATTTTAATTCCTTAGGGTTTATAGAATTGTGACTGAGCAAAAGAAGCTATTCCCTTTGTTTCTTATTTTCCTACCCATGGGAGGAATATGTGTTTTAAT
This sequence comes from Typhlomys cinereus, assembly GCA_023101885.1. Taxonomy (NCBI): domain Eukaryota; kingdom Metazoa; phylum Chordata; class Mammalia; order Rodentia; family Platacanthomyidae; genus Typhlomys; species Typhlomys cinereus. Next base: position 6,188,609 of record JALPQD010000059.1, on the reverse strand, counting down.
TAATTGATGTAATTAGATACAATGGAATATCCATCAGTCTTTGTCCCTACCACATATGAATAAGAAGAGGTAGGAATCAGTGGTTACTGTTTATATGTACCAATTTTCTTTTGGAAGTATAAAACTATTATCACTATTAATTGCTGAAGAATCAAGAATAGAGGATTAGTGATTAATTGGAACTCTCCAGTAACATCAATATTATTATTTGAAATCTTAGTGCTTGACCAAAAAGAATGAGCAATAGAGATCCCATTAATTTTACCAAAAAGAAAATAAATGACTGCATGAACAGAAAGCAACAGGAGAGAGGCAATAATGTCAAAACACATATAATGACAAAAATTGAAGAGACCAAATTAAATAAAAGACTACAGAATTATGAAATACAGCAGCACAAAGCAAAGATCCAATTCTATTTAGAACAATGTGGGTAGAGGCAGAAGTCATTTCTACCACTGGAGATACACATTGAAATTAGTCAATAAGATACAAGACAGAAATGAGAAGGTGGGCAAGCAGGCAGATTGTTTGGGGGCTATATTAATCAAGTAGATGACAATGCCTTTCATCTCTCACTTGTTACACTATCAAGCAAAAGAAGTCTCATTGAGAAGCAAAGTCATTGAACTACTATAGACTTCTACTAGGGTATAGAATTTTCACATTACTCTGTACCAGAATTTAAGGAAAGTGAAACCTATCAGCTAATGTCCTTCACTTGCCCCAAAGTAAAGCAGATAAGTGAATATATCTTTGTCCATATGCAAAAACTATATGCCACAATGAGAAGCTGTCATCAACAGATGAAACTTAGAAAAAGCATCTACAGCAAAAATTCTCATTCATTGTTTTCAAGAATGATTCCATAACAAACTGTTTTCACTGGAAAATGAGGAATACAAAGAGGAAAGACCAAAAACAATAAAGCAGAAAAGCTACTGTACAGAAAACAGAATAGGACTTAACAACCACCATTAGCTTTTAGGTAGCACATATTTGGTGTTTTGCATTATTTCAAGATTAGTACATGTAGTAATGTTTACTTCATATAAACATCTTAGAAAGTGTACGTTGATATAACTCTTCCTCATTTACAGATATGATAACTGAGGAATTAAAAAGAAGAAGTATAGTGAGTTGTCAAGGGCAAGTGGCTGTTAAGTAATAGAATTATGATTCTTTCAATCCAGCATAATTACTCACTAATCATCTGTGGTCTGATTTTCATCATAGATATAATGTGACACATCACTGAATTTGTGTTTAAATTAAAGAACCCGATAAATAATGACAACTACAATCCAATTACGACTGATATTTTAGAGATTAAAAGAATAACAAGATAGAAAATTTTAATAGGAGTCAGAGAACTGAAAGATAAAACTGAGAAAATGCAAATAAAGCAAAGTAAAAGAAATATAAAATCACTCAGTTGGAGCAGTCATTAAAATGTCTAAAACTTCAACTTGATAAGAACAAAAAGAAGAAGAAAGGTTAATAGGGGTCAGGGAGAGAAGATAATGAGAATCATTTTATTTAATGACACTAATGTTTCAATTTATCCTGAAAATTTCTTGGGACAAATAATGTTGATAGTTGTACAATGATATGAATCTATCTAATGAACTATATGTCTAAACTGGCAAGCTTTATGTCTATTATAACTTATTCATAAGCTCAAAAAGAAACCTTACTCAAAAGTGTTAGATTTGTTGTGGTAGTCATTAATGAGGAACGTTTACTGAAACTCTGGTCTGTTTCTTAATTGCCGAAGTAGATGTGCAGACACTGAACAAAAGCTGTGACTACTTTGTTTAAACCATCTTATGCAGACAGAAAGATTGCTACAAATGAAATTAAGCCTTTTCAATATTTAAGAAACTCTATTATTCAAATTTTTGTGTCTATCATAAATCCCACTTGCTGTATCTGAAAACATGTTCTTGTTTCTCTCTTTAATAGCCATAGACGGTATTTTGTATAGTTTACCTTTAGGCTAAAACAACTGTAGACTTTTGAACACTTCATAGATGATTATGCTCTTTATCCTTTGAATTAATTTTTTTATATTGCTTTTGAATTTACTTCCATCACATTTTCAATTCTCTTCCACAACAAGGGGCCTGATGGGCACTGAGCACTATGACAAATAAATGTACTTAACCTACTTTTTTTGGACATTTAAAGTGTTTGCTTACAAATGATGCTGTATTTATACTGAGTCATCACTGAGAAAATTGTATCCAGAGAACACTGACCATGAGAGGAAATAACACTGATGCATCCAAGTTTTGGGAACACTGTTAAGAGGCCACAGAGACAAGGAAGCTGTGTCAAAGAGCACACACTGTGGGTGTAATGACAGGACCGTGCGATGACTCAGCATAAGTGTGGGAGGGCAGGTTACTCTCCTGTTTTGGTGTGGCCTTGGGGGGAAAGCTCCATGTGTGGGGAGGCAGGTGGGTCACGTCCCTAGAGTGGTAGCTTCTATACACAGTGGGAAGAGAAAAACATGGTTAAATGAACAATTTGAGTGGAAAACACTATCTCTGAAGTTGATTAGCTCTCCTCATTGTCATTGTGAAATACCATACCCTGATGCAGAAAAAAATGGGAGAGACATAGTCCTCTCTAAAGCAAGGTGCTCAAGAGAATCAAACACAAGTAAAACTTTGTATGTACTTGTCCAGCATAAATGACCAGTTATAAACCACTTATGCATTTGATGGAATAATTTATGCCCCCTTAGTCCTGTGCTATTGGAAGGTCACACATATACACTATCACTCACTGTTTCATGGAGAAAGAGATCTGTGCATGAGCACATGGTCAGTAGAAGACCCAAGACAACCATATTGCTTCTAGATTTCCAACTCAGTACTCTGTCCATACTACATAATCCTAGGATGCACTTTGTAGAGATTCGTTTACTACAACAGAAGGCTGCGTAATAAAAGACTTTATCATCTTAACCAAACTCATGCACAAAGCAGGAAACAGTCCCAAAGTGTGATTGATAGGAAGAAATAGGAGAAAGAGGAGGTAGACTAAGAACAGGAGGAAGAGGAGGATGAGGAAAGGACAAGGAAGTTGCTTCTTTGGCCATTGAATAGTTGCCTATGTAGTTCCTGAATAACATATTTCCTTCAGAAAAACATCTACTGTGACTTAAGATTGGATGAACATCCCTTTAACTATAGTACTTCTTGGTAATAAACACTGAAAAGAAAGACTACGGTTTTTTAAATATCTGTGTTCTTTAATGATATAAAGACATGCCAAAAATTTCTAGCATATTAACAACACATTAAAACTAAAAATTATCTCTGAATGAGTAATATATGTTGAATTGTTCATGAGTCAAAGGAGAAATGAATACTCCTCTGAAACCAAAGTAAACTTAACTTTTTCCCTAGTAAGAAAAGACTCCTCACCAACCCCAAAGTTTCCATGAAGATTAGATAATGGCCTATTTTATTTTTAATAAGCTTTTAGCAAAATGTTGATAAGTCACATATGTGACCTTTGAACTCATGAATCAAATAGACTATTACTGTTTCTTTCAGTAATTGATAGTTTGTTCTACAGTAAGGAGTCACAAGTTAGTAAATCCAGCAACCTCAATAACAGTGCTAAATTTCTCATAAGACTATTTCCATCACATTGTGTATTAGATTATCAATTTTATTTTCACCATCTTTGGAGACTCCCATTTTAAATTAATGATGAACTTAGAATGCTTAGTAGCTTATCAAGCATTTCTCTAGTAGGAATGTGAAAGAATTCACACTATAAAATTCTGTGAGATAACATGAAAACACCAGAAAAATACCACAGCACACCTGTAGGAGGCTGCAACCAAACCTATGTGATTAATTAGAAAGAAGAGAAACTAGACAACTTGGATTGTTGAGTTGTCAGCAGTGCTTGGAAAGCTCATTCTACACCCTAGGAAGCTTCAGAAGAAGGTGTATGAAATGCATTTTAATTTGACATAATACTTATGTGACCTTAACCAAAATGTTATTCTTGGTCTTAAGAATATAATATCCCATAATGTATTTCTCATCATATACAAAATCTTTGTTATCAGAATGTTCTTAGGCCTGAAATTTCATTTATTGGATGATAGTATTTATGGTCTATTGCTCTCCTATACGTCTCAAAACCATTCAAGGTCACTTCCTCCATACTCAGAAAATAAGAAGGAAACACCATTTGCAGAGCTATATCAAGTTATTTATCTTAGTTTATTGGTGAAAATTAATACTGCTAATCCTAAACTGCTTGTTCAGTTCTTCTAAAAGCCACACATCTAATACTTTAAACAGTATTTTCACACTGCTTCATGATAACCATGAACATAGCTGAAGGAAGACCTATGACTTATCAATGAAAAATAAATTCTCAGAATTTATTTTATAGAACCCCTGTCCAGCTTATATAAACTGACCTGATATCCCGTTTCTCACAGCCAGTGAACTCACAGTGATAATGTCCTCTGAATCTTCTGGAGGTCAAAGTATGTATAGAACTACTGCTGAGAGTCATCTATAGTGGCTGCATCTCTTCTCTGCCCTGTTTTAGAGTAGTATTCTCTTTTGAACTTGTTCGAGGGTGTAAAAGCATCTTATATTCTGTGATCATGTTTTTGTGGGGATTTTCTTTTTTTAAATTTTTTTATTATTATTTATTCAATTGTGCATGTATGGTGTGCGCGTGTGTGCATGCATGTGTGTGTATGTAGAACCACGGACGAATTCGGGAACCACCATGGACCGCCTCCACCTCCTCCTTGTTTACTCTGCCCCGGGATTCACAGGCTCCGCCCTATCAGGACCAGAAGTGCGGGCCGCCCCGCTTCCGCCTGGCATCTATACGTGGGGTCTAGGATCCGAACTCAGGACCTTCCGCCTGCAAGGCAGAGGCTTAACCCCTGAGCCACCTCTTCAGCCCTTGTGGGGGTTTTCTTAACAGAGTCAAAAAAGAGTAAGCAAGGTATATACAAACCAAACTCAGGTATGATAGAAATTTCCTGGTATTGAATCAACCATGCTGTCACTTCTTTTGAGAAATAATCAGAATGAAGGTTCTAAATTCTACCTCATGGTATGGTGCATTCAACCTCTTGGAGTTTTAACAGGGATCTAAGGATAATAAAGCATAGAAGTTCCAAAAAGTACTGAAACTATTAATCCAGGTTGATAGTAATGTATGAGCTTCTTATTGCTGCTGAAAAAAAGAAACTATTACCAGTTTAGAATTTATTATCTCAGAACTACATTCTCTCTGGAGGTTGTAATTAAATTTAATTGCCCTTGCTTTTTCTACTCTCTAAGGATTTGTGGTATTCTTTATCTCCTGGACTATCCATCTTCAAAGTTAGGAGCATAACACTATCAAGTTTCTTTGGTCTGTGTTCCCTGCTTCTGTTTCATTCTGTAGCTCTGACCCTAACATGTGTTCTCACTTGTGTATGTACCAAAACATTTGACCTAGATGATCATGATCTTAATTTAATCACAAATGCTAAGAGGCTTTGTTTCTAACAAGAAAGGTAACATGTTCAGGGATTGAAACTTGAAAGTCAGAGGAGTATAGAGTATTAGTCTATATACCATAAATATTAACTCCAAATGATCTAAACCTGATGGGTAACTTTTATACTTGCAAACATTTCTTTTGACTTTGTTTAAAATATTTTTATTTATTATTTTCCCAGAAAACATATGCTATCATTAATAAACAAAACAAAGGAAATAATAGGCCTAAATATTCTTTTGTCTGTTTTTATTTTTTGTTCATTTGCTTCATTAGATTTTGAGATTGGATTTCTCACTTCATAGCCCAAGCTAACCTAGTACTCACTATATAGCCCAGGATTGCCTTAAATTTACCACTACCCTCCTTCCTTAATTTCCTGAGTGCTGAGATTATAGGTATAAATTACTACACATGGCTGAGTATTCTTTAATTACTACACAAGTATGTTTTAAACATAATGTACATATAGAGAAAACATGTTTCTACAAAAAGAAAAATTATTAATAGAAAATCACTTATATAAAAGAGAAAAAGAACTCAGATTTCCCACATTTAAACAAAAAATAGTTGCACAAATCATACACAATAAGAAGTCAAATAGGAAAATCTGAACAAAGATGAACAATTTGTATGAGGCAAGTAAATGAATACTACATTTTAGCAAGTTTTCTGGTATGCCAATGTGTGCCTCTAATATTCAAATACACAAACTTGATTTAATTTTACTTTATTTTTGTGTGTTTGTGTCTATGTGTGTATGTGTGAGATATATCAGAGGGCACTATATATGCCTATGGAGGACCAAAGGCAATTTCTGGAATCATCTTGGATTGTTCCACCTCCTATTTGCACTGCTCTGGGGTTTTCCAGGTTCTACCTTCCAGGGCAGGAAGTTCAAGGCACTGCTATTTCCCCTGGGTGCTTTTACATGGGATCTGGGAGTATGAACTTAGGTCTTTTTGCTAATGAGGCAGATGCTTAACCACTGAGCCATCTCTCCAGCCTCAAATATACAAACTTTAATCCTCATGGCAGTAATATTTGGTAGTTGGGAATATGCAGAGTAATTAGGGCTGGGTTGGGTCTTGAAACTCAATCTTCCAAAATGTGATAAGTGCCCTTAATATGAGATGGAGGGACCAGATTTATTTTCTCCACCAGTGGAGGTTATAAGTGTAAAATGGCTGGATTTGACACAGCAATGACATTTATACAAATTTAATTTTCATAAATATTTCTAAAAATAAAGATAAATATATAAAAATACATTTAGAAAGCTTAAAATTGACCTAAATATGCCTAGAGGAGAGATTTCATTCAATAAATTATTGTGGTTTCATAAAACTAAATATACCTGAACAGTTAATCTGATTGTGTGTGGAACTGGAAAATATTCTATACATAAACTAACATGGAAGGATTTCTGGAATGGATCCATTGATATAACTGGTAACATGTATGCCTGTATAGTACATATTTATAATGTTAATTAAATTTTACTTTACTAATAAAATGAAAACAATTTGGCCCTCCTAAAATATCTGAAGATGACTGGAAAAGGGATGAAAGTTGAATTTCATTTAGCCATGAATTAACTCATAGTCTTTGGAAGAAAACTGTATACCTATAAATACAGGTTAAGAACTGCAAGATAATGCAGAGGATAGCAAAGAGGAAAATAACCTAGAAAAAATAAAAAAATGCTAAAGATAATTCCAGAAAACGTCTCTAATCAGGAGTTGACTTAAAATTATGTATTGGGGCACAACCTGATAGCAAGGTCCTCTGTTCCAAATTATGAGGAGTCCAAGGCAAGAGGACCTCAGATTTAAGGTCAAAATGAGCAATTTAGTGAATCGCTGTCACAAAAAAAAAAAAAGAAAAAAGAAAAGAAAAGAAAAGTAAGAAAGAAAGAAAGAAAAGAAAAGAAAAGAAAAGAAAAGAAAAGAAAAGAAAAGAAAAGAAAAGAAAAGAGCTTGAATATAGCTGAGTAAAGGTAAAAACCCGGAAGTTTATAATGGCAGCTTATTCAGTTCAGAGTCCTAGAATCTGGGAAGTCCAAGATCACAGTGCTGGCTCATTTTCTCAGTAGAATAATGAATTATAAGCAGGAAAAAAGTTCAGAATGTGTGTATTTATTTAAAATGGAGGACAATAGGACCAGAAGGAATTCTCTTGAAAAAGAGAATTGTTTCCTTCCTGGTAGAGCAATAACTATCCTCTTCTGTAAGTAATTTATGTTCAGGAACATCCGTAAAAGGAGATATTAAAAAAAAAAAAACTCACCAGTTTAGACAAGTGTTGGACATGAGTACAGTGAAAGCTATTCATTTTAGCATGTGTGTGTGTGTGTGTGTGTGTGTGCATGCATGTGTGTATGTGTTGTATGTATCAGAGGACAAGTGTGTGCTTGTGGAGGCTCCTAGGCGACATCAGGAACCATCCTTCTTATTGCTTTGCTCTGGGGTTCCCCAGGCTCTGCCTTCTAGGCCCGAATTGCAGACCACTGCCGTTTCTGCCTAGCATTTTAAATGACATTTGGGGAGGCAAACTCAAGTCCTTTTGGTCAGGAAAACACCACCACCAACACCAACACCAAAATAATCTATGGTCTGATGAATATGCATGATGGGACATACAACCAGCTTAAATTATGAGATGCATAGAATATGTATTCACAGATTGTTTAAAGTTATGCAGCAGACCATCTGACAATCATAGTAAGGATTTACCCAAGAAGTTCCTCCTTCTGCAGCAGTGAGGAATCCAATTAGTTCTAAAGGTGGTGTCAAGAGAAGATGCAGAAAAGCAGTTCCAACATGGGAAAGAAGGATGAGGTTTTTTTCTTAATAGAAAAAAAAAAAGGCTACACAAAGTTCAAATAGCTTCAAAAATAGTTGGTTTAGTAGTCTTTGGAAAAAGAAAGTCTAATTTTATTATACTAGAATCCACTGATTGGGCAAATATCAACAGCTGAGTGCACAGGATCATGTGCAACAAAAGATAGGAGGGAATATGGCTTCTTCTTAAAAGCTTTCTAACATCTATGGATCTGAAATTTATGTTTTTATATGTGTGATTATTAATTATTCTCTTTTTCTTTGATAATTCTTATAACAATATTGATTTCACTTATTTTCTGAAGGAACTAGTTTTGGTTTTGTAAATTTTTCTTTTTATTTGCATATACATTAAATATTTTATGTACTTTTGAGAAAGAGAGAGGAAAAAAAGAGAGAAAAAAGAGCAAGAGAGAAGGTAACAACATGTATTCCATGCCACATGGATGGATGTCAGAGAACAACTTTTCTGAAGTCATTTTTCTCCTTCCATTATGTAGGATTGCAGGAATTAAACTCACATCGCCAGGTTTGCAAGTAGGCCCCTTTATCTGCTGAGTGTTTTTGTCAGTCCCTGTATTTTCATTTTCTGTTACAATGATGTCTGCCATTCATTGTTTCTCTCTTCCATTCTGTTTTAACATTTTTCTTTCTTCCTTATAGTTTTAACATGTTTTCATTATTGTAAGTATCAATCATCTTCACAGTTGTTTCTTCTATTGGTTGATATTTCCCTTACTGAATAAAGAAACTACTTCCTTACTTCTTTCAAATAGTAAGGATTATGAGTTTTTATTGGTTTGATACATGAATTTGTTGTATTATGTTGTATATTATTGGTTGTTGTTGTGGGTCATAGCTATATAATACTATCAACTTGATCTCTTTTTCTATCATAAAAAATGATTAAGATTAAAAAAAGTTTCTTCTTCTGCTTCAACTCATAAAAAGAGTCACAGAAAGAGCTCAGGGCTCTTGAACCACATGCTTACTCAAGCCTGTTCCCAATTTTGGAGTGTATTTTAGGCTAATCTCTCTTTTTAAGTAAATGTATACTTTAATTGACACTTTTCTGTGTCTTGTCAATTCCCTGTTCAAAATACTTCCTTGGTAGCATGACTGGGCACTTTGGATGAAAGTAATATCATCTTCACTTGGGGTTCCTATATCAAATGTTACACAGACAGGAGGAGGATGAGGCCAGAAGGAAACATCAGTGACATAGAACATTAGTCCAAATGTTACACAGATGTGAGGATGCTGCGAGAATGAAGCAGTGGTGACATTTAACATCTCTGATGATGTGGGGGGGAAAAACAGCTTTCACCTCAAAGAGGATAAAAAATCAATTGTTCTCAAGCAAAATATGAGTGACTATGGCCTAGGAACACAGGCTTAGATTAGTCCAAATTATTTCCTGTTCCAACATGACAATAATTGCATGAAGCTTTTGTGGTAACAGAAAGAGAAAAGTCATAAATCAGTATCTCTGTGTGTATGTGTGTATGTGAGTGTGTCTTTTCCTCTCTCTGTCTCTCATCTCTCTTGACTGGCATCTGATGAGATTAGAGTTTATCTTCTCTGTATTCCTTTCAAAGTGTGATAAAAATGGTCTACTTTTGAGTCCATTTTTATGTTCTTTTTCTAATGGGACTAAGATCTCCAAACAATTCACTCCAAATTCCCTAGTAATAATACTTCTGCTCCTGGATGGAGAAATGACATTCTAAAGTGCCCTAAAGATTATAAGATCAAAAGACATGCCATTGTCCCACCTTTAAAAGTTAATCCAAATAGGCCCTGTCAATCATCTAGATAGGAAACTGCCCCTTGGGAAAGCTGACTATTCCAAAAACCTTAAGAAACATCATATAACTGAAGGCATGTTTAGAGAGACAAAAGGAATACTTTCTTTTTAATGAGGTATTTGTTTATCTATTCCAGAATTTCTCCTCTGGATGCAGATTTTTATAGACTCTCTCTGCTAAGCCTGACCTCTTTCTGAAAAAGTATAGCCTTTTCTTTTCCATCCTATTATCTGTCTTTTCCAGACACTGGTCAAAATGCTAAGCCTGCTTACCTGCAATCCTTGGCATTCTCATGCTTTCTGAATAAATCCCTCACCACACTGCCTGTACTGCTGCTTACAGAAATCCATTGCTGAACATTCATGCTTTCTTGTCATTTAATACAGAAAGTGTAAGTTGCTCTTTTCCTCTCTCCACTCTCATCTTCCTGACTGCTGTTGCACAATTATCCTGCCCTGTTGCTTTTGCTCCTAAACTCCAATTAAATTGTTCTTGAATTTCCATCTGAGTCCCTGTCATAATTTGAATGCTCAAACCAAAAACCTGAAAAAAGGGGTACCATGTTCCCTCAAAAAGTGTGCACTCCACACTGCTTTTAAGAGAGACTAAAGAAATGTATGTACATGTGTGCATATACATGTGTGCATATACATACAGTAACAATTATAAAAATAAATTTTTGTTTAAAATATGAAATATTCCAAATTTCAGCATTATTATACAATTACAGCAAAAATATGAGAGACATTACAAAATTTTATTTTAATAGTACAAATACAATGCAGAATCCCAGAATGACAGAGTAAAAACCTCTGAAATTTTGTCTTTACATATAAACAATGGGGACACTAGAAAAAAGTAGCCAAAATAAGCTTTATTGAACTCCTAAAATTAACCAAAGACTCGCAGTTGCTCAAAGAATATTTGAGAATTTCTGCAAGGGTAATGGATTTTTAACCCTTTAACTTCCTTATTCTCACCTTCTTGTCTGCTATAAAATAAACTTTAAAGAAGACTGCATTAGCTGGGAAAAGTTACAGGACTCTGAATGGTGAGTAGGTTTGGCATGCCCTACCCTTAGAATCTCATCCCCCAAATATCATCACTATTTGACATGCCTGAAAATTTTTTTAAAAGCTCCATTCTCAGGTGTTGTCTTTTTGTTTTTTTACCTAATTCAACTTGGATACTGCAAATTACTCATAGGGAATTTGTAGAAAGCCTTAAGAATGAATTATGAACATGGCTTATGCCTGAAGCCTCAAGAGTTGTTGGGACAAATAAGAGAATGACAAAAGACTGACCAGAGTTTCAAAGAAAAAACTGGGGTAAAGGGCTTAGAGATATCACAGTAAAACTCTTATAAGTTAAGATATTGACCTTATAGACAAATATGTTAAATCAGCTATTCTATATATGTTAAAAGAAGTACACTAATATCTAAGAATTTGAGGATAGCTTAAGGATAATGTCTCACCAAGTAAAGAATATCAATAAAGAAGTGCATTGTATTTTAGCAAAAAGAAAAAAACAGACTTGAAAATTTCAATTGAAATGAAAAATTCATTGAAAAGGATCAATAGATTATATTGTGCAGAAGAAAGAATACAAAAACCTAAAGAAAGGTCAACTGAAATATTACAGTATGAAGAAAAGGAAGATCAGAATGAAGAAAAATGAGCAGAGAATCAGAAACTTGGAGTATATCCTCAATGGAAGTCCAGAAAGAAAGGAGAAAGGAAAAGAATAATTGAAGGAATAGAGTCTCTTGATTTAAAAAAATTGCTAATAACAAAACACTTAATAGAGTTCAAATGAGATACTCATGTTTCTCACACCTATGAAAGATAAAGGAAAAATTTAAAAAGCAGCAAGAGAAAGTGAATTATCACATACAAAAGATCTTAATAGAATTGGTACAATTATATTGGGATTACTATGGTATAATACAATACAATATGAAATAGTAAAAGAACAAACACCAAGCCAAATTATTGTATCACTAAAAAGTAATGGATTTAACTCACCTAATTTTTAAAACTTTTATTAACATATGTTCATTAATTATACATATTAATATGTTCACTGTAGCATTTCTCTTACATGCATATGAAGTATTTTGAGCATATTCCACATTCCCTTATCTTGCTTGTTCTCCTCCTATTCCTGCTAATCTTATTCCTCTTCACAACTACTGCACCTATTTCCTATAATCTTAGCATCAGCTGGATGTGGCAGGAGGATCACTGTGAGTTGAAGGCCAGCCAAGGATTACATAGCTAGATCTTAGCAGAGTAATTATCAATGATGTATTATTCCCCTCAAATCCACAAAGTGTGTAAACAGTGATGGCAATCAGGGACAGGCTCAGCTTGTCCTGACTGAGCTCACTTAAGCATCTGTAATACATCTCCTAGGTCTGGCTTCTAGATTGGGACAAAGCATGACTTACAAAGCTATGCGCTGCTCTTGTTCTTGTAGGAAGGGAGCGTCAAGAGAGTATCGAAGCATGTAAGATGTGGAAATGCTTTTATAGTTACTCTACCATTCTATCAAGAAAAGTGCAGGAATGTGAGGAAAATGATAGTGTGAACATTGAGGAATAGGGGAATATGGGAAAACTGGATGGATCATATTCAAAAGATGCATGCATCTCTGATTTCTCTTTCAAATCTCTCTCTCCCTCTCTCTCCTCTTTCCCTCTCTCTCTCTCTCCCTCCCCATCTCTTTATTTTCTTTCAGTGATTCTTTTTACACTCTTTGACTATGAATATGCTATACTATTCCTATCCAAACCCATGTGTCCACTTCATTTTTTCCTTGAATAAATTCCTTTCCAAATTCTTTAGAAATCTGTTCTCCTAAAAGCATGTTGGAATTTTTTTACTCCAAATAATTAACTCCTTAGGTTTTCTATTTTGTTATTGCTTTCAATTGTTTGTAGGAAATTCCATGTTTTTTTTTCATTCAAGGTCACTTATTTCTGAATCATTCATACATGCTTTTCTAATGGCAAAATTCTAGGCAAGAGGATGTGTTTAACACTAATAATGCTATTTCTTATTCTAATATCATTTCTTTTTCTCATCAAGTAATTATTTCTACCTGGTTTATGTTTAGTTTGAGAACTTTGGACATTTAGGTCTATGTTCCAAAACTTTCAATGAACTGAAACTTTGAAATGGAAAACATTTAATGGACCATTAGTATTTTCTACTATATGTAATAATAAGAAAATTGCATCCTTTTGCCACAGTTCTAAGTACAAAAAAGAATGAATTTACAAATTGATTTACATAAGTTAGTATATCATTAGTAGATGATAAACTACAATAAAAATAAACGAGTTTGAGACAGATAATTTGTGGAAATGGAATTGCCTATCATAAGGAAAAGGATAACATGCACACCCTGTTTGGACTTTTGAAAACTAGAATTTCCTCATTGTATTTCATTGTGAAGAAAAGTTTAATGATATTATTTGTTGCTTGCTTGGTATAAATCTTTATTTCTAAAATCTCTCTTTTTTTTTTTTCCTGCAAGCACAGAGACCAGGCCTCAGCAGCCATCATTAATGTTTACAAGGTGAAGAGGTAGAAAAGAAATAGAATTGTTTCTATTACTTTTTATTTATCTTGTTGTTGGATTCAAGCTATCGAAATTTAAAATGATTTCAGTACTTTTCCAGATTTGTTTTTAGACACATGAATTCAGTTTGCTAGACTTTTTAAATCCTCCATAATGATCTCCAGACAAGCAGGCACAGTATATCCTCAGTGAGTAAAGTCTGACTTTAAGAAATCTCATAACAATTGCTGCTTCAGTTACATATTGTACCCAATAGTGTCATTCTGATTCCTGGTTTAAAGACTATGTCAGAGTGGAAATCTCAAGAATTCCATGTTTCACCACTGCTGAGAATAATAAAAGGTGTGATGAATAAGAACTCCACAGTGTCTGCAGATTTAATGTGAAGTCAATTAGAAGTTTGGAAAGAATGCTAGAATATACAGCTTGAAGTCAGAATCTGAGCCCCAGGGGACAGATGGGAAACCTTGGAGGTGAGAATGAATGAAAATATCAAGAAGCATAAAGCACATGCAGTCTACTTACAGTACATATATACTATATAGTTCTGATATAATACTATATAAACAGAAGCAAAACCTTTCAAATGTTAGGAGTTAGAATCAACATCACTGCAAAGGAGTTTTGGATTTTCTCATCTTCTAACACACGCATGAAGTCTATGAAACTCTTAACACCTTGGCTTCCATTGGATGACATGTTCACAAGTCACTTGCAAGTCACAGCTGGGTTTGCAGAGGTGTTACATTGAAAGAATTGTTATGCCCTTTTAACTAAATCTCTTCCTCTATCTATCTACTTGTTCTGTTGCAGAAGTCCCTTCAATGTAATGTGTTTTCTGAAAGAAAAGCATGGTCATGCAGAGACCAGAGAAGGACATGGAGTATCCTCCTGCTCTGTCACTGTGTCTTATTCCTTTGAGACAAGATCACTCACTGAACCTTCAGCTGACCAGCAAACCAACAGGTTTTCCTCTGTTGGTCTCCCACCAACCCCAGCAAGAGCACTGGGGTAGCAAGATCATGCTCAGCTATATCCTGCTTTTTATAGTGCTGGTGAGATTCAAGTTCAGGCTCTCAGATTACACAAGTACTCTTAACCATCAAGTAATCTCTACAGCCCCATCAATTAGATCTTAAAAACATTTCACATGATTTAAACAAAGGTTAAAAGCTCAGATCTGGCTTCCTTATTTCTTCAAATGTTTTGTCATGGACATCATTTTCATGGGACAAGAACAAACAGAAATACTGACCCCAAACCATATTGTTTTTATCACAAAATATGTTAATAAGAGAATCAGCATTATAAAAACATAATAAATACACAGATGTTAAGCCTGGTTTATTGAAGGGAAACCACAACAAAACTCACATGTCTAGACCCAGACAGAATCTAGATTCCTTAATAATAACAGATTGAAATTTGCACAAGTGGTTTTTATCTCTGCATTTGTTTAATTTCATTATGCTAACTTTGTCTTTTGAAATATGGTATGTCAGAGAGACTTATTTCTCTTGTGCTTTACTTCCAAGTTACAGTGTTTAGCTCAATACAATCCCTATCTGCAATGTACCAACCATGTTGTAATATACAAAGTAACAACAGTCTGAAGAGTTGTGTTAGTCATCTTCTTACAATTATGTTAAGACCTAACAACACATATCTTGAGCAGTTATGAAACACACATATGAGCGAAAAACTATCCTATGAATTTTTCTTTTCTGAATTAAAGATAAGGAGATAACTCAAGACATTTCAAATGTTTAACTACCCACATACGCACAAAAGACTGCTCAGAGACACAACCATTTTAAATGTTGGAATCATATATATTTGCAAAATAAATAAATAGCTTTAGTTCATACCATATGCCTGTCATAACAAAATGCCAACAGACATGATGGTTTAAAACATAAAAAGTAATGAGGAGGAGGAGGGAGGGAGGGAACTGGCATACCTATTAAGTTTGTATGAGCTGAAATAATAATAAAAAATGTAAAAAAAATAAAAAAATAAAGGAAAAGCTCTGGATCACACAGAAAAAAAAAACATAAAAATTAATGAAAGTCTGATCTTGAAAGACCTAGACCAAAGTGTAAACAAGATTGGTATATCCTGAGGAATCATTGTCTGCAAATGACTGCCTTCTTGCTATGTCTTCATGGCCTTTTGTCTGTGCACCTGCATCCTTGATGTCTCTCCCTTTTATAAAGACAATATTACAATTAGATTAGGATTTCACTTTTAATATTAATTACATTAATTTGCCTTATCTCTAAAGATAGTCACACTGGATATTAGGGCTAATATTTGAGAGACATATAATTCTAAAGCAACCTAAATATTTTAAGGACATATAATACAATCCATAATACTCTCTGATCTCAGGGAAATAATGGGAAGGTATTATGATTATGACTAATGTTCAAAGCATCATACTTCTCTAGGTGCTATAGATTTTTTACATGATATATAATTTTAACCATTTGCCATGTCATATATCCTGCTATTACAAGAGTCACAGAAATTCCCAAATGTTCCATGCTGTCTGAATCAGACTAGAGTTGGCTTCATTGTGGAAATTTTAGAAATAATTTTTGTCATGTTTTCAAACCAATCAATGTATAAGTTGCTGTAGTTATTTCAAGTCATATCTTTCTACTGGATTGAAAAACTAACACATGGTCTTATAATATAAAGAAAGTATAACTTTATCTACATTAGAGATTACAGACCATCCTACTGATACAGATTCTAGTAGGAAGGAAATATAGGAAATTCTGATGATCCTCAAAACCAACGAAGTGTCTCGATGATAACATTTCAGAATGAGTGCTCTTTTAGTTAAATTGCCATGTGCCTTAATATCAAAATGAAAAACTCTGGAATTACAACATTTTCATAAGATGGTAGAGTCTTCACAAAGACATTGATATGATTATGTGGCAACTGAGGGACACTAGGTGGAGACTTGTGATGCATAATAAATAACCTACTATGAACATTGAAAGGAAAGAATAAACTCACTGAACTTGTTTAATCCTTTAGCAAACTATGGTATAGAAGAAGATGCACAATGGTGCTAACTAGATGAAAAAGACAAAAAAGAACCAATACATGACTTCATTTTATCTCCATTAACCATTTAGGCTCCATTAAAAGTACAAGAGGGCTAGAAACTCTCCCAAACTTTCATTATTGATTTCTTTACTACTCAGAATCTGAAAAGAACCACAAAAGACCATGATCAAGAATAATTTCCCACAGACCAATGAATGGAAAGAATCTATGTGCAATTAACTAGAAACTTCTTTGATTACCCTTTTTTTTAATTTTTGAAAGCTATTCTAGCAGAGGATTATTATAGTAATTGAAATTAGGAATGGAATTATATGTGGATCCTAAATAACATGATGTGGAGGCTTTAACTACTATTTAGTTATTATGCTGAACTATTGGAACAATGAAAGGGATAAGGTCAACTTACAAGAACACTGATTTTAATTGTAGGGATCTCCAGTTCATTGGCTTTTATTGCTTCCTTAAAGGGAATACAAAATCTGAAAGAACTTGCCTAAGAACTGTATTCAAATAGAAAATGAGAATTTTTACTCTTCAAGAGGAGTTAACTTCTTTCTCTTAGAGAGTAATATGAGTTAAATATTCAGGAATCTTGAAATCTGCTACAAAGGAAAGATTGATTCTCTATGATAGATTAGGATTAAAAGCTCATTATCTTGGGAACCATGTCTCCCTTTGTAAACATTCACAGAGCATGCTGTATTCCAGAATAAAAATAAATGAAGTGGGGCAGAGTGCACAGGGATGCTACTAGAAAGATGTGACTTAGAGGCAAAAGGAATCATAAACATGATCCAGACTAACGTTCAATCATCATAAAGAGCAATTCCGACAGGTAATTTGCTTTATCTTCATCTGTTGAGGCCCTAGCAGTCATTTAATGAATAGGTATCAACAACAAACATTTATCATATACCTTCATAAGATGATTAGGAGGATTATTACAGTAATTGAAATCAGGAATCACAGGGAAGCCAATTAGAAATTTGAGATCCATAAGAAGCAAATCAGTGAAAAGTAGAGCAAGACTTGAAAAAGACAATGGATACGGTTTCATTTACATTTTTCTAAATTGACTATACATTGTATGCTTTATTGTTCTCTCTTAAAACAATGAATACATAGTGCGATATCCTTGGCAATTTTTTTCCTCCAAGAAACAAGCACTATGCACAATGTGAAATATTATATCAAATAATATATTACATTTATAGATATCTATATAGTATATTTATATACTATTACTATAAGAAAGGATACATATAATACATATTGTTGTATAATATTTCTTCAATAAATATGGGTAAACATGTCATATTATGAAAATTCATTGGTTGATAAGACATACTAATAAACATATTAATTGTTTTGAAACAAATCATAGGAATATATGAAAGTGTTTTGCTTTAAAACAGACATGTGATGAATAGTATTGATTGTCAACTTGAAATGAGCTAGAATTATCTAGGAGTCAACTTCTGGTACAATTGTTAGGAAATAGCTAGATTAAGTCATCCTCAGGGCATGCCCCTGACAGAATATTTGGATTAGGCTCAGGTAAAGAGACACACTTTAACTGTTGAAATCACCATTCCATGTGTTGGGTCCTGGTCTGAACAAGAAGGAAACAATAAGCTGAGCTTTAGCGTTCATTGTTCCTTGCTTCCTGATTATGGATGTGACCAGCTACCTCAAGATCCTTCCTCCATGACTTCTTATCACAATGGACTATATGTGCTAGAACTGCAAACTGAAATAAGCTTTTTCTCTCTTAAATAATTTCTCTACAAGTATCTTATGCCTGCAATAGGTAAAACAACTAATGTAAAAGATAAAAATAGTGGTTGCAGAACAAGTAACTCTCAAGTTTTATATTTTTATGCTTTCTATTTTATGCTGTTATTTCTATTTTTATGGTAACCATACAATAATATGATTGATTGTTAGATGATTATGTGTGAAAGGTAGTGAAAGAGGCTAAGTTTCAAAGAGTGACATAGGAAGGCATTTCAGGTTGTCTGGTTGTGATTTTTTTCCTATTTTTTTTTAAACGCATATTTAAATACTTAACTCTCAGTTTTGCAAAAATATGCATAAGCATCTCACATACTTGTAACCTAGAATTCTAAGATAAACCACTACTTTCACTACAAACCAAATCAACCCTCCTAGGAAATTTTTTTTCTGAGTGGCCTGATCTTGCTTGTTCTACTCATGAATACTCTAATATTGTGAAGGGGAAATCTGACTCAAAGCTGTTTGTGTGGCCAATCTGACTAATGACTTTAAAGAACATGAAGACCAGCAAATTCCCCAAGAAGTTTGATTTCTATGGCTTCCTTTTATTATTATTAAGTATTATTTATACTGAGGTAATTCTTGGACCCAGAAGAAGGCAGTCTTTGCTTGCTTACTTTGGTCTTACCAAGAGTTCATTTAAAGCAAAGGTCCCAGCTGGGGGAATATTATAAAAAATTATTGCTTTGCATTGTGGTTGTTTTTAGTATACTTCTTAGAGTATCCTCAAAGAGGACTCTTAAAAGAAATTTCTCTATGGATTCACATACAGTTAAAAGGAACTGAGCAGTTGATTTGTATTTATATTATGGACAATGTGGATTTTGCAACAAAATCTGCTTTTGGTTTTGTAATATTCATAATGTGCAACCTAGATGTTCCCTAGACTCTATCACTTATAAGAACAAATTAGTTATATTAGCATCAATTCCTAAAAATTATTAGTGGATTGGCCTCAACCCCTTACAAAGATGACTTATTGTGCTACACGTTTGAATGTTATACACACACACACACACACACACACACACGCATGCACATATACTTGCCTCTACCTGCTTAACTGTCTAGCACTATCTCTTTCTCTTATTGGGTCTTTCAACAGCTCCAACTTAGTAACAGAAGATAGAGGTAACTGAAGATTTTCAATTTTACATGACACAATGTCACAGATCGAAATACCCTGGAGAGGGCTGAAATTATCTCTTGGAACTACTGTGCATATATTTCATCCAAATCAAAGACTCTTAAGAAGTAGGAAACTAATGAAACTGAAGAGGCTTGGGAAACAAAATTCAGAAAGCTCAGGAGGAAGATTCACACTGCCTGCCTCCAAGATGGTGTCAGTAAACAATTGCCAAGGGAGAAGAGACTGTTGGCGTTGCATGCAAGTTGAGCAGGGAACTCTAGGGGTGTAGTTTTCATGGGTCATCACTCATGCTGAGGAGGGCTTTTTGGTGATGCAGCTGCCTTTGAGTCACCCACGCTCTTGTTACTCACCCCAGTAAACTCATTGGTTAGCCAATCTAGTTGTGGACAGGACAGAATAATTTCTTTGGCCTGTTTCTGGAGTACTATCTAAAGTGAATAGGCATCTTTTCCAGTAGATGACCCACTTTTCTTGCATCCTACAATATAAGGATAACAATGGGATGTAGTCCTAAAATGGCCTATTGGCCAGGTAGAGTACGGTTTCCAGAGAAAGGGAAGTGCAGGGGTACACTAACAGCATTCAGCTAAGGCAGAAATGCAAGTCTACCACTGTGAATGACTGCTCATCATACGGAACAGTGGCTTCTACATTTTTGAGGCCACTTTCCCATGTTGCATGCTCTTACTTATGTAGTGCCTATATAGCAAGTTTTAAAGCTGTAAACTATCAAAATGCTGAAATTCATTCAGCTGTATTGGGAAAATCATTCTACTGAAAGATATATAGCTAAAGAGTTACATATGTTAAAAACATACATTAAAATATGTATAGCAGCATTATTTTTTAAAAACTGGAAATCACCCACATAGTCACAAAAATTAAATGGATAAAATAAACTATGGTATAGTCATACAATAAAGTACTATGTAATAATTTTGGAGAATATGTTGTTTACTTGCTTGTATGCTTGTTTAGAGACAGTGTCTCCCCCGAATAATTCAGGCCAGTCCAGAGCTCACTATGTAAATCAGGCTGGACTTGAACTCACAATTCTCTTGCCTCAGCCTTGTGAAGTGCCAGAATCACATCTATATGTTACAAATTCTCAGTAATTACAATAATTAGTGTGTAAGTATATAGAACAAGGTTGAGTCTCATAAGTATAGTATAGAATGAAAGAGGTCAGATGAAAGCAAGTGAAATTAATGTTAAAATCAAGATTGTGCTTGCCCTTGCAGAGATGAGTAGACAAGAGAGACCTTGTGGGATGCTGGTAACCCTCTGCTTTTTCCTCTGGACATTGGTTACATAGATGAATTCTCAGTATATTATTCAATAACTCAATAACTTACTTTAGAAACAAATGTAGTTTGTATCTTGGCTTCCATTTCATATATTTCCTTACAATAGGTTTTAAAAATTGAAATCTGAGGAGCAGCAGTCAAAATGTGATATTACCTTCATAAATGCCCTTACTTATAACAAGTGACAAGAGAATGGAAAACAAAAGAAGCAAGATTATTACTTAATTCTTAAACAATTTTAATAAGATCCCAATCAATTTTCACATTACCACCATCTTCATTCAAGTTAAAAACATGTCAATAATAGTATTTTTCGGAAAGCTAGAAATTTATTCTTGGACTCTCAAATGTTTAGTTACCACCTCTGAAAGTTTCTGAAAGGCAATATAGAGATATAGCCAAATTAGACCACCTAAAAAGTATTTTACAGTTTTGAATTCACTATTGAGGTAACCTTACACATGTAACTTAACCATTCTAAGTCTCATATCTTTACATTGATAAAGGTAGGATATCAGTAATACATGTTTATAGGATGGTTTGAGTATTGATTAATCCATACATATAAAGCTTTTAGATCACCCACTAAGTAACTATCTATTATAATCTGATCTATAACCAAGCCAATTATCATAACCCTTCATAATAACAAAATCTACATAGTTTTCAGTGAAACCATAAATTTTTGGTTAGTATTAAGTGCTTACATGCATTTACCTAACATTTTAAATCACTTAAAAATTTAATTTCTTAAGTTAATTTGAAACATAAATGTCTTCAGGTTTGTGAGCATGAAAGAAGTTTATGATGCCAATAGAAAGTTGAAATTATGACCATTATCATTTCAAAACATAATTGTTCTTTGTGAACTGTCAGCAGCCGAAAAACCTGGTGTTGCTTTACATGTACATATGCTTTTCCAAAAACAAAAACAACAACAACAAAAAGAGCCTATGGTGTTTTACTATGAATTGAATAAAATCTTTAAGTGCTTAGGCCACAAATAGAGAAGCATGTCCACATTTTCCTCTAATCATGAGACTGAATTGCATTTCTACTTAACTGTGTTCTAAACATCATCAATAGTTGGTAGTTTCAACAAAAGGAAACCTGAGATTAGGCAAATAATGGGCATTCTCTTTATCATTTATTTTCATCATTTAATTTTAATGGAGATAGAAGAAACTTGTGATACGTTTCTCAAGCAAGTATTTTTTGATGATCAAAAAACTAAAATTTTATAATTATAAAAAAATAGAATTTTCTCACCAGTATTTTGAATTGAAGATCAGAAAAAAAGAAGATGAAGCAAAGAAAGGCAGTGTTTATCCAATGAAGCGGTGTAGTGCTCAACAATGAGTTCCAGATGCTGTAGCCTTCAAGACCTAGGCTTCTAGAGAGGACATTTGTCTGCAGTGCAAGAAGTTGAAGAGGATACAGTTCCTTTCAAAGCTGAATAGTTCAATTTCTTCAGTAATTGCAACTTGAAGGAAGATATTTTATATATCCAGTTAGCTTAAGTCAGCCCACCTGACAAGACCATCTTGGAGCCAGGTTTTCAGAACACAGTCATTAGGATGGAAAAAAAATCAATTTGCTACAGACCTTACTGCTGTTTTAATCTTCTGATCATTTATCACAGTTCAGAATGTAGGACATTTTCTGTAACATCTAATACAAACCGTATTGCAAGTTCAGATCTTAATGGTTGGATGTCATTTTGATGTCAGTTTTCCTAAACATGAAGAGTTTAATAACTTTTTAGTTGTTATTTAAAACATAATCAGGACAAATGCCTGATGAAAGGTTAAATACTTAATTTATAAGAAATGTTCTATAAATTTTGTTTTACAGTAATTCGGATAGATATTCTTTTGTTTAAATCAGACATACTTCATGCGATTCTTTTAAAGGAAGACTGTCTTATTGGATTTTTATCCACCCATTAAGTTGTGATCAGTTCACGGAGCAATAGGATAGACTAGAACATGACATTCAGATTTCTAACTCATCCCTTATCTTCCATTTCACCTTCTGCTTACAGTCTTCTATAATCCAGGTCTCAGTTACAATTGTGAACAGCTGTGTCTTTCCTTTAGTTAAACCAGTAGGTTTCAGTGATTCAGATTAAGATACAAACTCCTGATTCTAAGGTTAGGCTTCTCCATATTCTGTCCCCTTTGCACCCCTAATGTTCTTTCTTTGTAATTCCTACCTACTCACTCCACTCCAAACGCAGACCCTGCATCAGTCAAGATACAGATCAAAAAGGTGTTTGGTTCATTCACTGTGACTTTCTGTCATCAGTTTTCACCTCAGTCACTGCCCTTGACTGATGTAACCACCCGCAGTCCAGACTTTGCCACAGGGACCTCACCAAGATCTTTGAAAGCATGAATCATATTATACCAATCAATGTCTTAAATATTTAATTAGCACCTCATAGCCATCATGAGCACATAAATCCCCTTAATCTCATTCATGAGATGCTTCACAATATAGCTGCGTTTTTGCTCTTGTCTAATTCCATATCCAATCCTCTCTTTTTGACCATATATCATTAATCTACAACTTCCACACTTCTGTCATCTATAGTTTTCAATCATTATCTCAAAATCTTACTTAAAATGTTTTCTTTTGGATAGAAATATTCTTTCCTATCTTTCTTTGCCTTAAAATACTCCTAGTGTGTCCACTATGTGATCCTAACAATATCTTTCTTTTTTTCCTAAATGAAATATGTACTTATATAGCAGAATATGTTCATTAAAATGAAATATGCATAATATTTAAATTGCTCTCATGGGTGGTACTACATTGTTACACATCTAAAACTGTGTTTTAGGAATACTTTGAACAAATTTCAGCACCAAGAGTGAATGAAACCCATATTGAGCAACAAGAAATGTAGGACCTTGTTCTTTTGCAGATGAATCACCTGCCACAATTATCTTGTCCTTTAGCCAGAGTTTGACAAACACTCTACCCCATGGACTAAATTCCAGCATATTGCTTAGTTTTATAAATAAAGTTTTATTGAAAAATAGCCATAACTAGGAACATTGGCAATGGTTGCCTGTAGTCTAAAAAAACAGAGTTGTGAAATATAACTAGGGGTTAAAGCATCAATAAATCTGAAATATGCTATTTGGTCCATATATAAAATGCTTACTAGTTTTGATTCTCTTGAAAACAGTGAATCACATCACTATTGCAACCTATTCCCTTAGTTCAATGTTTGGAACATACTTTTCAATAAGTAATTATAAAAGAATTGTTTGAGCAAGAATATATATGCTGTATTGAAAAAATGACATTTGAGAATTTAGAGGCATTTAAAAAATTAAATTTCAGTTCTAGATATGCAACCATAGCAAGTCACTTGGGTTTCTGAATATTAAGTTCTCCTTAGGGGCAGTAATAGTAATAGTTATGTTACAGGGTTTGGTCTAAAATTTAGTGAATATATATTTTAAGCACCTGGTACAATCTTTCTTGGTAGAAAGTAACATGATTCCTGATGATCCAATGTTAACATCTATTTATAAAGTAGTAATCATTTTCCACCATTTGCATACTGAGAATCAAGTAACCAAGAAAAATGCTAGGATCCTACCCTTTTAGCTTGCATAAGAGTCTATGTATAAAGCAAGCAAACAAAAAAATCACATTCTAGAATTAATTTGTTATATAGAGAGACACTATTTGAAATATAATGTTTCCTAGAGATGTAATCGTGCAAAAACATGTGGAGGGAACACTGAAATCAGAAGGGATGGTAAACACAACTCCAAGAAGGGAATACACGTGATCCAAAGAATGCTGTGTGTCTGCAGCATGACAGCATGCTACGCATAAGAACAAGTTCTAAACTGTCACATAATTTCAAATAAGGATAGAATGATTTGATTCTTGTTGCTAAATGAAGTCTACAATGCAGCAGTGCAAGAGTAGAAATTAGAAGACCATTTTGCAAGTTGCTGCAGAAGACCAAACAAACAGAAAACATCACGTTAGTATGGCCCAGGATAGTAGTGAAGGTGAGATGGAAGTGAGTGAATGGCACATGGGAAACACACCTCTTGATAGTTCACAGATTGGAATTCAGTTATACTTGGAAAATTTATAAGAGGTAGAAATAGTGACCAAGGGAAGCCTGGCCACATAAATTTAACATGATTTGCATTCTGACTGGCTTGCATTTGCTTACTTGGGAGGCAAAGAGAAGAGGCAGCATAATTCTGCCTTTAGATTCATTGTTTCCAGGTGTGAACATGAGCCACTTGTGCCGGAATTCATATTTTAACTTAGTCATTGTTGTTAAATTTTCTATGCATTAAAAAGCAATCCCTGTTTCTGTTTAAACTCTACCACTGTTCAATGTGGAATTGAATTGAATGTGGAATGCTTGCTCAAAATTGGTGAAAACATGTTATGATAAAGCACCTTTCAAGTATTTTTGTGAAGGCTGTAATGACCCTTTTATACTTGAACCAAGAAAGGAAGGGGCACATCCAAATACATGCATGTGACAAATACAATTGTATTGAATGACTAAGGAACTTTCTTTCTTAGGCTGGTAGGTGTATGTGGATCATAAGATCAGTTGGTTAAAGGCCAAAGTTCAGTGTTGATGAGGTCATAGTTGTAAATGTGAACTTTACATGCAGGCTTTCCTCTGGTTTATAGGTAAAAGTGCATCATTACACCCTAGTCAGTCAAGGTATGCTTTGTTAACAAAGAGAATGAATGAAAGAGTAAGGGTGCCATATAATTCCATAGCCAGTGTTGGAATTAGTACTCAGAACACATTTCCAGATAATCCAAATCATTACCTTTTTCTGGAAAAATATGATATGCTGCA
The DNA here is from genome assembly GCA_023101885.1 of Typhlomys cinereus. Taxonomy (NCBI): domain Eukaryota; kingdom Metazoa; phylum Chordata; class Mammalia; order Rodentia; family Platacanthomyidae; genus Typhlomys; species Typhlomys cinereus. The sequence continues at coordinate 6,162,624 of JALPQD010000059.1, read as the reverse complement.
TTCAAACCAAGGAATAGTTTTTCTGTAATATCCAGATAGCAAGAAAGAAAACTGAGCACAGTTGAGGTGGCATCAACAATGAATATCTCTAGTGCACTCCTTTTATTTGACAGACAAGAGAACCAATTACTATGTCAGCACAGAATTCGTGTCTATTGGATTATTTCCTCCAAAGCCTCTCAAGATGCTTGAAAAATCCTTATGGAGAACTGCTACCTTGTGGTGCACTTTAAAAATATTGACTGAAAAAGAAGTTTGAACAGAGATATCTGGCATGGATGGATAATGTTGTTCTTATACAACATGAATTATTAAACAAAAATCTTAGCGTCATGTGTGGGATACCATTCTATGAATTACTTTTTGAGGAAAACTCCCAAAGATAACTAAAACAGCACAAACTATTGTTATTGTTCTTGTCAATGCATCATAACTAGATGGTATGACCCTATTCATAAAAACACCACACACTTTAGTTGAAGGAAAGGGAAAGAACAAGCTGGGACTAACAAAGATGCTTCCTTCTTCCGGTCTAATTTTCATAGTGCTGAGAAAACTTTGTAGACTGCTAGGAGAGAAACGACATCAATCATCTTATGCAGTATTGGTTCCTACATGTTACAATAGCACCTTACCAGGCAATATACTCCCACAGGTGCAATAGTGATATGATTGCTATGAGGACAACCAAATTCTGGCTGCATTTGTGGAGGAAATTCATACCTGTTGTTGCAGTCAGCCTGCATGTTTGCTGATAAATGACCATCAAACAGCTTAAGGAAACAAGGAGTTTATTGTCTCTTATGATTATCTGGTTACAGTTCTCAATCACCTTGACAGGAGAGCTTACACTAACACCAAGGCTGAGAAAACTGGCCACACCATCTCTACATAACAGCTGAGAGAAGGACGATCCTTACTTGCCAGACCAGCATGTCTGGCTATGTACACAGAGGGATGCACACTTCCTCAATCAGCTCTCAGTATTTTATTCACATGTTCAGGACCTAGTCCTACCCACCATAGGCTGGGCCTTCCCCATCAGCTAGACAATCTCCTGCAGATTTGCTCTGAGCTTAACCCAACCACTAATCTCCACAAATGTGCCCACAGCTCAAACCTCAACCTGTGTCTACCTATAACATCTGTTAATGTAAACCTGATCTAAAGCCCAAACCTGGGGAGGTCATAGTCTTAAGAGGAAGACTGTTACTGTTGCTATGCTAAACGCACATAATATTTCACTTTTAAAATTGACTTTGTATCTCCATGATACCTATGTTAAAACTATAAACAAAACAATTCTGTACTTTTTGCTCAGATTTTTTGCTTCAAATTACTTACAAATTTAAATCAGTGAAGAAATTCTCTTTAATTCAGTTATACCACTGAACCTCAATAGGCTGCTTGGCTTTCTCTCTGAGTTTCTGAAAGTATAGCTTTGGGTAGGAGCTAGAGTCTGTATTTCTAACTATTTTCTCTAACTATTTCTCATGTTAGATTGATCCAGAAATAACAATGTGAGAGTCACTGACCTATTCCCATAACATTTCCATTGTTTTATGTGAAAAGAACCTTTAACACAAAAGCAATACCGGATATTACTATTAACCATTTGACATGAATTAAATTTGGATTTTACAAATATCTGGAGGAAATTATTGTGGGTAACTTTACTGCACCTCTTTTTGAAAATGCTGCTCAGCCAGGTGAATTTCAAGTTACTTATTCCCAGCCAGATTGTCAAATATAATTGTAAAGACAAGGATTCTTGGAAAATGCAATAAAATTGTTCATAAATGCAATTATCTTGTGAATAACAATTGTCTTTGGAAACTAGCCATTAACAGTTTAAATTACAGAAATGAAATATAATTTACATAATGTTCAACTAAGAAATTCTGAAAGACATAGCCAGCACTCAAGGGGTCAATTATTAGGATCTACCTGGGTGGCACTGTCCTTGTTCTCATCCTGGATGAAGTCAAATTCACTCTGTCAAGTAGTAAAAATAAACATTAGCAAGATAAAAAGGAAGGAAATAACAAGAAAAAATTTCTGTAAATAATTGCATGTAGCAACTTACAATATCATTACAGTTTTTAAGAACTGAAGAAATAGTACTAGGCTTTTCTTCGTGTATAGAAAAGATCCATAGTGAAAAAATAAATCATGACCATTTACTCTACAATGACAGTGTGTGCTTCGACAATCCAGCTTGCAGAGATTTACTGCGCTAGACAACTGCTTTAGATCCACAGAAACTGTTTGGGGAGACAGATGTGCACAACATAACTTGAGAATTGCTTACATTCACTTCAGTGTGGTCCTTATGAATGCTTGGTCTTCCTGAGACTATTTACTGGGGGGGAAAGAAACTTTTTTGCAGGAGATTTTAGTGCCTTTTGTTACAGACTTTCGGGCTTCACTGCAGGAACTTCAGGCCTCACTGCATTTGGGATTCCCCAGAAAGGCCAATAACAACCGTTAAAGGACTTTATAATTTAAGGTGAAAAGGCATGATTATGAGACTCAAAGCCTTAAGTGCCAAAATGCATTTTAAACAAGAAAGGATTGACAGGCCTGTCAGTGGTAATATATTTGTATTTGCATCTGACCTAAAAGCCCTTTCAACATCTGTAAGGACTGAAAAAAAAATTAGCCAAAGAAAGGTTGTCTTGGAATGAAAGATTAATGACATAGCAACCTCCTTAGTTCCATCAAGAGAGACTTACAATCTTATGTCCCATGTCATGCTGTCACCCAGAATTCACCTCACACATTTTGGAATAAACTTCAAGTGTGTGTGTGTTTGTGTGTGTGTGTGTGTGTGTGTGTGTGTGTGTGTGTGTGTGTACATACTTTTCTTGCAAGTTAAAGTTAGGGGCATTGAATAAAGGCAAAACAAAGTATTACATATTTTTAACAGTGGTACACCCTACATGCAATGGTTCATAGGTAAAGACTGATGGTCAATTCCTTTGAAAACACTCTAGTGTTTGCCTTTTTCTGATTTAGTAAGAGTGTTTACAATCATTTTTTAGTACTGGAAAAAAAAGTATCAGTTTAATTAGATTGACAATAGATCAAAATCTGTTAACAAAGTTTCGATTGTGAAAGTCTAAAGCATTTTAACCTTGGACTCTATATTCTCTTTAGTGTAATAAAGCTGTATATTAAACTAATGAATAGTTCTTGCAAGAAAATATATAAGCTAGAGAAAAAATATTAAATGTCTTATATATATCTATTTTCCCATTAATTTTTCTCATTTGTATCTGCAACATAATATAGCTTCATAGCTTTTGATTCAGGATTTGAAGGTAATCTTATAGTGCATACTGTAAAGTGTTTAAAATCAAATTGATGAAATATATGCATCCTTGTAAAAAGGAATGTTTTTAAGTAATTTTCCAAATATGCATAAGTCTAGTCCCAGTGGCAACTGACATATGGAGTGCTCTCTTCAACCTAGTTACAGAATGAAATATCTCTAGGGGTTAGTAAATTGCATGCTTTTGAGGTAATTTCCTTAGGAGGAAGCTTTTATAGTTCACTATGAAATTTCTTGAACATCTCCTATGGAATTATAGTTGACTTTCATAAACAGCATAATGACTACATGTCAAGGATAGAGTGATAAACTGTAGGCCTTCAAAGAAATAGAGTGACCTATAAGCTTGCTTTCTTCTGTTGACATACATGGGAAAAAATAAGCTCACAAAAGCACTTTAAAGTGTATTTTATTTTACAAAGGTGGATAATTATTTTCAGTATTAAAAGACCACCATGGCTTCCTTGCCCTTACATTGAACAGAAGAGAATAATGTGTAGCATGAATGTAGTTTTAAAAGTTGTCCTCTACTATCTCCCAGAGATATTCACTACTTGTTAGATATTAAACTATTAACTATAATTGGAAAAATGTAAACAGCAGACAACATTATCACTTCATGTATCTAATATTTAATGTATAAGTGCCTAATATTTAATATATACAGATTTGCCATACTCCTGTGGAGGAAAGAAGACATGGAATATCACAAAATCTTTCACATATGTGGAAAATACATTAAAAATATTAGTTTAAGTTCCTAAGAAATTGCTGGTTAAAGGTCATACAGAATAAGTTAACAAATGTAAATCCATATTTTTCTGTAAGAACTGATGCAATCCTAACTATTCTTTGGTGTTTTAACTGGACCCATATTCATTCTGTCCTTTTTTAAAATTTTTCTACTTTTACAAACATATAGGGTATTCATCCCAGCTTCCCTTTCCTTCTTCTCTCCTCCATCTACTTCCTTTCTTTCACCATTCTCTCCCAGTTTCTCCCACCTTTCCGCCTGTGTACTTCTATGAACCCCAGGATTCAATCTGACTTGTCTACTTCTGTAGGTGCTCAAGTCTCTGTGGTATATCAACTTACCTATCTTCAGGCCACCCCACTGATTGGTGTATTTCCCTTCATTAATCCTTCTTTAGATCCTAAGGTTTCCACTGTAAATGCTCATTCTGTGGGTATAATAACAGAGTACTTTGATGTATTGTCTTCCTACCTATGGGTTTACCTATGGCTGTCTTCCCTACTGATCCCCTTCCCGTTTTTTATAGGTTCTTGTTCTAATTTTCAGTAACAAGGATATGTACCCATCTGACAAGAATATCTTGAATCCAATCAGAAAGCTATTGGTTTTTCTTCTTGATACTATTACACTCGTGGCCACCTGTTTGCCATGGTGATTTATATTGCAACTTACAGATGTTATGCTGTTGATAGGTCTTGTAATTATTTCTCTCTCTCAGTAGCTTCTACAGTATTCCTTGGCACTGTATAAGCTATCCAGCAAGGAGAAAGTCCTCAGACCAGCTCCAGTTTATATATTTTGCCCAGGTTTTGTGATCTATTTGCATTGGATCTTTAGTAATAGGGTCTTACTGACAGTCTTGGGAAAGCAACCTGGAGCAACGGCAAAAGTCTATAATGTTAGGGGCCTTTAAGACCTCTTGGCATTCTGTCTTTTTTTTTTTTTTAAGTCTATTATTTTTATTTTTATTTATTCAATTGTGCGTGTGTACATGTGTGCGCGTGTGTGTATGTATGTGTGTGTGTATGTAGAACCACGGACGAATTCGGGAACCACCATGGACGCCTCCACTTCCTCCTCGTTTACTCTGCCCAGGGATTCACAGGCTCCGCCCTACCAGGGCCAGAAACGCAGGCCGCCCCCGCTTCTGCCCAGCGTCTATACGTGAGGTCTAGGATCCGAACTCGGGACCTTCTGCCTGCATGGCAGAGGCTTAACCCCTGAGCCACCTCTCCAGCCCCCATTTTTTTTTTTTTTTGGCATTCTGTCTTTTCTTAAGTTTGAATAAACAGATGTCACAAAAGTCCATGAGTATCTCAAATTTTTCAATAGCATAGCATAGAAGTATATATTCAGCTAGCATTTAGAGCATGTATTTTCATTTCTTGGACTCATCTAAATGCAACTCGGTACTATGAATCAAGAGATTACAAAGGAAATTGCTTGGAAAAAATAGTTCATTGCATGAATATAATGTATATTTTAAGTTAATGGGAATTTAAATAATATATTAATAATGAGGAAGACACTCTCCCAAATGATGAGTTTAAAGGCTTAAAAACTTAATATAAGATATTTTTAATGAACTAGTTTCAATTATAAATATTTTTGTACATAATAGAAACAGAAGAATTGATCATGTTACTCTGGGAACTTAATTCAAAATAAAGTAAGTTTAGGTTCTTAACATCATAAGACAGTAATATTGAAAAATTGATGCCATAGTAATTTATATTTTGTAATTAAATTTCTTTAGTGTTTTTATGGGGGTTTTGAAAAGCACTTTCAACTACATCCTCTTTCCTAGCACAAACAATGGTATCATAGACAGGTAGGGCCAGTCATCATTTCCTAGTTGAGAAACTGATGTTTGAAACACTCAAGTTACTTGTCCAAATTTATGTAACAAAAACCTGATAAAGCCTAGTCTAGCACTAATATGATTCAATTTCAAGTTCAATATTTTTTCTGTGTAGATTCCTATTGTAACAAGACATGGAAATATTTTCAAAGAAAACTCATCCCCCAATTTCTATAAACAGACTTATTTCCCATGACCTCTACATTTGAAGTGCCAAATTTAAGTCCCTCTTCTGATACTTCCATCATTCAGCTGCCACAGCCTTTCCCTTGGGACTTCAGGGACCTATAGACAGCAATTGGAAGGCAAAGGACTGGCTAAGTAGGCAGCTTTGAACTTACTCTCAGTCTCTAGCAAGAATATTTTCAGAATGATAAATGACTATGACAAACTGGCTGCTGCTGAATACTTGAATGTCCCCTTCAGTTTCAGGTAGTCCCCTCATAATACATATAGATCCAAACCGCTTAACAGGGGGGAAAAAAGGAAACTATTGTCAAATTAGTTAGCAGTTCCTTTTATAATTTTTATAATAAAGAAGAAATATGTGAAAAATTGTTTTATGATAAGCATTAGTCACATGAGGTAAATGTTCATACATGTAGTTGCCATTAGTAGTTCACAGCTCAGAGATAAACAAGGACTAAGATGTTAGGAGGAAATAAACATTTAATTCAACTCACTCCAACTAATAATTGAGGCTTTGCCAAGATTTCCTCCTAAGTATTAACAAAATATGGAAAAAGAATGCTCAAGTCACTTATAATAGCTTCCCATCCTTCCCATTTCATTCTTCTTGGTCTCAGCTCTTATTTCCTGGGAACATATTACCTAAATAAACTACCTTTCCTCAGACACTATTTTTTTTTTAGGAAGAATTTGAGTTAAAGTAGATAAAGATTTCCAGCAGGCAGCTAGAAGTACAGTTTGAGTTTGGAAGCTGCAAAGAGAAGTAGAGATTATACACATATGCAGAAATAATTTCTTTAAAAATAGCATTTAAAGTTTTAGGAATAGATGGTAGTAAAAAAGGAAGATTGATGAGGAAGAAACTGAAGAAAAAGAGAGAGGTGAGAGAGAGAGGAGAGAGACTACAAACAGAATTATATGGAAGAATATCATTCTCAACAGACATAGAAGAAGAAGATATAACAAAATAGAAAAGGTAATAATAATCATGAACAGCAAAAAAAAAAAAAAAAAAAAAAAAACAGAAGCAGACATTAATGGAGACCAAAGGAGAAGTTCCTATAAGAAGTCCCATCTACCTACATTAGCACTATAATCCAAGATGCCAGTATGAAAGAACCACTGTAGAAAACAGAAGGACTGCAGAAAAGGAAACTGTGACTATGCTAGACACACTTTTGCTTTCAGTTCCATTGAACATCATACAGAAGCACATGGCCACACTGATCTTCCTTCACGGTTATAGTTAATACAGCGAGTACACACTTCTAATTTTGATCCTGGAAAACACATTTCAGGGTGGTAGAGGTAAACATGGACAAGAAATGTCTCCCAGGATGTTTAGTCAAATAAATCAAGTTGGGAAACTGCACACTAAGGCAACTTTCATTATCCATAAATTAAATATATTGGTCCTTATTGTATGTGGGACATCAGTGTTTTCTATTTCTTTCTTTTTTTCTTTTTGAAAGTTTGAAGCCTGAAGAAGGTTCAGTAAAAGAAGTGGAATTCTTCAACAAAAGGCTTTAATTTTCAAGAGACAGCTTGTGCCTGGAAAGATACAACTTTGAATCTTGAGGATTTAGCAATGTGAGCGAACCCTGTGGGTATTAGGAGTCTCAAGTTTATTAGGCAGGATGCCAAATCCTTTCCATTAGTGGTTTTCAGTTCCTCAAAGTTAAGAAATCTTGAGGGAAGGGGGTTAGAGGGAAGGATAGAGGTAGGAAGGCAGGCAAGAAAGAAGGAATGTGAAGAAAGAGCAAGAGTGCACACACACACATGCACAAGCATACATACATACAAACACATATATATTCATTATCTTTTAAATAAATGTTTAATCTCAAAAGATTACCATAGTTTTTACATGCTTTGGAAAGATTAGAAAATATACTTAATTAACACAAATGTCTAAATAATGAATCATGAAAAATGGAACTCAATCTATGTGAACATCCACGTTTATGAAACACCATCAATAGGCTGCTCATTATAAAACCTGGATTCTAATGAAGACATGGGCAAGTGAGGGATATTAACAAAAGTTCTCTTCATCAAGGAGTTGAAATATACAGACATCAGCTTTGCTGTTTGAACACTTTGACTAGTAACGGTTACCTGTGTTAGATCTTTAAGTCACAATGACTAAAATGCCTATCTTTTTTTTTCTGCATCCCATTTTTCAATTTATAAAGCAAAAATGAAATCCAAAAGTATCCAGCTAGGAAATTTGGGGACATGAACCAAGTGGGTTGTTCTCATGTTATTTCAAATATTTATATGAAGCAGATTATTTCCATACAGTCTGAACACATAATTTTTTAAAGGATAGTTTGTCTCTATGTAGTCCATCTGAGCTCAAACTCCCCATTCTCCTGTCCCAACCTGCTGAGTGCTGAAATTACAGGCTTGTAAGATCATGCTCTGCTTAACAATCAATCATATTGTATATATAAGGTGTATGTGGAAGGTAACATTTTTTTACATTTTTTATTATTATTTCCACTCATACAAACTTAGTAGGTACATCAGTTCCCTCACTCCCTCCTTCCCCCCACTCCCCTGCTCCCCCTCCCCTCACTCCTCCCTCTCCATCCCCCAGTGCCCCCCCCAATCCAGGGAGAATCCTTTAATGTGCATGCCAGACTCTCCTCTGGGCCCTCCTCTCCAATGACGTACAAGAACCCAGTGGCATTTCCCTAAACCCTTTCCTGTGTTCCCCTTAAGCAAAGGAACACTACTGTGGCTGTCAATCCCTTGCCTCCAAGGATCTTGGTGCCTTTAGCAAATGCTAGATTTTGTGGGGTCAATAGTGTGTTGGAGATTGCGCAGGGCATGCAAAGTCCAATTATGATTGCTTCGGCCCTAACTTGTGTGGAGTATCTTGCTTATCATTGCTCCTCCCTTCCTTGTGGAAGGTAACTTTTTAAAATATATGTCTCAGTTACTTTGTAAATTTTTCCCTCAACTTTATGCAAGCTCAGTGTGTCATCACACTCTATCTGTGAGGATGTTTTATTGCGATGTTTTGCAATAAACATTTCCTATTGACTCTCCTGGAAAATCCAAATATGCCTAGAACCAATGCACAAATAGCAATCTCTGCCTCTGCCCCACTTCTCAGCTCTGCTTTTCTCTAGGCTGATTTCATTTATATGTGGACTCTCTCCCTGACTTCCAGCAGATCAGAATTATCCACCACAGCACAGACAGCTTTTGTTCCACATTACATTATCCCTGGGTTGGGTTTTATTGGCTAGCTCGCATCCATTGCCCTTCTCTTAGCTAATTGTTGTGTTCCAAGGGATGGAATGTTTTATTAGCCAAGATTGAACTTCATGACTATTTCAAAGAAAACTGGAGCATATATGCTAAATGTAGAAATAGATGTGTTCCCAAAGGCTATTGAGGTGTTTTACTAACAAAACAAAAATATCCAAGGTAAGACACTCAATTTGGGGAATTATTACAGGGATGAAGGCAGAAGTTTTTTTTGAAGACATGTTCTGACAGATACTGAACCCACAGAGATCCCAGGAGCTCAAGAGTCAAAATACATCACAAAGACCACAGGGTAGACCTTAAGGCCATGTCCAGGAAGGGAATCCAAGGATGTTCTCATGCTGCGAGGATGCTGTGAGGATCTTGATACCAATGTGGAGAAAGAAACCAAGTAGTAAGTAAAATGGAATTTCTTCTCAGCCTCGTATGCTAGGTGCTTGGTGACTATGATTTATGTAACCACCCATATTAGTTACCCAAAGAATTTAGATTGCATATAGATTCATACCATCTTTCAAAAATATATATGACATTGCAGGACCCTGAGTTAAATACTGGAAAGTGTTTCCTAGATCAAGGTAACTTTATTCTGATTTGAAAGCCAAATGAATTTCTAAATCACTTTGTCTTTCTGTCTCTCTCTCTCTTTCTGTCTATCTGTCTCTTTCTCTATCTCTTTCTCTATTCTCTCTCTCTCTCTCTCTCTCTCTCTCTCTCTCTCTCTCTCTCTCTCTTTTAGGATATGCACATAATAGGCATGTCCTCTAAAAATATACATTTTGTACTTAGACTGTCAGAGTTCAAATCCTCACTTTAATGAAAACAAAGAATATGTTTCACAGCTTTCTAGCTGTGTGGCCTTAGAGAAGCTAATTAACTTTTATAAGTCTCTGTTCCTCATGTATAAAATTAAAATTAGAGCAGTACCTACCTCACATGTTGATGTATTAAAAAATGATTGTTCATATGGTGTTAACATGCTTGATGTATAGTAACTTCTCAATAGGTCTCTGAAAACTTGTGAAAACAGTCTGGGTATCACCTAACACATTTTGAGCATCACCGCAAGGTTCTCAGTCTAAACAGCTTCCAGTTCGGTTGAAGGACAGAACTGTCCGGCAGTGGAAAAAACCAGTCTTGTTTTTATTTATTGTAAGACAACTGTCAGCAATATGTCTTCCTCCCTTGTCTCCACCTATCAACAGTCTACAAATCTCTGTTGCCATCTGTGCCCGCCCCACATAGAATTTAACCATGTATCTTTTCATTATTCATTTCATGACTGGAAGTTCCTATGCTTTCCACCAGTTGTTGGCAGTTCATAGTGTGATCTTCTCTCCAAATCTGTGTGTATTACCTATGTGTGAGCCTCCACTGATTTTGATTCAAAATTCAGCTTATCTGATTTATCCACAAGTTTAATTTTAACCAATAATTTAATACATACCAGAACTTCCCTGAAGTTTAAAAGGCCATGGGAATAAGGCCATTCTGCCATTTGACTCTATGCATCATGTTTGATTGCTTAGTCCTGTGCTCTAACTACTCTGAAAAGAATCCATAAGTTTCATGTTAAATTATGAAGACATATTTTCCAAAAATACAGTTTTCTTCTTGAGAAGTTCAGATTACATGAATGATATTTCAGCTTCATGACATTATCCTGGATTTCACTCCATACCTCCATGCATGAGGTGCATTTCTTGCTACTTCAGGAGAAACCTTCAGCAGAGATTGAAACAGCCTAATTTTTCATAATGAGTCATATCATATTGAATTCCAACATACCATTAAAGAACACCGAGAATATAATGAAGTTGCAGAAATTTTACTTGAAATATTTATATGTTTTAATACTCAAAATGATTGTCAATAGTTACGTGTCAACAGTGATAAAACTGGCATTTTTTAATACCAGATATGATCTTAGTATGGTGCCTAGCCTGGCTTCTTTCACCATATCTTTCTGACTCAGCCTCCTGAGTGTTGGTATTACAGGCATTCTTCACCATACCTGATTCAGACTTTCATTTTTATCTTTATTTTTAAGGTTGATATTGCATGTAACTTACATTAATTAAATAATTAAACTCATGACTAATTTTTAGATCTCTAGGATTTAAGATCCAATTGTATCACTGGCATTTTCAAAAGAAGAGAACTCTGAAATTGCAAAAGTAATTACTTGGAAAGATAAATAATGGGTATAAAATGCCAAGAAGCAGCTTTTGGGCTCTTGCTCTAAAAGATGTCCTATAGAACTAAGATTTAATAACACAAAGGTACAAATTCACATTATAGCTAAAACACACATTGCTGATGTGCCAACTTGTATAATTAGAGAAAAATAGTCATAATGAAACATTAATTTCTAAGTTAATTATTCTAACTTAATGTTACCATCCCAAAATATTGAAATCAAAGAGACTAATAGCTCATACTGTTAGGAGGTTTCTATGACACTTAATGTTTCATTTTTCTCTTTAATATTGTTTACAACCTAATCATTATATTACTTCCCTGATTCTTCATTAATCCAAGTGAAATTAGCCATATCTTTTTTCTCCCACATTTTTTCTCTAATCATACAAGCTCAATAGGTACTCCCGTCTTCTCCCGCCACCTCCTCTCCCCAGCTGTCCCCCATTACACTCTCCCCCTTCCCTCTTCCTTTCACCTCCTCCTTCCCCCCTCCCTGTGCCTTCCCCTTCCTCTCTCCCATCCCCTGGAGCATCCTTTTGTGTGAATGTCAAACTTCCCCCTGAGTCCTCCACCCTAGTTAGGTATAAGGACTTAGTGGTATAGTCCATAGCCCAGAGCCCTGGTTAGTATGGAAACTCTATTATGACTGTTAATCTCTTGCCTCTAAGGATCCTACTGCCTAGAGCCTTCTCCCCTGTGATCCATGCTAGACTTTGGGGGTTTGCTTGACGTGTCAGCCATTGTGCACATTAGGCAAAGTCCAATCCTGGCTGCTGCAGTGCTAACTTGTGTGAAGTATCTTGCATATCATTAGTCCTCCCCATCTTTAGGCTGGTTACAATCTTGCTGCCTCCTCTTCCGCAAGGTTTTCTGAGCTTCAGGATGGGAAGCGATTTGGCTGGTCTGATTCCAGGTGAATAATGTAAGGTCTTTGATGTTCTGAATTATGGTTTGTTGTTGTTTTCAGTTTTGCTTTTCCTGCAAGGCCCTTGGCTGCATCCTGATTGGTACCTGCAGGTCACCCCTCAGGAACAGGGAGTCTGCCTGGGTCTGGGTTGCCGGGACAGAAAGCTAATCATATCTTTTTATGCAGTGTACAGTTTGTCTCAACAAGAAATTGTATTACAGTCATGACCTTTAAAGTCATTTTGGAAGGAAATACCTGTTATCTAGGTCTAAATACAATAGTTGCTTAAGTATAGTTTTCCAAGCACTGAGATGTATATTTTTTATTTGTGTGTGTGTGTGTGTGTGTGTGTGTGTGTGTTTGTGGAGGTGTGTGCGCATACCTATGGAGACCCAAGGGTCATGTCAAGAAATCATCCTCCACCACTCTTCCACTTTACTGAGAGTGTGGGTCTCTATAAACCCAGAGCAAGCCCCTATTTGGACTAGTCTAGAGATTCCTAGGCTCTGACTTCTAGGTGGAATGCCATAACTGACTGGCATTGTTTTCAAAGAATCTGGGGATCTAAACTTGGGATCCTTTGCTTACTAGGCAAGGACTTTAAACCATCTCCCCCAACCCACCAAATGAACTTCTAAGAGAACTTCACTCTGATTTCTGCTTGAAACATGATGACATCTTCTCAGGACTAATAGTCATTATGCCTTAAAGTTCTATCTGCTATTTTTATTTAGTAATTCCCAGATAGAGATACATCTAAATTTAATTTTTTTTCTTTTCTTTTACTTAATCAAGAAATTTCTTCCAATGTATTCATTTGGAAAAATACTTTCTGGATTTAATTTCAACTTAGGAATAATTTTAAACACTCTTTCAAATTGTTTTCTAATTCACTATTTTTTCTTCAAATTTTATTGTTTTGAAATTCTTTCTCCAAGATTCACTTACTAGTTCATGAAATTATTGGAGTAGAAGGCACAAATACCTAGGTTGCTACACATTAAAAGTTAACTACTTGCTGAAAACAAAATAAATTTTGAGTATTTGTTTTGCTTCTATTAAAAGCAAAAAACAAAAACAACAAAAACATGTTAGTGATAGAAGGAGCTATCAGTTAATCCTTCTGAATTATTTCAAAAGTGGGTTAAATAAGTGGGAGAATATGGTTGTATATACCTATAATCTATCATTTGTGAGATGGAGGCAGAAGATTGATAGTCTAGGTTGACTAGAGAGGTGAAGAGTTGGGGAGGGGGATTAGGTAGCTTGATTAGGTGGCCTATTTAAGGTCACATAGTAAATGACAAATGTCCTGTGAAATTTGCAATGTGATACTTTGTCTTTCCTTGTGCCATGAAGCCTACCTAAATAAATAGACAGAATTGCAATATTTCACAATACTACCATAACTCATGGTAAAAGCACCCAATATACACTATGTATTGCACATAAATTGAGTGTTAAATTGAACTAGATTGCTGTTTTAAGTTTGAATATGAATTCAAATGTACATGATAAAATCTTATTTGAACCCAAACATTAACATTTCAATGTATTTTATATTACAACGTTGAATAAATGCTAAGCAAACTCATTGAAAATACAATATAGATCTTTTTATGAGATAACAAGAATTTGAGTCACAAACCGATATGCTTTGGTAGACTTTTCTTTCCCTGATTCAAGACAGTGACATTTAAATTTTATTTTTTTATGTGCTTTCAATAGAGGAGACAAATATTTTTTAACACGGAGCTTTACCATGGAACAGTATTTAAGCTGATCTTATAACATTCTACGAGTGTGCTTCTGGAAGCATTTCACTATCAGAAAAGAAATTGCAATCATACTCATTCAGTGGACAACAGAAAAAAAAGAATAGTTAATAAGATAAACAATTATATTTTTTCCATTTTATCCATAGATTAAAGAACTCAGCGCTCAATCTAAAAGCCTCCTTTTAAACAGAATTACAAGGGCTGGAGAGGTGGCTCAGGGGTTAAGCCTCGGCCTTGCAGGTGAAGGTCCTGAGTTCTGATCCTAGACCCCACATATAGATGCCGGGCGGAAGCGGGGGCGGCCTGCGTTTCTGGTCCTGGTAGGGCGGAGCCTGTGAATCCCTGGGCAGAGTAAACAAGGAGGAGGTGGAAGCGTCCATGGTGATTCCCGAATTTGTCCGTGGTTCTACACACACACACACACACATATACATACACACACACACACACACATGCATACATGCACAATTGAATAAATAATAAATAATAAAAAATTAAACAGAATTACAACTGACCAAAATGCAGAGAGTAGTTAACAGTCGATTGCTCAACCCTAAACAGGTCATTTAAATCCAAGACTCAGGGAGTGTTATGGAGGAGAAGGCAGTGAGAATGTAAATACCTGAAGGTGGAAAAAGGTTCTGTAAAACATTATCTTCTGGACATGACAGGACTGCTCCATCCATGAACTCATTGCAGCTGTGTGTTTCCATGAGATCTGTACAAGATTTGGCTTATCAACATTTCAGTAAAGAAAGGAAAAGATCTCAAGAGGCTCAACAGATCTCTGAGTGACTAATGAGGGTTAATGTCAGATGTTGGGGAAAGAAAGCTAGATTGCTCAATAGTGTACCCACTGATATATCAATTATCCTCCAATAAGCACTCAAACACATGCCAGTCCAGTCAGCCCAGATAAAACTTTGAAATTTAATGGACCACACATGCAAAAAGAGAGAAACTGGTCATGCAGAACATTTTCATTTTTCATCCCAAAATTATAATAAATGCTCCTTCATTCTGCTCAGATTCACCTAGTTAATACCATTTACACATTTACACTCTCAGATATTCTTTGAAATGGAAAAATGTCTTATTTCTGGAGGCTAGAAGAAGATACTGTGAAATATCCTTACATGTATGGCTAAGATTCTCCACTGAGAAAGATAACATATATCATTTTTACAGTGATTTATTTGCTTTGGTTTTCCATCTGGAACTGCCATTTTCACATAATCACCACAAATATGTAGAAAGCCAATCTTGTAAGCTGTGTAAGTACTTATGCTTCAGAAAACACTTTTATTCACTGGAAGGCCGGATTCCACAGGGAGAGCCAACACGGGCACATTTAGCATCTGGCTTACCCTTTCCTGCCTGAGTTTCTATTCTACATATGCTTTAATTATTCCAGCCCATCCACTCACTGAAAAATAAACACCAAGGTGATAATTAATTAGCAAGACTGCATATTCTTTTCCTACGAGTTAAGTGCATTTTCTTGCTCAAACTTGCCTCTCAGGCAAGGAGGTATGTAATGTCCTTCTGTTTTGATTTATACTGGTTGACTTTTCATCAGATTCTGCAAGCTTTGATACCTGTGGCTTCATATTCATAACATTTTATTTGGACTTTCAACTTTATTCAAAACCCATATAACTTCCATAGTCAGTTGAGACAAACCAGATGAAAGATTTCAACCACATCCATTCACCAAACCAATTTGTTGCTGTTTTCTTAGGTTTCTGGTTCCCCATCTGTGTGGCTTAGTTCCTGTGAGGCCAGATCCAGAAATGGGTGGGAAAATATTGCCTAACTAAAGGAGTGTTAATCATTTCCACTTAATAGAGGTAACATTTTTATTGCTACTTTACTGATGGAATCTTTCCCCAAGGCAAGAAACAATAACAAATTCCCTCCTATCTGCCTGTCTCAAAAGAATTCTAATGTGTCTGGGAAACAACCATCCCATTTGCAGAGTAGGGGAATTGTACATTCTCTAACTTCTGAAGAACTGTGACACATTTAAATGAGCACTGAAATCAACCAGGTGGAAAACATAGACACTGAATTTAGACTCAGGAGTTCTAGATTCTGGTGTTAGGTTTGTCTTTTGCCAGGCATGATCTTACAACAGACAACATTTACTTAAACAACTTAAATTTATCAAACTTTTTAACCTATATTCAGAAGAATATTAGTAATTTTTATGATATTTATTGAGCCCATTTTTAGACTAATATAAAATTAGGCACAGAGAGAACTAATGACCTACTCAAACCCAAACAGCCAGCTATTTGCTTAGCCAGAAACAAGCCTTTCTTCTCTTGACCTCAGTTCTACAGTCCTACTACATTACGACAATTTTCCTTTTCTGGATTTTCCCTTTTGATTTATTTTAATCTGAAAAGTAAAGTGGCTGAGCTAAACCTCAAAAACCTCTTTGAACTTGAATACCCTATGATCTTATAAGTGAGTGCAATTCTTGAACTTAAGAAGAACACAATTTGGTTCCGTTCAGCCCAAACAATACACATATTTATAAAATAAAGTTGAGCAGCAGTGGGTAGGAGGTGGTATGAGATTAAGGGTCTGGTATTAATCTGGGAAAGCTTCCGGACTAAAGGGTTTTCATCTGGTGAGGCAGGAAGAGCCTCATGTTGGAAGGCAGATGGGAGTCAGCTCACAAGCTGCAGAGGATTCAAAAGGAGAGGCCATTAGCCAGCTGACGACTGACTGACAGGCTCTAGGGGTCAGACATCCTGCTGAAGAAAATGAAAATGGGTCTCTCACTCAGAATTCTTCCCTCCCTGGGAATTCATAAAACATCATTGACTGACTGACTGTCTGAGTGACTGACTGCTGAGGTGAAGTGCACTGCAGAACCGCTTTGAAGCCCACAGTTACAAGCCATAATTGAGAAACTGTCCAGATTCAAATTCATGGAAAACCATGAAAGAATAATGTTTTCATGTTGAAGGGCTTGCCAAAATATAAAGTTTCCTTTCTGCTGTTCATTTCCTCCCTCCTCTAATTCATTTTTTAAAACTTTTACATCAAGGAGAATTCTATTTGGCAACTGTGCATAATTAGTATTTAGCATCTTTCTTTTTAGAATATTAGCAAATGTTGACAGTGTAACTTTTCTAGAATGCTGGGGAATAAAGGCACTAGTGAAAAATAATTATTTTTATTTTCCAGATTGTAAAGACATTTTGAAGAAGAGAATTCTAAAATCACAGGATCACTACCAGTAAAATAATAGAAAAATTCAGGCTGGAGAACTTAAGTTATCTAGATTCAGCAGATTAAAAAATCGTTTTTCTCAAAGGATCCATATGATACAAATGCAAATATTATAGAATGGGTTTATAGGCTTTTTTTTGTAAATGGATACATGTGGTAAATTAAATTGCTTTTTTTGAATAGTTTATTAAGTACTTTTTTTGATGACTTGCTTTCTGAAGAAAATCCAGTGACCAATAAATCTTAAAGTTATTTAGATTCAGCAAGCCTGTTTTTCTCAAAGGATCCATACAATGCAGATGTAAATATTCCCGAGTAGATTTGTGGAGTTAAGAAAAGGAACAGGAGGTCTCAGAAGGCATACTAATGTTTTCACCTCACTTATTTATTTATTTATTTATTTATTTATTTATTTATTTATTTATTTATCTATCTATCTATCTATCTATTTATTTATTTATTTATTCAACTGTGTGTGTGTGCATGTATGTGTGTGTGTGTGAGTGTATGTGTGTGTAGAACCACGAACGAATTCGGGAACCACCATGGACGCCTCCACCTCCTCCTTGTTTACTCTGCCCCAGGACTCACAGGCTCCGCCCTACCAGGACCAGAAACGCAGGCCGCCCCTGCTTCCGCCCGGCATCTATGTGTGGGGCCTAGGATCCGAACTCAGAATCTCTGCCTGGAAGGCAGAGGCTTAACCCCTGAGCCATCTCCAGCCCCTTCACCTCACTTTTTTGAAGAAATAAATGCACCACAGAAATGTAAGCAGAGGACAAAGCTGAGAAAGTAGAAAGTCAATCTCATTGTGTGAGACAATTAAGAAATATGGAGGGCAGCACTCTCCAACTATTGTCCTGTTCTGTGCATTTGCACTGAACTCTTTCTTCTCAAGGTGAAAGCTGCTTCTGTGTTCTTAAAGTCAGGAGCAAAGAACAAAACCTAGGAGCAAAACAGGTAAATAGATGAAGTCTGTCCATGAACTCACAGCAACCTCCCCAGCCAAGGAATGTTTGAGTCTATGCAAATATGTAAGTAAACTAAGAAATGTTTCTTGGTAAATGCCACCAGCTAACTCAGAATATCCTAGCCATAAAATGGTCATTTAGTGCTGGGTATTTGAAGACCATGACCTTGTATCAAAAACCACTGCAAAATCACTCCAAAATCATGCAAAGCAGCGTGTGTGTGTGTGTGTGTGTGTGTGTGTGTGTGTGTGTGCACGCGCTGTTGCCAGTGGTCTGGGTCTGAGCCAAGTGCTTATTGAATACAAACACCATATAGACTGTGAAGTAACAAGGAAATTTTATTCAGAGATAACACAGGACAAAAGAACAAGCAATCACATGAGTGAGATTGTGCTCAAGGACCCTGATTATTCTTAAGGGCTTCCTTTCGTATGGTCCAAGAGAAGAAGTTTTATTACAAGGGAAATAGCAAAGGTGGTCTATTTTATTGACAACTTAAGTTACATAGCTTCTTTTGTACTGGGAATGGCCCTTCTTATAAATCACCCAATATTTATCATAATTATCCCCAAATATACATAGGCATAAAATAGGAAGCAGGAGAGTTTCCCTAAGCATTCATTTTACTTTTTTTAAATTTATTTATTCATCGTGTGTGCGTGTGTGTGCGTGTGTGCGTGTGTGTGTGTGTGTGTGTGTGTGTGTGTGTGTGTGTAGAACCACAGGCATTTTCGGGAACCACCATGGACTGCCTCCACCTCCTCCTTTACTCTGCCCCAGGATTCACAGGCTCTCCCCTACCAGGACCAGAAACGCAGGCCGCCCCGCTTCTGCCTGGCGTCTATACGTGGGGTCTAAGGATCTAACCTCAGGACCTTCTGCCTGAAAAGCAGAGGCTTAACACCTGAGCCACCTCTCCAGCCCCTCTAATCATTCATTTTAAAGACACAGTTTGTCTTATTGTGTTTGTATATAAAATTAATTCAGAACAGACTATCTCTTTTTTCTCCATACATAGATATAGTGGGAATAAGTTTCAACAGAAACTGAATTTTATGGTAATTAATTACAGGAAAAGTTTTATTCCATTGTTTAGGAAGGGTTGAGAATATAGCTCAATGCAGGTGGGAGTCCAAGACTGAAATTGAGTTGCTGGCTGTGTTGCTTTTATTTTGTTTTGTTTTGGCGTGTGTGTGTGTGTGTGTGTGTGTGTGTGTGTGTGTGTGTGTGTATTGGGTATTGCGTGTCCCTGTGAAGGACCAAGGGAGACTTCGGGAGTCATCCTGAATTGCTCTACGTTCTTTTTTGTTTCACTCTGGGATTTCCCAGGCTCTGCCCACCAGGGCCTGAGATGTGGCCTTCACTATTTCTGCCTGGCCTTTTAATGTGAAACTCGGGTCACAAAGTCAGGTCTTTATGTGTCCTGAGTCAATTCTCCAATCCCTAGACGCATTGTTAAGACGTGTGTGTGTGTGTGTGTGTGTGTGTGTGTGTGTGTGTATGTTTATGTGTATGCATATGTGTAGTACGTGCAGATAATGGTCTCAGACTGTTGAGTATGTTATTAGATAAAAGGTGTGTGTATAGTCCATCCCAAGTAGAATCTCAGGTTGTAAAAATTATATCGTTTGTCAACATGACTGTTGTTTTCACAGTTCTTGCTACTAGACAGTAATTTCTTTGTTAAAGTCAAAACAAAATTAAACAAAAATCTTTACTTCCTTATGGCTAATACAGTGTGCCCTCTCATTGTTTTACAACTAATAAACTTTCTATGTTCTTTGGTATAAATTCCTGAGTAAAAATGGGCATTAACAGATATAAAATTTAAAATATACATGTATTCTTTTCCAATTCCTTCCTATATAGCTATTCCATGCAAAAATTAAGGCACAGAATAAGAAATAGGAAGTTTTTTTCTTCAAGTTTCAATATTTAATTAGAAAAACTTACCAATTACAGCAATTTGATATCATTTCCCTCCTTGAAATTGGAAGGAGACTCAGTAAACTGAAATTTTCTGGTATAAAACATTTAACTCTGATGTCTGTTTTGCCTTCAGAGAAAATTATATCCACTTTAATGGTCATGGCAGTTTCATTAAGGGACCTATGATTATCAATTTGGCAGCAGCACAAGGGGGTGACCATGTCTACTGACTGGTGACACACTCTTTTGAAAACTTTTGGTACATATCACCCTGTAATAAATAGAATCATCAAGTCATTATAACTGATAGTTTCCGGAATAAGGACCATATCTACAGCAACAAACTTATTTGTGCTTGATATCTGAACTGTCATTGATTTCCTTTTGTAGCACTGTATTTCATTACAAATAAATGCCAGTCTTCATTTTAAGATCCTGAGTTGGAAACTATACCATCAAGCCCAGCAGATTTGAACTCTTTCTGCTAACATCTTCAAAAATAAAAATGATTATATCTCAATATGTGATGTATATTAAGTCCTGATTGCTGATCTCCTGTAGGATTTTAAGAAATGAAAACTAACAAAAAAATTGAATCTCTTAGAATTCACTTCTGATAGGACAATGAAATTTCAAAAATAAAAAAGTAAAGGTTGTTAAGTTGAAGGAGTAACTAAGAATTTTTGCACAATGTTTTGCAACGTGAAGTGCAGTCATTTTCTATTTATATCAAAATGAGAGAAAAGGAGGGACTAACGGTAGATATAAGGAGTGAGACATAGAAGTGTTTGTACAGTACAGTACAGAAAATATTTGACTGCAAGCACACATGTATATTGAATATATGCAATGATTTTTTCATAATATAAAATTACATTAAAAAGCAACGAAAAAGAACTGGAAAACAATGAAGATGGAGAGAACAAAGTTCACCATTTCACAGTAAATCCACATTCTCTTCCATCAAGCGTAAAGTCACAGGAGGACTCAAATCTACTATGCTTCATGTGGTTTAATAAATAAACTTGTTCACTTTTATTTTCTTATTAAAACAAGCAAAAAGAAGAGAAAATGGGACATCAGGCTTTAGCTGAGAAGTGCAAGAAGAAAACAAAGGAAGTTTCCCTTTTAGTTGCTTTGAGACAAGTTTTACTAAGAATTAAAGGAAAAAAATGAAATGTGAGTTTGAAAAGGTTTTCTAGGACCCTTTTAAATATAGTATGGTGAAATTTACAAGTGCACTATCACACCTATGGAAAATATCTGCAAAGAATAGTGTCATTTCTGTATTCATTCACTGTATGAAAATACCAAGCTTTCTTAGTTGAATATTTTCATATGACATGAATTTGTACTTTTTTATAACTAAATCTTAAATATTATCTAGTTAAATCATAGCTGATTTGATTATGAAAAATTAGATGTATTCTAGGCTTCCTTTTATATACATAGAATTTCAAATTACATATATTTTAAAATGCTTAAAGTTCATCAAAAATCTCAGTCTTAATGCATAAAGATTAGATGGATTATAAATTTTCCTTGTGCTTCCAGCATGTGGCAGTCCTATTTTACCTGACAAATGAAAGTACTTAGGACCACTTTCATGTCAAATGGGAAAATTAGTCTTGAATTATGCATGCTACTCCAGGTAATCAGGAATGATTCTATGATCATCGTGTCCTTAAAGAAATTGTGAGCAGTATCAGACAGTGCCTGGTGTGAGATATGGAAGTGAATAACAGGATCATAATGGGTAAAAATGGGAAGATGTCATTTCAAAAAGGGAGAGCCGCAGAGACAGGAAGCAAGTGTGTTTCGGCAAGACATCAGTGGTCACACTTATCTGGATGATAAGCTGACAGAACTCAGCTTTGGGGACCGGGACTGGCATAACACTGATGCTCTCACAATAGCCAGGCTCTCTGAATGAGCTTTCTATGTAGTGGGTGCTGACAATGGTAACCAAAAATGAAAAGAGTTTGAGGAAGTCAAGTGCTGAGATAACTGGCAAAAGGGTGATTAGACCCAAAATTGTTAATGTATGGGTAACTGCCAAACTTCTTCATTCTTTATTTTTTTCAAAAGTAATCTAACTTTTCTGTATCATTTCTTCCTATCTCTACTCACTTAAGAGAATGCTTTTCTGTCAGTTCCTTCTTTTTTTTTCCTTTAAGTTTCACATTCAACGTGAAAAATACACAATTAGAGAGGCAGAAGTTCTTGTGCCACTGTTACTGGAAAGGAACGGAAAGCAACAATCATTTTTTTAAAACAGTTAATATGCAGGCCAAAAAGATTTTTCCTGTACAGAGGTCCAAAGTAAAATTAGATGATCAGAAACAAAAGCTTTAGAAATTCTCTCTGCAGGGGATAGCCCAATGCCATTGTAATTTGGATATAAAAATAATTTGTATTCATTGGAAGACATAAAAGACTGAAAAGATTTTGCATAATGAAACAAGCACTAGGCCACCATTGAGAGGCACTGAACAAGGTGGAAATTTTTTATTCTTCCTTTGTAAGATCTAACAATCAACTTAAATGAGAGAAAAAGCAAGACAAGTGATGTTAGATAAGAGATGGGAAAAATATCAGGTGAAGGAAATAAGGAAGTAAACTAAAAAGGAGGGAGCGTAAGAATAGAAATACAAAGACAACAAGGAATTTGTAGACAAAATGAACAGGGCCATTCTAGGGAAGAAGAGAAGGTTAACAATGTGATGCTTGTCAGGAAGTGAAATGTCAGCGCCACTAACAGAAGTGATAATGCTAAAGAAAAAGCAGGAAGGAGAAATCCCTGATTCAAACTGTCCAGTTACTTCTAATTTACAAAAAGTGCATCAAGGCAAGGCTTCATGGTGGACAACAGGAAAGTCTGTGTCTGTCTTCTTTATATTTTACCTTTCTGTCTCTTGGGTCCAGATGACTAGTAAACACTGTTGAATCAATAAAGAAAAATGTGAATCTCTCTATGATCTGATTTATGATCCACTATGTGCAGCTCAGATTTCTGCTATACAATGTCTTATATATATATACATATATATATATATATGTGTATATATATAGAGTAAGCCATTGAAACATCCTGTTAAACTAATAATCTAGCAGATGCTTTTTTTAGTTTACATGCAGATTGTCTTCATGATTTCCTTTTTTTAAATTTTTTATTATTATTTATTCAATTGTGCGTGTGTATGTGTGTGTGTGTGCATTTATGTGTGCGTGTATGCGTGTATGTGTGTATAGAACCACGGACGAATTCGGGAACTACCATGGACCGCCTCCTCGTTTACTCTGCCCCGGGACTCACAGGCTCCGCCCTACCAGGACCAGAAACGCAGGCCGCCCCCCCCCCCCCGCTTCCGCCCGGTGTCTATACGTGGGATCTAGGATCCAAACTCAGGACCTTCCGCCTACAAGGCAGAGGCTTAACCCCTGAGCCACCTCTTCAGCCCCATGATTTCCTTTTTAATATTCATATAAAAAGAATCATTACATCTGATATTAACAAAACAGATGAATGGATGTATATCCAGAAAACCTAAAGAATGAGTAACATTAGCAAATCAGTTTGTATCATTGCTTTGAAGACATAGTTTCAGCCCCTCAGCATGCAGTAATTTCACTTAGATTAGTGGCCTGTTTGTAGTTATCACAATTTACATTACTTTTCAAATATAAAGAGTCTGAAAAAGACTTGACGAGTTGGAAAATATTTCTTAAGGTAAATATTTTCTAATTTCATGAGTGATTGGACCTTCCAGTGTTCAGCACTAATGTATGAATTCCTTTTATCCACAATTTTGAGAATACAGGGTACCATCGTTGATAAAGGTACCATCACAAGGCTTGTGTGAGGCCAAATTCCATGCAAGATCTTCTCTGCATTGCTGTTTATGTGAGGACCTTCAAGAGGGACAGTTTATTTCTGTTTGGAGCAAATTTTAATTGCATATTAATTCATTCATTCATTAATAATATCTCGCTATTTTATATAATATTGTTTTATTGAAAAAGTCTTTTTGATGATTATAGACCACCCACTGGAGATGTTCCACAAAACCATAGTTTAATTAATAAAATACAGAAATAAAATTTTTAGTCTACTATCATGATTCCCTTTGCCTTGGGCTGAAATGGCAAGGCAAATTTTAAGAACATCTGGTGCTGAGTTAAAAAATGAGAACCAGATATGTTTCCTTATCCATATTTTAGTTCACATGACCAGCCTATAAGAATGGTGAAAAAGAAAATGTTCACTAATTTAGTGTTTGTTTTTTAAAGCCTACTATAGTATTCAAAGTAGTTTTGTATCTTTTTAGGTAAGTATACATAAGGAATATTGAAATTAATATGATATTTTTGGAAATATTATCGCTGCAATTCATGTTCAAAATGTTTTTGCTGAAGGCTAAGTAACAACAGCCAAACAGTATTAATACTTCATGGATTTTTTAAAAATTGTTTGTCTGGGCAGATAGCAATAGTGTCCCTGGTGCTCTTAAGAAATTTATTCTAGTACTCACTTCAACAGCACATACACAAAATTAAGAACGATGTAGAGAAGGATGATACCAAAATTTGTGCAGCACTCATTTTTTACAGAAACTTGCTGCATAAATGAACAGGAGGAGAGGGAAGCATCTGCTCTGCTGTTGACATTGGAGACGCCCTTCTGGGATAGAAAGGACAATAAATTATTTCTCTACACTGTAGGAGGTTTCTTCACTTTTTGGATAGTAGCAAATTTAACTCTGTACAGGCTTAGTACAGTGCTTATGCAAAGTTTGTTTATGTGTCTTAGCATATATGTTGTCTGTTTTTCTAGGTCTTTTTACTCTAACAGCACTTATGGGTATTGACATCTTTCTTATTCAGAAGGGAAAGAAACTAAACTTTCCCTTATACTTCCGTAAAGATCAGAGTCTTTATAAAAAGGTAGTGAAGGATTACTTATAACTTGTATGAAACAGCAGTCAATCTTAAAAATAGTCCATCCTGGCTATGAATTTGAACAGTGAATTTCCTAATGTACTTATTCAGGTTTGTGATAGTTTATTCTAATTAAAACTACTAGACACTAAGAATCAAGAGTTTGTTACATGAGATATTTTGGTGTGCTTGTAATCATTTAACAATAAACTTTTGTCATTTATTTTCAAAAAAAAGAGAAAGAGAGAGAAACATAGAAAGAGGGAGGGAAGGAGGAAAGAGTGAGGAAGGGAGAAAGAAAGAAAGAAAGAAAGAAAGAAAGAAAGAAAGAAAGAAAGAAAGAAAGAAAGAGAGAGAGAAAGAGAGAAAGAGAGAGAGAGAAAGAAGAAAGAAAGAAAGAAAGAAAGAAAGAAAGAAAGAGAGAAAGAGAGAAAGAGAGAAAGAGAGAAAGAGACAAAGAGAGAAAGAGAGAGAGAGAGAGGGAGAGAGAGAGGGAGAGAGAGAGGGAGAGAGAGAGGAAGGAAGGAAGGAAGGAAGGAAGGAAGGAAGGAAGGAAGGAAGGAAGGAAGGAAGGAAGAAGGGAAGGAAGGAAGGAAGGAAGGAAGAGAGGAAGAAGGGAAGGAAGGAGGGAGGGTGGAAGTCATTGTATATGGGTTCAAAGATAAAATCAAAACAAATCAGCTCATGATTCAGCCTCACCAGTGTTAGTATATACCCCACTCAGATTGTCACCATGAAAATACAGATTTTTTTTTGAAATTTCAGATAATGATTCATAAACTGCAAAGAACAAGTGAAGGCACATGCAGAAACATTTGGGAAACTAATTTATAAAATTCCAAGTTTGTGCTCTGTCAAGGTAATTATGAAACTCCAAGTTTGTGCTTTATGAAGCACCTTTTAGTACATTTTATCTTTGCAATAATAATAAAGCAAACTTATACATATTATAATTCCCTTGGAGCAAACTATAAAATTGAAAACTGCAGACAGGCCAGTTTTCACAGAACCTGTAAGTTCTAGGACTTAGAACTTCTTGTATCTTGGAGCAGACAATTTTTTGGTGTATTATTCCAATAGTATCTTTTTGAAAGTACTAAAAGTCCAATAAATTATAACCTTAAATACGTATGACTTAGGATCCAGTATTTTAATTGCATTCTTTGCTAGGAAAAAAAACACTTTTGGAAACCATCAATATTTTAAAACATTAATATTTTAGTTAGAATATGAATGTAGTAAAGAGTTCAGTAGGTCTGGAACTCATTACTCTGATGAGTTATCTTTATTAATGGGGTTTTTCTAGTTGACTATGTAAATATGATTTCATTTTCTACTTGTTTATTTCAGTTGCTTTCTTCCCCATAATCTTTCCACTTCCATCATTTGTTCATTTATAAAATATAGTTCCGTTGTTCACTCAAGTATAAAAAAACTGTCTGATGCTTATAGTCTTTCATAAGGTTTATTTTTCTTCCTTAAGGGATTAAGGAAAGGCATCTTTTAAAGTCCCCATGTCTTACAAATGAGAAAAATGAATAGAAAGAAATCTTATTTTAAAGTAGAATTTTTTCTAAGTTTCACAGTGGGAGAGCCTTCTGGCTATTCTCCTGAGTTCAGTTCTAAAGTTTATTCCAGTACTAGATTATCCAGTTTCCAAAAATGAGAATGAGCCCTGAAACATTTTTTTCCTTCTTTCTCTCCCCTCAGCTAATGGAAAGCAGACCCTGCTTCTTTGCTCAGGACTAATAGCAGCACTAGCCATCTCTTACTATCAGTTACAATTTCCATGTGTAGATGAAAAGAGATGAGGAAATTAAACTAGTGATAATGAATTCTTTGTAGACTGTGTAGAATGCATAGTTTATTTTATTCCTTAAAACCTATTATATGAAAGGAAAACTTTTAATTCTTCTTAAGATGAAGAAATAGAAATAGGGGATCAGAAAGTAATTGAGATATGCAAAAGATCACATGTCAGTAAAGGGAAGTGGAGTTGCAAATCCAGTTATCCCTTGTTTGTAGGAAGTTTGCTCTAACAATTATTCTTAGTCTGGGACTAAAATGACAATCAGTTTGAGTAGCCAGGGAGACAACTCCTTACTTGTCTGAAATTTAGGAGCTATGAATTCTTGTAGTCCCCACTGCCTGACTTAACCTCTCATGGGCACCATAACATCATAATTTAAGGCATGGGCTCTAGGGACAGGCAGATCTCTCTCTCTCTCTCTCTCTCTCTCTCTCTCTCTCTCTACTTCCACTCATGTCTTACAAATCAGAAAAATGAATAGAAAAAAATCATCTATTTTAAAGTAGAATTTTTTTTTCTAAGTTTCACAGTTGAAGAGCCTTCTGGCTATTCTCCTGAGTTCAGTTCCGAGGTCTTATTCCAATACTAATACCAGTTTTCAAAAATGAGAATAAGCCCTGGAACATTTTCTTCTTTCTTTCTTTCTTTCTTTCTTTCTTTCTTTCTTTCTTTCTTTCTTTCTTTCTTTCTTTCTTTCTTTCTTTCTTTCTTTCTTTCTTTTCTTTCTTTCTTTCTTTCTTTCTTCTTTCTTTCTCCTTCTGTAAAGAAGTTCCTCTCAGCCTCAGTTTTACATTTTTTAATTTAGTTTCCACATTTTTGAAATGATGACAAATACAGAAACGATGGTACAATCCTTGGTGATAATAAATGCATAAATTATTGTTGAAGGCATATACCTTTATATAGATTTCCTTTTCCAATGCAGACCAGCTGCTGAAATGCACATGCAAAATTTCTTGGAGGAAAGAAAATTAAACTCTATACAATGTTTATCACATAAAAAATGCTGAATGTTCAAGCACACCTTTCCCTTAGGGACTTACATTCTACCTCTTGCAATTATTGCAAAGGCACTTGAATGTAGATAAGCAACAAGCATTTGTATGGATTGAATAAATAAGTCTTTCACAGCTGTGTGACTCCACATTATGAGTTTTTGTTTTTATCCTGAGTAAATTAAAATGTCATGAAAAGTTTTGCTCAGTCACATTATCAATTTTCCTTATCAACGAATAAAGTGCCACAATTATGTATGCAGTAGAAAAATACTGACTTGAGAAAATAGTTAACATTCCTCAAGGGTTATATAAATCAATGTTCTAATAAGTATAAACTTTACAATATCAATCGACATAAATTTATAAGTACAGTATTTTAAAAATCAGATGATCATATTTGATAGAAATTAGATAAGATTGGATAGTTTCCAAACTCCACAGTCACAAATAATAAAAACAGAAAAAAAGTCAATTATAAAACTCTTTTATAAATGCAGAACACATTTTACAAATACCCCAGTTCTCTACATTCAAGAACTGCTACAAAGTTAGAAAACAAGCCTATTTGTGTAGCACCATTCAAGGTATGGTGGTAAAATTTCACCTCACTCAAGGTTAGCTTCACCTAAGTAATTTGTAACAGGACATAATCATGGTGAAAAAAGTAAATTGAGATTCTTTGGGGAGGAAAAAGTAAAAAACACTGTGTAGGCAATCTTCAGTGTCCTTCATCTCTTTCCATATCTGCCCATTCATTTTTCTAGGGCTATTTATCAGATTTTTAAGATCCTGAAAAGACAAATACCCCTTCTGATATGCCCTTGGAATAAAAATGTTTTTATATTGAATAAATTGGCTTGAGATATGACATTTCTGTACTGATGGGAAGACACCATATCACAGAGCACAGATGGGATTAAAACTTAAATTTAGCAACTGGGATAAATCCACATGCAGGAAAGCACACCTCTCCAGATGTATTTCATGCATATGTAATAGTGTATGTCATGGATCTCAAAATGGAAATCAGAAGGCTTCATGCAAACTAGAATGAAAAGGAAAGCAGTTAGGTTTCTTGTACTAAGCAGACATGCATGAGTCCCACAACATTAAGATATTTATAATGCCAGAGACTGCAGAGGTCACAAAGGAATCTACTGACAGTAGCAAATTCCCCTGAAATGAGATCGTATTTCTAGGTATACGTATATACTGTGTGTGTGTGTGTGTGTTTGCACATGCATGCACAGACAAACAAGGACATTTGAGTGTGTGTGCCTGTGGAAGTCCAAAGTCGACATCAGGAATCATTCTGGATTACTCTATATCCTTATTATTTTTTTTCTTTGGTTTCCTAAATTCTGTCTTACAGGACCACTGTCATTCCACCTGGCATTTTTATGTGGAGTATGAGAATTCAAACTCAGGCCCCTTTTCTTGTGAGACGAAGGCTTTAACAACTGAGTCATCTCCCCAGCCCTACTAAGACTTTTTATAATTATAAAAGATGAGAAGTGAGAGGTTTTCAGAGGTCTGATTCAAAGAAGAAATTATTTTTCTAAAACCAAATTAAGGCTGAAAATTGATTAGCTATTTACCTATTTGGTTATTTAAATATTTTTAGAACAGGCTTTGTAGGCCAGAAGAAAACAATAATCTCTGGTCCTTGTTCTTGAAGAGTTTAATATATGCTTCAGAGGATCTGCACCACAATTGCAAAAACAATGAGTAAATAATAAAAGCATCAATTTAACAATTAAGTTATGGATCATGATATATTGATACACATAAATCCAAATAAAGAAAATTAGGTATTCTAAGGAAATTATAGAATCCTTTCAACATTCTGACATTGAACACTCATGTGCAGTAAGTATTGTCCATTGCATAGCATATAGTCGCACTATATTCTTTAATCTTAGCTATTACTTTATAGATAATAGAATAAAGGTTTATAGAGATTAACTCAACCAAACCAAAATATTAGTTAAAATGTAGGATCAGGAATTGACTACATATAGTCATATATTATAGTTCAGCTGCTTAGCGTAGACTAAGGCATTTTGACCACATATAGAAAGCACTTTACAGATTTAAAAGTCCTTAACTAAAGACAATGAAGAGAATTTCAGGAAGAAACAACACTAAGAATGAAGCCATATGTATATATGCATGACATATATATTTGTGGTCCTGAAGAAATTGTTCAAAGTCTGAAGTTAAGGTATGTCCAATAGGCCTGGACTATGAAGTCTAATAGAATATTAATAAGGTTTATGAAAAAAATTGTTAATATGCAAAAACGAATCCAAGTTCCATGGTTACTTTCTCATCCTTAGCTACAGAACTCCAAAACTCTTGCAGAGAACCAGGGACCACCCAGCATCTTTCCATGTTTACATTAAAATCAAGACTGTAGAATTGTTCTTTATAGCTAAAAGGTTAATGCTTTGGAAATCCCGGGTCAGAGGACCCCAGAGAGAAAGCAAAAGAGGCTCTGCTGAACTGGGAATCCCAGAGACTTCAGGTGACCTCCGAGTACTGCTCCTCCACATTCTATACATTTCACAGTCTGGCCTTACTGTGTCAGCTGGAAGCACAGTGCAACCTCATATTCTGTGAGAGTCTCCAGCTTAACTGAAATGGAAAGACTTCCATAACTGAAAAAGCTCAGCATCCATGTTCACTCTATGTAAGAAACTAAGAATAAAAAAATAATAACAAGAAGCTATTGCAAAGACGGTTGTGGTAATGCAAACCTTTAAATCTTACATGTAGGAGGCTGACATAGGAGCATCGTGATTCTGCAGTCATCCTGAGCTACTTTAAAAGACTGTGTCTCAAAAAGAAACAAATGAGAGCCAGCGGTATTCTGCATGAGTTCTCAAGAAGAAGTCAGTATGTTCTGCTGACAATAATAGTGGATCCAGTGTGAGAGAAGGAGGTAGAGACTGAGTCACAATAATGTGTGTGTGTGTGTGTGTGTGTGTGTGTGTGTGCGCGCGCGCGCGCGCGTGCGCGCACGTGCCTGTGTATGTGATTATTTGTGCGGGTGTGTACAATGTGTGTGGAAGCATGTACTGAAGCTAGGGGGTCAAAACTGCTTGCCTCCCTGAACTACTTCTTGTCTTTTTTTTTTTTTTTTTAATCCTGAGATAGTCTCTCACTGATCCTGGAGCTTATCGATTGAGGAGATTGTCTTGCCAATAAGTTCCTGGGATCCACCCGTCTCACTTCACCCTCTACAATCAATATTGGGGTTGCATATGTACACCAGTATGCCAGGTTTCCACGTGATTGATACTTAATCATTCTCTAGAGATTTTAACCTGAGTAATTGGAAGAAATAAAAATCCATTCCTTGTTATGTAAAACTGAGAGATAAAAGCTGTGATTGGGAAGCAGATTAGGAGGAACAACCACATAGGGCACCACTTAAATTGGCAGGCAGTTGACAGTGTTAAAGACACACATTTCATATTGGTAGAACTGAAGGGAGGTGAAGATGGATGATGGCTTAAATAAAAATTGAAATATGGTCATGCATAAATGCTGAAACAAATCCTAACATGTCAACAAAAGCTGCCTTTAGCATGTGAGAACATTGATTTTTTTCCTTTTTCTTACATCTATTCTAAATTATTTGTATTAAACACCTATTAATATTGTGAAATGTAAATATTATTTCAATACAGCGTGACACTAGCTCATAAACTCACTTGTAACAGAGCACTGACTTGATTTTTCTGCTTTATAAGACTTTTTTTATTCTTCTTTCTCTAACTGCTTACTCATCTACCAACTGATTCCAGTTATAGATGCCACTTTTGGGGATTCTAGATCTCAGCTTTACTCTGTTGCATTCATTATAACCACACAATGCGTTTCCCGACCCCCAGGATTTCATTCTAAGGAGAAATGGCAGAATTGTTTGCAGCTGGATGCTCTTTGAAAGCGCAAAGCCGCACAAATTTACTAGAACTCTGGGGGATTGTAGTAGGAGAGAAACCATTGTCACTCTGGTCCCCTTTCCTGGCAGCACCTCAAAGGTTACCAAGTGAGAACAGCAGTGCCTAACTGCCCTGAAAAGCCAAAGAGTGAAATTTAAAACTTGAATTGCCTCTCTCTTCTCATTATGTATTATTTGTCAATCATGGATAAAAGGTGGTTTTTGCCCTCCAGCTGCTAGCCCTGGCGTGCATATATCACTCAGCAGTACCACTTCTGTGTGGAATATTGCAAGAAAAAGAAATCAATGCTCGTACCTTTCTTTGAAAGGTGGTTCTCTCTCTCTCTGTCTCTCTCTCTCTCTCTCCATCCTATTTTTTTTTGCTCCCTCCCTCTCTCTCCTTTTATTTTTGTGTAATATTCAACCAAAAATAATGAGAAAAGTCATTTGATAAATCAAAAACGAAACCCATAAATTTTGTTTTCTGATAATAGACATCTTACAGTTTGAAATGGTAAATTTTAGGGCACACACAAGAGATACTTTTCTCTCTTCCTTATGGGGTCCAAATTCTTGAAATTTACTTTGTGGGAGGAAGCATCGTACTCCTTTGTGCTGGACTATGCCAGTAAACAATAAAATGGATGCTATCATCACATGGTATGAAATGCATATGTAACAGTAGATTTATTTAGACGTCCAACTTTCAAATTTATTTTGCAACATCAAAACACATTGATGATGACTTTCATCTGTATATTTTATTCATGTGTTGTAGAATGTGCTTTAAAATTTTTTGTCACCATGTTACAGTTTAAGAATCTTTTTGTGTGCTTTTTGTCCTGGACCCAGACCCAGGCAGACTCCCTGTTCCTGAGGAGGTAACCTTCGGCACCAATCAAGATGCAGCCAAAGGCCTTGCAGGAAAAGCAAAACTGAAAACAACAACAAACCATAATTCAGAACACCAAAGACCCTACATTATTCACCTGAAACCAGGCCAGCCAAATCGCTCCCCATCCTAAAGTTCAGGGAACCTTGGGGAACAGGGAGCAGCAAGATTGTAACAGCCTAAAGATGGGGAGGACCAACGATATGCAAAATACTCCAAATAAGTTAGGGTTGCAGCAGCCAGAATTGGACTTTGCCTGCCTGCACAATGGCTGACATGTCAATGACCCCCCAAAGTCTAGGATCACAGGGGAGAAGGCTCCAGGCAGTAGGATCCTTAGAGGCAAGGGATTATACAGTCATAACCGAGTTCCCACACTAACCGGGAGCCCAAGAAGGGGCTTCCGGCTACGCCACTGAGTCCTTACACCTAACTAGGGTGGAGGACTGAGAGGGAGGTTCATGCCCACAAAAACAGATGCTCTTAGGGGATGGGAGGGAGGGAGGGGAGGCACTGGAAGAGGAGAGAGGAAGGTAGGTGAAAAGAAAAAGGGAAGGGGGGAGAGTGCAAGGAGGGACGACTGGGGAGGGGCGTGGGTAGAGAGAGGACAGGAGTACCTATTGAGCTTGTATGATTAGGGAAAAAATGTGGGAGAAAAAAAGAATCTTTTTGTGGAAATATGAAAAGAGAAATTCAGACATGTTTTTAGTTCATATGATAAGTAAACATTAAACTGTGTTATAGAGGATTTTCTAGCAATACATCAGGGCATTATCCAAATACAGCCATTGAGGAAACTGTTAGCACTGATCTCCCCTCACCCCCCAAAAAAGAAAGAAAATGAAACACACGCACACAGTTTATACGTTTTCTAAAGCATTTATTAATTTGTTTTCTGGGACCACAGTGCTCAGTATGGAGGCCAGAAGATTCCTTGTAGGAATCTGTTCTATCCTTCAGTCCTGGAATCCAACAGAGATCCTCAGGCTCTGTGGTAGGTGTCTTTACCTGCTGAGTCATTTTTGTAAAGAAAAAACTCCCACCGGAAAAAACTCTCGTCTCTTCTTACAATTCATATAAACAGAAAAGTGCAGTAAAAGTACAAGTAGTTTTTATTCTTTTGTAAGCTAAAGATGACTCAAAACAGTAGTAAAAGCTTGTATTTTACAAGTGGAATAAAAAGGCTATCAAAGCTGATAACCTGAAGCAAATAGAACCTGATAATGTAAGAAATTTTTCTCCTCCTCATCTCCTTTTCTTTGTTTCATAATTTCATCTATGAATAGACTCTGATGCCACTTGGAAAAATGAAATAATAGAGGGCTTACCAGGACAAGTTTCTCTGTCACTCACTTACATGAAATGAGAAGCATTTTTGTCTGTTACCGATTTTGGAGAGGAGAAAAGACGAGTCAATAGTTTCAGTTCCCCTATTTACTTCTTCAAGCTTCTTACTTTCATTGGACAGGTGGGGTACCCTGCCGTAAACTCAGGATCAAATAAAATAAACTCACGAATGGAGACCTGCTGGAAAGTGCTGAGCTGCCAGGTTTCCAGCTGACTCTGTGCTATGCCCTAGCTTTTCATGTGGTTTCTATCTGAAGCTATGGAGAACTAGAGCATATTATCTGAACAATATGAATGCATATTTTCAGGCACCTAGACTGGTTTTGATTTATGCATACAGTCACTGCAGTTACCTTCAAAATGAACTTTGGTGAATTTGGTAGAAAATCAATATTCTTAGCAAACCTGAAGCAAGTTTGGGCTGGGGTTTGATTTCAAAATGAGGACATTTATTAGCAAAATACATGCATTCAACTTTGGTTGGCTACTTGGCCCTAATATCTCACATTTTGATGTCATGAATTTCTGAATAACTTTAATAAGAACTTAAACATAGAGGATCAGCAGCCTGAGTAGTAATAGGCAGATTTGATGTGAAGTAATATAGAACCAGTACTTACTCTTCTTTTGTAAATATTGTCTTTTTTAGTCCTTCATGGGGATAACTTTTTTCCCTTTGCCTATGCTTATAGATTCACTAATCATAATTCCCAGTTTTGTAGCTCCTTAACCCATAGAACTGTTCTGTTTCTGGTCATCTGGAAATAATACCTCTTTTGTATGTGCATTTTCAAACTTTATATTGCAAAGCCTCATTATCAGGAAGTATATATTAGTTATCTTTCTTATTGCTGTAACCAAATAACTGACAAGAAACAACTGAACAGGGAAAGGATTTATTCTGTCTTACAGTTAAAGGGTACGGAGTCTCTCATGGTAAGTAAAGCACAGTGGCAGGAATACAAGTGAGATGCCACTTTGCATAAGTGTCAAAAGATATAGAAAGTGAACAAGATGTGGGGCTGGGCTATAAAACCCCATGGCCTGCCTGCCTCTGGTGACCCACTTCCTCTAGTGAGATTTCATTTCTTTTTTTAATACTTTTTTTTTATTTATTCAATTGTGGGTATGTGCACATGTGTGTATGTACATGTGTGTGTATGTGTGTGTGTGTGTGTGTGTGTGTAGAACCACGGACGGATTCGGGAACCACCATGGACCACCTCCACCTCCTCCTTTTTTACTCTGCCCCGGGATTAACAGGCTCCCCCCTACCAGGACCAGAAATGCAGGCCACCCCCATTTCTGCCCGGCGTCTAAATGGTGTCTAGGATCCGAACTCAGGACATTCTGCCTGCAAGGCAGAGGCTTAACCCCTGAGACACCTCTCCAGCCCCGAGACTTCATTTCTTAATATTCTACAACCTTCCCAAACAGTTCTTTGAGCTTAAACAAAGTGCTCATTCATAGGAGTCTTGATTGTTCAAATCACAACAATGTGTATACATACATCATTCCTCCTATACTAGTCCCTCCGTGTTAGGGCAGGACTAATGTCTCTTTCTATCACTCAGTTTTATGAAGATAGTAGCATTGAATTTGTGTTTGTTGAAAGCATTAATAATTTTTCATTATATATAATCATAAAGTGACAAGACAGGACTTGAGTAGAGCTTGTAAGTTCTACTACACTATGATAGTATATATTAAAAGAGGAACCGGTTTGTGGGACCTTGCTCTTGTGCACTTTCTAGTTAATACAATTTTCTCCATCTCCAGAAGGGCAGTTTATACCCACTGTTACACTGCCAACACCTACCACAACAACTGTAGCCCATAACAGGCACTCAAATGTTAGTAGAACATCCAAAAGAGTGAATTTTACAAAGCAAGAACTCTATGTATAAATCTTTGGAACAAAAAGGAAAACTCTGAGAAATTATTAGCAGGAGATATACAAACAAAGCCAAACCTGAAGCCAATCATTAGAAAGTATCTTCTGACATCTCTTGCTTCCTTAAGCCATTGAATTTTGAGCTGTCTTCCTGTACAATGTCAGGTTTACCTAGGCAGCCATAAGCAATAATCTATATAATTCAATCACTCTCTCATTAACTCCAGGCAGACTGAACAAACTGATACTGGCCCCTGAGAGGTCTCCTCAAAGTACTCTCTTATTTTGAAACTAGCTACCAATCTTGATAAGATCAAAAGCTTTGAAAACAAAATCAACATCTAACCCTATGGGGTTTTTTAATCACTTTAAAACAAAATAACATGTTATCTGAGAAAAAACTTATCCTCACTTCAAGGCTGTGTTATTTGTGCAACTTGACAAATGGGAATTCTTTTAACTAGTTATCTGGTCCTTTTCATTTCATGGACTTTATTATCTTGACCTCTAAGTGTCTTTCATTTATGAGCATTCAAATGGTGGTTGATTAAAATAACTGATTTTTGTTATTATTTTATGCCTTATTTCATGAATAAAAGAAATAATCCCATTCCGAAAGAAGGCATATTAGTGTCACACTTCCAATTAGAATTTCAAGTTTATAAAATCAGGTACCAAATCTGATAACACACACAAATCGATTAGTTTTGTATTCATAAGTTAATATTTCCAGATAAAATTGACAGAAAACTGCAGGATGGCCTGCCATTCACAAAGAAATTAAGAAAAATGGTACATCGCAATGATCTTAGTAAGACAAGCAATCTCTTGTTCAAAATTCCTCACATTTCCAAAAACTTCTCAAGATTTTTGATGGTGTAATATTCTATTGTGAACTGTACAGAAAATTCACTTATAGAACTATTCACATCATTTTCCATAAATGATTTTAAATGTAACTTTCATTGATACTGTGTCATCAGAAGGGAATGTATGATGTTTATTTTCATGTAAGAAATTTTGATCATCCACTTGATGAAACAGTATAAACAAAATTATAGAGAAAGCAGCTTAAACTACTTTAATGTTTCAAATGAATATTCATATAAATACATGGCCAAGAAATGTTTCTCCAATCACTTAAGTGAAATAAGGGACATTCAAAGTCTCTTTAGACTTATTTATAAACAATTTACTGTTAGTGAATTTGTGATTTTTATTAATTTTTTTATAAAGAAAACTAAAATGCCTTTCTATTGACTGGCTTGCTGCTGTTAACAACCCAATTACAATAGAAGCCAACTTTCTTTCAAAGTTTTTAAAAAGCAACATTAATATAATTTGTTCCATAAACTCAAGTTTTATAATATCAAGGACCAAATGATATAAGCATTTATTTTACTTAAAAGGTTAGACAATTCAGTATATTCAGTGTGACAGGTATCCTAAAAAAACTACTCTTAGGATGAATTCTAATCTCCAAATGGGAGCAGTAATTATGTATACTTACATTTTTGAGTTGAATTTTCCATATTAAAATAGCTTTGAAATTTTGATAAACATAGCCTTCCCTCTATGTTTTAAGTTCTAGATGTTTTAAGTTCTAGATATAAAGTCCTAGATATTTGAAAAGAGAAAATGTTTCATAGAGGAGTTCAAGTTTAATTGTGTATTGTAAAGTAGTTCATTGGTCAACAAATGACAGCCATATTATCAGCATTTCTTCTTTGTCCTTGTTCATGCATAGAAAAGCTATGACCAGGCTGAAATTGTGTCTTTACATATTCCCTCTTGTCTGTCAATCAAACACATCTATGAGTTGAGTGGAGCAGATATTTTCATTCCATTTTACAAGTGAAAAATTTCAAGTACAAAGTCTAAGTAAATTTCTCAAGATTACACAGTAAGTAGTAGACCCAAACACCAGACTGTGGGGAAGGGGTATATCTAACAACAAAGCTAAAGTAGTACTAGTAGTACTAGTATAACAGAGCTAAAGTAGTACTAGTAGTGGTAGTAGTAGTAAAGTAGTAGTAATAGTAGTAGTAGTATAGTAGTAGTAGTAGTAGTAGTAGTAGTAGCATGCTTTCAAATTGGCCTGCTCCACTAGCTCTGTTTCCTGCATTCTAGTTAAAAACCCTGACTTGAATTGATTGCCTATGGATCATCCTAATGCTTTCTCTTTCATTCACATGGCTACTTGTTCTGCACATATGAATATTTATCCTGGTCAGATTTCTATTTCTCATGTCCAGTGGATTCGAATGTTGACTTTCTTATGTAGTTCTTTATAGAGCGTTCTCATGGTTTGAATTGGATTTGTCCTCTACAGCTCATGTGTTTGCATCCTCAGCTAATGTTTGGGGAGGGCCTGATACCATAAGAGATAGAGCCTTGTTGGAAGAAAGCATACCACAGGTTCTGGTGGTCTTTCCTTGCTTCCTCAACCTGCTTTTAGAGTTTGCTACTTGCTCTGTTTGCCTCCATGATGACTGCTGTGATCTGAGCCACCTCTAGCTTCTGCTGTCTGTCATGCCTTTACGGCCATAATGAGCTATACCCCCTCTGGAAGCCAGATAAATCTCTCCTTTTCTATCCTTAGGCTGAGTAAGAATATTGTCTCACATCAGAAAAGTAACTGCAACAATTGTTGATCAAAACATCTTATAAATTTTCACTTGATCAGTGAAAACTAGCAGAAATCAGAAGACCATGGCTACAATCATCAGTTCATATAGCAGACTTTAAAAAAAACTAGAGGGGGGAAAGAAGGGGGCATTGAGAGATAAGGAGGGAGGGGGTGAAAGGAAGGGGAAAAGGGGGGGAGGGAGCAAGGGGGACTGGGGAGGGAGGGAGAGAGGGAGGGGACGAGGTACCTATTAAATTTGTATGCGTGGGAAAAATAAGAAAGAAAGAAAGAAAGAAAGAAAGAAAGAAAGAAACAAACAAACAAACAACAAACAAACAAATAAATACAAAGAAAAGATAACTTTCTTGCAGATCCTTCAAAGAAGAATATACTCAAAAATGAAGACTCTGCACTGTTCTGAATCTAATTTTCTGTGTTTTCAATGTCTAGAAATTTGTTGTTCTCTGCTGAATCAGCATTCCAACCCACCCACCAGGCTTTTAATTGTCTTTGTATCTAATAGTTCATGTCCAAGTATCTTAACTATCTTCTCTTTATATAAATGAAATGACTCATCAGACCACCAAGTACAAGGCCTAGGTCAGTAATTCAGCAGTTGAGGAGAGCAGAAAGTATGGGGGATGGCTCCTACAATTTCAAGATATTTTACAGTTAATTCATGCTCAATAAAAAATAACTTCTGAATTTTAAAGATTGATTGAGATACCATAAAATCCACCCATTCGACATTTGGTCTAGCATGAAAATAAAAATGGGCTATCTGTGCTAAGGAAAACAAAGCAAGTGAAATTTCCTCAGGGTATTTCATCCCATTAGCTATAGGCCTTGTGTCTTAGTTGTAAGTCATGTATCTACATGACAATTGTTTATTTTTTAACTGCGTGTCACGTGACTCAGTTTCTTCATCTGTAATAATTTTCTGAAGTTAACCAGACGCCCAAGGCCCTCTTCTAAACACAAATCCTGAGAAGAGGTCAAATGGCACTGCTGTGTTTTCTGAAAAGAGTGTTGCAATTTAAATGTCTTATTCTATAGGGAGCAAAGAGAAGTGACAGAACCCAGGAGAAACTCAGAAGTGAGAGAGTTGGGGGGAGGGAGGTGCCTGAACTGTGTGACCTCATAGAGCATGCCTCTCAATTCAGAGTCCCCAGGGTCAATGAATGTGTTTCAGACATGCTAGGAGTTTGGGACAAGCTTCTTGGGAGGTTTTCTCATTTCAAAGAAATGAGGAAAAGATAGCAAGTAGGTGGACACAATGAAAGGAGGTTCTTGCTATCATCCGTCTTTGACAAGCAGTTTTAGGTAGTTCAGCTGTGGGTCACTGTTCTGAATTCTATTATGAGAGAAAAGGAGGTAGGTCTCGAACAAAGGAATGATGAGTGTTTGAGCAGCAGCAATAGCCAAGGATCAAGCTTATCCTTGCACATTGCTTAAAGTCAGCTTTACGTGTTTCCTACTCACTGCATTTACAAAAAGAAAAGCAGGAAAAGAGGGAGGGAAGAAAAAAGGAGAGAAGGAAGGTAAAAAGAATGGAAGAGGGAGGGAGGAAAGAAGAGGATAACAAATGAAGTAGAGGAAGAAGGATGAAAGGGAGGAAAGAAAGAAAGAAAAGAGGGAGGGAGGAATAAAGAAGAAAGGAGAGAAAGAAAGGAGAGTGGAAAGGAAGGGAGTGGAAAAAAAAGGAAGAAGAAAAGGAGGTAGGGAAGAAGGAAAGGATCTATTGAGGAATGGATGGAGGGAGAAAGGAAGAAGGAAGAAAGGAAAAAATGGCATCATTTAGTTATAGTTCAAGAATGCCAACTAAACTTTCACTTAAAGGTTAACTTACACTACTCTAGGAGATACAATGCTATAGAATATCCACAAGGCATAACTTTAAAAATTAGCTAAATATTCAAGGTAAGGTTTTTATTAGTACTATTCTTTGATGAAAACCCATTGGTTTGTTATTTTGCTTGTTTAAAGGAAACTTTATAGGTTCTTATTTCATTGACTACATCAAAAAGTAGCAGGGTACATAATAAGTACTGTGACAATATGCAAACTAGTACAAACCTTTTATTCATGAAGTTAAGGTAATTATTAATTCTGACATTATTAAAGGATCATGATTATGTTAAGAAAATATTTAAAGACTATCTGCAAAAGCACATGGGGTCATTGTGAGTAAGGGCCTAATTATCATGGTATAAAATCATGCAGTAAAACTTAGTTCTTACCATGGACTCTGAATTCATGTTCCAAGCAATATATATAATCAATTTCAATTCTAAAGGATCTAAAGTTTACTCATGTTACTCATTTGTTCCATATTGAGCCGATTCCTTACCCTTTGTGAGAACTGCATCATGAATTTTATGTGCCTGAGATTTTCCCATAGGCCATCTCCATGAGTACCTGAGTGGCTTGTGTTACTTAGAACAATGTTTAATTTTCACATCCAGAGAGGAATGTTAGTTAGCCACACAGCTTTCAGTTACTTCGGACTGTGAGTGGACATTGGACCGTGAATCCTACCACTTTCTCTTAAGCATGAGGTCTGGTATTTCTCCAGTCCTGCCCATTTTTGATCCACCAATTTTTAAACTTACTTCTGTAGCACAAACAAGCTTGGTTGCCAAGTATGCCTAGAAAGGAGATAAGGGCCAATCCAAAGGCAAGCTTTTAAGAGTAAGCTTGGGCATCTTCTCAGGCACTTTTCCAACCTTGTCATGTGCCTATCATTTCATATGTGTGGGACTCAGAACTGCAATCATTTTCTCAAGATCTCTCACACAGTCCGTCACTGGCCAGTAGAAAAGCAGGAAATGAAACCAATGCTTATACAAATTAAATCCTGGAGACTAGGTATGTCCTAAGAACAAAGATGATTCAGACACATCAAGTTCCATCAAGTTAAATCTGCTTATTATGACTCTTGATCTGCCTGTGTCTTTGGGTCCTGGATTTAACTTTGTTTATATTCTTTGTTCTTGGCTTAACCAACTGCTTGCTTTGTCATGTTTAAATAAAATTATTTAGAGAACAATAGTTAATGAGTAAAGGTCAAAGTCAAGGACCTTCAGTATGTAGCTTATCTTTCTTGTCCTGTTCTCATATTCATCTAATTTAATAACTTGAATGAGATGCAATATCTGGTAGAATTTCAAACTGTATGTATGTGATAGAATCGATATATGCTTTATATCTGTTGAATGTTTTGCTATTTTAAAAAACTTGTGCATGCAATATCTTGATTTCAGTAGATGATAAGATAAATTTCATTTCAATATCAAGGACAAATTGAACTAGCGGAAAGCTTCACAAAGAAGTGAATTCCTGGCAATGAATATCTTAGGGTTGATGATAAAAATCTGACACTCAGAGATTTTTGTAGAAAGATGTATGGTTCAGTAAAACTTCATATTAAATGATACTACAGTGAATAGGGAAGGTTATATTAATACAAATATATTATAAAAGGAAAGAGCAGTTGAAAATTCAGGCTGTGATTTTCTTAGAAATTTTGGTAGTGGGCTAGAGAGCTGACTCAAATTAAAGTTTTTACCTCTTGAGCAAAAGGACCTGAGTTCGAATCCCAGATACCACATAAAAATGCCAGGTGAAAATGGCAGTGACCTGCATTTTTGGCCTTGGAAGGCAGAACCTGGGAAGTCCCAAAGCAAAGCAATATGGAGGTAGAGTAGTCCAGGATGATTTCTGAATGTCACCCTTGGGGCCTCCACAAGCACACACAATGTCCTCTTATACACACACACACACACACACACACACACACACACACACCATACACACATATCATAAAGAAAGTTTTATTTGATAAGATTATAGAGTTGAACTTTTAAATGTAATCTTAATAAATGCCTATAATCACATGGAGATGAGAAATTCATGACTTCTTAGATTTTCTTACAAAAGTTCAATAGAAGAATGAAGAGAAATTGATAAGTTGCCAATACTGAGGACTGTAGTTTATTCCTTTTCAAACCACATATGACAAAAAAGAGAAAGAGATAATGGAAATTTATATGAAGGGCTAAGTTTAAGAGGTAGCAAGATGCATATAAAGCCTAGAGATGCGACTCGGGCACGCGAAGAACAGTAGGGATGCAGCAAGCTGCAGAGACTGCTGCATGGCCAGCTGCAGGGAGTGGGATCACTAAAGCAGCCTGAGTCAGGGCTCCTATGAGGTCCTTTATGTTCCTAAATTACTTGAATTAAAAGCAGAGGAACCAAACCAAGTACCAGAACTGGTTTGCATTAGTGCTCCCATAGTTGGAAAAACGTCTACTTAACTGCTCCAAGGACAACCTCTATGGAATCTTTGAGTGAAATTCCTGTGTATGTCTGGGTCAGCATTGTCTTAAGTAAGATTCATTCCATGTCTTTTCTGAGAAAAACAAATGACAAGAGAGGAGCAAGAGGACGGGTTTGCTGTTGACGTGAGCCCAGTATCTTTCCACGCAAGCTTTCATGCTTTTAAGGACGACAACAACAACAACAAATTTCACTGGCATTTCTTATTTTACTTGTTGAATAACACCAAATTGAATGCTTTTAATAATATTAAGCAAGAACATTTAGAAATTAATTCCAACTAAGCCAAGTAGTTCAAGAAACCCTTGTATCCTGTATATAAGACAGTTTGCTTACAGCGAGTGTTTAAAGGCCTTGCAATCAGAAGAGCATGAGCACTATTGCTTAATCCTGATCCTGATCTTATCCCACTCTTAGGGTCAGTACATTTTCTCTTATTTTAATTAGGAGCTTTGTTTTTCTCAGGTGGCATATGATATAATAAAATTTGATACCACTTCTGAATTCTTTTTAAGCAAAAAACGAGATGGTGACAAGCCTCAGTTTGCTGACTTGTGTATATTTTTTATGTTCCTAAATTACCAGGGATGGAAATACCTTGATGATATTGCTGTATAGTCCAGATGTTTTTTATACTTTACCATATCTTTGTCTGTCACTGGAAAGCTGTTTAAGATCATGAATATTGTTCATTTTTTCCAGGAAGCTACTACAATTATAAAAAGGATAAAATACCTAGCATTCAAATCTTTGGTTGTTACTTTACACATAGATACAGTTTATGTGTACATAGGTCATTCTTCAAAAAAAAGAGAAGAAATATCTGATTCTTAGACTAGGTCAGGAAAGATACAAAATGACCCTGGAGCATCTTTCAGTATTAGAAAGTCAGTAAGCTCTCAAAAACAAAAACTCTTAATCCTGGGGACATGTTAAAGAAAACACAGAAGTCAGCTATAAGTTCATTGCTCGAAACTGGAGCAACAAAATATAATACTTTTAGATTATATCTCATAGGATAAAGCATATATTCATGTGTCCAAACAGATTTAAGCAATTTGGTTGAACAAAAACAAATAAGGAAATGAATTAAATTTTCTCAAGCAACAAGATTATTTATGTAAGTTCACAACTTCCAAGGAATTAGAGAGTGCTCTTTCCTCTTTATATTTGTCTTCTGTGAAGTTATGGCAAGGAAAAGAACCATTTTAGGGCTTAAAAACTTGATAAATGTTAGAGCATCTAGGATTAAAGATCAATACATACACAGAGTATCTGCTGTTGATATGCTTATAAGAATGGGACTTTATCTCTGTGGGCTTCTTATCTAAAATGCATATTCCTAGGGTAATCACACAAAAACATTTATACAAAGGTATTTGAGGGAGAATTCTAGAAAAAACTTCAAGCAGTCATGATTAGTAAAAGAAGGAAAATCCTAGAAACTGTCACAGCACAGACAATAGGGCACTTGATGTCTATATGTCATATGTTATCATACATGGGAACCTGAGGCAGAAAATGGACAACTGAAAAAAAACTAAGGCACAGTCCTTATTTAGTAAAATGCATCAAAACTG
The DNA here is from genome assembly GCA_023101885.1 of Typhlomys cinereus. Taxonomy (NCBI): domain Eukaryota; kingdom Metazoa; phylum Chordata; class Mammalia; order Rodentia; family Platacanthomyidae; genus Typhlomys; species Typhlomys cinereus. The sequence goes on along the minus strand of JALPQD010000059.1, from coordinate 6,117,796 downwards.
GTTCATTAATTGTGTGGAAAAATGAGTATACTTGAGATATTAATATTTGTGAAAATTAAGCATGTAGTATATATTTCATTCATATACTGCCTTATGTCAAAATGATGCTCTGGATACAATAAGTTAGATTTAATAAACTCAGCTTTTGTTTCACTTTTTAGATAACTAATACTATCCATTTATAACTTAAAATTACATATACAGTTCACATTGGATGTTTAGCAGACCACATTGAATTAGATATATCTGTATAACTTAGAAGTTAATTGGCCTCTATGAAATATTCTGGTTGTCTTCTAGAAATTGTAAGACCCTTTTATGAGTCTTTGTAGCTCTGCTACACATATCTGTGACTGTTCTGTATTAAAATAATTTCTTTGAAATGAATTTTATTATCATGAAAGACTGCCAGGAGAAAAAAGTTTTTTTTAAAAAAATTTCCCCCTTATTCCATGATAATCACACTAGAAAAAAAGTTGAAGAATTCCTCTTGGAAAGTTTTAAAAATGAGAACTCAAAATGGAAAAAAATGTGTGACTTCATGGAGAATTTCTCATTGCATGCATAGTGCATGTGTGGGAGGACTGAGAAAGCATTATTTAAGAGTGATGTTTCTTTCATGTTCCATCTATGACCACTGCTTCTTCTCTATTTTCTTATCTCTACTTTCTTCTCTCCTATTTCTTTTCTTTTTTTTTTTTTATTTCCACTCATACAAACTTAACAGGTACACCGGTCCCCTCCCTCCCTCCAACCTCCCACTGCCCTGTGCCCCCTCCTCTCCTTCTCCCTCCCCATCCCCCAGTGCCTCCCCCTCCCATCCCCGGAGCATCATTTAATGTGCATGCCAGACTCTCCTCTGGGTCCTCCTCTCCGATGAGGTACAAGGACCCAGGGGCATTTCCCTGAACTCTTTCCTGTGTTCCCCTTAAGCATAGGAATACTACTGTGGCTGTCAATCCCTTGCCTCCAAGGATCTTAGTGCCTTTAGCAAATGCTAGACTTTGTGGGGTCAGTAGTGTGTTGGACATTGCGCAGGGCATGCAAAGTCCATATGATTGCTTCGGCCCTAATTTGTGTGGAGTATCTTGCAAGTCATTGCTCCTCCCATCCTTTTGCTCTTACACTCTTACCGCCCCCTCTTCTGCAAATTTCCCTGAGCTTCTGGATGGGGAGATATTAGGCTGGCCTAGTTCCAGGTGGTTGATATAGAGTCTCTGAAGTTCTGGATTATGGTTTGTTGATTTTTTTTTCCAGTTTTGCTGCTCCGGCAATGCCCTTCACTCCATCCTCATGGGTATTGGATGTCACCCCCTGGCCAGAGATAAAAAACTGTTGAACTAGAGTCTTGTTATAAGAGTATTTTCAAAGGTAGATGTAATAAAAGTAGCAAACCACAGTGAGGGAGGGGTGAATCACCCATTTGCAAAACAGTTACTTTTTAATCTGCCAGATTATATGCCCTCCCCTTCTGGTGAGATCATACCCCTTCAGTTGTAAATGATCAGGAAGGAAAGTCTGTGAACTTAACCAGATGTCTCATTACTTACTTGCAGTCCTTGATGGTGGCCTATTTTCTTGGCTGTAACATCGTTCCCTCTCTCCTTGTTTCTGTTGTGGCCCTCCTACCCCATCCCTCCTGTTCATAATCCTTACAATTACTGTAGATATTACAGAGATTTATCCTTGAGCATTTCTAAGTGGGTTTGGTACTAGGAACCACCTACTAGGGAGTACATACCATGCTTAATTTTCTGGGTCTGGGATACTTCACTCAATATAATTGTTTCTAATTCCATCCATTTCCTGGCAAATTCCATTAATTCATCATTTTTGATGGCTGAGTAGTACTCCATTGTATAGATGTACTACATTTTCCTTATCCACTCATCAACTGTTGGACATTTGGGTTGATTCCATGACTTTGCTATTGTAAACAGTGCTGCTATGAACATGGTCGTGCTTGTGCTATAAAGGTGAATTTTTGCTGTATGAGGGGTTATTCCCAAAAGTGGAATAGCAGGGTCATATCGCATTTCAATCTTTAATTTCTTTAAGAATCTCCAGACGGTCACCTGCATTCCCACCAGCAATGTAGGAGAGTTCCCCTCTCTCCACATCCTCTCCTGTATTTGGTGTTATTTGTATTGTGTATTTTTGGCATCCTGACTGAGGTGAGATGATATCTCAGGGAAGTTTTGATTTGCATTTCCCTGATGGCTAAGGATGTGGAGCATTTTTTAAGATATTTGTTAGACATTTTAATTTCATCCCTGGTAAAGTTTCTTTGAAGTTCCAGGCCCATTTTTTAATTGGGCCATTGGTTTCCTTGGTGTTTAGTTTTGTGCACTCTGGATAGAAGACCTCTATCAGATATGTGGTTAGTGAAGATTTTCTCCCATTCTGTGGGTGGCCTTTGTGCTCGTGTTACAATCTTTATCTGAACAAGATCCCATCTGTTGAGAGTTGGTTGCAGTGAATGTGTTATTGGATGTCTGTTTAGGAACTGTTGGCCTAGCCCATTCAGCTTGAGGGAGTTCCCTACCCTTTCAACTATGGTTTTTATAGTCTCTGGCCTTATATCGAGATCCTTGATCCATTTTGAATTAATTCTCCTACATGGTGACAAGTATGGGTCCAGCTTTAATCTTCTCCATGTGGATATCCAGTCTTGCCAGCACCATTTGTTGAAGATACTGTTCTTTTTCAATTGGATTTTTTGGGCCCCATTGTCAAAGATCAAATGGCTGTAGTTGTGTGGACTTATATCTGGGTCTTCAACCCTTATCCATTGATCTGTGTGTCTATTTTGGAGCCAGTACCAGGCTGTTTTTATAACTATGGATTTGTAGTATAGACTAAGGTTTGGTATGGTAATACCTCCAGCAGTGTTTTTGTTACTCAGAATTGTCTTTGCTATCCTGGGTCTTTTGTGCCTCCATATGAATTTTGAGATTGTTTGGTCAACCTCTTTAAAGAATTGCTTTGGCATTTTAATTGGTATAGCATTGAATTGTATATTGTCTTTGGTAGGATGGTCATTCTTACGATGTTGATTCTGCCAATCCAGGAACATGGGAGTTCTTTCCACCTTCTGGTATCTTCTGCTATTTCTTTCTTTAGGGTTTTAAAGTTTTCATTGTAAAGGACTCTTACTTCCTTGGTTAGGTTTATACCAAGGTATTTCATTTTTTTAGGGGCCATAGTAAATGGGATTGTTTCTCTCAAGGCTTTTTCACTTCTTTCATTCTGGGCATATAGGAAGGCCACTGATTTTTGTACATTTATTTTGTATCCTGCCACCCTGGTGAACTTCTGTATTAGTTCCAGGAGCTTCCTGGTGGAGTTTTGGAGATCAGTCAGGTATAAGATCATGTCATCTGCAAATAGGGATAGCTTGACTTCTTCCTTGCTGATTTGAATCCCTCTTATGTCCCTTTCTTGTCTTATGGCTTCAGCTAAGACTTCAAGTACAGTATTGAAGAGAAGTGGTGAGAGTGGACAGCCTTGTCTAGTTCCTGATCAAAGCAGGAATGCTTCAAGTTTTTCCCCATTGAGTATAATCCTTGCTGAAAGCTTGTTGTATACAGCTTTTATTATATTGATAAAGGTTCCTTCCATTCCTACTGTCTCTAGGGTTTTGATCAGAAAAGACTGTTGGATCTTGCCAAACGCTTTTTCTGCATCTATCGAGATTATGATGTGCATCTGTGTTTATCAGAGAGATTGGCCTATAGTTTTCTTTTTTAAGTGAGTCTTTATTAGGTTTTGGGATTAAGACAATATTAGTTTCATAGAAGGAATTACGTAGTGTTCCTTCCTTTGCTATTTGATGGAACAGTTAGACTTTGGAATGGTTTATATGATGAATTACATTTATTGATTTGCATATGTTGAACCAACCTCATGTGCCTGGAATAAATCCTACTTGATCCCCGTGGATGATCTTTTTGATATGTTTTTAAATGTGATTTACTAAGACTTTGTTGAGAATCTTTGCATCTGTGTTTATCAGAGAGATTGGCCTATAGTTTTCTTTTTTAAGTGAGTCTTTATTAGGTTTTGGGATTAAGACAATATTAGTTTCATAGAAGGAATTACGTAGTGTTCCTTCCTTTGCTATTTGATGGAACAGTTTAAGGAGTATTGGTGTTATAAACTCCTTAAATGTCTGTGCTGTCCATCTGGTCCAGGACATTTTTTGGTGGGAAGTTTTGAGATTACTTCATCGATTTCCTCATATGTTATAAGACTATTTAAGTAATTCACCACTTCCTGATTCAATTTAGGTAAGTTGTGTTTACTTAGGAATTCATCCATCTCTTTTGTGTTGTCAAACTTCACAGAGTCAGTTTTTGAAATATGATGTTATAATTCTCTGGATTTCTTGGGTATCAGTAGTGATAACTCCATGTTCATTTCTAATTTTGTTAATTTGGGTTTTCTCTCTTTTGCTTTTGGTTAATTTAGCTAGGGGTGTATCAATCTTATTGATTTTTTCAAAGAACCAACTTTTTAACTGGTTGATTATCTGTATCATATTCATAATCTCTGTCGGATATTTCTCCCCTTATTTTGCTAATCTCCTCTCTTCTGCTACTTTTGAGATCGGATTGCTCTAGTTTCTCTAAAGCTTTAAGCTGCATTGTTAAGTTATTTATTTCTGATGTTTCCATTTTTTTGATGTAGGCATTAAGAGCTATGAACTTACAGCTTTCATTGTGTCCCAAAGATTTTGGTAAGTTGTATTTTCATTATCATTCACTTTCAGGAAATCTTGAATTTCCTTTTTAATTTCTTCCTGAATCCAATTCTCCTTCAGCATCATAGTGTTAAGTGTCCAGGAATTAGTGTATTTTCTGTTGTTTGTTGTGTTGTGGATGTCCAGCTTTAGGCCGTGATGGTCTGATAGGGCACAGGTTAGAATTTCAGCTTTCCTGTATATGTGTAGATTCATTTTGTGGTCCAATATGTGATGTATTTTGGAGAAAGTTCTGTGTGCTGCTGAGAAAAATATGTATTCTTTGGTGTGTGGATGAAAAGTTTGATAGAGATATGTAAGGTCCATTTCTTTAAGGATTTGATTAAGTTCCAAAGTGTCTCTGTTAAGCTTTTGACCTGTTGATCTATCCCATGTTGAGAGGGCGGTGTTGAAATCTTCAAGAATTATCATTTGGGGGTTGATTTCTCACTTTAGATGTTGTAGGGTTTTCTTAATGAATGTGGAGGGGCCCATATTGGGTGCATATATGTTCAGTATTGTGAAGTCTTCCTGGTGAATTTGACCTGTGACTAAAATGTAGTATCCATCTGTGTCTCTTATGATTTTTTTTGGTTTGAAGTCCACTTTTTCCGAAAGCATAATGGCTACCCCTGCCTGTTTCCTCGTTCCATTAGCTTGCAAAATTTTGGCCAGCCTTTTATTTTTAGGGCATGCCTATCTTTTGTGGTGAGATGGGTGTCCTGCAGGCAGAAGATTGATGGGTTGGGTTTTTAATCTAAGTTTGTAATCTGTGTCTCTTCATCGGTGAGTTAATACCATTGACATTTAATTTTATAATGGAGAAATTATTTTTAATTCTCGAAATTTTTTATGTTAAGTGGATTTTGTAAGCATATTGTTTCACATTTATGTTTTGGTGGTATTATACTTCCCTTCTGTCCTCCTGGATATGCTTGTTCTTTTCTTCAAGTTTGAGTATCATTTCTAGCATTTTTTGAAAACCTGGTTTGGTAGACATGTATCCCTTCAAGTTGTCTTTGTGCTTAAAAACTTTTCTTTCTCCTTCGATCATGACCGATAGTTTTGCCAGGTATATCAGTCTGGGTTGGCATTTTTGCTCATTTAATACTTGAAGTACGTCTCTCCAACCTCTTCTTGCTTTTACTGTTTACATTGAGTAGTCATTTGTTATTTTAATAGGTTTAACTTTAAAAGTGACTTGCTTTTTTTCTCTTGAAGCTCTCAGCACCTTTTCTTTGTTTTGAATGTGCAATGTTTTGACTATTATTTGCCATGGCGATTTTCTATTTTGGTCATATTTGTTTGGAGTACGAAATGCCTCTTGTATTTGGATGGGCCTCTCATTCTTTAGTTGAGGGAAGTTTTCATTTATGACAATTTGAAAAATTTCCTCAGGTGTGGTATTTTGGGATTCTTGCTCTGGTATTCCATGAATGCGCATGTTAGGCTTCTTCAGGGTGTCCCATATCTCTTGAATGTTCCTCTCAAGTATCTTTTTGGCTTTAACAATCTCTTCCATTGAGCTGGTTAATTCTCCCACTTTGTTTTCAAGATCTGAAATTCTATTTTCTGCTTCATTAGTTCTGTTGGTAAGACTCTCTGCTGAGTTTTGAGTTGAAGGTAACTTGTCTTTTAGTTCAATTTTAAACTCTGCCTGAGACTGTTTTAACTGCTCTAGGTCTATTTTTGTTTCTTGAACTGTTTTTCTCAACTCTTCCAAATGCCTGTTGTGTTCCTGTTCAAAGTGGTTGATAGGGTTGTTTAACTCCTTTCAGATTTCCTCTTTCATAGTATTAATCATGGTAATGATCATACTATGAAAGTCATTATCTTGGGTCCGGCTTTCTTGGCTATTTTCTGTGAATTTGTTCTGGTTGGAATCTATCATTATGGGGTTAATTCTTTCGGTAGGAGATTGGTCTTCTTGGGTTTTGTTTCTCATGGATCTGCACTTTGACTTGGGCATTGTTGTTTTGTTTCTTAGGACCTTTCAGTTTCTGTGTGTTTTTGACTGAACTGATTTAGTTGGTATTATTACACTTGGGCAGTTATTACTAGTGCTTGCCTTGGATTGGGTATGTTTGTCTTTTATTATTGTTATTTCCTAGATGAGGCTATTAGGCTGTTAGTACATCAGTAACTCAGGTTTAAGTAGACAGGGGGTGAATATTAGTATGGTAGTGCACTTTTATGATTTAGTATCTTGGTAATATGTGAGAGTGAGTGGTGCATGGAAAAGTTGATCTACAGCGATTAATACTAGAAAGGAACAGTAAGGTGAAAAAAAAGGTTTACTTATCTTTGGGCTGGATGTGAAGAATCTCTCCCAGTGATGGGATGATTGTAGAGGGCTTCAGCTATATGGCCTTTTTCCCTTAGAGTTTTCCTTGCGTTTCCTTTGGACTCTATTGAATTCTGAGTAGCAGTGCGCCTTCCGTGAACCACGTGCTTGGGTCCTCGGTGGGCTAGAGAGGCAGAGGGGCTGATGTTGATGGTAGAATTCTTCACCTGGGATCTGGGACTTGGCTTAGTGGCCCACCCAAGCTCCAGGGATGGAGGAATGTGAGCAAGTCCTGTCTGGTTGGGCAGACCGGCAGGCGGGAGGAAGACAGGGGCTGGGGCCCGGTGCGTGGCCAAGCAAAACCGGAGGCCGCCTGGGTGCCGCTGGGACCCCGGGCCACCTGGAGGACTGGGTGAGCTTACCTGGGATGGAGGACTGGGAGCAGTGGTGGCGCAGAAAGGCGGGCAGGAGGAAGCAAGGGGCTGGGGCCCGGGGCATCTCTCCTATTTCTTTCTCCTTCTCTTCCTCCTCCTGTTTGTCTTCCTCCTCCTTTTTAACTTTCTCCTCTTCCTTCTCCTCTTCTCCTCTTCTCCTTTCTCTCTCTCTCTCTCTCTCTCTCTCTCTCTCTCTCTCTCTCTCTCTCTCTCTTAGAGAAAGGGAAGGTAAGGTCTCACTATGTAGTTCTGGATGTTGGCCCATAATTTGTTATGTACATTGGGTTGATCTGGTATTTTAATAATCTTTCCACTGTCTTTCCCTCACAAATTCTGGGATTACAGGCATGCATCTTGAAGGTCTCTAGAACCACATTTTTTGAAAGCATAAATATATGCTAAGGTAGTATCAATGTTACAGCAAAGCAACTGGTAGAAAAATTAAATGTTAGCAAAGTAGCTGTTTGCACTACAAAGGCGATCAGACAAGCCAGAACAATGAACAAATCTTAATTTTGTGAACAGCAAATGTCCTGTTTTAAAATGAAGGAAGAGGAAAGGTTCCTGGCGGTACTTGGTACTTGGGGAAAATATGGCATGAGGACAGGGGGAGAAACCCTTTCATTTTTAGCAGATTTCTTTTTAAAATTCTTTTTATTTGAAAAGAATGTAGAATGCTTCAGTTTACCATATCAACATGAGTACATTAGATGATAATTTCTTAAATTTTACTAAAGTTTGTGAACAAAAGCAAAGTTCCTCACTTGTTAGTATTTATTGTCTCCATTTACTTTGAGTGTTTCTTAGGAGGAAATTATTCATAAAGAAATAAGTCCTGGGCTGGAGAGGTGGCTCAGGGTTTAAGCCTCTGCCTTGCAGGCAGAAGGTCCCGAGTTCTGATCCTAGGCCCACGTATAGACGCCAGGCGGAAGCGGGGGCGGCCTGCGTTTCTGGTCCTGGTAGGGCGGAGCCTGTGAGTCCCGGGGCAGAGTAAACAAGGAGATGGAGGCGTCCATGGTGGTTCTCAAATTTGTCCGTGGTTCTACACACACAGACACACATACATACACACGCGCATACACGCACAATTGAATAAATAATAAATTAATAATAAAAAAATTTAAAAAAAAGAAATAAGCCCTATTTTTGTTAGCATAAGAATATCGAGAAAAAAATTTAGTGTAGTGTTCACCCCACTCTTCTGGGTAGGATTAAATCCAAATGCTAGGATGATGCAGTCTAAGGCTATTAGGTAAAAATTTATGTTTTGACTATGCATACAATGGTGAAATTGTAAGGAATATACCTTAAAATTGTAAGAAACAACTGGGGTCAGCAGCCTATGTACTTACAGATGTAGGATCCATGTAAGATGAAGACACAGAAAACTCAAGTGGTAGTCTTGTGGTCATTTGAGATCGGGGGAAGGACTGATATTTTTACCTTCTTTCTGTGAGTCTTCTCTGCATTCTCGTAAAAGCGTCTGCCAGGAAACACACTGGTGTATACCATTGAAGGACTACGGGACACCTAATGCCAGGTTAGGGAGCACCGTTGGATTGACCTTGGTTCTTTCCTTGAAGGAGAAAGCAGAAAGGTCACCTCCATTCTTTTACTCACATCCATCCCTGCTCAGCCTTATGGAGGCTTTGTTATGGCTGTATGTGAATGGTACTACTTTGCTTTATAGGCTCACTTTCATCAGCATAAGCACCTGTGCAAAAATAATGACGTTTCAAAAGCAGTCACATTAGGCCTACTTCGGGGAAACATGTTGAGTGCATACACCTCTCTTTCATCTGCTTTATTTCAGCTTTGAAGACAGAAATACTCTTACTATGTTAGATTAGCCAGTCACGCCCAGCAGAAGACAAACATCAAAAATAATTTAGACTCACGAGCTGCAGGGAGAAGCAGCTCCTGCCAAGGAGTATTTCATTACTTTCCCTACCAGGCCGCAGCTAGCCAATTCATCCCTCAGGCACTTAGCCACAAGAAGAGAGATAACTGGTGATGGCCGGAACCACAGCATAGCAAGCTACTGCTAGGAACTAGGGTGTACCATTAGCACTATTTTAAGATCTGAGCCATTAGAAGATATAAATAATTGTCCAGCCAGGACAATTTATGATAAAGAGCACATGATTTAGACTACTTGATTTTAAGGTGGCTTTGAAATAAGACTTGATTTTAAATACATGGATTCCCAAGCTGAAGGGATGACTCAGGGGTTAAGTAGAAGGATCTGAGTTCAGATCCCAGATCCTTCATTAAAAACACCAGACAAAAACGGTAATGACATACACTTCCAGCCCAGGGAAGTGGAAGGTGGGAAACCTCAGAATAAAGCAAAAAGATGGTAGAGTAATAATCCAGGATGATTCCCAAAGCCACTCTTGGAGCTCCACAAGCATACACAGTCTCTCTCTCTCTCTCTTCTCTCTCTCTCTTCCTCTCTTTCACACACACATACACACAATAAGTGAATAAAATGCATTTGAAAAATAAAATAAAGGTGGATGCAAGCTTTAAATACATGGATTCTGGAACTCAATGTGTTATCTAATTAAAACTAAAAATAAATAAATGAGCCACCATTTCCTCTGAAATCTTAAGAATCAAAGAAACATCAATTATTCCAAATCTAGGGCACGCTGGATGGGGCTGAAAGCTAGCGTTTATGGAATCAGGGCTGCTTCATTGTTCTGGAAGGCAGCCCCGTGTCCTATGTTAAATTTCACTCATGCCCCCAGTCTCCTCTTGATCAAATATGTGATTTCAACATCAAATGCTGTTTATCGTGGCATTGTTGCTGTACTCTGCTTTTATTGAGCATAGAAGTTCTTTTTTCCAAGTTCTTTTTGCTTCTGCTTCTGTCCGTGCAAACTTGGTTTGTATTTGTTGTCAGTCTAAGGGGTTAAAATTAATTTTGAGTAGCAGAATGATGGATTCATTGCCTCAGGAAATATGTGGCAATCTGTACTTAAAGCCACAAAATTTTCTTATAATTAAACTTTTATTTTTGAAGATGCAAGAAAATCAAAAATTGAGATTTAATGGCCATTTAGCTAGTATGGCATGTTAAAGTAAAATATTTGAGTGCTAAAATAGTCTAATAGTGCAATATTCAAATTGGACAATAATGCTGATGTAGTCAACATGTATTTTAACTATATAATATATATATGTACCTTAAAACATCTTGTAGTCTTAATTTCTTATAAATTTTTGGGAAAGGATTAGTCAATTAATAAAGGACACCTTTACTTTCAAAGTGTTTGAATGCCAATATATTTGAAAGCCAAAATAATTGTGGTGAACATGAAATTCAGTTAATCACATATTAAGAATAATTCCTTTGTCTATTTTTGAAAGTGGTTTTAGCAGACATTCTTATGTTTCCATATAGATTGTTTATTTTCTGGAAGTCAAACTCATTCAAGTAAGCCAATAATACTATCAAATGTGTTTCTTTTCCGTGTTTCATGAAAGACAATTGAAAGGGCTTTGCTGTGTGAATGAGCTTTCTCCTCTTTCTATGAGCTTCAAAAGATTTTCTTTCATCTTCATTTTCTTTCTCTCCAGCTACGAAATGTGCTCATTATGTTCCTGTCGGCTGCAAAAGGAAGAGATTCCTTATATTTCAGTTGTAGAAATCCCAATCACTACTTTAATTTCTGCAGAGTTCACTGCTACTGTATTTAATAAATCCCAATACTTTGGTTCTCAGAATCATTAGGATTAGAAAAAAGAAAGCTTTAATTTATTTTGGTGTCATATATAATTACCCTGTTCATTTTCACAGTAGTCTGTATTTCCCCACTATCATTTCTTTCTGTCTTCTCACCCCCAGAATATTTCTGAAGGAATCTGCTTCATGAAAAATTAAGACAAAGGAGCAAAGAAATAGAAAATACTCCTTTGGAAACTGGAATAATGCTATAATCAAGCAATTAGCACAACAAAGTGTCAGCATACCATTCTTTCTAAATAAACCAAGTCACCTGGAATATCATTGTATTTTGTTAATTGATTTTTTAATTTTTTTATTTAATACATTTTTATTATTATTTCAGCTCACACAAACTTAATAGGTACACCAATTCCTTACCTCTCTCCTCCTCTCCCCGAACCCCCTGCTCCCCCTCCCCTCACCCCTCCCTCTCCACCCTCCAGTGCCTCCCGCCCCAATTCCCAGAGAGTCCTTTCTTGTGCATACCTGACTGTCCTCTAGGCCCTCCTCTCCGATGACTTACAAGAACCCAGTGGCATTTCCCTGAACCCTTTCCCGTGTTCCCCTTAAGCATAGGAACACTGCTGTGGCTGCCAATCCCTTGCCTCCAAGGATCTTGGTGCCTTTAGCAGATGCTAGACTTTGTGAGGTCAATAGTGTGTTGGACATTGCGCAGGGCATGCAAAGTCCAATTAGATTGCTTCGGCTCTAACTTGTGTGGAGTATCTTGTAAATCATTGCTCCTCCCATCCTTTTGCTCTTACACTCTTACCGTCTTCTCTTCCGCAAATGTTCCTGAGCTTCAGGATGGGGAGCGATTAGTCTGGCCTAGTTCTAGGTGATTGATATAGAATCTCTGAAGTTCTGGATTGTGGTTTGTTGATTTTCTTTTGCAGTTTTGCTGCTCCTGCAATGCCCTTCACTCCATCCTGCTGGGCACTGTATGTCACCCCCTGGCCAGAGACAAAAAGCTGTTAAACTGAAGTCTTAATATAAGAGCACATTCAAGGGTAGATGTAATAAAAGTAGGAAACCTCAGTGAGGGAGGGGTCAATAACCCATTTGCAAAATGGTTACTTTTTATCTGCCAGACTATATGACCTCCCTTCTGGTGAGATCATACCCCCTTAGTTGTAAATGATCAGGAACAAATGTCTGTGAACTTAACCAGGTGTCACATTGCTTACTTGCAGTCCTTGATGGAGGCCTATTTTCTCTACTGCAACATGGTCACTTCTCTCCTTGTTTCTGGTGTGGCCCTCCAACCCCATCCCTCCTGTTCATAATCCTTGCAATTACTGTAGGTAATACATAGATTTACCTATGAGTGTCTCAAGGTGGGCTGGGTGGGTTTGGTACTAGGAGCCACATATTAGGGAGTACATACGGCGCTTAATTTTCTGGGTTTGAGATACTTCACTTAATATAATTGTTTCTAATGACATCCATTTCCCGGCAAATTCCAGTTATTCATCCTTTTTGATAGCTGAGTAGTACTCCCTTGTATTGATGTACCACAGTTTCCTTATCCACTCGTCAACTGTTGGACATTTGGGTTGATTCCATGACTTTGCTATTGTAAACAGTGCTGCTATGAACATGGTCGTGCTTGTGCTATCGAGGTGAAACTCTGCTGCATGGGGGGTTATTCCCAAAAGTGGAATAGCAGGGTCATATGGCATTTCAATCTTTAATTTCTTTAAGAATCTCCAGACGGCTCGCCAGAGTGGCTGTATGAGCCTCCATTCCCACCAGCAATGTAAGAGAGTTCTCCTCTCTCCACATCCTCTCCAGCATTTGTTGTTGTTTGTATTGTGGATTTTTGCCATCCTGACCGGGGTGAGATGATATCTCAGGGAAGTTTTTATTTGCATTTCCCTGATGGCTAAGGAAGTGGAGCATTTTTTCAGATATTTGTTAGACATTTTAATTTCATCCCTGGTAAAGTTTCTTTGAAGTTCCAGGGCCCATTTCTTAATTGGGCCATTGGTTTCCTTGATGTTTAGTTTTCTAAGTTCTTTGTGCACTCTGGACAGCAGAGTTCTATCAGATGTGTGGTTAGTGAAGATTTTCTCCCATTCTGTGGGTTGCCTTTGAGCTCGTGTTACAATCTCTTTATCTGAACAGAAGCTCTTTAATTTCACAAGATCCCAACTGTTGAGAGTTGGTAGCAGTGACTGTGCCAATGGATGTCTGTTTAGGAAATGTTGGCCTAGCCCAATCAGCTCAAGGGAGTTCCCTATCCTTTCAACTATGGTTTCAATAGTCTCTGGCCTGATATCAAGGTCCTTGATCCATTTGGAATTAAGTCTTGTACATGGTGACAAGTATGGGTCCAGCTTTAATCTTCTGCATGTGGAGATCCAGTTTTGCCAGCACCATTTGTTGAAGATGCTGTTCTTTTTCCATTGGATTCTTTGGGCCCCTTTGTCAAAGACCAAATGGCTATAATTTTGTGGGCTTATATCTGGGTCTTCAATCCTTATCCATTGATCTGTGTGTCTATTTTGGAGCCAGTACCAGGCTGTCTTTATAATTATGGATTTGTAGTATAGACTTAGGTTTGGTATGGTAATACCTCCAGCAGTGTTTTCGTTACTCAGGATTGTCTTTGCTATCCTGGGTCTTTTGTGCCTCCATATGAACTTTGAGATTATTTGGTCAACTTCTTTGAAGAATTGCTTTGGGATTTTGATTGGTATAGCATTGAATCTGTGTATTGCCTTTGGTAGGATGGTCATTTTTACAATGTTGATTCTGCCAATCCAGGAATAAGGGAAGTCTTTCCACCTTCTGGTGTCTTCTGCTATTTCTTTCTTTAGGGTTTTAAAGTTTTCATTGTAAAGGTCTTTTACCTCCTTGGTTAGGTTTATACCAAGGTATTTCATTTTTTTAGGGGCTATAGTAAATGGGATTATTTCTCTCAAGGTTTTTTCACTTCTTTCATTCTGGGCATATAGGAAGGCCTCTGATTTTTGCACATTCATTTTGTATCCTGCCACCCTGCTGAACTTCTCAATTAGTTCCAGGAGCTTCCTGGTGGAGTTTTTGGGATCACTTAGGTATAAGATCATGTCATCTGCAAATAGGGATAGCTTGACTTCTTCCTTTCTGATTTGAATCCCTGTTATGTCCCTTTCTTGTCTTATGGCTTCAGCTAGGACTTCAAGTACAATATTGAATAGAAGTGGTGAGAGTGGACAGCCTTGTCTAGATCCTGAAGGAAGTGGGAATGCTTCCAATTTTTCCCCATTGAGCACAATCCTTGCTGTGGGCTTGGTGTATACAGCTTTTATTACATTGATAAACGTTCCTTCCATTCCTACTGTCTCTAGCGTTTTGATCATAAAAGGCTGTTGGATCTTGTCAAAAGCTTTTTCTGCATCTATCGAGAGTATCATGTGGTCTTGGACTTTGGACTGGTTTACATGATGAATTACATTTATTGATTTGCATATGTTGAACCAACCTTGTGTGCCAGGGATGAAGCCTACTTGGTCCCTGTGAATAATCTTTTTAATTTGTTTTTGAATCTGATTTTCTAAAACTTTGTTGAGAATCTTTGCGTCTGTGTCCATCAGAGAGATCGGCCTATAGTTTTCTTTTTTAAGTGAGTCTTTATTAGGTTTTGGGATTAAAACGATATTAGCTTCATAGAAGGAATTTGGTAGTGTTTCTTTCTTTGCTATTTGATGGAACAGTTTAAGGAGTATTGGTATTGTTAACTCCTTAAATGTCTGGTAGAACTCTGTGCTGAATCCATCTGGTCCAGGACATTTTTTGGTGGGAAGATTCAAGATTACTTCCTCAATTTCCTTATATGTTATAGGACTATTTAAATAATTCACAATTCCTGATTCAATTTAGGTAAGTTGTGTTTACCTAGGAATTCATCCATCTCTTTTGTGTTGTCAAACTTCACAGAGTCAGTTTTTGAAATATGATGTTATAATTCTCTGGATTTCTTGGGTATCTGTAGTGATAACTCCATGTTCATTTCTGATTTTATTAATTTGGGTTTTCTCTCTCCTGCTTTTGCTTAATTTAGCTAGGGGTGTATCAATCTTATTGATTTTTTCAAAGAACCAGCTTTTTGACTGGTTGATTTTTTCTATCATTTTCTTAGTCTCGATTTCAGATATTTCTCCCCTTATTTTGCTAATCTCCTCTTTTCTACTATTTTTGGTATCAGATTGCTCTAGTTTCTCTAAAGCTTTAAGCTGCATTGTTAAGTTGTTTATTTCTGATGTTTCCATTTTTTTTGATGTAGGCATTAAGAGCTATGAACTTACCTCTTAGAACAGCTTTCATTGTGTCCCAGAGATTTTGGTAAGTTGTATTTTCATTATCATTCGTTTATCGTTTGGGGGTTGATTTCTTGCTTTAGATGCTGTAGGGTTTTCTTAATGAATGTGGAGGGGCCCGTATTGGGTGCATATATGTTCAGTATTGTGAAGTCTTCCTGGTGAATTGTACCTGTGACTAAAATGTAGTATCCATCCGTGTCTCTTATAATTTTCTTTGGTTGAAGTCCACTTTGTCTGATATCATAATGGCTACCCCTGCCTGTTTTCTGCTTCCATTAGCTTGTAGAATTGTTGACCAGCCTTTTATTTTTAGGGCATGCCTATCTTTTGTGGTGAGATGGGTTTCCTGCAGGCAGCAGATTGATGGATTGTGATTTTTAATCCAAGTTTGTAATCTGTGTCTCTTGATTGGTGAGTTAATTCCATTAACATTTAATGTTATAGTGGAGAAACTATTTTTAATTCCAGACATTTATTATGTTTAGTAGTTTTTATAAGATATTGCTTCAGTTTTAATGGTGTTATACTTGCCTTCTGTTCTCCTGGATATGCCTGTTTTTTTTCTCCAAGCTTGAGTATCATTTCTAGCATTTTTTGAAGGCCTGGTTTGGTGGACATGTATCCCTTCAAGTTACCTTTGTGCTGAAAGATTTTTCTTTCTCCCTGGATCATGACTGATAGTTTTGCAGGGTAAATCAGCCTGGGTTGACATTTTTGCTCATTCAATACTTGAAGTATGTCTCTCCAAGCTCTTGCTTTTACTGTTTCGACTGAGAAGTCATTTGTTATTTTAATAGGTTTACCTTTAAAAGTGACTTGTTTTTTCTCCCTTGAAGCTCTCAGCACCAGTCCTTTATCTTGAATTTGGAGTGTTTTGACTATTATTTGCTGTGGCGAGCTTCTGTTTCGGTCTTATCTGTTTGGGGTGCTATCTGTTTGGGGTGCAGAATGCCTCTTATATATGGATGGGCCTCTCTTTTTTTAGATGAGGAAAGTTTTTCTTGATGATCATTTGAAAAATTTCCTCAGGGGTGGTATTTTGAGATTCTTGCTCTGGTATTCCATGAATACGCATATTAGGCTTCTTCAGGGTGTCCCATATCTCCTGAATATTTCTCTCAAGTATCTTTTTGGCTTTAACAATCTCTTCCATTGAGCTGGTTAATACTCCCACTTTATCTTCAAGGTCTGAAATTCTATTTTCTGCTTTGTTAGTTCTGCTGATAAGACTCTCTGTGGGGTTCTGGGTTGAAGATAACTTGTCTTTTAGCTCAGTTTTAAACTCTGTGCTTGAGTCTGCTTTAACTGCTCTATGCCAGTTTTTGTTTCTTGCACTGTTTTTCTCAACTCCAAGTGTCTGTTGTGTTCCTCTTAAAAACGATTTTTTCGATTATTTAATTCCTCCCGGATTTCCTCTTTCATAGTATTGAACATGGTAATGATCATATTTTGAAGGTCATTATCCTGGGTCAGGCTTTCTTGGCCATTTTCCATGGGTTTGTTCTGGTTGGGGTCTAACATTATGGGATTAATTCCTTCAGTGGGAGATTTGTTTACTTGAGTGTTGTTTCTCATGGATTTGCACTTTGACTTTGGCATTGTCGTTTTAACTCTTAAGATCTTCTTTCAATTTCTGTGCGTTTTTCACTAAAGAATTATTTGGCCTGGGGTTCTGGGGGTGAGCAGGGACGGAGCTTACCTAGGTCTCGCGGTGAGGCCCGGCTGGACCGCCAGCGCGCGTCCCGGGAGGCGGAGTGGAGGGAAGGAAGGATGAGGCGTTGGCGGGGCGCTATTTAACCTGGGGGACCTGGGGACGGGGCCCGGGCGCACAGGGGGTATCCTCCTCGTTCTCCCAGGCCCTGCACTGCGGCTCTGGCTGGTTGGTGGGAGGAGCTGGGTCCCTTGGGCGCCTGGGGTTCTGGGGGTGGGCGGGGACAGAGCTTACTTAAGTCGCCCGGTGAGGCCTGGCTGGACCGCGTGCAGGTCCCGGGCGGCGGAGTGGAGGGAAGGTGATTTTTTTATTTCTTAAACTGAAGCACATTTGTTGAGCCGAGGGTGCCCTATGATATAGTCTTCAGAGACTTTAAATGAAGTCTTTATGAAGGTTTTATAAAACTTTGAATATATTATTAGCAAACAACCACCATACACAAGTAAATATCAAATTAATCACTCTTTAAGAATCCAAAACAAATAATATAGTGAATTGAAAGTGCAAGGCAGCCTTCAAATAACCTGTTTGCAGTCCATAAGGAAATGGATTTCAGAAGACCTGAAACAAAATCAGTTGCTATCTTAGAATTCAATGTGCAAAGTGTAGGTTAATCCATCCTTCTAATGCTAATTGATGATTAATCCGATGAATAAAAACATAGAATTGTATCATTTAGGATTTCTGAGTGAAAACACAATGCAATAGTGTCTCAGTGACCACTTAACACAATATAGAATCACTGAGAAGAAAGTCCTCCTAGGCCTGTCTTTAGGGATAATCGTGGTCGCCTTAATTAAAGTGGGAAGGTCTAACTTAACTGTAGGTTGCATCATTACCTAGACAAGGGGATCCCTAAACTACATGAAGTGGAGAAAGCAAACTGAGTGCATTAATTCATTGCTTTGTGAATATTAGTGAGTAGTGCCTCCAAACTCTTGCAGCAGTTAACTCCCCTGCCATAACTAACTGCAACCTAGGACATGAACCAAACAAGCACTTTCTCCTTTAAGTTGCTAGTGTCAGGGTGTTTTTTGTTTTTTGTTTTTTTTTAAATCACATTAGCGGGATAAGAAACTAAGATACATACAGTTTGGAATGTTTTTACAAAATATGTAATTTACTTATGAGAGAGAGAAAGAAAAAGAGAAAGGAGAGTACATATGCATGACATTGGGTACAGGTAGTGGTCCGAGGACAACTTTTTAAAAAATTTTTCTAGTTTACAAGCATATTGAGTATTTATTCCTGCTTCCCTCCATCCCCCCTCCCTCCAATCCTCCTTCCTTCCCTTCATCCTACCCTCTTGTCTGATTCTATGGACCCCAGGGTTCCCTCTGGTTTGTCTACTCTGTTTTTTAAAAAAAGAATTCTACTTTTTTAAATTTATTCAATTGTGGGCTGGAGAGGTGGCTCAGGGGTTAAGCCTCCGCCTTGCAGGCGGAAGGTCCTGAGTTCGGATCCCAGATCCCACGTATAGACGCCAAGCGGAAGCGGGGGCGGCCTGCGTTTCTGGTCCTGGTAGGGCGGAGCCTGTGAATCCCGGGGCAGGAGGAGGTGGAGGCGTCCATGGTGGTTCCCGAATTCGTCCGTGGTTCTACACACACACACACACACACACACACACACACACACACACATGCGCGCGCGCGCCGCACATACATATGCACATGCGCACAGTTGAATAAATAAAAAAAAATTAAATTTATTCAATTGTGCGTGTGTGTGTAGAACCATGGGCAAATTCAGGAACCACCATGGACCGCCTCCACCTCCTTCTTGTTTACTCTGCCCCGGGATTCACAGGCTCCGCCCTACCAGGACCAGAAACCCAGGCCCACGTGGGGTCTAGGATAAGAGCTCAGGATCTTCCTCCTGCAAGGCAGAGGCTTAACCCCTGAGCTACCTCTCCAACCCCAAGAATTTTGCTTTTACAAGCATATTGAGTACTCATCCCTGCTTCTCTCCATTATCTCTTCTTCCCATCTCTCCATCAATCCCACCCTCCTGCCTGTCTGCTTCTATGAATCCCAGGGTTGCCTCTGGCTCGAGAGGATAAGTTTTGTAAATCAGTTCTGTCTTCTGGGGATTCAAAATCAGTTCACTGTTTTATGTGTAAGTGCCTTACCCATTGAACTATCTCACTGACCCGTGTGAAGGTTTCTAACTGGAGTTCCTAACAGTTCTGAATATGTAAGAAGAATGATTCATAGGTATATACTTTTAGGATGAAGATTTTTAGGTTCTCTCAAATACTGTAAGGTATTTGTCACCTAAAAATGTAAAAGTTATTAGCTTATTTTTCAAATGTGAAATAATATTCTGTGTAATAACATGTAATATATTATTATGTGATAACACAACTACCCTTTTTTCTGATGTAGTAGGCTAATGCAAAAATGAAGTGATGGTTGCATTCAGTAGGTAGTCAATTTTTGCTATGTATTATTTTCCACAAGTGGTTAGTTCAGTGGATTTAATGAGCAGAATCAGAAACGTGACCAAACAAAGCAAATTTTTTTCTCTATCTTCCCTGTTTTTCCATATCAATTATAGTGAGAGAATAAATTGAAATCTTTATTCTTTAGACATCCATATTAATTCTTAATAAACCTATCTTTGTATATATGAAATACACTTAAAATGTTCTAAACTTTCCAGACTTTTCCCAATATTATTATGGTATGTACGGCTCTATAATTTTCAGTATTCAAGGACTAAATTGGAAATGTGAATTTCATTGAACAGTAAGCTGGAAATCTGCAAAGATAATGGAGACATGTGCAGCATATGGAAAACATTGTTGGTAATTCAAAATTCACCTTTCAAGTGTCTCTCATATCTCAATGTGATTTAGTTTTTCTAATACAAGCAGATCAGATCACGAGTGCTTGGTGTCTTTTGTCTAGACTTGACATAACTCTACCAAGGGACTATTTCTGCTCTGTTTCCTACTTTTACTTCTCCCAGTTGAGTTTCTTCCTTGTCTTCCCCACTCCTTTCATTCCATGTGTCCTGTGTTCTCACTTTCCTGCTCAGCTTTCTCAACCAGAAAAAGAAAATGAAGTTTGTGATGCTATGGAAAAATCAACCCTCTTAAACTACTCTGGCAATTATTTGGAAAATAGTACACTTAAGTTTTCATAGGGAATTACTTTTGTAGCAGTTACTTCACATTGTTGTCAATGAATTCACCATCAAACAAAGGGAAAAAAGGACATTTTATTCGATCTTACAATTCTTGGCTATAGTTCCTCATCCAGCTTGGCAGGAGAACCCAAACCAAAATCAAGAGCTTGGGAATTCTCCACACCACATCCACATAATGGCTGAGAGAAGAGTAATCCTTATTTGCCAAACCAGCATGTCTGGCTAAGTACACAGAAGGACACCCACTCTTGTAAACAGTTCCCTCTATCTTATTCACCTAGTCCAGAGACTAGTCCCCCAACCATTATGGGTTGGGCCTCCTTAGGTTCCTGTAGGTTTGTACTGACCCTAACTCAACTACTAATTCTCTACAAATATACTCTAGAGCTTGAACTCTTGATTGTCAAATTGATACCTGTATGTAACTATGATAATTTCTAACTACAAGGTGATTATGCTTCTTCATTCAAAAGGTTTATAAACAGACATGTTTCAAAATTAAGATATTTTATTTGGGAATATTTGCATATGTTTTATGAGGTATCTTGGAGATGACTGTCATCTCTACACATGAAATACATTCATGTCTTGTGTGTATGCAGATCTCTCTCTCTCTCTCTCTTTCTGTCACATACCACACACACGTATACATACATATATAGCCTGCAGTTAATTTTGCATGATGTTTTTGATGTGCTTGCTTCTGACTGTGATCCATAATAGGAGATGAGATGGAAAATTTTTCTCTTGTGGCATCACATTGGCATTCACAAAGTTTCCAATTTTGGAACATCTAAGATTTTGCATTTTCAGATTAGAGATATCTTGTGTTATCTGTAGTAACACAAGAACCAAAGATTGTATTATCTGAAAATAAAAGGAGATCATAGTGCTGAAGAGATGGCTCAAGGGTTAAGACTCTGCCTCAAAAGCAGAAGGACTGTAAATTAGGATACCAGATCCCACATAAAAACGCCATGTGGAAATGGCTGTGGCGTTCCTTTCTGAAACTGGTGGGTGAAGCCTGGGAAATCTCACAGCAAAGCAGAAAGGAAGTAGAAGCAATCCAGTTCCTTCACAAGAACACATAGTGGCCTCTGATACATACACACACACACACACACACACACACACACACACACACACACATGCAAGAAAAGGAAAGAAAGAAAGAAAGGAAAAGAAAGAAAGAAAAAGAAAGAAAAGAAAGAAAGAAAGAAAGAAAAGAAAGAAAGAAAGAAAAGAAAGAAAGAAAGAAAGAAAGAAAGAAAGAAAGAAAGAAAGAAAGAAAGAAAGAAAAGAAAGAAAAAGAAAGACAAAAAAAGGAAAGGAAGGAAGGAAGGAAGGAAGAAGATTGGATATTTTATATTTAGAAAAATGAACAACAAATAAGAATCCAAATTCACAGTCAATGACCACCTCTAGTGGTTGCCTTTTTTCCAGCTCTTACTTAGGGAAAAGGCTCACATGGTTGGTAACACTGAAATGTGGAGAACAAAAGCAAGGAGATATAGGTGCCTCTTTACATAAGTTGTTTCAATGATTTCAACACTAATGGAATTCATTGGTTCCCCTCCTTAGAAACGCCAACATGCATCTAAGGTAACCATTGTTCTTGGCTGATATCAAAGCTCAAAGGTGTGGCATGAAGAGGTATGATCTTGTCAAACCATCGAGGTATCAACCTAGTAACAACTGTGACTACTGATTCAGTTCTGGTATGTCTTTGTTTATTTAGCTGTAAGATGGTGAAATGGTTAGATTCAGATATCAACTTGACAGTTGAAGACTGTTTGGGGCACAACTATGAAGAATGGATAGTGGGGGCAGGTGATTGTTTACTTGATATGGAAGACCCAGCCCACAGTGGATGGTACTTTCCAGTGGTGGACCAGATAAAAGGAAGTGCAAAGAAGAAGGATTTGCTCTTCCCTTATCCTGTGTCAACTTACTGTGTATATCCATTAAATGGTGCATCATCCATACCTTTTTCATTGCCACCGCTGCTACTGCCACCGCCATTGTTCTTGGCTGATATCAAAGCTCAAGCACATTGATTTCATAAAGTCTATCTATCTATCTATCTATCTATCTATCTATCTATCTATCTATCATCTATCTATCTATCTATCTACATATATATACGTATATACATATATTCTATTGTTTCTGTTCCTCTAGAGAACCCTGACTACTATGGACTGGGTCAGATAGACATGCTACTCTGGGTATTTCAAGGGTACTGGGATTATTAACAGCCCAGATCTGCCTGGAATTTTTAAATTGGGATCTGAGATTAAAAATTCTGTCCTTTTTGCTTTCATAACTAGCACTTTAACTAACCACTGGGTCATGACACCAGCCCTAGAAGTCTTGCTACAAAAGCATTTTGATGGACTTCTTTGCAGAATTTCTGATTCAAAAGTCTGAGGTAAGCTCAATACTTAGGACAAATTTCTATGTTGCAATGATGCTGAAAATCAGGAATGACAGTTTGAGCCCTAATCTGCTGTAGGCATTGGTATATTCTTCAGCAGATAGTAAATATTATTTACATAGGCATGGCCATCCACAAGCAAATGTGATGGCTATGTTTTGGTCAGTTTACTTATTCACATAATAATTTCATAGCGCTTTCAGGCCATGAAATTTTTTTGAATTTCTATATGTTTAAATATATGAAAATGATTCTTTTTTCAGTGAATCTGTAGAAATCAGAGCCATATTAGGCCCGTGAATCATTCCAATGTATTCTATGGAAAGCCAGGTATTCTGCATATGCTCAGTCTGAACCATATTCACCTACCTCTCTTCCTGGAGAATGCAATCTGGAGTTTGATCACTGCTGAAAGAATTCTCACTTTGAGTTTTGCTGAGTCACTGCCGATCCTTCTGCTGACTATTGCTATTCTTAGATCACATCAATTCAGATATTCTTATTAGTTTCAGCCACTTTCAGAACATAAAGTTTGCTCTGAACATTAGAACCTACTAATTGTCCCTTTTAGCACCAATGTATCCTTTCTTCTGGCAACTTATTTTCCTTTGGTGATCTGTTTCCTGGTTAGTAGCGATCTTGTGACTTAGCAGAGCCAGATCAATCTGAGTATCTGATTTCCTGATAGGATTTTCTGTTAGGGGTTACAAATGAATACTTGAACTAGTTCAGGACCATGAAATAAGAAGTTTTTTTTTTTTTTTTTTTTTGCTGGAGAATTATGGAAATGTAATTTAAGTCAGTGTAGTTTGGAGTAAGAATGATGGAAAAGAAAAAGAGAACAATCAAGGTGCTAATATTTTGATTTCAACTTAATTAAATCTCTGAAACACTCAAGCTTTAGGGCAAATGAGAGGAGTAGGTTAGATTAGTGGTTTTTAAACATTTTCTATGCTTGAGATATTACCTTTAAATAAAGTGGTTATGGTTTGAATATGCAAACAGTGTTGGGAAATGGAACCTAATGAGAAGAATTTAGATCATAAAAACCTCCATTTTCATTATAAGATTATTAGGTTAATGTCCACTGTCACGACTGTGATTTGAATTTTTTTTCTTTCTCTACTCCATTCTTCTATTGTTCTTCTTCTCCTCCTCTCCCTTTTTCTTCTTATTCTTTCTTCTCCTCTTTCTCTTCTTTTCCTCATCGTTGGTTTGCCCTTCTCCTCATCATAATTCTCTTCCTTTTCTTTTTCCTTATTTTTCTCCTTATTTGTTCTACAACTCTGCCTTTTTTTCATTGCATCTTGATGATGCAACAAGAAAGTATATACTATATTTATTGCCTTAAATCTTAGTATTCATAACCTCTAGGACTGAGAGCCAATAAACCATTTTTTTTCCACACAGTTTCCAGCTCCAGGAAAGCTCAAATGGTAATTATATTAAACTTCTTCATAAAGTCGAGTTAAATTCCTTTAAAAAACTTTGTAAATTTTTCCCTCTTTTCTTTTCTCTGGTAGGATATACTTTAATTAGGTACTACACCCAGAAAGAAATATCAGATAAAAGTATAGATAATTAAACATTTCTGTGATCTTAATTACCACTAATTTAATAAAACTCTTGTTGTGGCAGAACAAAATGGTTTCTGCCAGTCTGTTATACCAAAAGACTATTTGGGGGGAACAGAGGGATTTTCAAAGCAAAGCTGGCAGGAATTATAAGCATCCTTTGATTTTCTTTCGTATGTCGTTTCTCATTTTAAAAAGAAGACCTATGTCTTATCTAGAGACATCTGGATACTTTGAAGAATTTTGCAGTAACTCTATTCTCACGAATTTTAACATATACAAAGTATTTGACAAATAAAAGCATAATTATGACTTTTCAGATGGAATTAGATACCACTTTAGGCAAATCTTATGGAAGTTTATAATACTTAAAAGCATTACTAGTGGTCTGACTTTATTTACTGATTCTTCTCCTAGTAAGTAGATGAGAAACATTGAAGTTAGGCATTTTGTAGAGGATGCTAATGGAAAGGCAACTGACAATGAGTGTTCCAAGATTCTCTAGTGAGATAAAATGATGATAAATAATTGTAGTTTTGAGAACCTTACATGTCTTAAATCTTGTTACCTCAAGGAAACATATTAGATATGGTTATTTTAGCTTTAGACAAAGGAAAAAAGTTTAGCTAACCTAAGGGAAAAAGGAAGAAAACTGAAGGAAGAAGAAAATGAGTAGGAAACATGAAATGTACTTAAGAGTTTCATGATTAATCTCACGAGAGTGATTCCATTGAGTTATCTTAACTACTTGCCGCCCTTACTATATCTGCAAATTAGATTTTAAATAATTTTTAAAGGTCTCGTTGTTTAGGTTGGTCAACTGTCATCCAAACTTTTTGAATCAGCCACATGTGAAGAAGCTTTCTTTGGAGAAGCACAAGTACTAAATTGGGTTTTTACTTTGAGAGGTTCCAATGCAGAAAACTTATATCACTCCAACTAATGTCATGCAAACTCATATGAATGATGTCCCTGAAAGCATAAGAGTTGATCAGAGAAGGAAGAATTCCATTTCTTTTTCTTGTCAAATTTAATTAAACAAAAATATTTTATTTACCAAAGCAAAATTCAGTACCTTTGCCTTTTGATGGCTGGTCCAAACCAGATGTTTCATTGTCTCTAAGTTCAATACCTCATGCACTGAATCAAGAGAAAGAGAAAATATTTAAGAAGTTCTTTGGGGACTATATGAAGTTGATAGTAAAAGCTTTGCATTTTTCACTTTGGACCTCTGAAGGAAATAAACAATGTATCATATGGTCACTAACAGAAATAGCAACTGCAACATTTTATAAACTTGTGATTTCTGATTCCATATTATTAACAATCTAAAACTATCTTTAAACCTAGGAAATTTTTTTTTCAAAGTGTTGATACTATATTTCACTCCTGTAACACTTCAGGTTGGCCTTATTCTGTTTGAGTGGTGATGAAGAGTGGGAGAATCTGCACTCATTTTTCAAAGGAACTTGGATTCCTCATTTCCAGGTGCTGCAAAGTTAGCATTTCCTGTGACTGCCCTAAGCAACTGACCGATTTATTCTGTTTGGCTGCAAATCTAAAGTATTTATTTCTGCAAGGAAGGTGTCTTTCATACTTGACATGTATAAAAGAAGCACAACAGAAGCAAGGTCCTTGTCTACCTGCCCAACTGTATTGCCCTTAAAAATGTAACTGATTGCCCATGAACCAGCTCATCTTTGTATTGTATATTACCTTCCTCATCAATACATATCATTCCTTAATTTGGACACTGCCAACACAAGGTCTGAAGTCACATTAGAAAAATTACAGGAGTCAAGAGACTAGAAGTAGAATCAAAATTAAAAATAAATTTCTGCTTTTGTTTTTACAGAGGAGGAGTCAAGATAATGACTGGAAAAAACTCTAAGGAAAACAAAAGGCTAGTATAACAGGAGTTCCTTTAGAGAACTTCACTCTTGTTCCTGGGATGTATTTATGCACAGGGTTGAAGATGTTCATTTCTTTTCCCAATTTCACATAGATTTGCTTCTAGTAAATCTGAGGCATGAGAACAAGACGGCGGAATATTGATTCCAGGTTCTTTGTGCAGTTAGGGAACATGTCTTATAAATAGTATCATCTCATCTTTGCTATTTTAGAGAAAATGATATTCTACTCCTCTTTTTCTATACTAAAATCCAGATTTCTAAATCCGTACTCAGATTTGATTTGCATTTTTTAAATATGAAACTTTGCTAACTGAGCTATTAAGGAACTGGGAACCAACTGAGGCACTTTGAATACAAACTTATTGATTTCTGTCTCTTTATCATTTGAATGCCTTTCAGCACATGAGTACTGTGTCATGGTGTGGCATAGTGTCTTGGTGCAAGACAGGGAAGAACAGAGAATTAAACAGGCCAATAATGTAGACAGACTTCAGTCCACAGGTCCACAGTTCTGGTGGTGTAGTGTTAGGGAACTTGTATCTAGAAGTGTAGGAGAGGAACGGACAATAATTGTGCCACAGAGGCTTCCATACAAAGAGGCTCCTTGGACTCCTCCCTCCTGCTAAGCATACAAATCTCACGAGACTACAAATCTCGTGAGACTACAAATCTCTCCAGACTATGGCGTCTCCAGAGCAAAGACAGTTGGTGCTGTTAAACTGCCTGTCTGAGAGGACCAATCTGGACAGGACAACTCAACAAAGACTCACGCTGGGACTTGTGGGATGTCCGGTGGAGTATATAAGCAGCCTGATACTTAAAATCAATGAGCCGCAAGCCTGAGAACCTGCTTTGCCACTCGCCTGCTCCCGGAGTCTGTGCTGTTGACTTCCCACCAGCTTATCCCCGCCCCTAAAGGTCTCTGTGAGCCCCCCCCTTCCCCGGTACACTCTTACATTGTTACATCTGCAACAGTTACTTTGTTACATCTGGCACCCAACTGATTGGGCCTCTGTGGCACAATCATAGTCCATTCCTCCTACATACAAGGAGGCAGGACCTTCCTTATCCTTCTGAGAACTATTATTGTTTCCTATAGCAACAAAAAAACATCCGAGCGATGTGGTGGTTTAGAATAACTATTCAAAGGAATGAATAACCAAAGTATCTTTAAAGAGTAATCTGTGTTCAATCCAATCTGCAGACTAATGAATTATATCCCATTGACAATTCTGTTCACTCTCTGATTTTGACTACATTTCTATTTTTATTTCATTTTTGTTTTAGTTATTTTGTGTGTATGTATGTGTGTGTGTGTTTGCATATGTTATGTGTATTGGTGTACATGTATTGTGTGGGGCAATGTACAAGAGGATCCTTGAGTGTGTGTGCCGGGGGAATCATCCTGCATTGCTCTTCCACCTTATTGCTTTGATCCGGGGCTTCTCTGGCTTTGTCTTCTAAGGCTAGAATTATAGCAGCCACCATTTCTGATTGGCATTTTTAAATGAGATATGGAGATTCAAACTCATGTTCTTTTGCTTGAGAGAAAAAGGCTTTAGCCCCTGAGTCGTCTCTCCATCTCACCCTTCTGATATTTTAAGAACTCCTAATTAAGAAAAGTTGATATTGCTGAAAAATCTGATATGTAGCTTTTGTGAATTTTGAAGAGTTTTGCTGGATGAAGTTCGAAGTATTGGAAGATTTTGGAACTGTGGATTACAAAGCCATTTTTGCAGAGTTTAATGGCCCATTTGGAGAATAGAGATGCTGAAAGAATTGTGAATTGTTTGGGCCCAGTATGTCATAAAGGGAGCAAGGACTTTGGTGAAGCTGAATGTAAAAATAATGGATTGGTTTGCTTGGTAAAAGAGAGCTAGTTAGCAGCCTTGATTTTTGGATGTGAAAAGGGCAGGCGGTAGAGCAGCTGTTGCTATTGGAAATATTGGTATTGTTGAAGAAAAAACTAGTGCTTTGTACTGGGATGGTGGAAGAAATGAGTACCACTGTGGTGAGATTCTGCCCAGAATAGAGATTCTTCTGCGAATCAGCACAGAGAAGCTGAATCAGCTGTGATTCTAGGGAGCTAATCTCCACCTAGAGGTTAGCAGAACTTGGGAATGCCATTCATGTGGTACTGGTTTTAGAGACATTAAGGATGCAACAGGGAAGATGTTGTGGATTCTTTCTCCAAGATTTCAGAGAATGGCAGGAATCCAGGTAATGTGTGGCAGGAAGCCTGCAGAGAGGCTCAAGAAGGGCATTTTGGGTTGTACAGTTGAATCCTGGTTTGCCATTGAGAAGTGAAGATACTGGAGATGCCAGAGCCAACGTGGGACATGCCGTATTTATGTATGTATGATGAGGATAGCTGTGAGTAGAAATTCAACTTGGTCCAGAAAAATGCTGTTTGTGCAACTTTGAGCTGTGAAGAGGAACTGGGATTGCCCAGAATTTGTGAGCTACATAATGAGCAACAGAAGAGTGACATTGAATTATATAGAGTTCAGACTTTAAGAATCTTGTGTATACTTATCTATGCTGATCTGGCAAGTAAGGATTGTCCTTCTCTCACTTGCAATTTGGAGATGGTATAGCCAGTTCCCTCAGCCCTTGTTTTGGTGTGAACTCTCCTGCAAAGCTGAATGAGGAACTGTAACCAGTCTACCTTAAAAGAGTAAACCCCTAGTTCCCTCAAGTTGTTTGATGATGATTTTAGCAGTAACATACAGAATAACTGCAACAATTAATAAATCATTAAAGAAGAAAAGACTTGATAAATATAAAGTTTATGAAACATAGGTCTTCAACACTGTGACATTGTTTCAGTAACTAACAAAATAATAGGAAAATATAGGCAAAAATTTAAATATTTTAAGTCAAACTACTAATATAAACCATTTCTTTCTTTCTTTTTCTTTCTCTTTCTTTCTCTCTCTTTCTCTCTTCTTTCTTTCTTTCTTTCTTTCTTTTATTTTTTCTTTCTTTCTCTTCTCTCCTTCCTTCCTTCCTTCCTTCCTTCCTTCCTTCCTTCCTTCCTTCCTTCCTTCCTTCCTTCCTTTTTCTTCTTTCTTTCTTCTGTCCTTCCTTTTTTCTTTCTTTCTCTCTTCTTTCACTAGTTCATTTTGCTGTCTAGTTTTTGGAAATGTTCCAATTTTTTAGAAGTCTCAAAGTATACATAATTGAATGGTATAATAAATGCCAGATTTTCTACTATTTTATAAGGTATGTAAAGTGCATGGAGACATGTTTGCCATTATTGTCATAAACTAGAAAATCAAGGGAAATATAAAAAGTTGAAATTTTGGGGCTATATAATCCCAGATAGATGCATTGCATTTTATTTAAGATAGATAAAAGAATTTGAGTTTTTAATCATTCATAAAAATAAGCTAATTTATTTGGCATTAATTTTGTATTCAATACAAGGCATTTATTTCTAGAAATTGGATCATACTCTGTTGTATATGTAAAAACTTTCATTGACTAGTTTATACATTTTAAGTTTATTATCTTTTGCTTTTATACAAAATCCTTGGCAGACTATTCCTAATGCATACATTTTAGAGACAACTGAGTCTGTTTCTTGTCAGTGCTAAATATAAATGATTTGCTTTTCTTGATGGTTGAAAACCCTTGAAGTTAAGGCTTTAGAGGGTAAATTCAGTCCATTTGTGCTTCTTCAAAGAATTAAGAATTTACATGATAGATAGCAGTTTACTAAATACTGTTCACATTCAGGATTTCCAATGGCAAATAAGGATTGGCCACCCTTTAAAGACATTTAATTCATATGAAACATCCGGTTTGAGAAAGCAAATGTGGGGGAAAGTAAGGAGGAAAGAAAAGAAGATAAAACATAGATTCAGAGATTCAGAGAGAAGATAACAAGACTCTTATGGGAAAGAAACAAAGAAAATAAACAAATGAAGTATGTTGCAATAAGAGTGTGATGGTTGGAAATACTAAGTATGCATTAAAAATGGACACAAAATTCAAATGTATACACTTTGCAATTAATTTTATCTTTTATCTTTCCTACAAATGTAAAATAAAAAAAACCTTATTTTCACTTTTTAGAAAAAACCATCAATAACAAAATGGTATATATTTATGTAGTTTTCTTTTGTTTGTAGTGTGTGTGTGGGTACGAATATATACATGAAGCAAGTTTGGCTCTAAGGGATCACAACCCATAAAGGATTTTGTAACCTGGTTCTATCACTTAATAATATGTATTATTTAATATAAAAAATTTACTTCATTATATAGATTTAACATTTGTATAAATATTTCACTTTTTACAGTTAAAAATCAATGACTCCAATAGACAATTTCTATAAATTGGTCTCTCCATTTCCATTATTAAAATGGAGATATAATACTACTGTATCTTTAATACATGATCATAGAAATAGAAACAAAATAGAAGCAAAATTATAAGACAAAGGAGGTCACATGACATTCCGTTTGAATATTCCTTGGCATATCCACCTCTACTCATTAGTGGTGCTTCTCTCTTTGCTAATTTATCTCCATCACTTTCTAGAAACCCAAAATGTATATAATGAAGTAAAATTTATATATTAAAGAATACATATTATTTAGTGATAGAATCAGGTTACAAAATCCTTTTTGGGTTGTGATCCCTTAGAGCCAAACTTGCTTCATGTATGTATTCGTGCCCCCACACACACTACAAACAAAAGAAAACTACATAAATATATACCGTTTTGTTATTGATGGTTTTTTTCTAGAAAGTGAGAATAGTGGTTTTTTTATTTTACATTTGTAGGAAAGATAAAAGATAAAAGATAAAAACTGATAATTTCTCAATCATCAATTTCCACATTAAAAACATCACAAATATAATTGCTTTCTTTCATTTCGTTGAAGGTCCTGTGATTTTTATTTTTTATTTATTTTTATTTAATATGGCACTTTAGCTGCTGATTCCCTCATGTAGTACATGCAAATACTTCATCAAAAGATTCAGGCTCAGGGGAGGGAATTACTTAAAATTCATTATGACCTATTTTATTTAAAATTTATAAAATTATAAGCATTAAAGGATGCTTTTTAAAAGTGTAATTTCATGAGCAGGGAAGGCAGAATGGAGCGATTTCCTCAAGTAATCCTGAAGTAATCAGAAGAAAGCAGTCGAGAAATTTTTGCTATATGTGGTTTCTACTGAACAATAAACATGCTAGTGTGAATCTAAGCGATGCCTGGTGATATCCTTTTGAACTTAAGTATATGCTTAATATGAGATAATATTAAAGAACACTGATGTGATTTGTGCCATGCTTTTTAAAATGTTATTTCCACAGCAGAAACAATTTGAATGTTTAATACCAGGCTATGACTCAAAAAATTGCACTCTGTAGCAGAATGCTGTGTAATTTTTTTAAAGTGGTATAGTGGCAAAATTTGTTAAGTCATGTAGAAGTTGGTAATATATTGTAAACCACTGGAAGACTTATTAAGCCAGAGTGTGCCATTTTATTCCATCATGTGAAAATATGTAATTTTTATTTTTAAATATATGTTTTCACCTGTTCAATTATTGGCATTTTTTGAAATGGTGGCATTACTAGAAATCTTGCTTTTTTGTATATATATTTTGTATATTTTGATTCTGAAGGAAGCTTGTTGCATCACTTGAGGATTTGGTTTTTACTCCAGAGACAAACAGAGAATGTGTATTACTTAATGACTCATATTGTGCTGCAGTGATCATAGTAAGGAACAGCTACTTCCTTGTGCTGCCTTGGATCACTGTAAACAAAATATATTCAAGACAAAGAAAACAACAGGAGGGAAAATAAACAAGCCATTAAACCTAACAGTAATTTTCTTTTAGTCTTTCCCTTTTCTCGTTTTAGTTGTTGTGGATATTATATGGTGTAGCAAATGTGTGCATTGATTCTTGTTGATCTTAGATAAATATATGCCCCATGAAAAATCAAAGGGAGATATGTTGGAAAATGAGCTTCTGGGTCCATTCACAACTGTAAAACTTCCAACTACCATGAGATTTCCAAGAATATACTAAAATAAAAAAATTTCATTCTCTAATAGCCCTTTTTAAAGCAACTGCTGAGTAGAGGTGGAGACCAGCAGAAGGACTTTGAACTAAAATATGGCAAAGGCATTGGAGTTAAGGGGTCAGAAGGCGTTTAAAGATCTCTAACCCACTCTCTAACCCACAGGATGGCAAAAATCCACAATACAAACAATACCAAATACTGGAAAGGATGTGGCGAGAAGGGAATTCTCCTACATTGCTGGTGGGAATGTAGACTTATACAACCACTCTGATGAGCTGTCTGGTGATTCTTAAAAAAGTTAAAGATTGGGGCTGGAGAGGTGGCTCAGGGGTTAAGCCTCTGCCTTGTAGGCAGAAGGTCCTGAGTTTGGAACCTAGACCCCACGTATAGACGCCAGGCGGAGCGGGGGCGGCCTGCGCTTCTGGTTCTGGTAGGGTGGAGCCTGTGAATCCTGGGGCAGAGTAAACGAGGAGGTGGAGGCGTCCATGGTGGTTCCCGAATTCATCCGTGGTTCTACACACACTCACATGCACACACACACATACATACACATACATACATACACATGTGCATACACACACAATTGAATAATAAATAATATTAAAAAATTAAAAAAAGTTAAAGATTGAAATGCCATAATCCCCCATATGGCAAAAATTCACCTCAATGGCACAAGCATGACCATGTTCATAGCAGCACTGTTTACAATAGCAAAGTCATGGAATCAACCCAAATGCCCAACAGTTGACAAGTGGATAAGGAAAATGTGACATTTATACAATGGAATACTACTCAGCCATCAAAAATGATGAATTAATGAAATTTGCCGGTAAATGGATGGAATTACAAAAAATTATATTGAGTGAAGTATTCCAGACACAGAAAATTAAGCGCTGTATGTACTCCCTAATAGGTGGATCCTAGTACCAAACCCACTTAGAGACACACTCAAAGATAAATCTCTGTAATACCTACAGTAATTGCAAAGATTATAAACAGGAGGGAAGTGGAAGGAGGGCCCCACTAGAAACAAGAAGAGAGGGGATTATGCTGCAGCACAGAAAATAGGCCACTATCAAATACTGCAAGTAAGTAATGAGACATCTGGTTAAACTCACAGATTTTTCCTTCCTGGTCACCTGCAACTGATGGGGTTTGATCTCAACAGAAAGGGAGGGCATGGAGTCTGGCAGATAGAAGGTAACCATCCTGCAAATGGGAGACTGACCTCCCCCCTCACCATGGTCTCCTACTCTTATACCATCTACCTTTGAATCTACTCTTATAATAAGACTGTATTTTAACAGCCTTTTATCTCTGGTTAGGAGGTGACATACAATACCCATCAGGATGAGCCAAGGGCGTTGCAGGAACAGAAAAACTGGAAGGAGAAGAAAAAAAAAAGAATAACAAAGTATAATTCCGAACATCAGAGACCCTACATTAATCACCAGGAACCAGGCCAGCCTAATCTCTCCCCATCCCAAAGCTCAGGGAAATTTGCAGAAGAGGGGGCGGTAAGATTGTAAGAGCCTAAAGATGGGGAGGAGCAACTATATGCAAGATACTCCACACAAGTCAGGGATGAAGTAATCATAATAGGACTTTGCATGACCTGCGCAATGACCAAAATTTCATTGAACCCCCAAAGTCTAGCATGGATCACAGGCTCTAAGATCCTTAGAGGCAAGGGATTAATAGCCACAATAGTGTTCCTATACTAAAGGGGAACACAAGAAAAAGCTCTAGGCAATGCTACTGAGTCCTTACACCTTATCAGAGAGGAGGACCCAGAGGGAGGTTTGACATGCACACTAAAGGATACTCCAGGAATGGGTGCAGGAGGGGGCACTGGGAGAAAGGGAGGGAAGGGGGTAAAGGAAAGGGAAAAGGGGGGAGGGAGCAAGGGGATCCAGGGAGGGGAGTAAAGGAAAGGGAAAAGGGAGGAGGGGAGCAAGGGGATCCAGGGAGGGAGTAAAGGAAAGGGAAAAGGGGGGAGGGAGCAAGGGGATCCAGGGAGAGGTGGAGGGAGGGAGGGGAACTGGGTACCTATCAAGTCTGTATGAGTGGAAAATATAAATTAAAAAAAAAGAAAAAAAGATCTCTAACCCAAACCCAAGGTGATGAGAGATTTTCCTCCAAATTCCGGAGTGGCTCCCTCCCACCACTTTCCATGCACATAATGCAAAACGAGAGCTCAATCTACTGTTCTGGTTTGCTACTCCACTCCTCACTCTCATAGCACCTCCTTGTATTTGTGTGGAGCTGTGAGTATATGTACATTACTCAAAGGAAAAAAATAGACTAGCATCAGTTTTGGTTAGATTTTGAGGACAAGAAAACAATGTATTATGGATATTTCTTCTTTGGTATGACAAATTAAATACATGAAATTAATTTCCTTGGTTTTAAATTTATTGTATTTTTTTTCTAAGAACCACTCCCCCCCCCCAAGAGCCACTTTTACTGGATTTCCATGACTAATCAAAGGAAGACAAATTTGGACATAGAAGAAAAGGACTGAGATAGCTTAGGGAGTGCTGGCATACTTAAATAGAAAAGTGTTGTGGAACCAGATACATGATTCAGTTAACTGTGAAATCTGCAGTCTACTGATTGCACACACCAGTACCAACTCACCAGGATCTCCCAGTGACCACTTACTTCCCTCCAACTCCACTGGGTGTGATGAGCAGTGTCCAAGACCATCCATCACCCTGTTGGACTTTCTTACCACCTCTCATTTCCTGGCACAATTATTTATGTCACATTATTCCTCATGGGAAAAGCCCAACTGTTTAAGTTTTAGAATCAGGAATAAGAACACATTTTTTATTAGATTTCATCTTGTGTTTTTCTTGGTTTAAATAATAACAGCACTCCAATTCCTCTACCATAATTCACTTCTCTGTATACGCTTTTGCAGGGCAAAATACCCTTCTATACAATTAAATATGAAGTATGTGGGATTGTCTAAGTACTCATAGTTTGAACTCATACACCTGGGATGAGATCTGCAGAGATCAAAAAAATACATGTAGTCTCAGGAAAAGTTTTGAGATAAAATGAGGAGATGCTTTTTTTTTTTTTTTTTTTTTTAAAGCAGAACACAGAAAAGAGACTGTAGAGAAATTCCTGTATTTAAGTATTTAAGAAATTTAAGTATTTCTACCTGTGAGCTATGGCATGCAGGCATAGAAAAACCAAGAAGAAAAAAAAATTAAGGATGAAGAATTCTATTTGATCAATATGAAGTTTGAGATGATTAGAGGAAATCCAGGATAAAGGGTCATAGAGTGGCTGCTGACTTTGCAACATGTCAGTTTACTTCTGTGACTGCCTTCTCTGTAAAGTTAGGGTTAATGTTGACCACAGGAAAGAGTTGTAGGAATATTTGTGCAGCAGGTTGTAGCTCATACATATTGTCAATAATCTGCTCACTTAACCTCATTTGTGTGAGGAAGTATTTGAGTCCACAATTGTTCTACTTTCTCCTTGGTCTTCCTCCAGGCCATCTCTTGGACTAGAAGTGGTTAGAGCCAAGATGAAAGAGCATCTACGGTTGGATGCAAGGTTGGAACAGGAAGTGATAAAGGTTTCAGTCCCTTGAAATGTTTAATCTTTCTAATGCTAAATAGAGATGGACTACTATACCAGCTTCTACAGCTATGTCCTGCCAGGCAGCTTGCTTTTTAAAAATTTTTTTTATTATTTATTCAATTGTGGGTGTATGCATGTGTGCGCGCGTGTGTATGTGTGTGTGTGTAGAACCAAGGACGAATTCAGGAACCACCATGGACCGCTTCCACCTCCTCCTTGTTTACTCTGCCCCAGGATTCACAGGCTCCGCCCCACCAGGACCAGAAACACAGGCTGCCCCTGCTTCTGCCCGGCGTCTATACATGGGGTCTAGGATCCGAACTCAGAAGCTTCCGCCTGCAAGGCAGAGGCTTAACCCCTGAGCCATCTCTCCAGCCCCAAGCTTGCTTTTTTCTACAGGTCAAAGTCCTGCATTATTCAGCCCATTTTTAAATTTCCAACACAATATTTATCTTTGTTACTTTTAATTCATCATGCTTTTTGTGCCGATCTATTTCTCCACAATTCTTAAGATTGCTTCTTTTTGTCTTTGAATATGCTGTTCCTCCTTTCCTGTCTTTATCTGCGACAGGTCTTAGCCTACCCATGAACTTCTAGGGCTGGCCTATGATTACCACATGTGAAATAATCTTCAGGTTTGTTTTCCTCAGTCTTTATTAAAAGTAGATTATAAAAGTGGATCCCCATCAACTAGACACTCTCTTGCAAGTTTGCTCTGTGTTTAACTATTGTAAATTCTTTATGAATGTGGTCAAATTTCAAACTGTCAACCAACAAATTGATACCTATATCTAAAGATGACAACATGATACACTGAAAAGATAAGACACAAAAGCATGATCACCTCAAAACTAATCTTGGCAAGTCATATATTACAAATGTATAATTTCTTTACTGATAGACAATTCCTATCTTTTACCCCCTAAAGAGCTTTCACTCATCTGAAAATAAGAGGAGGAGGCCTTTGACAGTTCATTTCTTTTTTTTATTACATAGCAGACATAAAGACTAACCAGAAATCAGGATGATTGTACACAACCTTAGATAGGAAATATATTCTATTTCCTCTAAATGGTATTGGAGTGGCCTTTCAGATTATTTTGGAATTAGTGTGGGGCAAAGTAAAAGAAACCACTGGAAGGTAGTGTATTAGCAATTATGAAGTTACTTCTCAGAAGCTGGTAGTGATTTTATGGTAAAGGTAACAAGGTTGAGATCTCCATCAATGTAGTCTGAATATTTGTTGTGATCTAGAACCAATATAGGTAAGGATAACCCCTAAGAAATTTCCATTTTTGTTTTCAACTTAATAGGCTAGAGTGACTTCTCAAACATTCTTATAACATAAGGGTTATATAATGAAAATATTTTTGTATGTCTGTACATCCAGTGTTTTCCTGTTCTTTGTGCAGGTATTTACAGTTTAGGGCTTTTTTTTTTTTTTTTTTTTTTAGCATGAATGGAATGTACGAGGTTTGAAATCAAGACCTGATTGTCTACTTGTCTCTACATACTATTTCGGCAAATCTCAGGAGAAATGTAATGTATTCCTAGTTAACCTTGGTTTTACAGATACTAAGACAATGTATTTTCTTCTTCATGGGAGAAACTCAGGACAGGCAGAAGGGAAAACACACAAAACTTTTTTGAGGTAGGTCATAGATAGGAACAAGAAAAACATGACTTTCCAGGACACTCCATCTGTTCATCTTTACAGATTATGTCATAACTCTTCATGAGTGACAAAACAAGCTATATAAAGTCCTTATCATACCACTGTGGTTTTGCTAAAGGCTGTCACCTTCAACTTTTCTCTTTTAGGTCATACTGTCATTGAACTATCATCCTTACTAATTTGCTTATAGAATCCTGGGGATTTCTCAATAGTTGATTACACTGTACTCTATATGTTCACTACATAGTTCATGAACTATATGATGAATACATAAACTGTATTCTTCATTATTACACACCACATGAATTCTATAAATGGTTCTTGAAAGAAATACATTATTTACAAGTATTAAATATCTTTCACAAAAGGAGGCAAAGATTTGTTCATTTTGACTTTGTAAACTTTGAAGAATTCATGTACACCTGTCACCCTCAGGTAAAACTAGATTATGAAGATGAAGGAATTTATTATAAATTACATCATATTCCCAGCAGAAAACAGCTTGAAATGAAATGCGAAAGTCTTGATAGTGGTGTCTGACACAGAAGACTAAACAATATCAATTCTGTTTTAAACTACAGAATGAATTTACGATTAGGTGGGCCAGGACTGATCATCTTGGAAGACTGCCTGGAGGGAAGGCATGTGTGCTGTTAATGGTAAATCTGAAGCTAATCAAGATCTTAAACATCTGCATGAAACAAATTCTTAGACATGGTTTTGAGATTCTAGAGCGAGAAGGTGGCTAGGGAAAACATGAACCTGCGAGGATGGGCTTTCAATATCTGCCCTTCAAACTACGCTAGTCCGTGATAGAAGTCACTCTATTGCTCCACCACATCCCAAAAATCCACCCATCAAAAGAAAAATCAAGTACGTGAAAACAGCATTCAGTGTTGACTCAAAAAAAAAAAAAAAAAAAAAAAAAAAAAAAAGATAGTAAATACTGATTGCTTTTCTTCCTAGGATGCTCTGCTTTCATCCACTTCCTAAAGACTTAAAAAAAAGCCAGAATGGTTGTGAAGTAAACTGCCTCACACTCTTTGACATCTAGTTATGTCTCATGTTACCACAAATTTTCTCTTAACTACTTCTTCCTCTAATTTCTACATACAACATCTGAAATGCCAAACTAAAGAGATGGTCTTAGACTGGATTCTTTATTCACCCTCTTTTTTAATTACTATTAAAAAAAAAAAAAAAGGTTGCAAAGCTTCTGTAAAATCCAGTTAGTAGCAGTGATGGACTACCAATGCTGCGCAGAAGTCACCCAGTCTGTGCACACAGGCTGACAAGGAAGGTCTGCTTTTGGATCACTCAGAAAATGCTTGACCTAAAGCTCAAGGGGTGATTCAGAGTAAGACTGATTACTATAACCCAATTCCCAGCCCAAAGTAAAATATACCATTTTCAAAACAAGCAGAACACAAAATAAACTTTCCTAGATGTTTCCCTAGAATTTATCCCAAATAGTCTCATGTAGTCTTTAATAACTGGTGGCTCAGCTGGGTATGATGACAGCTTTGGCTATTAGGTAATAGCCTGCTTTAAAAAAAAAAAAAGCAAGAAAAAATGACTTTAAATATTGTTTCTGTACACACTTTAGATTTAAGAATTTAATAAAAATTCTCTAAAAAAAGTAATTTTTAGCTATATTAAGTTCCTCTTAGCTTTGAAATTGTTACTAATTTTTTGGAAAACCTTTAGAAACGTTAATCACAGACTGTTAACTGCCCTTTTGTAAAATATGTGAGTTTATTCCCAATACTTTTCTTGCCTATAATAAAAATTACTAAAGTTTTTATTCCAATTGCAATAGTCAAAGACACTTAGACCATAGCATACAGATTATGCTGATCTGAGATTTATCACACAAAGTTACATAAGAGGTTCCAGTTTAAGTTGACAGAACATAAACTAGACTTAAAGTGCGGTGTTGAAACAAACCAAAAAGTACACTTCACACAGGGCAACTACAATAAATGTTCTATTTGGAAGACTTGATACTAAAAGGATGAAACAGATAGGATTATCATTCTGTTTTGCTCTTTTCACTCTGAGAATCAGCACTCTCCTTTTCTGAGAAAGGCAGCTAGCTAGTCATGTTTCTGCTTGACGTGCATGTGTCTGCAGTTGACCAGAAGCTGCATCTTACATCAAACATGAATACTTCCCAGTATTATTTTTAAGTCACATCTCACTTATCTTGCTGTTTCAGAACTCTAGAGGTTTGTTTTTAATATTTTAAACACCTGTAAAAACTATGAAATTTATTAAGAGTAGAGGTAATCTGGATGACAATCAAAATGGTGTAAATATGAATCTAATCCTCAAAAAATTGAATATTCTCCTGCAATAAAAAATGCGTGTCCAAAAGTTCTCATTCTATAAAGATATCATTTTCAAGTCACAGTGAAAGGAACATGTGTAATTTACCAGTTTTGTTTACTACTACAGACTATCAAGATAACTTATTAAAAACTGGTATCTGATACAACAGAATGACATTGCAGAATATAATATTAGAATGAAAGTACTGAGGTTGATTGTTACAGACTATTAAACACTTTGTGCATTAAATGATAACATCTTAATTACTTATACAGATCATTGGTCCAATAACAAAAAAATAGAGAACAGCATCTGGAAATTTATCCCACTCAATGTTCAGAGATAAAAGGGCCAACCATTCTTCTCATTATTTTATACAGGCAAGTCCTTCTTTACAATGACATCTGATGGCAACTAAATGCAGGCATTTTCTGAAGCTATTGCATGAAGAGGATGCTGAAGGCCATCACTACACAGCACACTGCAACATAAGGACTCTTTCGTTCACCTGTTGGAAAAAGATACTAACATTGATTACATGAATTACTAGCAA
Organism: Typhlomys cinereus; assembly: GCA_023101885.1. NCBI lineage: Eukaryota > Metazoa > Chordata > Mammalia > Rodentia > Platacanthomyidae > Typhlomys > Typhlomys cinereus. The sequence continues at coordinate 6,077,303 of JALPQD010000059.1, read as the reverse complement.
AAATATGATAAGGTTAACACTATGGGACAGTGTTAGCTAAGAATCCAAATAATGTTCTTGTCTTTGAAGTCTGCATGTGGAGGAGGAGACAAAACAAAGATCCAGAAGCAATATAAAAATAAGTTCAATACACTGGCTAACTAGACAAGTCCAAACTGCAGCCAAGGATAGCTTTGAATGTAACCCAATATAAAATTGTAAACTTACTTAAATCATGGGATTTCTTTGCAATTATTTTCTGTAGATTAATATTAATATTAAGTGAACTGTGTTCCTGTTAATGGACAGTTTACTATAAAAGATACCTTATGATACTATTACTTCAATTAGAAGAAATAAACTATAAAAATCAAATATATACTGGGTTAAATTTAAATTTTAGGGATTAAAAAGTCCATCTTTACATTAAATAAAACACCTCATGCATACCATAAATTCTATGTTGATTTCATAAATGCCTGTTACTATCAATCAGGGCTGGATATAGTCATTGCTTAATATGGTTGTATTAAACACCTAAAGGATAAACACCTAAAGGAAGTAATTAATCCTATCCTGAGTGTTTCATCTGTTAAAAATTAATTTTTGAGGAAGTCCTTTTCTTTCCCATCCTCTGACTTAGAATGCTATAATTTACATATGGTTTTCATTTTCTTAAAAGAGTTTGCCATGTGGTACAGCTAAACAAGCTTAGTTGAACTTTAGTAAGAATGTTATTTCTTATCTGGTACTAGTTCGTGTAAATGAATGTGAAACAATTGCTGTAATGTGATGTGTAACATGATAAGATGACTTGGCAAGCTATTTCCCATTAAAATCGCATCCTTTCTTTGTAGATGTATTGTATGTCAAGAAAAGAGAGGAGCATGTGCTTAGAAAGCAGCATTTCAATGTCAACATTTTCAAAGGTACTTTGCAAAGTGAAACCAATGCTTTCGAATAGCTGGTAAGAAAGCAAAAGGAGGAAAAATGTAAAGAATGTACACGCAAAAAGAAAAGGCGTCACTCAATTAGATTATGAGTTCATCAGATATTAGGAAATCTTTACAAAAGTGATACTGACTTCTAATAAATCATGAATAAAACAAACACTTGGGTTGGCTACAGAATAGAACTGTCTACATTTATTTAATTTCTTAATAAAGAACCTGACAATTTTTTGAGTTAGCAACTTGATAAACAGAGACAGAAACTTTTAGCTCCTTAATATGAGACCTATTCTGTCAACTCTGCAATGTACCTAAGGCATTCTTAACTCCTGCATGCCTTGGCAATAATCCCTCCCTACCTCCCTTCCACAGACTGGCTAGCATCTTAAGTAGTTGTTACTTTTATCATTGGCTATTGATTATTGAGGGTATGCTTTTTTTTCTCATTCTCTCCTTAGTTCCTTTGCAAGTCCTGTTATATTAGGGTTTGCAGTTGTTTTGTATGCCTGAGTGCCAGACAGGTCTATACTACAAATCTCTTTAAATCTAGTCTAGGCCTTTCAATTCAGCACTACTGACTGACACCTTAGCTCAGATAATTACGTTGTGAGTGTTGTCCTGTGAATCCCAAGATGTTTTTAGTGAGCTCCCTCACATACTTTCATTCTATGTCCCCTATTCTAGTTTTGACTATCCAAACTTTCTTATGGAAATATCCAACTTGTTGACATTGAAAAATGACACAATTTATTCACAAAGTTCATGCCTCAAGAAATATTAAATGAAAAAAAATCACATTATTATAAAAAGTAAGTTCGTGATCTGGACCACATTCACAACTGTTGGATTGCATGCTGGACATGCCTGCTACACAGGACTACATATCCCTTGACCAAAAAACACTCTTATACTCTTCCAGGTTACATGTTCCTAGGCCTTTCCTAATTTAATTTGTCAGTGGTATTTCTAAGGAAGATTTTTTTCAGTCCTATTGTCATAGGAGAACAAAACAGGACACAGAAAAAGAGAGAAAAACAATGTTTAAATCACATTGAGTTCTCTAGAGGATAGTGCATTTTAACAGTCACTATTTCAGAATGATGGTTTTGAAGGAGGTACTATCCAGTTAAGTCCTTTGTACTTATGGACTTTTAATTCCACTGAAGCCTTGTCAATTATTGGCAGGTTAATGGAAGGAAAAAAAAAAAGAAATGTAGTTCAGTATCTAACAGCATAAAACACTTTAAAGATTAGTTTATACCTCAACTATAATTAGCTACATTACATTGGTTTTCAATGTAATGTAGAAATACTACTTAAGAAATACTACTATGAATTATAAAAACTTTGTATTTTTAAACTTATTTTTTTTTTTGCTGTTATGAACCATTTTATAAATTTTTCACATCTGTGAGAACCTACAAACCCAAATAAAATTATAACATTCTAGGAATGTTGGGATATGGCCTTCCTTGGGATATGGCTTGCAAATCCCCATTTAACTAAGGCCTAAATTTGGGGCATTAAGGCTGTTGATAAACTGTTAACCAAGGTAGAAAAATTTCTGCATGAGGATATTAACTGCTTTATAAAAGGAATTTCAAGGTCAGAAGAATATTAAAAAAATTTGGTCATCATCCCAGCATCTCAAAGATGAGGATCATTGACTGATCACACTTCCTTCGCCCCCAACTTAGCAGGAAGTAGCCCGAGGGGTCGTTGCTCCTCATCCCTTAAGCAGTCTGGGTCCTCAGGTTAAGGGGTACAGTAGACAGGTCTAGAACAGTCCATGCTGGGACAGTCTTAAGGTCTTTGAAATTCCTGAAAGCCATCCCCCACTGCTGGGATCACCTAGAAGAAACACCCTTGCTGAGGAACTGACTTCAATCCTCCCAGAGATAAGATGGAAGGATATGGAGATAAGCTCTGATATCAAACAAACAGCTTGATCTCTAGCCTCATCTGGGCCCAAGACCCAGTGTGTTGGGCCCCAATGTGAACCAACCCTCTGCTTAAAAACCATTTCACCCTAGGCTCACCTAAACAGAGATCTTTGCTTAACTCTTTAACCAGGTACATTAATTCCCACCTGGGATCCAACAAGATGATGGTGATCAGATTTCAATAAAAACAAGTGCTTATGATCGAGACAAAGATTTGTAGATCATATACACAAAGAGGACCAGGAACTTTATGAGATGCCAGTTACTCAAAGATTTGAGTAATGACTAAACTCAAATGGGGAAAGAAGGAACCAAGCTAGGCTAACGCCATGACAGGCCTCAGATTCCAAGCTAGGCCTAAGTTTCAGTTTCTTATAAACTACATGACTTTGCAGAAATTAGCTTAAGGGAGTCATAAAAGACCCTTGACCAAAATCAGAACAGCGATAAAAAAAGAACATACTACCCAGACCCTGACAGAATGTCATTTGGCTAGAGGACCATGCCAATAAAACTGTAAAACACTATGTTAGCTAAACTGCTTTGGTGGGACATGCAACCTCCTTTGTTCCTTGTGCACAAAAACTGTGTGGAGATGTAATCCAGGGCTACACACACAACACCCTGCCTATGTGTGTAAGCCCTGATACCAGTATCTCTCTCTCTGTCTCTCTCTCTCTCTCTTATAAAGCCTCTCAGTTGTACTCATGGTCGCCATTTTTTCTGTACAATGGTGGACCCCAGCATGCTGGATCAAAAAAATGCTCTTGCTTTTGCATAAAAAAAAATTTGGCCATGCAAATAATTCTAAGAGAACAAGAAATATTCATTTTCAGTCCAAACAGTTTAAGAACAAGTTTAAGTACACTTTTATTATTATTTTTATTATCATTTATTATTTATTTGAAAAATATTAAAAATGTACATAATCTATTAAAGATATAAGTGAAAATTTTAGGAATAAATACATTTTTTATTTACTTACCAATCACTTTGAGATCACTATGTGATGGGCATTGTGCTAAATTTGTTTCTCATATACAAAACTTAAATAATCTTGAAATTTCTATCAGATGGAAAACTCATCATCAGCTATCACAACATGTACATACAACACACAGACAAAATGTTCTATAGAATGAGCACGTAAAAATAAAGTTGTTTGAAATATCTCCAAATCCAGACATGCACAGTATTTGATATTCGATTTAGAGAGGCTTTTCTTCTACTTTGTTTCTTGTTAATATTACAAAATAGTTACTAAATCTAGTTTTAAATAGCACAAGGAAAAACACTTGATACAACTGTAGAAACTTAACAGTACACAAGTTTGAGATGTCTACATTTTAAGAATATTGACATTTGATTTCTATGAATATGAAAAATAAAATTTATATAATGAAGAAAAAAATGGAGATTATAAACACTTACCAATTCTGGCACATTTCCAAAATATTCCCAGTAGTCTGCACAGAATAAAAAATGACAATGAAAAACTACTAATTATTGGGAAAGGTAGCTCTTTCTTGTTACTATCATATAGGAAACTAACTATACACACTGACATTTTAACCTTTAATGCTTTACTTTGCATCTGAAGTTTGCCTACTTAACTCTGAACCACAATCTACTTACAAGACTAGGATACAGCTGCCCATGAAATGCTACCAGGCAGAAGTGGCTATTAGCTGACTACATGGGTATTACAGGTCAAAATTAGGTCAAGTTAATGTGAACAGTAATAAATGTGTATGTGGACTTATTCCATTAATTCAGTAAACTCTTATCACCCTATAAAGCAGACAAATTACCAAAGCCAATTTGATTAAAATATTTTTAGAAAGTAATGAACACAGGTGTTTGGATGAATTTTAACATACTGTAAGATTTACTTTATACAGAACATAGATCTCTAATTTATATTCATGAAATCAAGGAGAGAGTATTTCCTTATCTGTGTTATTTAATAAGGAGGACTATAAAAAGATATAACTATATTTTTAATTAATATATAAATGCTTAGTTTAGGAGAGACAACATTTATGAGTCCACTAAATGTGACATTTAAAACACATTTTTAAAAAGAATTAGAATGAAGATATTCTTTCCAATTCTATGAATGAACAATCAAAATAGTCCATGAATTAAATATAGATATTTGGTATGCACGTACTCCCCCTCCCCCCCAAAAATGGCCAAAAAAAAAAAGTGTTGTCATGAGGCATTTGAAAGAAAATTACAGATGTATTTTTGTTAGTTTTAGAAATCATTATATTGGAATTGGTATTACAGTAACACAAGGCACATCAACACTACTTGTGGCTTGTATTAGGGAAGCCTCAAAAAATAGACAATACTTTTGGTGGGATATTCATATCCATCACCATCCCAACCAAAGACACAGATGGCTAATGAGTTACTACACTGAACAATTAGGATTCATTTACTTTCCAAGTATAACTACTTGACATTAAAGTCAGGAAGTATCCTAATTTAGATTAATGTGTTTTTGCAAAACAAGCGTGTATAAAAACTCTCAAAATATTTTAAAGTATGGTCATTTTGATAGGTAAAACACTATCAGTAACAATATAGAAGGCTCACAGCCAAACACCTTTAAACTCAATTTAAGAGCATGCTGTATTGTTTAATTAAGTGCTATTTATTGGTTGGTTGCATAAAGGTTAAGAAATTATATTATCTCTTTAATAACAGCATTTACATTCATAGCTTAGCATTTTTTATATTTATTCATTCATCTACTCATGCATTCAATATACATGTGCACGTGTGCACAAGCACACTTATGAATATATAAATGACAAACACATGACGGTCAAGGGACTACTTTGTGGAATTTTTTTCTTTCTACCCTGTGGGTTCCAGGGATTGAAATTTCATTGCCAGGCTTAGTAGCCACTTCAGACAGCTCTCCATGTTGGTTTCCAAGTCAGGTAGATGTAAAGTCATATATGTCCTTTGAGTCTAAGAACCTACTTCTCATAATAAATAGCAATATTTTCAAGCTACTCAGGTTCAAAGGACTGAAGAGCCCAGGTCTCCTTCATAGGAAGCTGAAGAGCTCTAAAGAATGGTCTCAATTAAAAAAAAAAATCACAAATTCGAGTTTTTTTCCAGGTTTAATATTTTAGAAATTCATGTTTAACATTTTAGAAGTGGCAAAATAGCATTAGAAAACTCTGGTATAGCAGTGTGTCAAAATGTTTTCAACATATTTCTTTAACATCCTGAATGTTATTTTTTTTTTTAAAGAAAGGTACTTGGTTATAGTTGATAAAAACAGTGAAATTATCATGTTTAGTTTGTATGCCTTAATATAACTGCTGATAATGCTATTCATGATATGAAATTAGGAAAAAGACAAAGGTGTACTGTTAGTGTTGCCCAGTCTTATATTCTTTCAGTCAGCAGAAAATGAAGCTATTTTTAAATAGTGAAATCATTAACTTGTTCTACTAGATATCTGAATATCTCTATCTAAGCATAGTATATAATGCAATATTTGAGTCTCATTAAAAACATGTAATAGAAAGATAATCTAAATATTATTTCTACAGAAAAATAGAACCTACCTTGTATAAATAGAAACAAATTTGAAAAAAAAATAGAAACTCAGAAATTCTAATTTTTGGGTCTTTTATGTAGGAGAAATATACTACTACTCAACCTCTACTGTAAGGTTGGCAGCCCTGAGAAGTCCTTTTTTACTTTAATGTAGCATGTTATGGATGCATTCCTACCCCAAAAGAGAAAGGGGCAAGAGTTTCCACATGCAATTTACTTCCATTAAAAAAAAATTTCATCATAACACCAGAAAAATATAAATACGTAATATGTAATGGTGATTATTAAAAAAATTGTATTAGGTTTCCAATAATTAATGACAATGAAATGCCAAAGAGGAAGTTCAGAGAAAAGATGGAGTGTTGAAGATGTTGTCTAGAAAAGAATGGGACAGTTATGACTGATATACCTTGGCCTTCAGTTTGCAAAATAAAATCCTTCGTATGTTTTCATTCAATAGGTTAAAGTTCACTTTTGAAATTCATTGGTTAAGTTCATAAGATACTGTAAATAAGTTTTGAATATCAAAAAGTGAAGAACATGTGAAAAGCTATTAAAAACTAAGTTACTAACAATTAAATATTCTAATGTCTCTGATGGTGATTCACATCTAATGTTGGTTAAGAATTGCTCTGACTGCTTAAACATCATTAGCAACATACCCAGTTTTATTTCTGTCCAGGAGGCTGGGTGCCAAGGATCGGATATAAGCACACGTACATATAAGCAGCAAGATAACAGTCAACAGACTCTGAAAATTGAAAATGGCAGACTAAAAGAGAAAGAACAAAAAATTAAAATCACAAGAAAAAATTTCAATGTAAAATGTTTTAGAAGATTCTAAATTAATATTCATATTTTTAATGCTCACCATTTAAAATTAGGATCATAAAGTGCTCTAAAAGGATCCTTTTTCTTTCTATTATTTATAGTAAAGAATACAGGAGATGGAACAGAAATTGTAAATTCATGAGCCAGAGCAATGTCATGGATGCAGAACAGTAGAGCTAACTGCAGTCAATACACAATCACACAGACGTTTCAAGGGCGGAGACTATCAACAGAAAGCGCTAAGGTCTCCCAGCACAGCCAGGAGCTGGCTATCGGACCTCAGTGGACTCACTCCATCCTCAGTTGGCAACTACAGAGCTGGGCAATTGAAATTCCTAGGGATAATCATGTTTTATATTTAGAAGATCATATTATAAGCCCGAGAAATACTAGAAAATGAGGCATGGTGAAAGAAAGAAAAGCATGTCTTTCATTTGCACTGCTGACTCTTGCAGTTATCATTATTTAATGGTTCCACTTTTTTTTTTCCCAGAAAGTTAACATAGAAATCCTAAGTATAAATTTACATAGTCAAGCAGGAAATTATGTTTATTTCCAGGCCAAGTAAAATGGAATTAGGCCTATTCTATTTAAAACACAGCTCACCTTTTTCAGGAAATATCCTTGAATCCATGCAACTCCTCCCTCAGTTTCATCCTAAACTCTTAATGGCCCATCCTATTATCATACTACAGTTCCTCCTGATTCACTCTCTCAAGTGCAGGAATTACAGGTTGTACATCACCATGGTTTCCCCTAGAATTCTTCTCTAAATCTACAGCAACTGACATTTTATCATAAAAATCATCCCTAAACAGTGTGAATTTTATAATTTCTGACTGTCAATCTCTTAACACCTGGCCATATGTTTGAAACATAGCAAAAGCCCAAATAAGAGAAACTTCAATAAAAACAGTTTTAAAAAGGTGTAGGAACACTACTGATGTACAACAAAAATTATACCTTCTATTACATGTAGGTAGATTAAATATATTTTCAGTTTCACTCAGCAGTCAACTGTATGTTTATTTAGTATATTTAGAAGCACTTCTTAAAAAAAATCAGGAGCAGGGGCTGGAGAGGTGGCTCAGGGGTTAAGCCTTTGCCTTGCAGGTGGAAGGTCCTGAGTTCGGATCTTAGACCCCACGTATAGACGCCAGGCGGAAGCGGGGGTGGAGGGGCGGCCTGCGTTTCTGGTCCTGGTGGGCGGAGCCTGTGAATCCCAGGGCAGAGTAAACAAGGAGGAGGTGGAGGCGTCCATGGTGGTTCCCGAATTTGACCGTGGTTCTACATACACATACATACACACATACACACACATGCATACACGCACGATTGAATAAATAATAAAGATTTAAAAAAATCAGGAGCAATAAATAGTAATTTTTTTAAAAAAAAGCAAAACTGATACCTGCAAATTAGTATTTACTCGAAAACTTAAAAACAACCTAGTGAAAAATTTGTTGTAAAACTGAAGGCAATTAAGAGAGGTGACTGGTTACATAAACATCAAAGTACTCCAGAATTAGGTTATCACCTAGATTAAACACATATCAATAAGAACACGAATTTCTATTAATAAGAAATGTACATTAGAATCAAAGGAAAAATTTGAAAAAAGAAAAAAAATCTTTAAAGCACATAACACATGCATAGAATTAGAACAGACTGAAATATCAGGCTTTTAAGGCAACAATGTGAAACGAACCTATACAATTAAAATTTATTGTCACATTACTTTTAGATTGAACATGATTCTGAAATTGCAAATATTTTCATTTTCAGAAGAGTGAAGATAATTTTCTTTGCTTGTGTGTGTATACACACGTGTGATATATATGTGCAAGTCTCAAGCTGATGTTGGATGCCTTCCTCAATTGTTCTTCATCCTTATTTGAACCTAGCCCCAACTGATTATCTAGTCCAGCTGTCCACAGTGTTCAGAGTATACTATTTCTGCCTCCCCAGTGCTGGGATTACAGATGGCTGCCAATCCTGTCTGACTTTTATGTAGGTTCTGGGGATCCAGATGCTGGTCCTCAACTTGTGTGGTCAAGTGTTTTATCTACTGAACTACCTCCCAGCAGGATGTTTTAACAATAGTATGTTAGAAATTGTCCATGTTATCATTTTTACATATTCATGATGAATAAAAATTACTGAAAATGTAAACTGACATCAGATAACTTCTCCACTTTCCACTTTTATTTTCTGAGAAAGGATCTCTCAATAAACCTAGATAGGCTGGCCAGTAAGTCACAAGGATCTCCCAGTCCCTATCTCCTCAGTGTTGGGACCACAGGCCTGCATCTTGAGCTTGAATTAAGGTCCAAATGTTTTGTGTGGCAAATGCTTTACTGACACAACCATTTCCCTACCTCTCACTTAAATAATATTCTTAATGATAAATAAGTTTACATATAAATAGAGTGTTGAGTCTACCAGGAATCCTGTAGCTTTGCAAACCTTTACCCAAAAGTAGGGGGAATACAGATGGTGGACACATCTTACCCAATCCTCAACTATGTTACACTTTTAAAGAATCTTTTGGGTGCTATTTTTGTGGTTTGAAAAGGAATGAAAATATTTGCAATTACCATTTTGAATACTTTTTTTAATAGACTCATTAACATACATAGCATGGGTGTAATGGTTACTCTTATCTGTAGTTGTGAAAGAACATACAAAGCCAAGAAATTTAGAGAGAGAAAGGAGATTTATTCTCCTTACAGTTCCAGAGAGGAGATACTCTTTCATGGCAGAGATAGCATGGCTGGCTGGCCAAAGCAAACATCTTGGAAGCCTAGAGATGGAGATCAGCTTGCTACCAAAAAGCAGACTTCTTCAGGAGGTAGAGTGGGACTAATCTACCTCAAGGCCCATCCCGTGACCCCTTTATTCAGCAAGAATCCATCTCTCAAAGGTGCCATGACCTTCCCAAACACATGAGACTGTGGAAGACACATTTCAAACCATGACAAGAGGTAAAATATGTTTGGTTTTTGCTCAAATTGGGTTTTAATTTTACACTTGTGAAGGCAAACTAAATTAAATAATAAATAAATTTATCTACGTGTGTGTGCGTGTGCATGTGTACATATCAGAGGGCACTGTATGTCTCTGCAGAGGCCCAAGGGTTACTTAGGGAATCATCCTGGATTGTTTCCACCTCCTTTGTGGTTCCCTCTGGGATTTCCCAGGTTCTGCTTTGCTGAGCTGGAAGTGTAGGCCACTGTTATTTCTGCTTGGCATCTTTATGTGTGATCTGGGATCTGAACTCAGGTCCTTTTGCTTGTGAGGCAGTGTTTGCCCCTGAGCAATCTCTCTAGGACAAATATTAATGCTAAATTAATGACAAATTTCTATATAGAAAAAAGTAAATGAAATGGTTAGCAGTGTAATCCTGAGAAATGTGCAAAGTGAGTTTATCATTTCCCTGATACAGAGTATCCAAATCCAGGATTTTGTTGCAAGCTATCTTTTCTCCCTTGAATGATTTTTAAAATATGCTTAAATGATATGATGTTCAAAAATGGTTTCTCACTGTGTTGTGTGTGTGTGTGGTAGAGCTGCTGATGAAATGCTGAATATAAGATTATCTTACCCCCTCTTTACCTTCTTGTATATTGAAGGTTTTCATAATAAAAGATAAAACACTTAGAAACACTCCTGTTATTAAAGTGGAATGTGTATGTATATATATGTGTGTTTAAGATCATTCACAAATGAAAGCTGTTTACATGTACAAAATCTATGACACATACAGCTTTGCTCTAGCGATTTAAGGACTCTAAATCTTAATTAAATAATCTTATATGATAAAGTCTTTCATATGTATATAGACTCCGGTCAAAAGAGGATTTCTAAGTTATGGACATCACCATGTCACCAAACCTTCCTCTTAATGCTCAGCACTTGCAGTGTACTGATAAAAAATTGGAAGCACTGAGTTAAAGGAAACAGATGTCCAGATTCAGTAGAAAAAAAAAATAAGTGAGGATTTCTATATGAGGATGTTAATAAGAGAAAAATGGAAGCCAAACACAAAGTAGAAATTGAAAAAGAAAAGATTCATTTTAAGATTCATCAGAATTGAACATTGCTTAGAAAAGCCAATGCAGCTTGGACTATTAATTATTCAGAAAAATCCACTATATATTGTTGAGAACTTACATTAACTTGTCAAAGGCAACTAAGAAAACCAAAAAAAGGCAAAAAATAAAAAAAAATCCTTGTTTATGTGAAAGGGTGCAGAGTAAAAATAAAGGCATGAAGTAATTTTTACCTAGAATGCACATCTTCTGTCACCAGATGAGATTCAGATGTTCAATCAAGTGGTCAAACTCGAAGATGCTCATAGAAAGAAAATGCTGTTCCCATAAGAGATATGCACCTTCAAGAGATCTGTATAGCTTAATAAATAATCTTGCTAAATTAAAATTCTCAAATCTCAAATATTCTAAACTAAGGATTAACTAAATTTCAGTGGTAGATAATAATTTTTATTTTTAAATTACACATACAGATTATGATACTAAAAGGCTTTAATACTACGTAAATATTGACTTCCAATAGTTCAACTTGATTTTCAACTTTATAAGGAAATGAAAGAAATACATAATTGGTAGAAGCTGAATTTGAAGAAAGATGTTTTCCCAGGCTGGTGATATTTAGTATAGTACTCACACCTGAAGCCGAGCACAACAGTGAACTGTAGCTCCCAAAGAAGGCACAGAATCATGAGAGTGAACAACTGATCCTCTACAATGCACTGTAGGCTGCTTTTAGCTATGATGGTTAATGGGTCCATTCAAAGCATTTTAGACATGTATTTGTAACTTATGAAGCATTTGGTGCAGACATAGCTCCATGATAAATAAGAGAAGAATTTGTACATGACCAGTGAAATATGCAGGTATGATATAAGATGAACTACATAGACTTACAATAAGCTATAACCCCTTTGTTCCAACATACTATTTTAAATTTTTTGTTTTAGTTTTCACATATGAATAATGAATTTGATTGTTTTTATCCTGTAATATCCACTCCCATTGCCCCTTTCATCTCAACCCCAAAGTCTTCCTTTCCAGCCTGTCTCCCTTTCCAATCCAATGCCCCTCTGTAAGTTTTAGACATTGGGCCCAATCTGGGATGCTTGCATTGTTGAGTGCCCGGGCATTCACTGGGACATGAACAGTCACCAGTGGGTTAACTGACCAGTAAAGATGCTCCCCATCTCCTGTCTAGTATCTGTTTTGAGCCACTTCTCAAGGTAGGCTATATCTTCTGGGATTCTTCCTATTCCATGGTGAAATACTGAATGGCCAGTTGCATAGTAACAGTGCATACTGACTGTAGGAAATAACTTAAAACTAGTGTAAATAAAGCAATGCATATTTAAAGGCAAATCCTGGTCTTATACTTTCAAATAGCAATTAATTTTGTTTATATGGATTTTTCTGTCATGCTAGTACTTTATAGTAGGATTCCTTATTTAGTGAACAGAAATAGATGTATAGTACACCCACAGCTAGTACTTGAGCTCCAAATAATGATGGCAGATACTGCATGGTTGGTTGCCTTGATAGTTCTTCAGATTCACTTGAATCTTGGTGTATACTCTTTAAAGAGATTTTACTGCATTATTTTTCCAGTTGGTAAGCAAAATAAACTGATTTTGAGAATTTGTAAACAAGGATATCACACTTTTACAGATTCCTTTTAGCAAGGACATATATTGTTATTCATTAAAGAAGTTATAACAACTGTTTAGATTTTATACATGCAACACAATTTTAAAAATTGGCTGGGTAGATGGCCCGGCTCACAGGATCTATCAAAGTGTGTAGACTGAGTTTGGAACTTCATCACCCACTTACATAAATACTAGGTAGGTGTGCTGTCCCTCAGCCTGTCATCCCTGCATCTGGAAAATGATTACAGGTATTCCCAGAGCAGGCTGGCAAGCTAGGATCACAGACACCCTCTGGGCTCAGCCAGAGACTCCGTTTCACTATGGAAGGTAGAGACCAGTAGACGAAGACACCCTCTGTTAATTTGATCCCCCCACTCCACCCTGCCGCCACAAGAACATGCATCTATACACTCAAGTATTGTACATTCATAAAAATGTAATAATCTAAGAGCTACTTAACATTATATCACTTTTAGAAGTGCACTTTATGCTTTTCAGAAGATATTTTCCTCATTATAGTAATATAACATAACTAAGCCTGAACATCAAAATTCAAATGTTGTTAGTAATAATGCCACAAAGGCAAAGTTAAAGAAGTTTGATGGCCTCTACAACTACTTAAATAATAATTATAGGACAGTCATAACTATTAAGAGGCCACACAATGCATGTGCTCTGGTCAAAACTAATTTGCTAATTACCCTAATTACTAATAATTTTTCTTGTCTTCATACTTTTAAAAATATGTGGCAAATGTAAATCATTTAGATACTATACATATAAACAAAGTAAGACATAAAACCTTCACCTTGATCTTGTCCTATTCCTTAGAATAACTTAAAGATGACCAGTGTTAATAAAGAATTTGGCTTGGTTTTTCTGTGCGTATATATTTATGCACATTTTTATCTATTAGGATGCTCCTATACAAAATTCTCTAAAAAATACCTTAAACAGACACCTTAGAACCAACGATTTCCCAGTAGGACATAAAGATTTTCATCCTTTTCAGCATACTAGGGTAATGCCATAGGCATTGGCAATGGTAAAGAAGTAATTTTGATCCTGGTATTCCTCCTCCCTAGCTGTGATTTTGCCTATGTTTCTTAATCTATGCTTTAGTGCCTCTCCGTAAAAAAAGGATTATTTTGCTAAGTCTCACCAATCTGAATAGTATGTAATAACTTGATTGACCCCATTTTGCACCAATGAGTTATTATTTAGTGGGCTGGTAGATGGAGAAGTGCTACAACTGTTGGATCAAAAACAACTCCCATTTTATACCTTGAAAGATTTTACTAATCTGCATTATGTAAAGAGTGAAAAAATATATTTTCATTGTGTTCGCTGAATTTAAAGGAAGTTTTTTGGATAGAATTTCAATGTCTCATATTTCTTGAGCTATGTTAGATAATGAAATAAAACTTACAGCCTCTAATGATGTATTAGGTTCCTCCTCTACAATAATTCAACAAATTTGGGGAGTTACTTACCACAAATTAGTCTAAAGTGGCTTATAACACTGATATTGGGACAAAGAAGTCATTACTTTTTTGTCTGTGATCCTATTGCCTCTATCTCAGATTCATTATGGTTATGGTTATATTTGCCTCTGTCTACCATATTAAAATTCTGACCTTAAATATAGTCTTTTGTCACATAAAGAATTCATGTCTTTTAAAAATGTGTTTATTAAAGGGGGTACATTCTAGCTATTGTATCAATAAATGCTTCATTTGAATAAGGAAGCATCAAGTAACATTTCCCTGATTTAGGGCTCTGTAATTCCCACTGGAGCACAATATCAAATAAAAACCTTTGATTGTTGTGGGAAATAGCTGCCCTGCCCTGACACTGGATCACTGTCTTGAGACTTGGGATCTTTCTTTGTTAAAGCCCCCCCTCATATTGCTTTCCTTCAAAGCCTCTTCTCTTCTATTGTATATTTTCATTGTAGATTGATCACACTTTTCCCAAGTAATCACAATGACCAATGTGCTTGAAATAACTAATGCTACTGCACTGAAACAAGGCCAGTCAAAATGAGATAAATTTAATGAGTTGTATGCACTATAATCATTTTGAAGCAAAGCATAATTAAGTAGGTTTTGAAATAATGAACCATTCTTATAGGCATTTTGCGTCATTCCTGAATGTTAACCACATCTGGAGATTGTTTTGGATGTATACATCAAGTTACTTATTAATACAATTTTTACATTAGAAAATTTAAGAAACAACTCCAAACACAGAAATGTGGGGTAAGAGGGTTGGCTCCAAATAATATATATGCACAAAAATTATAAAAAATGCAAAAGAAACATACACATTAATATGCTAAGCAGGTTACACTCAGTGTAGACTCAATGATTGGTTACTGACCATACTTAATTTACAGACAGGATACGGATGGAATCTATAGTAATTTCATTAGTATTAGGTTACTTTGACACTTTGTACTTTACTTTTACAACGATCGAAACAATTCTTTGAAATAAGAGCATCTTCGTGCATTATCACTGACTTAGAATGTTGACTGACTTTAATTTCTCTTGCTTAATTCAAGTACACTTAAAAAAATTAAGCATTAAATACCAGACAAGAAATTTTAAACCTCAATTAATGGCACTTTTGCTTACCTACTTCTCTTACATGAAACTAGTCTATTCCTCTCTGGGGATTCAGAACACAGAAATGATACTCCTGACCTTTTTATGCTAAAAATTATATAATAATGGAAAAGTGGTTATTCATGAATGTAGGTTAGGTCAGCATTTTCCAACTAGAATCTATTTGTAAATTCTTATGTACCACTATTGTCCTCCCAAAATGGAAACCAAGGAAAGGTAGGGATAATTAAATGAACACAAACACATGCAAAGCCATCTGTCTAAGATAATTTACCAGAATTGATTGCACACATAACCTGTTCTTCTATCCCCAGTACCTTTCAAAAAACATTTGGATTATTTAATATATAAATTTGTCATTGTATAAATCAACATTTCTTGTCAGTTGTATTTAAATTTCACTGGTCTGGTTTCAGAGACATACAGATACTTTTCTACTTACTTTTCACTTAAATACTGTAATGGTTGTAAGTAAAATTACAATCCAGAGTGCAAACATTTCAACTGTTCTGCATAAAACACTAGTGGTCATGTAGTGGGGTTATTTTTTAATACTAGAGTTAAAAGTAACACAGTAATTAATAGAGTTAATGCTTCATATGCTTCCTAGATAAAATGATTTGAAAGGTGTACTGAAGGACAAAGAACAAATTCTTCTATCATAAAAGTACTTTGACCATGCAATCAGAGACAAAGAATGACTGATAAAAGTAGAAAAAGTTGTAAATACTAGGTATTTAGAATCCCTGACTACTCACAAAAACTAACTTAATGTTTTTATACACAAGCAGCTCCCAAATTTGAACTTAACTTGCATGGAATCTGCAGTTCCTTAAAACTCCCTTAACGTTTTCGTTTGTAAAGTCATAGAACTCTTTGGTAGAGGATAACATCATCCACATCTTCCTATTAGTCTTGTTATATGGTTTCAGAGTAAAGTTCATTGAACACTTTCAGGAACTCAAATCACTTTTATAATACTAAGAAGATATGCTTCACTACTACTATGTAATTTTCATTGATGACACAAAGAGAATTGTGGTAACCTTAATTTTCCCCAAAAGGAACCCTTCTTTTCCTCTTGAATATCCTGTGTGATGAACAGCACTTTCCACCAATTTATAAAGGGTGTTGTCAAGATTAGACTTTGCTTTTACTATTAAGCATTTTTTGACTTTTTTTTATGTATAAAAGGTATGGCTAATAACATCTCTAGTAAAATATTTTATTTTTTTTTAGAGAACTTCAAAATTAAAATGTTTTAATTAAAATGCTTTAAAGTCTTATACCTCCATGATACCTCTTACTTATGTATTTTTCCACAACCACTTTAAACACACAATACACACAGTTGGCTATCCACATCCGTGGATTAAACCAAGTATAAACTACAGTCTTGTACTGAATATGTAAGACATTTCTTTGATTGTCACTCTCTATCTGGACATTAGGATAAACTTGAAACTTGGCTTTACTCATTAGGCATGTGACCTCAGGCTAGCCAGACTTCTTGACACTCATCAATATTCACTACAGGATTTTTTTGTTTGGGGGTGTTTAAGACAATAATAAAGACACATATTTTTTCCTTAGAAATAGGCTCATAAATCTACCACTTGGCACATGGACTTCCTAAGTTCACCTTCAAAATCTTTTGTAGGGGAGTTGGTATTTACCTTAACACAGGGAAAATGTTTTCAGTCACAGCTTTGAGTTTTACTGTTACTAGCTTCTATTTTCCCCATCTCCTGGCCACAGTAGCTTTCTTTGCCCGGAATTATCATTGGCTCTTTGGTGGTTAACAGTGAGATAAGCTTCGCCGAGCCCTAAAGTGCTAAAGCACTCCATGATAACACAAAACAACGCATGCAGGGACGAAACCCCAATAAGGTCGGGGGGGGGGGGGAAGCCCTAGGGGCAGACAACACTACTCAGTACATTGAGGGATGTTCGCAGAGGTGTCAAAAAATTAAAACACATTTTAGAAAGGAGCATCTTTAGGGTCGAAAGCATGATGTGGGAGCAGCACGAAAACACCGCAAAGCGTGAAGTCTAGTGTCAAGAAAAGAACACCCCAATAACAGCCGAAGCAGAAGCGTGACATGGGACACAACCCGGGGAAAGAAGGAAAAGAAAAAAGGGCGGGAACCCGAGCATCTCAAATGCTTTAAAGGCCCAAAGTTCACGCAGGTGGCATCGACCAGTCACAAACAAGCCCCCGCAAGGCCACCAAGCCGCACGGAAGGCGGGCTGGGGGGCCCCACCGGCCCGGGCTCTCCCACGGGAGCCGGCGGGTGTCCCGTTGCCCCGGGAGAAGCCGAGGTAGCGGCGGCCCCGCGCACCCCGAGCGGCCGCAGCAGCCCAGCCGCGCAGCACGAGCCCCCAGCCCCTCCGCCGAGCACCGCCGCGCCCCGGCGCCCCGCTTCTTACCATAGTGAGGCCGGCGCTGGCCCAGCCACATCACCCTTCCGGGCGCAGGGCGGAAGAGGAGGGCCCGCCCCCTGCCCGCCGCGCGCTCCGGTTGGGCCTGGCACCGCGCCTCCGCCCAGGCCGCGCGCTTCCGCGCCTGGATAGGCTCCTCTGAGCCGGAAGAGGCGGGACTTGGGGGGCGACGCGGGAACCCGCGGAAGTAGCGGACACGCTCATTGGCCGCGGCGGTTTATTCTGGGCGCCCGCGTTTGGAGGGAGACCGGAAGTGGAGTCTCTGGAGAGGTAGGGCCCGGAAGTGGTTTTGACCATCCTCGATAAGCCTTGCTGTGGCCTTGATCTTTTCTTTGCTGCTTTTTCCTTCACCCCTCGGTTCCCTGTCATTTAAATGTAAGGCCACACCGTGCACGGGCCTCTCCCGCTTCCGATCTTCCTCAGCGCGGGATCTCTGGGGCTTCTGGGGGGCCTTGGGAAAGTCCGGGTTCCTCAGGGTGTGCACCTGTTGGCCCCCTTTTTCCTTTTAAATTGTTGCGTCCGAGGAATAGCAAGATTGCAATGCTCTTTTGAAATGCTTTGTATTGATTGCATCAAGGTTATGGAAACACTGTATCGGAAAATATTGTGGTTTTAAGGTACCATAATTTTTTTTTTCCCCTCTAGAACATTTAACTTACTGACTGGGAAGAGCAATAGAAGAAAGCACTTAATTTAGATTTTTCACCATCAGGGAGCTAGTTTAAATTCTGTCCTATTTTACTAATATATTTTTCCCTTTTTTGTCGCAGTTCTACCAAGAGTTCTCATTTTAAACGTCTTGATCTTTTATTATCAGTTTATTCTGTGAGAATAAACTACCCGTATATACTACCTGTATATAATACATTGTGGTCCTAACAATAAAACATGACCGTGTCCTTCCATTTTTCCGATAATATTGTCTCCCATGCAACTGGAAGAAGTGTTTTCAATTTTGGTTTCATGATTTTCCTGAAATTGTGTGAAAAATTAGACATATTTATTGCTTTTTTGGATAGATGCCATAATCTGATTTTGTGATTCTTGTGTTTACTTGCTTTCCTCTCTGACCCTATGTCTTTAATTTTCTTTCAATATGGTTCTTGGGTTATGACAGGCAGGTTTCATTTAAAAGGAAATGTGTGATGGTAATTATTGTTAACATCTAAAAGGCAGCCCTTAGGGCACACCTGAGCAGGATTCTAGATTAAGATTGGCCTCTGGGACCACCTGTGAGGGAATGATTTATTGCATAATTAATAGGGATGGAACCATTCCCTAGGGAGGAGATTCATCGCTGTGAATGGGGAGAACTGAATGCAAACAAACTTTCTGGGGTAGGAGATTTTGTAGCAGGAATATGTAATAAAACTATACCAAGAGTTCTCATTTTAAACGTCTTGATCTTTTATTATCAGTTTATTCTGTGAGAATAAACTACCCGCCTGCTATTTCTTTGACCCTAAAAAGTGCTTCTATTTACCTTTCTCCATTCCAGTCTCATTTATTTGCTCTTTTCTATAATAGAACTTCAGAGTTTGTTGTCTTTTATGATCCAGTTCCCATTCTTCTTTTTTATTTTCATCTGCTCAGTGCTCTGGGTGTTGATCATTCACGTCATTATATTTGACTTATGTTGATCACTTCTTCTCCCTGATAACTTTTAATTAGTTTATGTATACTTGATATACAGGACCATACTGTCTCGGTTTTCCTTCTCTTAGGTTATTTCTGCTCCATAGGATCTTACTATTATTTTAAACCTTATCTAAGTGTTCCAGTGCTCAATCTTTGCCTTTTCCTTTTCATATTTCTTTAAGAGGATATCAACACTCAATTTTAAATATCTGTGTTAGTGATGTATACATCATTATATTTCCTTATGAGGCTATCTGTATTAGTGATGTATACCTTCATATTCCTAGTGTATTCTCTTTTTGAAGTCTATATTCACATATCTGGTTGTCTGGTATTTCCATTTATATTTTTAGTAGACAACACAATCATCTCAACCTAACCTACCAATCTCTTTCTCATATTATCTTGGATAATGGCAACAATTGCTGAGAGCTAAATCTTTGGAGTTATTGGATTCCTTCCTTTCTATTATATTTATGCATATCTATCTACATATTATATTTCTATTTTATTTTTTTAAGTCTATTAGGAAATCCTATTGGCTCTGTCTGTGAAATGTATCTGTAACTTTATATTTTCGATTATTGTTTTTCTGTTTGTACATTGGTGATGGCTTGCTTGTGTTTATATTACTAGCCACTATCATTTCTTGCTTGGATTGCAGAATTAGTGTTTTCATTGGTCTTCTTGCTGTTTCCTCAATCCTTGCATTCCTACACTGGCAGAATAATCCTTTTAAAATATAAGTCAAAATCATATTTAAATTGTAGGATTCTTAGTAGGATTCTTCTTTCGATTAGATCTTTGAAAAAGAATGGACATTAATTTAAAAATTGATGAAGTCAATATACAGTCTGGAGTTTAATAGTAAATGTGTCAATATTGGCACCATTGTTTTCTTGAATTGAAGGTAATATAAGTGGTGATATTATAAGAAACCTTATGAGGATTCTATGAGAAGTCTGTTATCTTTGCAGTTTTGCTATCAGTTCAGAGTTTTCCGAAACAAAAAGCTTTATAGAAAAAGAATACAAACTTTTGCTTACAGATGGCTTTACATTGACCTGTGTCTACATAATCTTGATTTCCCTGATCTATCAAGCACATACCTTTTCCAACTGAGATGACTATGTTATTCTCTAAATACACGGGCCTACTTCTACTATTTAGTGCCTTCTAAGTGGCTGTTTTCTTTGCTTGGGATGCTTTTTCTTAGGTATCCAAACAGGTGTTTTCCTTTACTACTTTTATGAACTTCCTCAGATGTCATCTTTTCAACAAATTTTTCCCACCTTTTTATTTAAAATCAAATTCTGACATTCCACATCCTGAACCCTGTTCTTCACTCCTGTGTTCTCTACCATAATTTCTACTGTAGTATTATTTTTTCTTTTTACTAGAACTTACTGTATACTACGTATTTTATGTATTGTTACATATATTTTGGGTTATTTGCTTTTCTCTATTAAAATGTAATTCTATAAAGGCAGTGAATTTTTACCTTATTTGTTCTCTTAGACAAAACATTTCATTCTAAAACATTTGTGAGAGTTTTAATAGTACTATCATAGTTAGATACATGTGTTAACTTGATGGTTGAGGGTTTGAGCTTTGAGTACATTTGTAGATAGTTGGTAGATAGTTGTAGATAGTTGCTCCACAGAGCAAATCTGTGGGAGATTGTCTAGTTGATGGGGAAGGCCCAAACCATAGTGGTGGGGACTAGGCCCTGGATAGGCAAATAAAATACAGACTGCTGTTTGAGAGCTGGTTGAGGAAGTTGGCATCCTTCTGTATAACTTGGTCTGTGTACTTGGTCAGACATACTGGTCTGACAAGTAAGAATCATCCCTGTCTCAACTGCTATGTACATATGGTGTGATCACTTCTCTGGGCCCTGTTATTGATGTGAGCTCTCCTGTCAAGCTGGACTAAGAATTGTAACCAGACTTTTAAGAGAATAACCCTCCTGTTCCTGTAAGTCCTTTGATGGTGATTTTATCAGCAACAGTGCAGGTGAACTGCAAGAAGTAAATTTTGGTTGAATGGGTGAACTTCACTGAATTTTTGAATTTGTAGTTCATGATTTACAATATGAATTACTGAATCATTTATTATTTTTATTGTATAATTCTATGTCTTGCATCCAAGCATTTGCTCGTTCACATTCTTTGACTTAGAATGTCTTTCTTTTCTTGTATTATCTTTAGTCTTTTCCAGACCTTTCCATTTTTCCTTTCATATAAGATGTAGCTAAAAGACAGGCT
Organism: Typhlomys cinereus; assembly: GCA_023101885.1. NCBI lineage: Eukaryota > Metazoa > Chordata > Mammalia > Rodentia > Platacanthomyidae > Typhlomys > Typhlomys cinereus. The sequence continues at coordinate 6,055,340 of JALPQD010000059.1, read as the reverse complement.
GAAGAGATACCATGTTTCAGAAGTGCTTTCGCCTTGCCTGTGCATTTAACACTTCATTATTTTATTTGGGTGTTTGTCTTGGAGTGTTGGAAATGTTATTTTTGGAATATAAAGATTTGAATGAGAGTAGTTAATGAAAGCTTTTATGGCTTGATGAAAGAACCACAGCTATGATGTACTATAGTTCTGATTTTGTCTTAGTTATTCTGAGTAGAAAATCATTGTTTTATTTCTATGCCATCTTTAAAACATGAGAAAGATATTATTTTATTCAAGTAGCAAGTAGTTAATCCATGTTATGGTGTCAGTCTGTTTGTTCCTTTGTCATTAGTGAGCCTGCTAGCACTAATGGAAAAATCATTTGTGCTTTTGTAAACCTTTTCTGAATTCATTGAAAGGGCACTATTATAGTTAGTCACATTTTTTCATATGATGACATTTGGTTCTTTTGGGAGTGCTGTTAAGACTTGTGTTCCATGCCATAATTTCAAGCTACTTTTGAAATATTTGTGTTTTTGTTAGAGCCCATTGCTATCACTACCTTTCTTTTGGCATTTGTTTTTGCACCATCAGAAAACCCCAGGGTACTCAAGACTTTGCAAAGTATTTACTTCAAGCGATATGGATATTTACTCTTCCAGTTTACTTAATGAATAGTTTGTTAACATTATTCTGACACTTGACATAAAATAAGGTAAGCTTATTTTGAATTTTAAATGTTCTTTAATATTTAATGAATCAGGCTTCACAACTACTTTTCTGATGATTATCCTGAATTTAACTGTCTTCTATATAAAAACATGATTATAAATCAATCCAGAGGCTATGGACAATTTCTTGTTGTTCCTCTGAAACTCACTGATTTACACTAATAAAAATTTAAAGGAAGTAAATAGGTACAAACTCATTAATGTACAAAAGAGGAGAAGTCTTAAAAATCTGATGAGGATGCATATTTAACAGCATCCCCAAACTACTCAAGAAACTCACATAATTCCTACTTTTCCTATGGAAAGGTAGTCTTGTTTTTTTTCTGTGGAAAGGCAGAATAATGAATTTTATGGGAAGAGTGAATAGTTTTCAAGGTAACTTTGTGAGTTTTTTAAACCATACAATAGCCATGGACAGAGTCTTATTGACCCACAGATCACACAGTGATTTGCAAATGATTGATCTTTTTTGGAGATCTAATGGAAGCCAATGGTATGTGACAAGTCTTTTCAGGTATGTTGACAGACTTCTTATCTCTTCCTGTTATATACCTTTTGTTAATGGAAACTTGGGGAAAGGACTAGAAGTAATTGTTTTTTTCCTCCAAGGTCCAGACACAGAGACAATAGAGGAAAGCTTCTTCCAGATTTTTTTTGTGTTTTAAATATAATTAACCCACCAGGTTGTAATGTATGGACTCCTTTACCAATGTTCCATATCTTTACCCAGGAAGTAGACCTTGAGAAATTTTAACTCTGTGGACACTAAAAAGGACTAATAGCATTGAAAGTGATGATTAGGTTAGCTCTTAGTAATTGGAAACAAATATTGCTTGGAGGACACTGAATCTGTGTATCACTTACAGAGCTTTTCTAATGCCATAGACTTTATGAAAATGCTGAAGTGTCAGAGTAAGAATATTATTAAAAGTGTGCCTACTTATAATTATTCTTAGTAGTAAACAAAAATTATATTGTGTAAAGAAGGACCTTCTCTAATTAGAAGAGAAATAAGTGGCAGCCAAGAGACAAGGAACAGACACTGGTGAAGAACCTTATCCAAGTTCTCACAATATAGATATTGACATGGTGTAACATGACAGTATTTACCATAGAATTTGGAAGTTCCTGCTTAAGAAATGTGACCTAGGATTGAACACAATGTTCTGTCGTCATGTTGTGTCTTCAGCAGCAGGAATTCCAGTTAGTTTCTGATGGACAGTCATAGACATTATTCAACTGCCTATATTATTTTGGGGTCTCTGGCACTACCAGGTTGTATGGAGATATATATATTGCTTAATTGCCTGTGACTTCTGGGAGAAGCAACTCAATGTAGGTTCACTATCTTTTCTTCCCTTCTCTCGGAATCCTTGTGTCAGTTACCTCTCTTTAAACCTTTTTAGTTGTATTTTAAAGTAAACTTATAAAATAGTACTCTCCATCAGTTGTATCATACATATTCTTAATGCCAATTATTTCTTTCCTTCCCTGTCTTCTAACCTATCCCTTTGCCTCCAACCACCAGAAATCTTTTTCACCAATCCCCTTTGCATTTTCTTTTTTTTTTATTATTTATTCAATTGTGTGTATGTGTGCGTGTGTGTATGTGTGCGTGTGTGTGTGTGCGTGTGTGTGTGTGTGTGTGTGTGTGTGTGTGTGTGTGTGTGTGTGTAGAACCACGGGTGAATTCGGGAACCACCATAGACTGCCTCCACCTCGTCCTTGTTTACGCTGCTCCAAGATTCACAGGTTCCGCCCTACCAGGACCAGAAACTCAACTCAATCTGCCCCTGCTTCTGCCTGGCGTCTATATGTGGGGTCTAGGATCCGAACTGAGGATCTTTCGCCTGCAAGGCAGAGGCTTAACCCCTAAGCCACCTCTCCAGCCCCCCCTTTGCATTTTCTTATTATTTACATTCTTCTACTTCTTTTAAGGTCCCCTTTTTTATATTTCATTATATATTGTATAGCTTATTGCCTAAATAAGATCTATACAGTATACTGCTTAGTCTTTTTGTGTTGAAATTTATCGGTTAAATCTGCTTGGTCAGTTGCCACTTGAAGTTTCTCATTCTGGATTTTACTAATTGCATTAGAGGTATTTGACATACTTCTCTGTCAATTTTGTTCCTTGTACATTAGTTCTTAGATTCATAGGTGTAATCAGATTCATGTAGGATACTTAGGATGACCTTTTCATGGGAAGTGGTATAGAAAATATTTGTGGATATTGTGAAGGAAACAGAAGGAAACCTACTGTAACATTAAGTTTACTTTCAATATAGAATTTTTATCAGGCAAAAGAATAAGTCAGAGTGCAGAAAAGTGGTGGGAAATACTTAAATCCTCCAACATATTTATTGGTAATTTTTAAAATTAATTTGAATTGTTTAAAATTACAGGGAATTTTTGTTGCACCCTCCCTATCTTGTGTCTCCCTTCTTCTCTTCCTATTTTCCTTTTTTCCTCCCTTTCTGCCTATAACAGATGATTGACTAGACAAGAGGAACACATAATTTTATTTAATCAAAATTATGAATTGCAATTTGGCAAGAGGTGGTGATCCAAGGTAGAAAACTGAGTCAAAATCTGTAAGGCCTATCTTTACCCTCTGCTCAGATTTTTCTTGATCACTGTTATAGCATTTCGAGGTATGTGCCAGGAAAGTCGAAATAATTTATATAGGGCTTGAAAGGGAAAACATTACAGCCACATAGCTATGGTTTATAGGGGTTAGAGGGACTTAGTTTCTATGGCTTTCTTTAGAGAAATGCAGCTCCACTTTCTCTGGCCTGCTTTCTGTGAGATAGGGAACAGGAAAAAGAAAGAACAGTTAACAATAGAACCCAGTTTTACTTCTGAGGTTATTCCAGTGTCTTTCAATTCAGTCTACTCAGATGTCAATATTATACTTTAGCACATCATTTTCCAGTTCCAATGCTTCATTCAAATGGAAATCCAAAGGAATGGTACTAGAATTTTGAAGCTGCCAAAGTTCCTTATTAAAGACTCATTAACAGACGGGGCTATTTTGTTGGTACACCATGTTTGTCTAGCAAGCATGAGACCTTAAGCGCAATCTCTAATATCTCCTGGGAAAAACCCCAACCCAAATACATGCATCTCTATCTTCCATATGTGTGTGTGTGTGTGTGTGTGTGCGCACGGGGCTAAATGTGCTTTATTGTCCTAATACCTTCATGTGTTTACTGTCCTAGAAACTCTCCAGATCTCCTTGTTCAAGGGTTTATAGATTTCAGTTTCCAGTGTCAATGTTATGCTAATCCCTTAATCTTTCTGATCTGAGACTGCCATGAGACTGTGTGGAGGACCAACAACCCTAAGCACACCCTAATATAATAAACTCATCTGTGGTTGAAAGAGGTTCTGCATGAAAAATAACAGTAATTTCTCTCAGTGAAGAAATTCCAAGTTTTACAATGCCATACTAGGAACGAGGGACAAAATAAATACAGTTCTTTTCATACCATACATCCCTGTATTTTCTCCAGTAAAAATATGAACCAACATATGTATCAAGTGCCTCCTGAATAAAAATCAGGATTTTCTTGAATAATAAGAATGGGAGCCCAACAAGCCCAGTCCTTACACATAACAACAATCCTTTTTGCACTGATTCATGGCTTTAAATGATTAGTGAACAGTCTCCACTTTACTATAGTTTCTATCCCTTATTCTGTGGACATCTGCCTCACTGTTAAGTTCTGCAGATAGTAGTAGAACTACCTTTACAAAAGAGATCCGTTCTTGATTGAAATTTCAGGTATAATGTTCAGTTCAGTTTGAAAACAAATCTTCAGTAGAACTTGGAATATAATATTTTACGTATTTCTTAGAAATTCTTCATTTCTGCAGATTCAAAAATAGATGCAGTGATTGAAATCCGGCACACTATATTTGGTTAGGAATACTGCTTATAACTGACTTTACAATTATTTCAACATTGTCAGATTACTATTTTTGGCTAAAATGGTAAATATTAGGAATTTCCTATGATTCTTAAAATTTTGCGTGTTTCAATTTTAAGTAGTTTCAACAATGAAGATTTTTTATAAGCCTTTCTCATTAAGATTAATTTCCATTTCTCTTACACCCAAATCTTATCATTCATCCTCTTGTTTGCTATTAGTTAATAAGCAGACAAGTGGGTACAGTTGGAAGTAAATGGTGGGTTTGTGAGGACTAGGAATACAGTGTAAGTGTTGTTCCTTTTCTATGTAAGTGTTTTTGTTTACTTATCTGAGCTCTGAGCAATGTACTTTTCTAATAGGAAAGATTGTATATGAGATTAACTGATGATTTTTCATGAGCGCACTCTTAATGTGAAATGAAATTAAATATGTGAAATGAAAATATGTGAAGTGTCAAAATTTTTGAAGCTAAATAAATCATAATTGCTAAGTTCTCATTGAAAAACACTCTTGTTTAGTTAGTGCTGCATTTCAGACTATCTTATTTCTCAACTTTAGCTCTGCTAAGTGTCAGTCCCACATAAAACTGTAATTAGAACTGAAGTATTCCTGAAATAGTCTGAAAGTTTTACAAATGAAGTGTATACTCTTTTTTTTTTTTTTCCCAAGGCGATTTGTAATTTTGTGTGGCCATTTGATAAAACATGAAACATTAATTCCAAATTTGAGGACATTTTGGATTTAACTTTAAATTTTTGGGAAAGATTATTCTGCTTAGGTGACTTTTTAATACTTCAGAGGATAAAAGCAATAAAGAAAGAGGAGATAAAACTTCATTAAATTATTGAACCTAATGATGATCAATGTTTTTGAAAGACGATCGTGGAAATGATGGAAAATGTGATATTTGGAATGATAGCCACTGACATTCCATATCATGAGGTTATTGACAATTCATTAGCCATCGCAGAAATGTTTTCATAGTGATTATATAGCTCTGTTATTTTATTCTTGAAGTATTAGATTATTGCTGTCCTTGGATATAGGCTGTCCAGTGCAAGTTTTTGAGCACAGTGATGTCAGCATCACAATGATAAAATGCCAGGGGCAAAGCATCTTGATTTTTTAGCATAGAACTTTTAGTTTCAGAATGAAAATCTTAGGGTAACGGAGATACCTGGTTAGCTTACTTTCAATTAGGAAATTTCTGGAACATAGTCACAGTCAATAATGTTACAGATTCATTCCTCAAAGTTTAGAAAGCATTTCAGCACAGATTTTTTTTTTCTTTTCCATAAATGGTTGCTTGCTAGTTTTTGTTTTGGAAATTTTAAAGGTCAGTTGATTTTTTTTTTTTTTTGATCTTTAAAAAAGCCTTAATTTACTCTTTGAAAAAAAAAAAATTACTCTTTGAATGTGCTAATAATAGAAATGCCAAGCATAAACTATTAATTAAAAAGTGGGAAATCTAATTTAAATGATTATGCTGTGCTTAAAAATAGTAAGCAACAGATACTAGTTTTTTTTTTTTTTTTCTTTTAGGAAATTGCGTGATGTCTTATCAAAAGTAAATATAGCATAGTAGTTGTGGGATAAAGCTTCCTTCCATTGTTTTCAGTAGAGCAATTTTAAATATTATGTTTTTAAAATTCTTTTGTGATGAGACTTTTAAAAATTATGTCACCAAACTTATTTTTTAAAAACAAGGTCAAAATAATGTGACCAGGAATTTAATTATAGACTACTTAGCTAGGGCTGTGTACTGATCTTTATTCTGAATTCCCTGTAGGTATCAGCCTACTTTTCTCAACATGAGGGCACTTAAGTTAATTGCTTAATTACAAACTTGCATTTAGCCCCTTCTAATCTGTAAGTACAACTTCTTGGTAAGGCTGCAAGAATTTGAACACCTGCAGTCTAAGCAGCTTGGAAAGAAGCCATAGCTGCCTATAAAGGAAAATAAAGGAAGCTCAAGTTCAAAATGGTGTTATCAATGATACAGTGTTGTAACTAACTTGAGCTGATCTAAGAGTTGGCTTCTGCACTGCTCCTTATCACCATCTAAAAGGGCATACAAAATTCTTTGTAAACTAATTTAAAAAGCGTCTTGTTTATTCAGAAGCCACTGTGAATGGTATTTGTTCAGACCAAGATCACATCAATTGCATACCAGCCAACAACTTATTTCTCTTCTGAGAGAGAGAGGCCATGTATCAAAGACACAAAGTACTAAAGATAAGTTTCTCAATTCCCAACTGTTCCGAGCTCTCAATAAAGCTACTGATGAACAAATTGGGTTGGGACCCAACTGTTTCCACCTGCAGGCTCCTTGTAGATTCCTGGCTCTGAGAGAGGTGTTGCTAATAGTCTGACCTTTGGTCTGCAGAGGAAACAAACAAAGGCACTGTTAGAACCTTAATCAGCCCTCTGAAGAGGATTCCACCCATTTTCTTCAAGTAGTGTCCTGGTTTTAAAAAAAAAAATCAAAACAAAATTGTCTGTTTCCATTTACAGGGCTTAAGAATAAGGAGGTTTGCCTCTTACTAATCTTGAAAGACATTCCAGATCATTATGTTTCTATGCTTGAGTTGATTCTTGGATAATTTGTACATTTAATTAAGCACACAAATTTGGTATTTAATTAAAGGGTGACTTAGATAAAAATATAAAAAACTGAGTTAAGGTAATATTGGAAAACTAGCACTATTTAAAGAAAACATTTGCTGAGGCACAGAATACTTACAGGATACTGAGCTGTCACACATAAGCTTATTCATATGTTGATTGAATATGTTTCACAGGTACCATCCAGGTTTCAGATTCAAGTCCTAAAAAATAGTTTTTTTTTAAAATAAAAGTCATTTAATTTGTGATGTCTAGAATTAATCAGAAAATTGGAAAATAATTGAAATGTGAACAGTTCAAAGATTATTTTTAGAACTGATCTGATTCCTGGTTGTCTTTTTAATGTCATTAAGATTAGAGAAAGCCCTTTTATTACTGAGTGACAGGCATCTGGGATATTGAATTCCAAATGAATGTTTCTCTATAATTAGAATTTTGTCAGTAGTTTGAAGTGTGGCAAAAAATAAAAAAACCCAAAATCTGAAAAAAAAAAGCAGTGAAACTGGTTGCTCTTTTATAGAGTGCTTGATTTTGCTTGTGTAAAGTTAATATTCACCATAGCTGTGATTCTTCAAACATCTGCGAGTTAAAAAAAATTGTGTCTGTTCATCTGTCTCTTTTTGTATATAAGTCCTGTAGAAGCAAACTGTCATTCCATATGTTGTTTCTACAAGTGCCATCGCCTGTTACTGGCTTTTTTTTTTCCTGTGTGTGTATGTGCAGGTATGTGTGTCTATGCTCATGTGTGTATGGGGACATGTGCCTCTGCACAGTTGTATTTGCTTGTGCACATATTAGAGGCCAGAGGCCAACCTTAAGTGCTGTTTTTCTGTAACTGTCCACATTGCTTTCTGAGTCTTACTGGACTTGAGGCTTGTCTATTAAACTGAACTGCTTAGTCCTTGAGTTCCAAGGATATGCCTTTTTTACTATGCTTGTCCAGTAAGTCATTTACCAATCCAACTATTTCCCAAGTCCCTGAATTAAGAGTTTTGACTTTATAATTATTGTGAGATCATGTTTAGCAATGTAGCTCATTGGTTTAGCATGTGAGATCATTGTGAGATCATGTTTAGTAATGTGGCTCTATGTACAGAGTGCTTGCTTGCCAGGAATGCATGTAGCTTTGCGATCTGTAGCAGCACCACATAAAACTGGGTATGGTAGAAAATTCCAGTAATCTCTGCATTTGGTAGGGGGAAGCAGAAGGATCAGAAGTTCAAAGTCATTCTTGTCTTATAAAAATTATGTGATACTTCAAAAACATTTAGATTCTGAAGATGGAAATTGAAGGAGATAGACAAATTTAGAAAGAACTTCTATGGTTATGAAGTAGCAGAAAATGGATATACTACCAAAAGCAACCTACAGACTCAATGCAATTTTCATCAAAATTGCAATAAATGTCTTTGCAGATATAGCAAAAAATTAAAATTTATATTTAAACAGATTATGATCAGTGGAATATAACAAAAAATCTGGAAATTTAAAAAATGCAGTGGAGAGTAGTCATAGCCTCTTTAACAGAAGGTGCTAGGAAAACTGGATTTCCAAATATGTAATAATGAAATTGAATCCATTTCACTTACCCACCCTCCCCCCAAAAAACTCCAAAGATCAAAGACATTAATTAAGATCTATATCTCTGAAACCATTAGAAGAAAATATAGGGAAAGAACTTCAATATCTAGGTGTAGGTGAGGACTTCCTGAAAAAGACTCCCTTAGCTCAGGAAATAGCCCAAAAAATTGTTAAATGAAATTGCATGAAACTAAAAGTCTTCTTTATAGGTAGGGAAACAATACAGTAAAAAAAGGCAGCCTACAGAATGAGAGGAAATCTTTGCTGCTTATACATCTTTATACTTTATACTTATACATAGAAATAAAAAAATCTAATCAGAAGGAAGTTGGTTACACCTGTAACGTTTATATCACTATTGCATCAATGACCAGGGTAGTTCTTATTTTACTATACAGGGTTCACAGCTTCGTGAGTCTGTTGATTGGTTTTCTCCCCTGATGTCTTACATCATACATTTTGGTATGGCAGGGCAGCAAGGGGGACCAGTTTCAGCTTATTTTCTTTATGTTCCATGATGAACATGTACGATAGCTTCAGCAATAGATTTTTACTTTCCGTTTTTGAAGGGCAGCCAAGAGCAATGGCAGAAGCTATATTGTTTAAGAGTCCTTTTGTTTAACTGACTGGTTTTTGTTAAGAGCATCTCAGTTTTCTTTTCCTCCCCTTTTGGTGTAAGATTTTGTACAACAAAATGAAATAAAACTGTGCATTTGTGTGCAAATAATGAAGTTCTTGTGACTTTGCAATGTGTTGTACAAATGGACAATGCTGATTATTTCAGTCTTATATGCTGGCTGTAACTTCTAATAATACCTTCTAAGCTCCCAACCCTTCTTTTTCTGTATATTATATGAAGTAATATCAATGTAAGATATTCAATGATAAGATATATATCCCTTACATTGTAAATTTTACATATATATTTTGTATTCTTTAATTCCTAATGGAATCTGAGGAATGATGTTTTTAAGTAGTTTACTGCTTAATGTGTGATTTTAAGAGTCAGACTACATTCTTTTGAGTTCACTAATCTAAGATTGGTCCAGATTTTGAGGATAATTTTCTTTTTTTTAAATTCAAATTCACGGTTATAACACTGGGAAATTAGTATTTGGCCCAACAAGTTGACTAATGAGACTGCATAAAGAGTTTAGATTTATTTACTTTATAATGCTCCTTGCCTCCCTTGTTCCCACCTTCCTGTCTCCCTTCCTTCCCTCCCTCTCTCATTCCTTTCCATCCTTCCTTTCTTTCCTTCGTGGGTTCATTCTGCTCTTTCCTACTGTTCTGTCATTTGGCTCTGTGGTCCTGGTGTTCCCTCTGTATCATCTGCTCTAGTGATGGTTCAGGCCACTGTGGCAGACCAAGAGGCCCTTCCTTGGGTGGACCAGTGATACGGGTGTTCCCCTATCTCTTTCTGAACCTCATCTCTAAGGATTCTATTGCTGGAAATTATTTCTCTTGAGATTCTCACCAGTCCATGGGGAAATGTTGATATGTTAACCACTGTGCAAGTCTGATGAGGTCTAGTACCATTGCTGTGGGTTTCTGGCTGCGGATGCCCTATCTTTAGTGGAGTGTCTTGTTCAGCGACAGAATCCCCATCTTTAGGCTCTTAACAGTCTTACTTGCCTTTTCTACAGTGTTCCCTGAGCCTCTGCATAGGGAAAGATTTGATTAGCCTGGTTCCAGATGACCATTGTAGGGTCTCTGATGTTCTGCATTCTAGCTGTTTGTTATTGTCTATTTTGCTATTCTTGCACTAAAGGCTGTGTCCTACCTGGGTGTTGAGATACCTATCCAAAAATACAGAAAGGGTTAAAGAGAGGCCTTTATATAAAGGAGGCCTTTAAAGAAAGGGGGGATCAGGAGTAGGACATAATAGTGAGTGTGTTCAACCTCCAGAACATCATCCAGCTATCTACTGTGGTTACTAACCCCTTCCCCATGGGAAACATGTCCAGTGCTTCAAACCTGTCCAAACACCAGTGAACAGGAAGAAAACTGACCATCAACTAGATCAGTTATATCATTACTTATGCGTCTTTTTTGACTGTGGCCTTATTTTCATTTCTCTTATTGAATTGTGTTCCTTTGTCTCCATTTTCTTGGGGTATTCTTTCCCTTGCCTTCCTAGTTCTAATCCTTTGTAGATATAGTGAATAACAAAAAGATTTCCCTTGAGTATGTCATTATGAGGTCTTGGAATTATATTCTACTTACAAGGGAGAACATGTGACTTCTGGCTTTCTGCACTTGGGATACTTCTCTCAGTATGACTTCTTCCAGCTCCATCCATTTACCAGCAAAATTCATTAATTCTTTTTCTTTTGATGGCTGAATAGTATTCCACTGTACATATATATGCTACATTTTTATTATTCATTTGTCACCTCTTGGGCATTTAAGTTGATTCAGTAATTTTGCTATTGTGAATAATGCTGCAATGAATATGAATATATATGTCTCAGTACAGTACAATGAAACAGTTTTTGGGAATATTCCCAGCAGTGTTTTAAACTTTTTTAGGAACTGCCATATTGATTTCCATAGTGATTGTGCAAGTCTGCATTCCCACCAGCAATGTATGAAGGTTCTCTTCTCCCCACATCCTCTCCTGCATGTGTTGCTGTATGTCTTTTGGATTTTCACCATTCTGACCTGGGTGAGATGATATTTCAGGGTCATTTTGATTTGCATTTCCTTAATGGTTAGGGAGGTGGGGGACATTTGTAAGTATTTTTTGGACATTTAAATTTCTTCCTAGGAAAAGTTTCTTTTAAGTTCCACTGCTCATTTCCTAATTGGGCTGTTTACCTCCGTGGTGTTTTAGTTTTTTGAGTTCTTTGGCACTCTGAATATCAGTTTGTGTGTGTTTTTTGAAGATTTTCTCCTGTTTTGTAGGTTGTCTTTTCACTTGGTTGTCAATATATTTGGCTGAACAAAAGCTCTTTAATTTCATGAAATCCCATTTGTTGAGTATTGTTTCTATTTCCTGAGCTATTTGAGTCCTGTTTAGAAATGTTGGCCTAGGCCAATCAGTTCATGAGAATTCCCTACTCATTCTTCTAGAATTTTTATAGTCTCTGGTCTAATATTAAAGTGTTTGATCCATTTGGAGTTGAGTTTTATGCAAGGTGACAAATAAGGTTCCAGTTTCAATCTTCTCCAACATAGTTAGTACTCAGGATTACTTTTGCTATCCTGGGCCTTTTTTTGTGCTTCTATATAAATTTTGAGGTTGCTTTGACAATTTCTGTAAGGAACTGCCTTGGAATTTTGATTGGTATAGCATTGAATTTGTATGTTACTTTTGGTAGGATGGCCATTTTTATGATGTTAATTCTGTTGTTCCAGGAGGATGGGAAGTCTTTTGAAATTTCTTTCTTTAAGGTTTTAAAGTTTTTTGTTGTATAGGTCTCTTCACTTCCTTACCCAAGGCTTTTTTTTTTTTTTTTTTTTTTTTTTTTTTTTTTTAGGTGCTATGATAAATGGAATTGTTTCTGTTAGGACTTTATCATTTTTTTTCATCCTTAGTGTATAAAAAAAGCCACTGATTTTTGAACATTAACTTTGTACCCTGCTGAATTTACGTATTAGTTCCAGGAGTTTCCTGATAGAGTCTTTGGAATTTCTCAAATAAAGGATCATGTTGTCTGCCAATAGGGAAAACTTGATTTCTTCTTTTACTATGTGTATCCTTTTTATTTCTTTCTCTTGTCTTATACCTCTAGCTAAAACTTTTAGTACAATATTGACTAAAAGTGGTAAGAGTGGACAACCTAGCTTAGTTCTTAATCAAAGAGGGAATGCTTCAAGTATTTCATGATTTAGAATGATCCTTTTGTAGGCTTATTGTATATAGCCTTTATTATATTGATGTATGTTCCTTCTATTACAATTGTCTCCAGGACTTTTATCAAAAACAGGTGTTGGATCTTGTCAAAAGCTCTTTTGACAAGCTCTCTATGAAGAGAATGATGTAGTTTGGGTCCTTGGATTTGTTTATACGATGGATTACATGCATTGATTTGCTTATATTGAACAAATCTTGTATCCCTTTAATAAATCCTACTTACTCATAATGAATGATGTTTTGGTTATGTTTTTGAATGAAATTTGCTAAAATTTTGCTAAGGATCTTTGCAGAGACTGGCCTGTAGTTTTATTTTTTGTAATTTTATTTGGTTTGGGGATCAGTGTAATATTAGCTTTATGGAAAGAACTTGGCAGTTTTTCTTCCTTTGCTATTTTGTGGACTAGTTTAAAGAGTAATGGTGTTAGTTGTTTGAATGTCTGGTAGAATTCTGTACTGAATCCACTTGGTCCTGGACTTTTTTTGGTGGGGAGATTTGTAATTACTTTTTAAATTTTGTCACTTATTGTAGGATTGTATAAATAGTTCAGTTCATTCTGATTCAGTTTTGGTAAGTTGTATATACTAAGAAATTCATCCATTTCTTTCTGATTGTTAAATTTTGTAGAGTATGAGTTTTTAAAGTGTGACCTAAGGTTATGACTCTCTGAATATCCTTGGTGTCAGCTGTAATGACTCCATTTTCATCTCCAGTTTCATTAATTTGGGTTTTCTTTCTTTAGGCTTTGGTACTTTGGCTAAGGGTTTATCAATCTTGCTGACTTTTTTTCCTCAAAGAATCAGCTCTTTTTTTTGTTGTTGTTGTTGTTGATTCTTTATATAGTTTTCCTTATCTCAGTTTTGGATATTTCTTTCTTGATTTTACTAATTTGTGTTTGTCTACTGCTTTTGGGATTGGATTGTACTTGCTTTTCTAAAGCTTTAAGTTGCATTGTTGAGTTGTTTGTTTTTCCATTTTTTTGATATAGGTATTGAGTGCTAAAAACTTTTTTCTTGGGGCTGGAGAGGTGGCTCAGGGGTTAAGCCTCTGCTTTGCGGGCGGGCGGAAGGTCCTGAGTTCGGATCCTAGGCCCCACGTATAGACGCCGGGCAGAAGCTGGGTCGGCCTGCGTTTCTGGTCCTGGTAGGCCGGAGCCTGTGAATCCCCGGGCAGAGTAAACAAGGAGGTGGAGGCGGTCCATGGTGGTTCCCGAATTTGTCCTTGGTTCTACACACACACACATATATACATACACGTGCATACACGCACAATGAAACTAATGAAAAACTATATTAAAAATAAAAACTTTTTTCTTAGGATTGCCTTTATTATATCCCCCGTTTTTTTGAGATATTTTTCTTTTTTTATTATTTTATTTTTCTAGTTTTACAAGCATATTGAGTACTTATCATTGCTTCCCTCTCATTTCCCTCCATTCCCTTCATCAATCCATTCCATTCCCTCCTGCCCTCCTGGATATCTGTTTCTATGGACACCAGCGTTCCCTCTGACTTGTCTGCTCTTGTGGGGGTTCAGGCCTCTTGTGGCATACCAAGTTCCTCTCTTTGGGCCACCCTACTGATAAGAGCATTTCCCTTCAATTATCCAGCTTTAGTCCCCAAGATTTCCACTGTATGTTCTTACAGAGATTTTTTTTAATGTATACATTTAATCTCTACTTCTGTTTTCTCTCAGAGAAATTCTTTTTTCTTAAAGCATTCTTAGAGATTAGTGTATAATAAAGTTTTTTTTTACAGAGAATTCTTTTTTTAAATTTACATTTACTTATTTTTCCCCAATCATACAAGCTCAAATGGTACCCCATCCCCTCCTTCCCTCAACCCTTCCCCAGTCCCCCTTGGACCCTCCACCCCTTTTCCCCTTCCTTTCACTCCCTCCCTCCCATTTGGTCATGTATTAATTACAAAAGTAATGACAAGTTTACTGCAGTTGTGAATAAGTGTTCCACAAGTAGTACTCCATCAGTGAGGTGTCCGTGTGGAAAAATTATGTAATGAACCCTAATTGACATGATATGAAAAAATCAATTCTGCATGCATTGGAGATGTAAACGTGAGTCATAATAGAAGCGAACCCACCAGAACATCTCAGTGACCCATGATGTCTAAAGCAAGACTCAGAGCATCCACCAAAGTATGCAAATTTTGATGAATTTTACTTCATTATAATTAACCTCTTTTTAACAAAGCTAACAATGTAAATGAGAGAAAAAAACTCTCATATTGGGAAAAGATACATAAACTGAATTGAAATAAGTATATGCTGAATGTGATGGCTCAGTTAGTAAAGGCACCTACAAACAAACCTAGTGATGAATTTAATTACTAGATCCTACCTGGTGGAAGGAGAGAACTAACTTCTGTAAGTTGTCCTCTGATCTCCACCTGTACCATGACATGCATGTGTTTTATCTCTCTCCCCTCATTCTCATTCTGAAATATCAAAAAGAATTAAAGACTCTTTTGTAGACTAGTCACAAAACAAGAAGATAAAACACATTAATAAGAGTATCAGTAAGAAAAAGAAAATGAACACATCACCACCATTGAACAGGTTAGGATATTCAAATCAAAATGTAAGTGAAAAACTCAGCAACTCATTTATAACCGGATTTTTTTTTTAAACCATTTTGTTTTTACCTAGTTATACAAGCTAAAAGGTTAGGTATCCTCCTCCTTTCCCTCTTCCCTCTCCTCCCCTCTTTCTATCTCCCTATCCTGCTCGCTCCCACTCCTTCTTTTTCTTCTTCCTTTCCTCCTTCCCTCCCCTCTCTTGGTATTTCCTGCCTTCTCCTTCCCATCCTGCAGAACATCAGCTTATATGGGCCCTGATGTTCCCTCTGAGTTGTCTATACTAGTGAGTATTCAGAACTCTGTGGCATACCTTAGGGCTCCTTCTTGGAAACTCCAGTGTAGGAACTCCATTTTATCTTGCCTCTAAGGATCCTACTACCTGTAGCCATCTCCCTTATGATGCATTTCAATCTGTGGAGTCTTGTTGACATGTCAGCCATTGTGCAATTCAGGTAAGGTCCAATCACAATGTTGTGAGATCCTTGCTGCTGAAGCTTGATTGGAGTATCTTGTCTATTGGTGTACCTCCCCATTTTTATGCTATTAACAGTCTTGCTGCCTCTTCGTTCACTATGTTCCTTGAGTTTTAGGATAGGGAAAAATTTGGCTGGTCTGGTTCCAGGTGATCATTTTAGACTCACTGGTATTCTGAATTAAGGTTGGTTGTTGTTTTCAGTTTTGCAGTTTCTGCACTGCACTTGGCTGCATCTTGTTTGGGTGTTGAGGTCTCCTAATGAAAGATAAGACTGTTTAAAAGGTCTTAATATAAGAAGAGGCTTAAGGGTAGAGGGAAGAATAGAAATAAGGCACAGGAGTGAATTGGGTCAGTTATCAGTTGGCTACCATCTATCTGCCAGCTCCTATCCCCTCCATGATTGGGGAGATATTCTCAGCTCTTCAAACCCACTAATCCCAAGTGAGCAGTAAGGGAAGTGAGAATGAGCTGTTTTAGATATCCTCCATTTACTGGCTGTGCTGCATGTACCATGGCCTATTTTCTTTATTGAACTATGCTTTTTTTGTCCCCTTTTTCTTAAGGTCTTCTTTCCTCTTCCCTCCTAGTTGTAATCCTTTGCAGTTACAATGGGTGTCATTAAGAGGATTTGGAACTAGGATCCACTTATAAGGGAGAAGATGCGGTGTCTAACTTTCTGTACCTGGGATACTTTGCTAACTATAATTTCTTATAATTACATTCATTTACTATAAACATAAATACAAGATGTATATCTTGTAATGCTAGAATACAGAGACTGAAATAAGCAGAAAATGAAATATTCGTAAGGACTCTCATGCCTTTGTCAGCTGGTACAGTTTTTGCAAAAATTGGCTAAGCAGTATCAAAACTGAACATGAGCATATCTTCTGATTTAGTAATTCCAAATATAGGAATGAACACAAAAAATGCACAGATTTGCTAGAATATTCATAAGAACATTATTTGTAATAAGTACTTAGAATAAACTGGATACTTATACTAGGAGAGGAAATGAATAAATTTTATTGTATTTATAATGAAATAATTTGAAGTCTTGAGAATGATCTGTAATGTAAGATACAATTGACTCAATACTTCAAATATAATGTGGAACAAAAGAAATCAGGAATAGATTTCATGCAATGTAGTATACAATTATATTTATGTAAAGTACAGAAACTTGTTTTTGTCCTTAGAGAATTGAGGTTTTGAGGAAGCAGTGACACAGGAAGTGTCAGAGTGAGTTCTGGGTGTTGGCCTGTGGCATTCTGATTGTTTATCTGGATTTGCTCAACTGAAAAAATTCATTGAGTATTTTTGTTGATATTATCATGAAGTTATATTGTTCATTTCTGCATATTTAGTTATAACAACTGTAACACTTCAGTATAAAATTTTAAATTGAAGAAAATTATTATTTCTCTTGTCTTCTGATAATTTGTTATATCTGGTCTTTATTATGTATACCTATCCCAGTGCACAGGATTTGAGTTACTGAACCTGGTCACCCCATTTCCCCATTTTTTTTTTTTGAATAGCAATGATGGGTTCTGAATTTTTTTCCTAAAATTTATACTTATTTTCACCTCTAGTTCCCATCAACTTTCTTACTGCTCATTGGCTTTTTGACCGAATCAAGAGTATTTTTCACATGGACTTTCTCTAGGCAGTAACTGTGATACATGGCCTTATTTGCCTTCGTTACTTACAGTTATATTGCATTACTGAGAATCCTACTCATTCACACAGGGCCATATTGCTAATTAATTTGCTATACAGAAAGGGACACGACTCAAAAAAGAAAATATAATATTCATTGTTCATATTATTAAAATGGTAATTTTTATTTAGCTCCATTACTTGGGTCAATCATTTGCCATTTATGAGTTTCTGTTTTTCTCATCTGTAAAAGTTGTGAGTCATTACTGAGCAAACTATTATTTACTATGTTCAATGGCTGATTCTATTTTATAGCTTTTCAGTTTTATTTATTACTCTGGAGTTTGTATAGCGGAAGGAGCAGTATCGAAAGCATCAAATTTGATAATTATAGCTTCATGTAAAGTTCTGTCTTTATTCTTATATTACAGGTTACCAGAAATGGAAAGAAAAGTAAGCAGAATTCGTCTTGCTTCTGAATCCAATATAATTCATTTTTTGCAAGTGTCTTGGGAGAAAACGTTGGGGTCTGGTTTTGTTATTACACTTACAGATGGTCATTCAGCATGGACTGGGACAGGTAATATCAAAAGCAAAAAAATTAAGGTAAAAGTTAAATAATGTTCTATTCTTTAGTTCTCAGTGATACAAGTACTCCATGTTGAAATATTTCTTTTTAAATATTTGATGGGCTATCACTGTTCACATGCAGTTTATAAATACTCCTATTTTCTGAAATTGATATTATGCATTATAGCAAATTCTGTCTGTCGTATGACACTTATTGCTTGTGCTTAGCACTAGTTTAAAAGTTCTCTTTATAGAAACCATAAACAGTATTTAAAAAACATTTGTCTCCTTTCTGGATCACAGGGAAGATCTGAGGCATAAGAATAAGTTGTTGGTGGCCAGAGTTTCTTTTGATTACCAGCATAGATTTGCCATAGCTTTCTTTTTTCCTTCATTGCTTATTATGCATAGTTTGTAGTATTTTTGAATGAATATGTACTTCTTTGTAAGAAACAATATAAATTCATATCCTATAATATGCAAGCTTCAAATTCTTTTGTGGGATTTGGGTATTTTGATTTTTGTAAAATTTTTTTGTAATCTTTTAAAGTACTAATGAGCCTGAAGTCATATGTAGAATATAGAAGTATGCAGTTAAAATGAAGTTATGCTACATTTGGATAGCAGTTTTAATACTCTTCTGAAATATTTTATTAACTAATTCATATTTCCTTTTTAAATATTAGGTAGAAAACATGGAAGAAACCACTATATCATTGTTTCTTTGTTTAGTTGTCTTTTTATATAAATACAATATGCTAATTTAAAAATAGATCATACATAATTACAATATTGAAACAGTTACATAATTAAAGCATGAAAAATAGGTTTCCTTCCTGTACCTCTTCTTTTATTTGTTGTTGTCGTCCCACTTTTTTATTGCTGCAACCTTCAATTTGTTTAATTTTTTTCCCTTTCATTCATTTAAATGAAACTAAAAGGATGTGGGTTACTTTTAATCTCCCACACACTATACTTGATGATTTCTTTCCCATTATCTATGCTTTATCTAATGAATGTGTGGGAACCTTATTATCATGTAGTCTATCATAAATCCCATCATTATTACAAAGGGTTGTATTACAGTTCTTTCACGAAGTGGAGTAATGATCAATGACCCCTACGTAACTTCTGAATCAATTACTGTCTGCAGGAAAAATTTATTCCATCCATATGTGGAGCAATTTTTAGTTTATTGAACAAATAATTCAAGCCTTGTAAATATTGACTTTACTATCAAGTGACTGTATCCATGTATAATTTTCTTAAACATACATATCTAGCCAGTCTCATGAAAATAATGTGGTGGGACTCAGTAGAGGAATTTTAGTAAATGAAATAACAAGGTGGTTTTTGATGTGAGACCTTTTGTTCTAATAGAGTGATAAAGCTGTGTGTCTTCAGAGCTCCAGAACATCTTAGGATGCTCGCAGACTTTTTTAAGTGTGCATAAGGCATGGAAGGAAAGCATCTTCTTTAGTTATATCTTCATCTAATTGCAAAGAATATCAGAGTGATGCTTAGGAGTTTGAGAATAGTTCCTTCCTTTTTCCTTTCTTCTTTTCCTTTGGCTTCTCCCTCCTGTTCCCTTTCCTTTTTCCTTTTCCTCCTCTTCCCTCCTTTTTCCTTCCCCTCTCCTTCTTTCCTGTTTTCTTCTCCATTCCTTCACTTTTTTTTCCTTTCCTTCTTTTTTTTTCTTTATTTTTTTTGGTCTTGTTTGGTCTTGGCCTACTCATCTTTTTAATGATATGGTTGAGCATCATTCTGCATCCATCTTTGTTAGTATCATTTTTTTTAGTCCCAGTGATTTACCATACCAATGAATGCTAGTCCCTGTGCTTCTTCCAAAAGTTGTAAGTCATTGTTAACAAAATTTAGCAAGAGAACATAGATTGTGGTTTTTTTTTTTTCACTTTGAAATGTGGTTTATTTAGTAGCACTCAAAAGTTATACTGCAAATAACATTGTGACTATATTAAAACCTCCACTTATCAAATACCAACCAGGTTAAATACCATTTTAACTATTTCCACCTTTGGACTGGGGTGCAGATTCTTCCGTCGCTTAAAGTCCTTTTCGTGAATAAAATCTTTAGCGTTTTTTGTCACCTCATCCTTCGCTACCTGTACCCAAGCCTCCTTCCGCTCAGAAGACAACTCGGGGCCTGGAAGCTTCCTCCTACTTACCCAGTCCTCGGTGCACTCACTCCTATCTAAGATTTGCAAAGCAGCAGCTTCTACTTCCTGTCTTAGGGTTCTGGGGCTGGACACTTCTGAAGGGGATCCCAAACCTTCTGGAAGCCATCAGCACTTCCTTTGTCCCCTACCCCAATACCTCAACTTTACCAAGATGCTTTCACAGTTCTGTTGTGAAATAAGATCACTTAGAAAAAAAGGTAAACTATCAAATTTACTTTTCCCTTTATATAAGTGGGGTTTTCCTTTTTTATAGGATTAGTAAAGTATTTCACACTACATGGATTTTTAAAGAAAAATGTATGCAAAATTACTACAAGAGATAATGCTAAACAGGTGCTGATAGGTTATCTAGCACAGGTTTTCCCATCTTTTCATCTGATACTCCAGCGAGGTGGCCACTCAAGTGCACCAAGCAGGTCTGCAAAAAGGAAAGTGCTATTATTCACTGCGTCTTTCAGGGAAATGACTTTCCTGCCCTGTTGTCCTTTCAGTGTCACATGGTTATGAGGCTTGGGGTTGGTTACAGAAATTAGGAAAATAATTCTTAACAACAACTTTTAAGGTTAAATTAAAAAAAAAACACAAAGAAGCAACTGACATTTAACAGGTAACCCATTAAAAACATCCACATGAACCAAAGAAAAAT
This sequence comes from Typhlomys cinereus, assembly GCA_023101885.1. Classification (NCBI taxonomy): domain Eukaryota; kingdom Metazoa; phylum Chordata; class Mammalia; order Rodentia; family Platacanthomyidae; genus Typhlomys; species Typhlomys cinereus. The sequence continues at coordinate 6,034,484 of JALPQD010000059.1, read as the reverse complement.
ACAAGCAGAAAGGAAAGTGGTTCTACAGGATTTTTGAAAATACAGTCAGATTTTTATGCCTGGTGAAGCTTAGTTTTTTTTTTTTTTTTTAAACTGGTGTCAATTTTACAGTTCAACAGGAAAATATAACTTGGAAGAATGATTCACTGTCATTTTTTTTCTCACACGAAAATTATTCATTACATAAAAAAAAACCCACAAAATTCATTGTGGAAGAACATAGGAAGATACCTGAGATGATCTCTATAGCATTACAGAAGATGTGAAACCTCTAATGTGAGCTTCACTTGGCCAGTGATTTTGTTTGCAAACTTTATTGTGTGTTCCCTAGCACATAGCACTTGCCCATTGAGGATTTTTTTTTGATGCATAAGTTGAATGAAAACTTATAAATTTAAAGATAAATATTATCACATTTTCATTGGAATGTTTAATTTTTCCTTTTTATTATTAACACATCTTACTTGTACAAAAATAGGTTTCATCATGCAAATCTTATACTTGCATACAATGAACTTTTATCACATCAGTCACTCTTTTTTTTCTTCCCCTCTTGATAGTTCTGCCATGTCCCAAAGCATCCCCTACTCATTATTTTTCTAAGTAGATTTCACCTGTGAGAAAAAAGCATTTTTTTCCTGAGTCTAGTTTATGTTTTTCAAAATGATGGTCTTTTATTCCATCAGTTTTCTGAAAATGCTATACTGTGTTCTTTACCTAATGAATGTTATATACTCCGTTGTGTATGTATATATAGATATGTTTTTTCTTTATTTGTTCATATATTGGACTCAGGTTTTTTTCTATAATTTGACTCTTTCAAATAGTGCTACAGTGAACACTGAATATACAGTTATTTCTCTCCAATGGTGGCAATGAGAGTTTTTATTTGTAGCTTTTTAAGGAACTACTGTACAGATTTGCATAGTGGTTGCACTAATATACATCCCCATCGATAGTGTATAAGTGTTCCTTTTTGGCTGCCTCCTCACCATTTCTTATTATTTTCTTAATCATAGCCATTCTGACAGTGGTGAAGTGGAATCTTAGTGTGTTTTGATTTTAATTGCCTTTGAGTCTAAGTATATTCAGTTTTTCTTCATGGACTCATTAGCCAACTTGTTTGGCGCATTGCCTTTTCAATTCATTTATACATTAATTAGCATATCCCTTTTAAATTTTTTTTTTTTGCATTCTGGATACTAATTCCCAGTCACATGAATTGCCTGCAAATATTTTTTCTGTTCCTTAGGCTGTCATGTCATGTTAATTGTTTCCTTTTCTATTAGGATGTTTTTTAATTTCACATAATCCTGCTTGCCAATACTTACAATTCTGTCTTGAACTGTTAAAGGCATGTATAGAAAGTCCTTGCTTCTCTCTATATTCTTGAAGTGATTCCCCATAGTAGTTTCAGTGTTTTAGGCCCTTCAGTAAGATCTGTGATCCTTTTTGAATGGATATTTCATGCAGGCCTAATGGCAGGTTCATTTTCTATGTGGACTCTAGTTTTCCCAGCACCATTTGCTGAAGAGACAATTCTTTGAATGTGTTTACTTGGTGTGTTGTCCATTGATAGTTTTTATTTTCATTGATGGTTTTTATTTTCATTTGTATTTTCCTCTCCAAGATCTCATTTAGCTTTATCACAGATAGCAGATTTAAGTCCGTGTTATTGGCCCACAGTTGTAATCCCCACAGATGGGATACCACAGCAGGATTATTAGGAGTTTGAGGCCAGCTTGTGTTGTATAGCAAAGTCCTCTAAAAGACAAAACAAAACAGTAACTGTAAGTGACAAACAAATAAAAATATCAGTCTTATTTTATATTTCTCTATTAAATAATTTTCTCCTTCCATATTACTAATTGGTAAAAATGCTCCAAATAACAAATTTTGAATTATTCCTTATGAGAGAAGAATTTGTTGTCTAACTTTTGTTTTTATAGAACATGTACTGCGTCATTTGAGAAATCAATAGATTCGATGACATTTAATTATATATCTCCTTTAGAAAGATACATAATTTTATAAAGGTGTATTAAATTATGTAAGATTATAAGATACTTTATTCTTATGTTACAAAGCTGTGTAAAATTATCAGAACTTATCAAATGTTGATCATGTTAAATATATGGATGCATTACAAGGTCCTGAAGTTTCCAGACACTCAATGGCTTATAACTAAAAAGTATGAAAAAGTGTTTTTTATATGTTAAGCATTCATAGTCAAGATTTTTATATTGTGTAATGTTTCATAGTAATGTATTTTTGAAAGGTGTAGAAGAAAATAATATATCTAATTTCTCATGTTTTTTCCTGTTACTAAATATTCTGTTTTGCAGAATGAAAATGTCTGTCATCCATAGTAATGAGGAATAATTTCAATACATGTAACCTTAAAACATATAGAACCATGTAGGACTTTCATCGTTATGACAGCATGAATTGGCACAAGGAGCCACCTAAGCATACACAGTTCAAAAAAACATTGTGTTAAGATATATGTGCTTTTTTTATTCATAAGTAAAGCCTTATATTATTTTTATTAGATATGTTTTTGTTTTTCTTAATTTTTTCTTTAATATTTCTATCCATACAATGAAGGTTAAGTAACTTTGAAACATATTACAGTACATGTTTTTAATATAAAAATGTAGTAAAACTGCATCTTATATATTCATTAGCGATATGATAGATATTTGGCATATATTGCCAAAGTTTAAAAAGTTACAAAGAATTGCTATTTTACCCTTCCAACTGTATATAAAAGAACTATGAATATATTTAAGTGAATTTATGTGTAAATGTCTATATATATAATGAATATGTACATATATAGAGAGAATATATATAATTTCTTTATAAGATATTGAGATAGAGTTACTGAGTTTCTCAAGTAAATGCCAAAAAAAGTGCTACAAAAGAATATTTCATTTTTTACATTTATTTATTTATTTAAAGAGCGCATATGTATATGTATTCATCTCTGTGCGTGGATACATGTGACACAGTACACGTGTGATGGTCATAGGACTTCTGGGAGTCAGTTCTCTCCTTCTGCCTGTAGGTTTTTTTAATTGACCTCAGATTATCATACTTTACACATTAAACCTTTACACATTAAACCATCTTGCTAGCTCTAATTTTTAGATTTGAAGAAACATACATGTATTATGAATGTAAGAAATGAATGTAAAAAAAGCAAAATCACCAGTAACATGGAAATTTATTTGGAAAGCACAGTAAATTATCATAAAGTGTCAGAACTAGGTATGTGTCTAAGTGACTATATTGTAATGGCTGAATGTGGCTTTAAATACTGAGTCCTTTGGCCTCTAAATAACTGTGAGTGCAAAAGACAGGAACCTGTGAGAGTTAATAAGGTATCTTAAAAGTACTGCTCTCGTTAACAGGACTGTAACATCAATCAGACCATTCACTAAGGATGAGATGAATAAAAATCCCCCAATGTCAGATCCATAAGTCTGTTTCATTTATGGATGGACATTGAAAATTTAACTCTTTACCTTACTTACATATAGAACCCAAGTCACTAGTAAAGCCTTTAGAGACTTCAAGAAAGGCATGTGTGTCTCTGACCAGCGGAGAGATGTTCAAACATAACAAAGCATGGAAGAAAAGCAGAACACAAGTGTGTTAACAGATAGAAGAAATACAAGAAATCACACAGAAAGTCTGATATGAAAAAAAGATCTTAAATATTTTTAATATCTTGAAATAATTTAAAAGGTTTATTTGTGTGAGTAGATCAAGAATAACCGAGACACACTACTTTTGAAGAAAAAAGTTTATAAAACTGTTTTGGAGGCTGGATGATCAAGATCAGTCAGTGAACCTTTGTGGAGCATGTGTGGAGTAGGAGAGATCACATCCTGAAGCAGTGCACCAGAGAGCAAATCAGATATCTGACTTACCCTTAAGAGTAGTTACTCTGAATGAAGTTAACTCAGGATCTCATGGAAACTACTCTAATACTTTTTGTGCTCAGCACTCAGAGAGACCTAAGGATCTTACACTGTGCTTTCCTCTTAAAGGTCATCTGGCAACTATTATATCCAAACCCTCATATATGAACCTTTGGGAAGCAAGCCATATGTAGACTCTAGCAGAAGGCTAGGATAAGAATAAAATCTTAAAAATAGTTTTTGTAATGTAAAGCTTAATGGATACAATGGTACAAGTGGACCTAGATGACAGGCTGGAAAACACATCTGTAATATAGTATGCACCATTGAGTCAATAATAAATTTTAGCTCCTTTCCCATTCTTTATCTCTAACTTTAATCCACATTTTTAATTATTGGCACATGCGATGGGCTGGGGATGATTCAATGGGTAAGAGACTTCTCTATAAGCATAAGGATCAGAGGTCAGATTCTCACAACCCATGTAAAAGACTGATAGGTCTGGAGGCTGCCTGTAATCCCAACACTCCAGAGGCAAAGGCAAAGAATCCTCAGGATGAGACGGCTTGAGCTCTGGATTCAATTGAAACATCCTGCATTAATGATAAAAGTGAAGAGTAATTGAACTAGACAGCTAATACCAACTTTGGACTTCTACACATATGTGCACATGTTTGCACACTCTCACACATAATGTATACCTCCAAACACATATGTACCACCAACATATGCATAAAACCAAACAAAAGAGTGAATGTCACTTTAGTTATTGTGCCCGTGGCTATATGATTCTGAAATAGACCATGTACTACTTGAGGCAAGGAAGAAAGTTAATTGTAAAATATTGAACTTGTTCATGATTATAGAGAATGACTCACCTGTCTTTGATCTGTGATCTATAAGTATATAAAGTGGTGGTTTCTACAGTGATTTACAGTGCATGTATTTCATCAGAGATCCGAGAAAGGATTTCAAGAAGCTTATGATTTTCAGATGAAATTTGACACTCAGTGCAGATCCCCCAAATTGCTAGTTCCATTGGAAGATATACTGAGTGATATAGAGATTTATTTTATTGTTCAAATTTTTGTTGTGTGTGATAATAGTAACAGGTAATACTTATTTTTCTTTTATAAATCTTAACTCTACACCTTTATCAATCTTTTCCACAGTTTCTGAGTCAGAGATCTCTCAAGAAGCTGAGGACATGGCGATGGAAAAAGCAAAATATGTGGATGAGCTCAGAACAGCATTGGTGACAGGAGCAGGGCCAGTGCACACATACAGGTTTCTCTTCTCCAAAGAGTCTTGTCAGTTTTCCTTTGAAAAAGACCTGAAAGATGTTTCAGTAAGTAAGCTTTCTGTAATTCTGTAAGTGGTAAAATGTTAGAGCTGCTATTGATTAATATTGATTTGCTCTTTAAAAAACTAGTCTCCTATTCACAGAGTACCCCTGAAATAAATGCTTATAAAGGACTTGGCTTCCAAGTTAAAAAAATTCTTCAAAGTTAAAGTCATTGAAAACTTTGTATTCCTGAATTCTGAAAAGCAATTATTGGAAAAAGTTTGTGCTTTGAAATTTCTTCAATGTTGGGCTGGAGAGGTGGCTCAGGGGTTAAGCCTCCGCCTTGGAGGCGGAAGGGCCTGAGTTCGGATCCCAGATCCCACGTATAGACGCCAGGCGGAAGCGGGGGCGGCCTGCACTTCTGGTCCTGGTAGGGCGGAGCCTGTGAATCCCGGGGCAGAAGGAGGTGGAGGAGTCCATGGTGGTTTGTGAATTCGTCCGTGGTTCTACACACACACAGACACACACACACACACACAGACACACGCGCGCGCGCACATACACACGCATATGCACACACAGTTGAATAAATAATAATAATAAAAAAATTAAAAAAAAAGAAATTTCTTCAATGTTATGATTTATTGCAAGAATAAATAACTTTGAAAAAGTGGATCAGGAGTTCTAGTCTATTGTTGCCTGGTTTTATTGAAATATATCATGGGAAATTCTGATATGTAGAAACAATATATTTATCTTGTGTATATAATAACTAAGTAATCTTTTTTATTAAACAATATTTGAAATTAAAATGACAGTAAAATGTGGTCAGATACATAATTTGGGATTAGTGATATATTTATTGCCTGGCTGGAAATAATAAAGTAGAAATAACTTTGGGTCCAAGCATTTCAAAGCTTGCCTTATTATCAGTCAGGAAAATTTAATGATTTGTTCAGGTTTTGCACCAATTTAGATCAAGGTTGGTGGCTTCTTCATTAAGAGTCTTCATTTAATGTCTTTATATTTTATCCAAATTAGTGATTTTATTTATTTTCATAGAGACTTTATTTTTGTCAGTGGCTTAATAATCTGATATGAAATTTACAGTTTAAAAGAATAAGAAGGAACTCTTCATTTTGTTAAATTTATAGACAGCAATTAAGAACTTGTTAAGACTGGCAAAATGGTATAGTGGGTGAGGTTCCTACTCATAATCTGGTGACCTGAATTTGAGCCCTAGAAGTGCACATAGTGGAAGAAATAAACTTGCTTCTAAAAGTTGTCCTCTGACCTCCTCACATTCCCCATTGCATTCTTTATTTCTCTGTTTTCCCTCCTCTTCCTCTTCTTCCTCATGTGACTCTCCCTCCTCTTTTCCCTCTCTCTAGCTTAAATAAATAATACATTTAAAGAAGGTTCATTGGCCAGAGCTCAAACCCTCAACTGTCAAGTTGACACCTGTGCATAACCATGACACTCCACCCCTTGTCAATCTGACACAAAAACATAGCAATTTTAAACTGTAACATTCAACCCTTGTCCCCATAGGTGTTGAAAGTTATTTATAATATAAATACATTTAATTTTATTAATTCTAAAAGTTGAAAATTAAAAGTTTCCAATTTAAAATGTCAGTCATTAAAAGTTCAGTTATTAAAATGTTGGAACTGAAAGTCTTTCTTTAAATATCCCAAATCTTTTAACTGTAGGAGTTTATCAAGTCAAAATAAGTTAAATACTCACAGATAAAACATCAAAATCATTGACACAATAAGAAAATATCAAATTAACATCAAATCCAGCAAATCAAATACCACATCCTTTACTTCGATGTCTATCTTCTGTTGCTAATCACGTAGTCACAGTGACTCAAAGATTCTATGCATTCCCAGTCCCTCTTTGCAACTCAAAGCTGTAGAAACAGAGTTCTGAACCAGATTTAATCTGCACTTGCAGCCATCCTCAGCATACTTCCCATGGTTCTGGCATCAACAACACTTTAGGTTCACCTCTGCAGCTGTTTCACCTTCCCTTGCAAGAACTGTACATTGCCACATGATGCCAAACTTTTACTGCTCTCCATGAACCTGTAGTCATGTACCAAAACCAATACCACCTGGGGTATGCTAGCAGATTCCACAGCTAGGTTAAATCATAGCTTCGTCTACTTGAACTACAGCTATACCAACTTTAGTGTGCTGATTCTAGAAAAAAAAAACCCTTTCTAGGCAGCGGAAATTTCAAAGGACAAGAAACAGCTTCAGGTTGGCCTTTGGCCCTTGAAGGAATCTGGGTTTTCAAACCTCTAATCGCCATTTGGTGGTATTTATGTTTTCTGCCATCCCAGTGCAAAGCACTGAATTTTCCTTCAATGACATTCATATCTCCAACAGTGGCAGTCTCTGCTGTTTGCCTTTTCCTCATCCAAATCTTCAAGGTTGCCAACACAGCTCTCCTCTATCAAGCATACTAGTGCATTGTCTTTAAATTCAAGGAAACTTCATCACATACGGGGCCCAAACAGTCCACAATTCTCTTAGCATTTTCATTATCCAAATGGCCCATCAAACTGCAGAATGGTATTTGCAATCCACAGACTTCAAAAGCTTCAACCATCTCAATGTTTCTCCAACAAAACTGTTCAGAATCCATCCACAAGGAAAAGGATACTGGCCATACCATCTGTTGCAGTTCGCCTGCATGGTTGCTGATAAATGGCCATCGAATGGCTTAAGGGAACAAGGGGTTTATTCTCTCTTATGATTTTCTGGTTATAGTTTTCAGTGTAGCTTGATGGGAGAGCATGCACCAACACCAGGGCCGAGGGAACTGGCCACACCATCACCACATAATGGCTGAGAGATGGACAATCCTTACTTGCCAGACCAGCATGTCTAGTCAAGTATACAGAAGGATGCCAACTCTCTCAACCAGTTTTCTATATTTTATTCCAGGGCTCAATCCCACCCACCATGGGCTGGGGCTTCCCCATCTGCTAGACAATCTCCTGCAGGTTTGCTCTGGGCCTAACTCAACCACTAATTCTCCACAAATATGCCCAGAGCTCAAACCCTCAACCATCAAGTTGACATCTATATCTAACTATGGTCACACCATCTCTACATAGTGGCTGAGAGAGGGACAGTCCTTACTTCCCAGACCAGCCTGTTCAGCCAAGGGTACACAAAGATGCCAACTTTCTCAATCAGCTCTGTATTTTACTCCAGGACATTGTCCCACCCACCATCAGCTGGGCCTTCCCCATCAGCTAGACAATCTCCTGCATGTTTGCTCTGGGCTTAACTCAACAACTAATTCTTCACAAATGTGTCCAGAGCTCAAACCCTCAACTGTCAAGTTGACACCTATTCTTTTGTCTTTTTTTTAAAATTTATTTCCGCTCATACAAACTTAATAGGTACACCGGTCCCCTCCCTCCCTCTACCCCTCCCTAGATCCCCTTGCTCTCTCCCCCCTTTTCTCCTTCCTTAACCCGCTCCCTCCCTATCTCCCAGGGCCTCCTTCCATCCCTGGAACATCCTTTAATGAAGTTGACAACTATTCTTAACCATTACAAGTGCTAAACTGTTTAAATATACCTTTCAGTATGCTAATGTTGTTAAAATATCAATTTAGCCTAGATGAAGAATATCTGGACTGACTACCACAATATTGTTACTTACCATTTGTTCTTTTCTGTGGTCCAAGCTTTTTCAGATATTATCAATCATTATAATACTGTTGACTTTTCTTCTTATGTTTTTTAGTGATACATAGTCACTTTGGAAGTAATGCTATTTTAATTTAGCAAGCGTTTGTTTATAACAATAAGCCTTGTTTCATGTGTTCAGTTTCTGTTGTTCTAGTTTGGATATAGGGTTACTTTATATATTCTAAGTTAGTACAGGGTTATTTTCCATATTTTAAGTGAGTGAGTAAGTGATTGCTTTCCATATTCTAAATTAGTGAATACAGACAGGGCTTTGTTGTCTTTTCAAGGAAAGAGATAGTGCTTGGTTAGGCAGGATGGTTGGAGGATTTGCCAAGGTTATCACCATACCTGGTTTTGCTGCTTCTGTGAACAAAAGGTCCTTGAGTCACACTCCTATCTTGCTTGCTGTATGTAAATAATCAAAGTAATCTTGACTTTTTTTTGCTTTCTATTGTAATAAATTTTATCAGAGCCAACATCTAGATAAACTCAATCAATATTTCCTGATTAGTTTTTCCTTTTAATATGCTTTTATTTCTTCATTCATTAAAAGCTTTTTGATTTTGATAGACATTGTTAATGATGTCTGCTAATATATTCTTTTAGATGCATATGTCAAGAATTATGTGTGTTTGGGTTTATCTGTTTTCCTTTTGTAAGTTTGGTTTTTAGCAATTAATTTATCACTACTTCAGGTTGCTTACCATGTGGTAATGGCAGGAATTTTAAGTACTTTCATTCATATTGAGTAGTACTGCTTGGAGTCTGTAACACACATACAACACACACACACACACACACACACACACACACACACACACACACGCACGCACACACGAGTTAACTTTATAATAGACTTGGGCTGTTTAATCATAATCTTTAGTGCTTCTGTTCTGTTTCTCCTGTTTTAGAATCTTTTCTCATACTCATTTTCCATCTGTGCTGACCTATAGCTTTTATTCTGACTTTTCAAGTTTGTAAACCTAAAAGTGCTATTATGTTTTAGTTTCTTACCCTAAAAGAATTTTGGTCCCTCACTCAAGTTAAATAGGCTTAAAACTGAGTATCTTCTTTAGAGTAATTTGCTTTAAAATAAAACCAGCCCTCTTTCTGTCTGCTTTCCTGTACACTCATATCTTTTTATCAATTATCATTTTTGGTTTAGACTTTGTAGTTGTAATCCAGGTAGGGTACACCATCTTGGAGTCAGCTGACCGCGACTAGAAGCAAAGTCTTTGACTTTTGAGCTCTCCAATTCTTTTTTGCTTCATAATTCCTCCCTGTTCTTTAAGAAAAAGGATTTGATATATACTTATTCTGAAATTGATATTGTGACCCAATTCCTTAGAATCAGTCTTTCTGCTATCAGAGTTTATTCTTTATCTAATTAAAGTCGTGTCTGTATTTGAAAAGTAGAACATTTGCAGAGAAAGTCAGCAGCTGGTAATGAAAAGGGTTTTATGAACTGAAAGTAAGCAAGGAATGATTAGACTAAACTTCAGGAAAAAGTATCTAATGGTGAGATTTGTGAGACTCTACAATACATGGGGACATCCTCTTTGAGCTGTTTCAAACTAAATCTGAAAGGCCAGGAGAAAATAAGGAATGAACCTGTGTCATGCACTGTTTTCATGATTCCACAGTTACTTTTTTCTAGTGGCTGTTTGACTGTATGGTCATTAGTACAAAAGATGCTTAGATTTTATGTTTTTAAGATAAATGTCTGAATTGGAATGGGAAATGAAAATTATTGAGGAAAGATGGATGCTTAGGAACTATTCAATTTTTACATGTGCTTCATGACATTCTTTGACAGAGAATTTCTGTTTTGTGTTGTATTCTGAGTGCCCACATGGGGTCTGGCACTAAGTATTTCTCTCTTCTCTATATTTTGAATGTGCTTCACTACATCATATTGTATCTCAAACTGAGGTAAATTATCAAAAGTGACAAAATCAATGTTCTCTGTTCTCTTATTTCTGTTTTCTTATTCCTTAACTCCTGAATCTTTAATTTCACTTAATTTAATTTAGGTCTTTGTTGTAGTTATGATCACAGAAATAATTTAAAAAGATTCATTGTTTTTTAAGTAAGGAAAGATTTATTTTGGCCCATGGATTCATAGGGCTTCCCTTTATAATAGATGTAGAATTCATGACAGAACAGATCTTATGGTGGTGTGAGCATAGAGCAAAGGCATTCACATTATAGCATATCATAAAGCAGAGAGAACTCACAAGGAAGCAAGAGCTAGGTGACAACTTTCAAAAGCTTGTGCCTTGTGACCTACTTCTGCCAACTGGGTTCCACATACTAGAATTTCACAACTCCCAACCTAGAGCCATCAGCTAGGAAGCATGAACCTGTGGTAGACATTTAGTATTCAAACCAGGAGTCAATTTTTTTATGACTATGAAATATACTTCAGGAAAAGAGAGCATCAGAAATGTTTGTGGTAAGAGAACATATTAAATGAGCTATTTAATCACATTAAATAAAAATAGAAATAGTTCTCTGATCTTAATTTTTATTGACAATCTCATACATGAATACAAATGAAATTTTTAATTATTTTCACTTGTTATATTATTATATCTTATTTCTTTCCTTATATTGAAAACCTTCTTTATAACAGGTGTCTCTCCTACTTTTAATTAAGCACACTATTAGATTCTTTTTGATCCCACTTTTGTGATGTTGCCTGAGCCTTGCTGAGGCCAAGTGATGTAGATGTTTTATTTAGGGACAAGCATTCCAAGGTCACTTATTTTGACCATGTGTGTTTATCTGAATCAACCACCATCCATTGCAAAAAGAAACTTTTCAGATAAAAGGTAAGAGCTGCCCTAATCTATGAACACAAAGATGAGTATTTTAATACCATGTATATAGTAGATGTTCTTCTAGGCCTTGTAACCGCCTCATTTATCCGATTTGGCTAGGCTTATAGTACCATGAGTTCTGCATGAGTTCCTCATAAAGGGCCTTAACTACAATCAGAGCACTTAGTTGACCCTGTAACTTTGTGCTACTATTTTACCAATGAGCACATCTTGGCAGATTCATTGTAATTGTAGCTTACAGGGTTCTCAGAATTTGGGTAAGAATGTTGTTGACTCTTGTCTCCCACCAGCTGCAAAGCCTCTTCTGATATTTGGAAAGTTAGATAACAGGTAGTAAGCCTCCAGGATGGTTCCAGCTTGATTTTTCTGTTTCGTGACAAAAGTATGTGATTTTTTCAGCAACAGAGACTTACCATCGGGTTCTGGATGGCAATCAATATCAGTGTCCAAAATTTGTATTAGTTGGGCGTGTCTCTGGGAACTTCTTGATCAATGGCTCTGTTTTTGGGGCATTGCAAACTTTTATTTAACATGAAGTTTTATAGAAGAACAATACTGGATGTGATAGCATCAATCTTTATTTAAATAAAATCTAAGAATAAAATTACTATGCTGATTTTAACTACTAAGGTTCTTTTAAAAATACCACTTAAAGCTATATTTTAAAAATAATTCTAGAAAAATTGCTTTACCTAAGGAATGAGAATGCCTTGTTATTGTTATTGTTTTAATCTCCATTAGTTGAAAATCCAAAATTGCTATGAGAATTCTACACTGATCATTAATGAGAAAACAAATGCAGAGCCATCACTGTTTGTGGTACAAACTTTTTTCAATGTGGCCACTGGTCAAAGGATTCCTAAGTTTAGATTTGACATTCAAAATAGTAAAGAGAAGGATTTGTAATTATTTTATTTTTTTGAGAAATTCTGGGAAATGACAATACATCAAAGAAGCGAGACTAGTTTTAACACTGAAACTTTAAATTGTAGATTTGCTTATTTCAAAATTGTCAAACAAGATAGAAAAAAAATTATATGGATGTACATTATATTGGTAATCAGTTTACACCTGCCAAGAATCTCCAGAGCAAGTTAGTTAGTACTTGTTTCTTCGAAGTGCTATGAGGTCATTTTTTTACCTGTTAACAGCTACCTTTAAAACAACAAAGGATCTACTGGGAAATTGCTCAGCTGTCACAAGCCTGCCACACCATGCCCACCCTTATACACCAGGGCATAGGTGCAGTGCTGGCCTGGCTCCTCCTCTTCTCCTGCTGGGCGGTGGGTTCTGCTTGTCCGGGGATGAGGATGGCTTTCTTGTGGGAGAATATGCCCGCTGCACCCCCTAGCTGGGGCGCAGGCTGTGCTGTGTGTGTAGGGGTGGCTTCTGTGCTTCTTTGGGTTTGCTTCTTTCTGGTCTCCATGTTTCGCAGTTTCCTTACCATCTTGTTTTTGTTCAGGCTCTTGTTCTTTATGGGAGGGCATTGTGTTCTTAGTAGTGTTAACTAGATATGTTTTATTTGTACCAGCAAGAGGTCACTTCATCTAACCCATAGGTCCCATTGTTTCTGCTCTAGTTTTCCCACATTTTGCTTTTCTAGCAGTTCTTCGATTGCTTTCCTTTCCAGCTCCTAGTCCTCTTGCATCTCGGAAGGGTCTGCTCCAGATCGCGATCAGCAGCTCTTATGGAGGCGTCACATGCGTAGTATTGGGAGGTTTAACCCTGCTTCTGGGAGAGCATCTGGAGACAGTTCTGCTGTTGATTTTTCTCCCTTCTGTGTTCTCCTTTGCAGGGTACTCGTTCAAACTGCTTTATAATTGTGGTTTTGAACTTGCTTACACAATAGGACTTCAATGTAGAGCTTTTAACATATCCCTCCACCCTCACCTTCCTCTATCCTGTTGTCTCATCTTTCTCCCCACACAATCCCCTCCTCCAGTTATCCCACCCAGATCTTAGTGTTGCTTTGAAGTGTATTTGTTCTTTGACCTGTGACAGCTTCTTTAGTTCTTCTGATTTGTAATCTCCTTATCTTTAAAATGTGTGGAACCAACCTAAAAATCCACCAATAGATGAATGAGGAAAGAAGATGTGATCCTCATACCCAATACACATATTTTTGCAGAAATAGGATTTAGTCTTAAAAAAAGAGAGAACTCCTGCTATTTGTGACAACATAGGTGAAATTAGAACTTTTTTTAAAAGTAAAATCAGCCAGTAACAAAAAGACAGATGTCACGTGTTCTCACTTGATGAGGAATCTAAAAAGGTTGAACCTATGCAAGCAGATTGTAGAATGATGGTCTTTTGGTCTAGGGCATGGCAGGAGCTTGAAGATGTAGGATTAGAGATTCAAAATTCAACTGGATAGGATAATGCAAGATATCCAATGAATGTGTGTGTATATACTGAATATCTCAGTATGACTATATATATACATATATTTATATGTAGACTGAATATAGTTAATAATATGTTTGTATGAGAATTTCTGAGAATTCACTTTAAGAGTTCTTACCACAGAAATGTGTTTGTATAATTCAGCTCACCCAATACTTACATATTTTAAATTGCAGTTCTACTGATAAATACATAATTTTTATTAATATTGAATCTTAATATTTCTATATTGAGTGTGACAAGAATGAATTTATAAAAAGTATAAAATCATTTAGCATCATATTAGATGCTAATAAAAGATAAATGCTTTATTTTGATTAGTATGTTTAGCTTTTATCTCTTTTGATATGTTCTTGTATTTGGCTTTCAACTTAAAAGAAATTCTGTTTGTTACTTATCTATACCTATATCTATCATCTGTCATCTATCTATATCTATATAACCTATCTCTCTATCATCTGTCATCTGTCAGTCCACCTCTATGTACCATCTCCATCTCCCTAGCATCAGTCTTTCTGTCTCAACAAAATTCTGGTTGACTTTCAACTCTGAATCATACGACTTTCACATATGCTTAAATACAGTTGCAAATCACCAAGTATACCAAGGAGCTAAAAGCCAAACATACTAATCAGAATAATGCATTTACCTTTTATTTATTTTGCATTTACCATAACACTAAATCCCCTAACCTTTCATAAAATGGTAATTTTGTTTCAGTTTGGAGCAATGTACTTCCTTTATGATCTTGAATATTTTTGTAAACTTTTGATCCTCAGTTACATTATTTATGAAATGAGGGTTTAAATCAATTTAGATTTTGTCATATGTGCCAGCTCTATGGAATGTACTTAAGAGTTATGGGTTTTGTTGCTGTTGTTTGTTTATTTGATTTTTGTTGTTGTTGACTGGTTGTTCATTTAGTTTTGTTCTTTTTTGGTTTTCATGGCAAAGTTATGTAGCACAGACTGCTCCTGAGTTTACCACATTTGTGCTTTCATTCTGTGTGTGCTTCCCAAGTACTGGGGTTACAGATTTGCAGCAACATGCCTGGCATTGAGTGCTGTGCTTTATGTACTTTGAGGATACGTAACCATGGCCAACTGGAAGATGTAATTTTTTTTGGCAGATGTAATTTAGTGACAAGACTTGTGATCCAAACTTAACATCATTAAGTACCTGTTGTCAATCAATAAGAGTATAGTACAATATTACATATCAGAATATTGGTATAAGTTGCCTTGATTGTCATCTTGTACCATTGGTACGTTCACAGGGCCACAGTAATTTACATTACTTCTTAATTGTTCTAATAGAGATGTATATATTTAATTACTTTATTGGTAAGTTCTTCTTGACACATTTTAATATAATGGACAACATCTATGTGTTGTTTTCTTGTCCTTAGATTTCATTTTTTACTCATACTCTTTAACTAATTGGTTCAGCAGATTTTCCACGAAGGCTAAACTAAAATAAAGTGTGCCATTTTTTGGTATATGATAGGTTTTTTTTTTTTGAGATTTAGGGACTATATGTGATATATACGTAACTACACAATATATTTTATATCCTATTCTTCAGTGCTAACATAATGAAGAAAAGAAAAATGAGTAATTCATCAATGACTCCCTACTCAAAATCCACATATATGTAGTGTTCTCAATATGATTGTCCTCTTCATCTTTTGAAGCATCATTTAAAGAAGATTTTTGTATCTTGAATTGTTTTGTCTCAGTTCAAGGTAATATTTCATACCAAGAGATAATGTTGTTAGTATTGATTTATAAATGTTCTGATTTTTTGATTCACTATACTACTTTTTGGTAGGTAGTAAATGGTCTATATGTAATGATAGACGTTTCTTTTTGAGGTTTCAATAGTTAAAGCAGATTTTGTTTCAACTTATTTAAAGCAATTATTTTGATATATTTACTTTTAAAGTAGCCTAACACCAAAATGGACCACCCACAGAGAGAGTAGTGAAGGATTATTCAGCTTTAGCTAAGGTATTTCCACCTAAACAAATATTGCCCAGTCTGTGATTTAGTCCTTGACCTAAGTGGCTACTTAGAAGTAAATCTTTTTAATTGCTCTAGCTACTTCAATAGAAAAATAAATCAATAAGGAAAACAGTATTTTCTTTCATATAAATTTTAAAGTCAGATAATTAAATTAAATCTTTCAATAAGTAAATTATAACATTTCTTTATTTTTTATCATCTAATTTTTAAACACTACTGTAATTTAGTTTGTGCAACTTGATCATTGATAAAATTATTTTATTTTCCTTATCTATAGTTTGGAATTTGGGTAATTTTGATTTTTTTGGAGTGTCAAAAAGGTTTTCACTGTTATCAATTTTATTGAGTATTATTGAAATATACATATTCATACCCGTCATGAAGTAAAAAAATGTATTAATTTCCAAGGGAGTTTTTGTTTTTAATAGCTCCCTAACCATAGTTTGTTATGTGAGAGTTTGAATGGTAATATATTTATGTGGTCAAGTGATAGAGTGTTGAAATAGCAGAGGTCACTTGGAGTGCAGAGTGTTTCCCAGGTAATATAATGAACTGCTCAATTAAGAGTAGCATACCTATTCAAACATGATATACTTTTATAGTTGTGTAGAGGAGTGCAGTCTGTATTAATTTACTGTATTAATGCTTATTGAATGTTCATCATAAAAACGCAACATGGCACCAGTAGAATATTGCATAATAAGAAAGGTTATTGGGTGTTTTTACTTTGAGATGTATTCCAAACAATATGCCCTAATCTTTTGAGAATTTATACTGTTCTTTGTCTCACAACTGTGAATGCAAAATATTTCTTGAATTAAGTATGGAGCTTGAATTATTATATAAATAATAAAGATAGACCAAATTATTCAGAAATATATGTTTGTATAACTCATACTCTCCTGGTCAAGAGGAATTTTTAGTATGTGTGATATTAATCTTATTAAACATTGAGCTTTCTTTAATATGGTAAGTTTCAGGATAAGATTTATTTAAAGTCAAAATGAAATTCTAAGCCAAAATTCTTAAAGTGCATAAGCATGTAAAACTTTAAAAAAATTTTTTTTCACCCATGATACATAAAGTAGAATGGTGTTTCAGTGAAGTATAATTTACATTACAATTTTATTAAATGTGATATTGGGTATCATTTTCCAATATTTTGTATGTGTATAATTAATTCTATCATATAGATTTACCGTAGATTAGCCTATACTATAGTGATTTAAAGTGTAAATCATGAAGCAGCAACAGAAGACATTTTTCAGTTATCCAAACATATAGCTACATTCTTTGCAAACTAAGAATGAACATGAATGAAATATCATTGAGAGCTATTTCATCAATTAGTATACTAAACCATTTACTCAATGTTCATATGAATTTTTATTTTATGAATATTATAAAACAACTTTGTTTTAGAAAAATAATTTCTGTATAGTCACTTCAATTAGTTATAAAATATTTTATCTAAATCTATTTAAATATGTTTTGTTTTTAACTCATTTTTATTTGCTTTAATATTATGAACCATGTCTCCATATGTTTTCACTTGTATTGTAAATGAACTGTTAGTTTAAAATTAAGACATAATTGTGATAATTGAACAGTGAAATTATATATATTATTAAAAAGGATTTAGTTATTTTATTTTGAAAGGAAATAGAACATTTTATTTGAAATAAGTTCTTCCTGAGTTACCATTTATACAAACATATATTCTTCTGGATATTTCGTAAAACAAAAACAGGTGCATTAACAAACAAATATTTAGTTTGTTAAAACATTGATCATCAAGATATATACAGCCTTCATTATTTAAAATGCTGTTATTCTTATGATATAAGTTTTTACCCTTTAATTGTCTGGAGATATGCATGTAATTTTTTCCTTTTTCAGTTTCCAATACTCTTCTTTCTTCATTTTAACATCACATTTATATTTGGTAATATATCTATTGCTGAAATGTCAAGTTTGTTAAAGGTGAAGATATATAGGCCTGTATAACCCCCCTCCCCCTCCCTCCCTCCCTCCCTCCCTCCCTTTCTTCCTTCCTTCCTTCATCCCTCCCTCCCTCCCTCCTTCCCTCCTTCCTTCCTTCCCTCACTTCCTTTCCTCTTTCCCTCATCCTCTTTCCTTTTGTATACATCTCACAAAGGGAAGATAATCTGTAGGATCTTTTGTTTGTTTTACTTTCAAGAAACCGGCACAGCATTGTCTGTAGAGATTGTGCCATTTTCCATTGCAGCCAAAAAGGAATCGGAGTCTTCTTCTCACTAGTATTTAGTGTCATACATCTCAACCAGATCCATTTGTCAACCCTGCTGTTATTTCCTTACCCTGATCTCCTGTTTTTGCCTTCCCAGCTAAGTTAAATTGGGCTTTATATTTCATTGTGGTATCTTATGTGTTGTCAGAAATCTGGAAAAACTTGGAGCTTAGTCTGTGCAGTTTCCCTGTCACAAGAACCAGAGCCATATCCTATTATTGCCTGGTACCTCAAATGTTACTTTGTGTGCTTATTTCAGATTTATAGTATTGTTGTAAAGTGTAAGTCTGGGACTAGTTTTCTGCTATGTTCCCTTTTTCACACGCCTTTTAAGATTCCCATTTTAAGGTCAAGTCAGTATTAAAAGAGTATTTTTGCTCCATTTTTATTTTGCTGGGTCTTTGCATGTTTATGTGTGTACATGTTATTTGCATGTGTGCAGTGTTCAGTACTCTCCACTTTATTTTCTTAAGGTGGTGTTTCAGTTGAATCAAGTTAACCTGACTAGCCACCTATCTCTGGAGAATCCCTTTCCCTATCTCCTGAGTAGAGAATCATGGTCATGGACCTTCACAGCTTTTTGGAGGGCCTGAGAAACAAAATGTCCTCACTTGAGCCATCTCCCTGGCCTTTTGAATGTGACATTTTTATCTACTTTTAGGGTCCCTATGCTGAAACATTGAGCCTACCTTCAATTTATTTATGATACGAGGAGACATTTAATAATTATAGTCTTTTACCTAAATATTGTTTGTGTTTATAAATCATATGCATCATTAAATTTATTTATAATACTATAATAAAAATAAAATGGTGAATGATTGAAAAAGTTGGAGTTTTTCTTTTCTTTTTCTGTGGAATTGAAGTGAAAGGAGTTTAATTATTCAGCATATAGTTTGGGTGGTTCTGTATTTTGACTGAAAGACTAAGATGATATAGCAAAAATTTTTTGTTATGTATATACTTTCACAATGTACATCTGATGTTAATCATGCATATATCCTAATATATAGACTTAAGATTTTAAGACAAATTTTTCCTTGTTAGATATGTATCCACAACCATGTACTCTGGATTTATCTATTTTTTTTTTCTCTCCCACATTTAATTTTTTTTTCTAATAATACAAGCTCAGTAAGTACATCTGTCCTCTCCCTCCCTCTTCTTATCCCCAGTCATCCCCCTTGCACTCTCCCCTCTTCCCCCTTCCCTTTACTCCCTCCCTCCCTCCCCCTGTCCCAGTGCCTCCCCCTACCCCCCTCCCATTCCCTGGAGCATCCTTTTGTGTAAACCTTCCTCTGAGTCTTCCACTCTAGGAAGGTTCAGGACTCAGTGGTATAGCCCATAGCCCAAGCCACTTCTTGGGCATTTTGTGCTTCCATATGAATTTTGAGATTGTTTGGCCAATTTCTTTAGAGAATTGCTTTGAGATTGGTATAGCATTGAATCTGTATATTGCTTTTGGTAGGATAGTCATTTTTATGATGTTGATTCTACCAATCCAGGAGCATGGGAGGTCTTTCCACCTTTTGGTGCCTTCTATAATTTCTTTCTTTAGGGTTTTAAAGTTTTCATTATAAAGGTCTCTCACTTCTTTGGTTAGATTCATACCAAGGTATTTCATTTTTTTAGGGGCTATAGTAAATGAAATTGTTTCTCTTAAGAATTTTTCACTTTTTCCACCCTTGGTGTGTGGAAGGCCACTGATTTTTGCACGTTAATTTTGTAACTTGTCAGTTTGCTGAATTTGAGTATTAGTTCCAGGAGTTTCCTGGTGGGGTTTTAGGATTATGTCATCTGAAAATAGAGACATCTTGACTTCTTCCTTTCCAATTTGAATCCCTTTTATCTCCTTCTCTTGTCTTATGGCTCTAGCTGAGACTTCAAGTACAATCTTGAATAATTGTCTGTTGTGTTCTAGAATATGCTTGAATTGAGATGGGTGTTATAAGGGGCTTCTAAGAGAGTAACATGTTCATTGTTTAAAGCAGGCATATGTATCTCTATGCACAGGGCCATCAGTTTGCTAGGTGTATTGTTCAGAAAAGTGTGTATGCATAGCCTACCAAATAGAATCACAGTTTTCCAAACCATTCCCTATGCTTACTTATGTCACTGGTTGATGAAATGATTACCAGGTAAGTAAGGAAAGGGGACTGATGGTATTCTCTGCTTATATCCACTTGGTAAATAGTTCTTGACAGCCTACTTACATAGTAACCATTCTGGAGGTGAAGTGTCAGAGCAGAGGAAGATCAAAAGCTTAAACTCTATCAGGGAAGAAAGAAGCAAGCAAATTTCCTACCTAGATAAAACATGACATCACTGGTAGGGTTACGAAGAGGTGGCTCTCAAAAAAATGTGCTATTTCTTTTCAAAAGAGAGAAACGTGGCATTTCAGAACATTGATCTGATCTTGAAAAATTCCAGTGTTTTCTGCAACAATAAGAAGCAAGTGTACATCAGAACTCATGCTGCAAACAACAAAAATAGTAATAACCATAGTAATAGCATAATTATCAATTGTATCTAGATATTTATATAATGGTGTTTTATCATTGTGAATGTGGCAGCAGGATTTTGACAAATGAAATCACCTGACTCTTGACTCTGAAAGTGTCCAACATGGTGATAAATTATCAAAAAACTATTCAGTGAATGTATGCACAAATGCTATAAGACTCTTTTTTTTCCTGTTTCTTTTCTTTTCATTGTTTGTCAGTTTTACATATGTAAACAACTTTTCATTTTTATTTTCTTTCTTTTTTTTTGCTCAAATAAACAATGAAATTTATTTTATCTAAATATTTTTTATACATTTTTTATTTCTGCTCATACAAACTTAATAGGTAGACCAGTTCCCTCCCTCCCTCCTCCTCCCCCCAACCCCCTGCTCCCCCTCCCCTCCCTCGCCATCCCCCAATGCCTCCCCCACATTTCCCAGAGAGTCCTTTATTGTGTATGCCTGACTCTCCTCTGGGTCCTCCTCTCCGATGACGTACAAGGACCCAGTGGCATTTCCCTGAACCCTTTCTCGTGTTCCCCTTAAGCATAGGAACACTACTGTGGCTGTCAATCTCTTGCCTCCAAGGATCTTGGTGCCTTTAGCAGATGCTAGATTTTGTGAGGTCAATAGTGTGTTGGACATTGCACAGGGCATGCAAAATCCTATTATGATTGCTTCGGCCCTAACTAGTGTGGAGAATCTTGCAAATCATTGCTCCTCCCATCCTTTTGCTCTTACAATCTTACCACCCCCTCTTCCGCAAATGTCCCTGAGCTTCAGGATGGGGAGAGATTAGGCTGG
The DNA here is from genome assembly GCA_023101885.1 of Typhlomys cinereus. Lineage (NCBI taxonomy): Eukaryota > Metazoa > Chordata > Mammalia > Rodentia > Platacanthomyidae > Typhlomys > Typhlomys cinereus. Next base: position 6,012,709 of record JALPQD010000059.1, on the reverse strand, counting down.
CCTAGTTCTATGTGGTTGATATAGAGTCTCTGAAGTTCTGGATTGTGGTTTGTTGATTTTCTTTTGCAGTTTTGCTGCTCCTGCAATGCCCTTCATTCCATCCTAATGGGCACTATATGTCACCCCCTGGTCAGAGACAAAAAGCTGTTAAACTGGAGTCTTGTTATAATAGCACATTCAAGGGTAGATGTAGTAAGAGTAGGAAACCTCAGTGAGGGAGGGGTCAATCACCCATTTGCAAAATGATTACTTTTTTTTTCATTTTACTTAGAATTTTTTTATTATTAATACATTTTTATTATTATTTCAGCTCATACAAACTTAATAGGTACACCAGTTCCCTCCCTCCCTCCTCCTCCCCCCATACCCCCTGCTCCCCCTCCCCACCCCCTCCCTCCCCATCCCCCAGTGCCTCCCGCCCCAATTCCCAGAGAGTCCTTTCTTGTGCATGCCTGATTTTCCTCTGAGCCCTCCTCTCCGATGACGTACAAGGACCCAGTGGCCTTTCCCTAAACCCTTTCCCGTGTTCCCCTTAGGTATAGGAACACTGCTGTGGCTGCCAATCCTTTGCCTCCAAGGATCTTGGTGCCTTTAGCAGATGCTAGACTTTGTGAGGTCAACAGTGTGTTGGACAATGTGCAGGGCATGCAAAGTCCAATTATGATTGCTTCAGCCCTAACTAGTATGGAGTATCTTACATATCATTGCTCCTCCCATCCTTTTGCTCTTACACTCTTACCGCCCCCTCTTCTGCAAATTTCCCTGAGCTTCAAGATGGGGAGAGATTAAGCTGGCCTAGTTCTATGTGGTTGATATAGAGTCTCTGAAGTTCTGGATTGTGGTTTGTTGATTTTCTTTTGCAGTTTTGCTGCTCCTGCAATGCCCTTCACTCCATCCTGATGGGCATTGTATGTTACCCCCTGGCCAGAGACAAAAAGCTGTTAAACTAGAGTCTTGTGATAAAAGCACATTCAAAGGTAGATGTAATAAAAGTGGAAAACCACAGTGAGGGAGGGGTCTATCACCCATTTGCAAAATGGTTACTTTTTATCTGCCAGACTATATGGCCTCCTCTTCTGGTGAGATCATACCCCCTCAGTAGTAAATGATCAGGAACAAAAGTCTGTGAACTTAATCAGATGTCTCATTACTTATTTGGGTCCTTGATGGAGGCCTATTTTCTCTGCTGTAACATGGTCCCTTCTCTCCTTGTTTCTGGTGTGGCCCTCCTACCCCATCCCTCCTGTTCATAATCCTTGCAATTACTGTCTCTAGGTGGGCTGGGTGGGTTTGGTACTAGGAGCCACCTATTAGGGAGTGCATATGGCGCTTAATTTTCTGGGTCTGGGATACTTCACTTAATATAATTGTTTCTAATGACATCCATTTCCCGGCAAATTCCAGTAATTCATCATTTTTGATGGCTGAGTAATACTCCATTGTATAGATGTACCACAGTTTCCTTATCCGCTCATCAACTGTTGGACATTTGGGCTGATTCCATGACTTTGCTATTGTAAACAGTGCTGCTTTGAACGTGGCCGTGCTTGTGCTATCGAGGTGAACCTCAGCTGTATGGGGGGTTATTCCCAAAAGTGGAATAGATCAATGGATAAGGATTGAAGACCCAGATATAAGCCCACAAAGTTACAGCCATTTGGTCTTCGACAAAGGGGCCCAAAGAATCCAATGGAAAAAGAACAGCATCTTCAACAAATGGTGCTGGCAAAACTGGATCTCCACATGCAGAAGATTAAAGCTGGACCCGTACATGTCACCATGTACAAGACTTAATTCCAAATGGATCAAGGACCTTGATATCAGGTCAGAGACTATAAAAACCATAGTTGAAAGGATAGGGAACTCCCTTGAGCTGATTGGGCTAGGCCAACATTTCCTGAACAGACATCCAATGGCACAGTCACTGCTACCAACTCTCAACAGTTGGGATCTTGTGAAATTAAACAGCTTCTGTTCAGATAAAGAGATTGTAACACGAGCTCAAAGGCAACCCACAGAATGGGAGAAAATCTTCACTAACCACACATCTGATAGAACTCTGCTGTCCAGAGTGCACAAAGAACTTAGAAAACTAAACACGAAGGAAACCAATGGCCCAATTAAGAAATGGGCCCTGGAACTTCAAAGAAACTTTACCAGAGATGAAATTAAAATGTCTAACAAATATCTGAAAAAATGCTCCACTTCTTTAGCCATCAGGGAAATGCAAATCAAAACTTCCCTGAGATATCATCTCACCCCGGTCAGGATGGCAAAAATCCACAATACAAACAACAACAAATGTTGGAGAGGATGTACCCTCTCCTACATTGCTGATGGGAATGCAGGCTCATACAGCCACTCTGGCGAGCCGTCTGGAGATTCTTAAAGAAATTGAAGATTGAAATGCCATGTGACCCTGCTATTCCACTTTTGGGAAAATGATTACTTTTTATCTGCCAGACTGTATGCTCTCCCCTTCTGGTGAGATCATACCCCTTCAGTTGTAAATGATCAGGAAGGAACGTCTTGTTCATACCTCTTCTTCCACTGATAATCTTCTCCATATCAAGTTTTCTTCTGTGTGTGTATGTGTGTGTGTATCTGTGTGTATGTGTGTGTCCGTGTCCCTGTGTCCCATGTTTACATTAAATCTGCTGCAGCATAGGCAACATGCCAGTGACACTTTCTGAGCCATTGTCTCCGCTTCTCTCAGCCAACATTATTGTCTATATTCACTGCAAGGAGTAGTGGGCGTGCATGATTTAATGTTGATGAGCCACATAAAACTACTTTTCAGTATCTTAGTAGCTAAATTGTAATAGGTTTGCTTATTTTATTCAGTTTTAAATAATTAAAATACTTTTGATTCAGAGCTTCCTATAAAGTGAACTGTTGGAAAATTTTACTGGATTATGTAAGGGGTTGAATTAATTTAATCACAAAATAACATCTGGTAGACTTTTTGCCATTTTGAACATACATACAGACCTAATAATATTTTTTTCTAATCAAAGTTACATATATGGTTTCTTATCCAGGTTATAATGTAACAACCCTTTTAATAGACATATGATCTCTGATAATACAATTAATAATTGCTTTTGTAAAGCAATGTTTTTTTCTGAAAAATCTCAGCATTTTATCATGGTAATCAATAGACATAACTGATTTATAGTAAATTAAATTCTAAATATGAAGAAGCTAGGGTTATGTTTTTATGGTAATATTTCTTGTTAAATTGTTAAGATGAGGGTGAATGATTCTCAGGAAATTTCTTGCCATTGAAATTAATATCTAGCAGAGTACTCAATAAAGACTAAATAGAGAGATAAAAGTATTCAAGTAATCATAAAGAGTATTGTATATTCTTCTGGGAAAACCATATCTGGTATGCTTTATTATTATATGTACTTTCATAATAATTGGTGCCTGGCAGTGCAAAGACGACATGGTAGTGGTAAAAATCTGTGGGTCAGAAATGAAAAACTGAATAAAAATTAGAGCAATGAATAATGCTGATTTGTCCAGTAGGAGTTTCCCCTGTGGTATAATAGATTAGTAAATTTGTCTTCGAGAAGGAGTCTCTTGTACAGGTTTGGGTAGATTAGGACTTTATACCATCCTCATACCACAGGGATAAGCACAGGGATATAAATCTAAGAGGTTATCATGACTCTGAGACTTGTAAAAGTAAATGCTGAGCTGTGTAGAAGGTATAGGTGTCAAATGCTTGTAGTAATATCAAACTTTAAATGACTAGGAAGATAAATGTATGTGGAGAATTTGTATTTACCTTACTGTGTAACTTCAAAATACATAAAATAACAATAGACTCGATTGCAAGTTTAAATTTAAAAATGCAGTCATATTGGAATATCTTTAAGCATGTATTTTAAAAAGCAAAATATTAAGCAGGGGAGAAATAGATTTGTGCAATTTATTTTAGTAAGTGTATTCTGATGGATGGATAGCAGCAGATCCCTTTATTTTATATTTAGAAAATTTCCAATTCTTTTTTAAGTTTAGTAAAACGAGAAAATTTTATCATGTATTCACATATGAATTCATAAGAACAGTAGAGTAGACATATTTGAACTAAATGATACAAGGAGAGTTTCCTTAACAGTCATAGAATCCACATACACATGCAAATTCATGTGCCAAGAAGAAAAGGAAGATATGAAATATTTATACTTGAACAGCAGCCAAAATTCTGCATATCAGATCTTGCAAAGAATTGGTTTAATTTTACATGCACAGTTTTGCAAAGATTGAAGATTAATGAGCCAAGTTATTAATGAGCTCTTAGCCTGTGCTCTGGGAAAGCAGACATACACACAGAGATAAGGGATCTCCTGTATGACTAAGGTGCAGTTGTCTTAGTGACACCAGTCCTTCTAGGATCAGTTGTTAGTCAGAGCTAGAAGGAAAAAACCGCAGTCATGCAGTGACTTTTCATGTGCTATTTCACCAATTTTCATTAGAGTAAAGGTATTTGGAACTTTTTCCTTAGTCTTGTTTTTTTCTTTATTTTTGGTTTGAAGTTTTTAAATGAACATATTTTAGATCTATTTCATTTTTTTAAATTGTGTCAAAAGTCATCATTTTTTCATCTTTTATTTTAAAATTATATATGCCTTTAGTTTTTACTAAAATTAAACTACATGTTTAATGTTCCATTGAAACTAGAACTCTGAATTATGCATTCTATTTCCTCAGGGGTTGATTTTCTTATAGTACTGTTATTAGAGTAGCCTGTTTCTTTTAATTTAAAGCAATTTTCTTTTTCAAGGGGAAAGTTTTTCTCTAGGAGAATACTATTGAAAGTTGAACAGAGAAGTGAAACATAATCAAGCGCCATGTTTACTACTGAAAATGAACAAAATGGCATATTACGTTATGGGCCGTTATTTTCCCTCAAGAGAAAACATTTAGGACAGATAGGGTCATCGTTCTATTAAACTGGAACAGCTGGAGTTTGACATTTGTCTTCTGAAATCTAAAGACTGGATAATGTTCCTTTTGGATCTTACTTGTCTTAAACTTGTCTTAAACATTTGGTCTCTTGTGTTCTTTTTGGCTGGGGAGCTTGGTTAGCCCAGCATGAATTTGAGGGGAAAAAATCCCTCATTTCAGGATGCAGTATTTAAAATAAACAGGCTGTGTGTTTATTTCTGTGGAAACCAGACAGTATGCATGACCATAAACAGAATGATTTCAAAAGACCAAGTGATTAAATGCAGTACTGCTGCAACAGTGCCATTATTATTTCATAATTTTTGTTTCTTCTCTAATTATTGAAGTGATTATGCAGTTATTTTATGACTTATGCATTCTTTGCCCATGTCTTTATCATATTTATTGTAGAGTTTTCTTTTATAGAAAATTATTTTTTCCTATCAAATAGAGAAATATGAAGATATATTTCATTGAAATAATCCTTTTGTAGAACCTTGTGAACATGTTAAATCCGTAGTAATGATCCTGGTTTATTGTAGATGTTAGCTACCAATGAAATGCTTAGTGATGTTGTGTAGTGTGAATTTGATGCTTCATTTTCCTTCATATTTTTTCATGCATTCATCCTCTGTAAGTTTTTCTGTAACTAACTCATTTTTTTCACAGTGATTTATTTCTATTTGTTTTGGGTTATTTTGTATGTGCTGTAACACTAAAATTAAACTTAGTGAGAACAAAGTTGCTGAAAATTAACTTGAATTTCATCCTTGGTATTCTAGCCACTTCATCTTTAAAGTAATAATCCCTGTTGTTTCATTCAAAAAATAACTTCCGTGTTTTAAAGTTATTAATTTACTGTCACCATGTAATAATTTCTTAATGTTTATAGCTCTATTCATGTTTTCATTGTACATAGTGAGGGGATTCATAAAGGTATGCTCATTCACTTATGTGTCATGTACTTTGATCATATTTCCCTATAAACTCCATTTCCTTTTCTATTTCATTCCCTCTTTATTATTTTTACAACTTCATCTTTTCATGTCATATATATAACAATATGTGTACATATATGATTTTGTGTATTTATATAAAATGTGGGAACCACATGTCATGTGAGAGAAAACATGAGAATTTGATCAGTCAGGCTAATTTCATTTAATATGATAGTCTTCTGTTACATCCATTTTTTCAGCAAACAACATTATATCATTCCTCTTCATGGTTGAATCAAACTCCATTTTGTGTGTGTGTGTGTGTGTGTGTGTGTGTGTGTGTGTGCACGCGCGCGTGTGTGTTGTGTGTGTGTAGATATAGATACCATTGTTCTACATCCATTTTTATGTTGGAGGACATCTGTACTGGTTGTTTACCTTGGCAGTGGAGACTCATAATTCAGTAAATGTGGATGTTCAAGAATCTTTGTGGCAGGCTGACTTGAATTACCTTTGATATATTTTTACAATGTACCAAATAACAGTTCTATTTTTAATTTTGTTTTAGGAACCTCCATATCAATTTCCATGGTGATTAGACTAAGATAGACTTACCATTAGTGTATAAGTGCTACCTTTCTCCAAATATCCTTACCAGCATTTGTTATTTGTTTATTAGTGACTTCTTTTAAATGGAGTAAGATGGAGTTTTATGTTGTATTTCTCTGATACTTAAGGGTATTAAGCATCTGTTTTTTTTTTTCAAGTGTCAGCTAGACCATATTATTAGGTGGCACTGAGTTTTCCTATGCTCATGCAGTTGCTGTCAGTAGTCAGTTCTTGTTGCCTGTTGCTGAGATAGGCTTTCAGGTTCTAGGTATCACCCTTTCTTGGATCACATTCAATTCCCCAGTCGATTTAATCTGTCTAAACTTAAACAATCAAGTTTTTCATATCCTAACCTAGTTTTATCAATATTTATTCCATCAACTTTATAAAATCTTATATAAAATAGAATTAATGTGTATGTATATATCTTTGGCAAGCAATCAGGAAGCCCACTGTAGAACTGTTTTTATCACAAAGATTACAGATATTTCTTCATTTTCCTTTTTCCATTCAAATGTGTCTATATATGCTGTTATTCTTCCAATTTCAAAATGCAAGCAAGCTTACTCAGTTTTACCAATAAAACTTATTGTACTAGTCTTTTTTTTTTTTTTTTACCTTTCCCTACTTAATTATGCTTTCGTGTGTTCCCATACTCACACTTAATTTTTCTTTTGGATTTTCACTTTTCCATCTCAATACTTGTTTCTTCCCCCAAATAATTGCATATAAGTCATCTTCAATTCTTTTCATCAGGTGGACGTGACTGTGTTTTTATATTTCCCAGGCTTGAGTCCACAATGTTTTTTCTTTTTTTTGCTAAAATTTTTTGTGAAGGATAATCTCTATGTTTTCAGTCTTTACTGTCTCACCTTTATCCAAGGGATATTCCTAAAATGCAAACATAATAAGAAAATTCAAATTATCCATTTTCAAATCATTGGAAGATACATATTGTCTCAAACAAAGGAAAAATATCTTATAGGCATGTTACATGTAGGAAAAAACTTAAGAAGTTCCCAAAAATTAAAATTAGGATCTTATTCCAAAAGTAATCTAGATTTTTAGTGTCTTAGATAGCTGGACATTTGTGTATACTTGACCATAATTTTATAAGACAAAACTTCTCTAACACTATCCAGCATCTGCTTGTGTGGATGAGAGATCTTATCCTTATATGGTTTGCCAGTCCTTCAACTTTACTCATTCTTTTTATGAATCTGGTCCCTGGAGATAATAGACTTCACAGTCCCTGGCGCAGTCCTGAACTAATTCCCTTAACTCTTCATCTCAATGTCTGGTTAGTTTTCAGTTTATTCTACAAGATTTTAATTTTCATAATGACAGAAAATGTAACTGGTCTTTCTTTTGAACACAGTTCTTAATACACACTAGAATCTCAGTTAAATTGATTTGGATGCTGCTGATTTTGTTTGCATGTGAATATACTGATTTAATCTATACATTTGCAATTGGCCTTATATATATATACAGGTTTTACATTCACAGATTCATGTTTGTAGACTGAATATATCTTTAAAGAGACATCTTTATTGAACATGTATATAGACCACTTTTTTCCTCAGTGCTCCCTAACTGTATTATTATCTACAATAAGTTTTTACATAGCACTTACATTACAGTAGGTATTACATATAGCTTAGAGGTTTTATGTATGCAGGGAGACTTAAGTAATTTAAGATACAAATACACCATTTAATCTGAGTGATTTAACATCAGTGGACTTTCCTATTTAAAAGATGTCCTGGATTAATTTCATGTAGATATTGAGAGATAATTATGATAAGTTAAAGACCAACATAGATGAAAGTATGCATTAGCTGTCTGGGACTGCTGAAAAAAAATCTCAAAAGATAGCTTATTTTTCCATTATAACTTATTTAATAGTTGTTTCGATCTGCATGTGATGGTACAATTTTAGTGGAAACTTTTCAGTCTCATCAGTGTCTGTTTCTTGCATTTTTTTCTTTTTGTTTTCTAGAACACACTAAGAGAAAATAGAACTTAATTTTGCTGAGTCCTTCCTTTGGAGAATATGGAAAGATGTTTTGGCTGTGTCTACCAATAAATATGCATAGCTGTTCTAACAAGCCCTCTTATCATTACTATCCATTAAAGAACATTTTAAACTGATTTTGTAAATTCTTTGAGAACAAGGGGTTTGCCAATTGAAGAATTAAGTGCACATGATTTATGGAATTTCCACTTTATTTTTAATCTTAATGCCTATATTAACACATGAAAATGTAAATGATTCAAATGTAATTATTGAACTATAAAGTAGGATGAATTTATATTACACTTTATGATTTCCTGTTAGGTTTTGAAGGTAGTGTTTATTCTGCAGGCCTTAGTTGTGCTTTTTCAGAACCATCACCTTGAACTGCAAGAATATACAATTTTTAGATCAGTAGCCTAAAGGTTTTTTGTTGGTCCTCATGAAAAGAAAGGAGATACTAATATTAAACAGAATTATTGAATGTTGTTGGTGATAAGAATTAAATGACATTTAATCTGAGACAGGGTGGTTCCTCTGGATTAGTCACTGATGAAATAACAATGGAAAAATTGCATCATGTCTCTTTCCTTCATTTAAATTATGAATTTGTTTTGTGTTGTGTCTCACAGGTTCAGAAACTGTCTGTACTGATTCCAGTTTCACTGGTAGTTTCTAGTGATGATGGAAGATAACCAGTAGAAAATGCTTTCTGCTTGTGTTCCAACCAAGTCACTATTTTTGATACTCTCTCACTTTACTTTTAGACAATGTTCCATATTTAGTTATTTCAAATGTTCAGGTCACATTCATGAGAGAAAACAATTATGTATGAATTTAGTCTCACATCATTATATTGAATTGGCCAAGAAATGATTAAGAAATGAGGTATCAGTAGGAAGACGCTAGAGATTTCAATGTTAGCTATTGATAGCCTTGATATTTGGAGTCTTCTGATTATGGTCCCTTGTTGACATGTTAGTTTTTAATGCTGCTACTGTTACCCCAAAGATGTGCTTATGTATTTTAGGACAGCTGTGGTTATAAAAATATTGATATTATATTAATAACTTTTTATAATATACCATTCTTATAAAAATTACTTTATACATCATTTTGTGTGTTAAATCTAGTATTATTATAAGAGTTGGGGCTTTACTTTTAACATTTACATTTGAAATCATTATTCCAGCTATCCAATTCAGAATTTTTTTCATTTTTAACTAATTAGTAAATTAATTTTTGGAACGTATATAGCCCATGTTTTCCTCAATTCACGATGTGGCCCAAACTGCCTTTGAATTACTCATACTACAGCTCCATGCTCCTGGATTCTGGAACCATGAGTTCAGTACTTGATTGTAATGTTTTTGTGGATTGCAGTGTCAAATTGCTAAAATTCATTTATTTCTTAAAGAAAATATCAACACAAGCAAAGTTTGAAAATATCAATGTGTTAGATATAAGTACATGAATGGGAGTATGTTGGCCAAAGGCAAAGTAAGGACAGAATGGAGTGTAACTTCTCTGCGCTCCAGTTATGGCTAGTTTCTAGCTTCTTATGTTAAAAGTATAATGAACTGGAATATTAGTCTGTTCAGTAAAGTCCAGTACCTAAGTTCATGAGAATAGCCTTCTATTTTCTAAAAATCACTACTTCCTTGGTAATTCCAAATGAATATGAGATATGACAGCTGCATTCACTTAGTTTTCAGAGTCACGGTGAAAGAATTTTGTCAAGTCCCTTGAGAGGCTGTCAGCCATCCCAACACTCAACCTTTTCATGCTTTTGTTTAGCTCTTGCCTTGATCTAGTTAGCAGTACCTCAGTGGCAAATCTGAATTTGTTTAAAGTAAAAATTTGTGATATATTTGAAGATAATCACCTATCCAATTTAAAATTTAATAATCAAGTTGTAGGAGCTTTTTTTCTGTATAGTATATGTATGTAACAGGCACATTTATAGTTGATAACTGATTTATAACTTCATGATAATTTTCTGAAACTTTTATTTTGTAGTTTTGTGAATTGCTAATGTTAAGTGTAGTGCTTTTTCCTCCTCACTGAAGTATAAGCACAGGTACAATTACCAACATATTTCAAATAGTTGCATATATACCTTTGGTCTGATAATTGAGTAATTCAAAGATAAGTAAAATGTTATGAAATATTCACTTCATATGTGACAATGTTTGTTTTCCAATAGATAGAACATTTGAAGTAAATGAGTTTTAATTTAAGTAGCATTTTCCAAATGTTACCCTTCCTACACTTTTCCTTCACTTAGTTTTTGAAATTCATCTCTTAGCACCCCATTGAATTGTGATCACCAAGTTACCAAAATACAGTGCCTGTTATACTAATTTGAGCATTTTCTTGGCAGCGGGTCAGTGTTCTTATTTAGCATTGTTTCATAAAAAAGTTCACAGAAATAGAGTTATGATATGCCAAAATAGTTGGTTTCTTTTGAATGTCACTGAAACTGAGTTTCTGGTTTTAATATTTGCTAGCTATGGGATACTATTCTGTGTACCATAACTTATTCATATGTTTACCACAAAACACTGGTATTTATTTGCTAAGAACATAAATTCCTTATAAACAGTAATTTTAGTGTTGTGGTATATTAACAATTTGGGTACTTTAGTGTTTTGAACTTATTAAAAGCTGAAAATTCACAATTTTAATATTATAGTCATAGTTTGCAATAATTTTCTTAAAGTAATTTACTAATGTTTTATACTTTATAAATATTATCCATTTAGCAGATAGTCTTATGTCATTCACCTTTTTTGCTCATATGGTTTTCATGTTTGTGTATTATAGGTAATAAACATAAGTATGTGGATTTGAATTTCAAGTTTTAATGCAAGATTTAACAGAATCTTGCTGATTATCCATATTCTCTGTACTATTGTAGTGTTAAAACCAGAACTCCTGATTTGAATGTATTAAAGTGTATAGCCCCTGATAGATTTACTTATGTACTGACATAATACTTGATATCTCATTTAGGACTTAGTGTTCAAAAGTCACTGGTTCTCAGCACACTGACCATTTGTGCATTAACTGTGGCCCATTAACAAAATTTCTGATGACTACTGTGAGCACCACTAATCTCTGTGTATAAGCATAAATGTTTAGAATTTGATGTGGTCTTAGCTTATTTCTCATGCATATCATTGGCTTCCTCCCATTTCAGTTCTCATACTGTTTTCATTGGTTCAAGTGTGGTGTGTTTTTGCTCATCTTGGGGTTCCCCATCTCCCTTTTCTCTTGTATTTTTGAACCCCTTGTTCTCCTGCCAGAATTAACTGTTTTTAGTTGTCATGTCTGTTCTCTTCACTAAGGTACATTCCTCTGCTTTGTACTACCATAACCCTTAGCCTTCCCCCTTATAACAACCATCAAGCTTTTTGCTGATTTAATTATCTCTCTTTCTTACATAATTGCTAGGAACACAAGAAGCAATTTCTTTTTCACACTGTCTGTAAATACTCTTTTAAAATGACTAACAACGAGTATATCCTCAGACATTGTGTTGAATGCTGATATGAAAGATATGGAGTGAAATCTCCACAGAGCCAGAGTAAATGATATTTAGTCCTAAAATTAGAGGGATTATTTTATCAATACAATAAGAATATATCTTTGACTTTAATATGTGGAGAGATATAAAGGTGAAAGAAAACTCAATTTTGTCCTTGCACATGCAAAATGTGAGTCATGCTGACCAAGTATGTTATGAAGGCGTAAAGAGAAACCTGTAAGCTCAATTATGCTAGAACTTACATGGGTGACACTTTCATTATATTCATTTTTCAAGCCTTTTTTCTGTTTGGATGTAGACACTGCTTCATTCTGGTCTTTGTGGGGGTAGGACTAGTCTTCTCTGGTTCCAAATGTATGGGAATTCACCGTAATTCAAGAGGGTCTACAGTATTCATGGAGCACTAGAGAACTCGATGGGTCTTTCTTAATTACTTTACTTCTTAGCTGTCAGATTGCTCTAACACTGGTCCATTCAGCTTTCGGATAGTGGATTTATGAGATACAAATAACACATTGGATTGTGTGTGATGCATTATTTAAGAAAACAATTTTAAAGAGAACCATGCCAATTATCTTTAATTAATAAAATATATAGGAACATGCATATCAGATATTTGAGGGAATTTTTGTGTTACCTGAAAATTTACAATGACTTAGAAGGTAAGGTTATCTGATAATGTAGTAAAAGTAATGAGGTTAATTGTAAAAATTTGACTTATCTTAGGCAAAAAGGAGAGCACCAAGAAAAATAACATTTTTTTTCCAAAGCTAAGCTGCTCATTATGTTTGTAACAATGCTTCAGCAGCTCATTTGTCTACTTACAGAATTGAAATGACAGGTGTTTAAATTTGGCCAAATGGAAAGGAGTTAAGCTTGAGGATATCCTTAAAAATAATTGGAGAAGGTATCTATATGGAGAAACTTAACTTTTCAAGCTGAAGTGGGCTTTAGAAACAGTGGAGACAAGACTAAAATGAACGAGAATTAGAGTTGCACAAGTAGTCTTCATAGATAGGGCCTTACATACTACAGTTAATATTAAGGACATTCATGTATCCATAGATATTCATGTATAAGTTTGAGCTAGGACTATGCATATTAAGTATTCTCATTGACTCCAGTTACCAAATATGTGCTGTGAAGTAAGCTACAAAGTGTGCATCCATCAAGTGTCTTTGTTTGAGAACCCTCCAAAAGTTCTTGTTAATTTCAAATATACTTTGCCTATATTTTTTGTTAATTATGGCAATGAACTTATTCAGTAGCTCTTTTTGTTATTGCACAGTAGGATACGATAATAATGTTTTAATCAAAAATAACAGCTTTGTTTTAAGTATAATAATTAGAAGTTGTTAACAATGACTCTTGCTTCCTTTTTATGAAGAAACTATATTCAGGCTATAAAATACTTCTTTTATATCCATTTTTGATACTGCTATATCAACAATAGCTGTTCTATAATCACAGTACATAGCATAAAATTAGAACTAGGTCATCTTATCTCAAATATTTTTTATTTTAATTTTATAAAGTTATAAAGTTAAACTAATTTTAAAAAATTAGTTTTGAAGTGTATATAGAAAAAATGGTATTTATGTACTCCATCTGTCATTTTCCTAGATTTAACTTTAAAATCTTTGCATATTCTTATTTCCTTCTGAGTTTTTGAATAATTAGCTTCTGTTTATATTCCTCCTTTTTAAAAAATATATTTTGTGAAAGATGAGTAGTTTTTATTTATTGTGCCCTTGAGAAATACACTTTTCAGTTTTCCCTTAATTTTCTAAAACAGTTAAAATTTAACTTTTATATTTGTTTTAAATTATGCTGGTATTGAGGGGCTGGAGAGGTGGCTCAGGGGTTAAGTCTCTGCCTTGCAGGCGGAAGGTAGTGAGTTCAGATCCTAGACCCCCACATAAAGACGCCAGGTGGAAGCGGGGGTGGCCTGCGTTTCTAATCCTGGTAGGGCAGAGCCTGTGAATCTTGGGGCAGAGTAAACAAGGAGGAGGTAGAGGCGGTCCATGGTGGTTCCGAATTCGTCTGTGGTTCTATACACACATACATACATACACACAGATACACACGTACACATGCATACACACACAATTGAATAAATAATAAATAATAATAAAAAATTAAATTATGCTGGTATTAATATTTTTTATTTTTATTTTGAAAATATTTTTTTACCTTAGCAATAGGCTAGTGAGATTTCTATCACTATTACAAATACCTAAGATAAGTCATCATAAAGAGAAAAATAGTTTATCTTGGCTCATATAGTTTTATGGTCATTTGGCTCTTTTTTGTGTGTCTATAGTGACAGAATATAACTATACACCTTCTTGTAACTGAGAAGAAAGAAAGACAGGGAAAGGGATAGGTATGTTCCTTCCCAATGACCTAACTTCCTTCCACAGTTTCTATCTCATACAGATTCCACTAACTCATTACTAGTGCCATTGACTCTGAATTAATTCTTTTAACACATGAACCTTTGAATGATATTTCTTATTCAAATTGTGAAGAGGATATAGAAGGACTACTGTTAATCATTACTTTACTGAAAAATACAGAGATTTTTATACATAAGTCAGTTTTAAGCATATTTTCCTAATTTGTCAATATTCTGATTGAAGTATTTTTATATCTTTGGTATGTTATGCAGTTTACCATTTCTTATGGATTTCTGCTATATTTCTGTTGAAGCCAACCTCATAGCTCCTTTCTTAGATCTCAGTTCAATAATGTGTTAGACAAGGTTCAATCTAGAAATTATAAATCACACTATGTACTTCACCAAAGTAGATTTACCATAGGGATTATTAGAAGAATTGAAAATAGAAGTAAGGGATGGTTATATATATCCAAAGATGTGAAAGCAAGCCAGATGAAAAACTCTCCGTTTATTATAAGGACCATTGATATCGGCTAATTAAGTAAACTCGTTGGACCTACAAGTAGAGATGTATCCAGTAATGTGGGGATCGAGCTCAAAGTAACCAGCCCCAGAATCATACAGGAGTCCACACAAAGCACAAGAAATGTCTTGACTATGGAAAGAAAACTACAAGGGAGGAGTGAGGTTAGGGGACTTAGTGAAACTGAGGTAGGGGACAATAAGTAGAAGGTTTGTATACTTGAAGGAAAATGGGAAAGAAAAAAAAAGAATAAGTATGTCAGAGATTAAACGTTGCAAGAAAAAGATATTGAAGTATGTAAACAAAGCAGAACCCTTGTTCTTAGAATTGGAGGTCATACTTGAACCTCAGGTAAGGGAATGCCTGGCAGGTGGAAAGTTGAAAGCACATGATAAGAGTGCAGTTAGTTGTGTCACAGAAAGCAAAAGAGAAGTTTCTGTTTACTTTATCTCTGTGTTGCAGCATGTTGCTTCTGGGAGTTTAACAGAGAAGGAGTTGTTGCAAAGTGCCATTCCCACATTATTCTGACAATGAGAAAACAAAGTCAGAACCTTCAAATTTGGGAAAAAAATGTTCAAAAATTTTTATGAGAGAGAGAGAGTGAGAGAGAGAGCATGCATTTGAATATCAAGGTATGCATGTAGGGTCAAAAGCTCTCTGATACCTCATCATACTACATCTTGATTGTTTTAAAAGCATCTATGCACTGACTTCTTTTTCATCTTTGTAATAGAAACTGAGTACCATTTTAATTCTGATGATTTACATTTAACTTGATTTATTGATTTAGAACATGTAAGATCCTGTTTTTTGTCCCATAGTGTCTTCATATGTAGCAACATCATCTTTATGTGAATCCTTTTCAGATATAATATATTTGATGGTATGACCACTTATAAAAATATAACTAGGGGGCTAGAGAGGTGGCTCAGGGGTTAAGCCTCTGCTTTGAAGGCGGAAGGTCCTGAGTTCGGATCCTAGACCCCACGTATAGACGCCAGGCGGAAGTGGGAGGCGACCTGTGTTTCCTGTCCTGGTAGGGCGGAGCCTGTGAATCCCGGGGCAGAATAAAGAAGGAGGAGGCGGTCCATGGTGGTTCCCGAATTTGTCCGTAGTTCTACACACACATACACGCATACACGCACACACACACATACACGCGCACAATTGAATTAATAATAATAATAAAAAAGTAAAAAAATATAACTAAATTTTTAAATTTATGAATTTTTTAAAAGCTTTGAAAATTCCTTCTCTATATACATTTTTCTCTTGATTAAATACCTTGTATGGATTTTAAATTTCCTGAAACTTCAAATTGTGATGCATTTTCCCTCCTCTTTTTCATTTGCTTATATTGTATTTGCTAGTGTATGTCTGAATGTATCTGAGGACTGCACCATTCTATTGGGGATTGCCAGTCTTTTGAAATAACATACTTGATTTTTTTTTTGTGAGGGGAAATTTTTTTGCTTAGTCCCACAGTTTATAATTATACCACAGGAACTCCTGAAACACAATGTAATTTAATTTTGCATAACTGAACTGGAATACTTCAAAGTTAACTTGTAATTACTTTAACTTTGCATGAAAATTCAATTAAATGCATGGTTACTATCTATCATACTCTCCAATTTTTCTCAACTCCATAAAATGATATTTTTGTAAGTATTTCAGGCCAATAATTTATTTTTGTTTTGTTTTTTTAGGTTAACTGGGACACCTCAGAGTAAATGTCACTAGTTTTTGTATAAATATTTTGGAGACTTTTTTTCCCCTAGAGATTTGAGATAAATTTACAGCAAATAAAGATATTTTATATCACTCTTTAAAATATTTTTTTTGTTTAAAATATTTTTGAATGCTAAAAATTTAGGAGATTAATTTATAATCTATTGTTAAAGACATAATTGCTGAGCTTCAAATTCTTTAGGTATTAATTCATAAATCAGACATGTGTCTAACATATCTTATGAATTCAACACTTATCATTTTTTTTAAATTGCAGATTTAGGCATGCATGATATTATTATAATTTGTTTCAGGATCACAACTTTGTTTTTATTAGTTTTTGATAACTATTTAATAAATTTTCTGATTTTTTTCTCCAAAATTTTACAGCATCTCTGTAATCCTTCCAAGGACTATGTAATTTCATCAAATAATGTAGCTCATTGGTCTTTTTATGTGGGGACATGGGATGGCTGAAGTGTTTGACATTTTAAAATTGGAATGAACCAGAATTTTGCACCTAGGAGATAGAGGTTACAATGTGTATCAGAAGGCACTGTGTGTCCCTGTGGAGACCAAGGGTGACTTCTGGAATCATCCTGGACTGCTTCTAACTCCTTTTTATTTCACTCTGGTATTTCTCAGATTCTGCTCAAGTAATCCAAACTTTTTCTGCCTGGAATTTTTTATATGGGACCTAGGATTCAAACTCAGGACATTCTGCTTAGGAAGCAGAATCTTAACCTCTGAGTATTCTCTCTAGCCCAAGGTTATAGTTTTAATGTTACTAGAGAATATAATGTGTGGCCTTACTAAAATTCTGTAACAATGTAACTGCAGTAAATTCAGAGGCAGGTGTTCTTGATATCTTATACTATGTCATGTTAGGTTATATTCCTTAAGTATCCCATGACATGACATTTGTCTCATTATCTTTCCTCCAGTGTTTGTTTGCATACTCTTTCTGTGGTCTCATTGACCACAAATAATTTTTCAAATAATAACTGCCATTTTGCTGTCTGAATTCCTCTGGTTCAACACATCATTTGCCTTCACTTATTGCCTCATCAAATCTCACACTTTTAATTTCTTTTTGCCTGATTTATTGCTGTTTTTCATCATAGATCTAAACAAGCAAGCTAAAATGTAGCTATGCCACAGATTAAAGACTGTGATGTCTTCAAACTTCATTCACCAAACACTATATCGGTTTATTACATTTTAATTAAACTTCAGACAAGCTTTCAGGACAGGATCAAATTGCAATTAGGCTCTTTTTTGAAATACCATTCCAAATGCCCTTTGTCTAGTTCCCAAATTAGTCTTTATTTCCATGAAGAATGTTATAAATTAGGTTTCCACAGCCAGTGTCTTTGTCATGAATAGTCGCTTCTAAGCTCTCACTAGAATGGCCCTTTAAACTCAGTCTCCAAAGCTCAATGGATTTCCTAGCCTAAAGTTTCAAAGTTCTCCACATTTTTTTCTACAGAACAGTTTCAAAGGCACACTGGCTGCATCACCACAATGAACATACTTCTCGGCACAAAATTTTCTCAGTTTCACAGTAACACTTCACTTTTTGGTACCACATTCTCTTAGTCTTACAGTAACACCAACTTCTGGCTACCAGTTTTTCTTGCAGTTGCTTTTCCTTTTGCTGCTGTGAGGCAGCACACAGCTTTTTTGGCTTACAGAGAGGAATTACTCTGTTACGATGAGAATCTAGAGCAGAAGACATGGCTTGGAAGCAGAAGCAAGAGGCATCATGGTGGCAGAGATCAAAAGTAAATGGAAGAAGCAGGACTGGGATTACCAATCCTCAAGGCCTATCTTGTGTGATGTGCTTTCTTCTAACAAGTTTCCACTTCAAAATGTGCCACAACCTTCCCAAACATTACCATCAGCCAAGGATTCAAATACATGAGGCTTTGTGGGAGAAATCACATTCAAACCATTGCCCTGATGGTTAATTTTATATGTCTATTTGATTGAGTTATAGTATCTAGATACGTGGTTACGAATGCTGAATATGTTTGTGAAATTGTTCGGGTGTAATATTTAAAATGAACAGTTTCTACAAGGCAGTTTATCCTTCATAATATGTGTGGCTCTCATTTATTAAGTTGAATATCTGAGTAAAACAGAAGACTATTTTCTCAAAGCAAGAGGGAATTCTAGCAGAGGATAGCCTTTAGACTTCAACTTCAACCTTGGTTTTTCTTGGGCCTCAATTCTTGTGGTCTATTTAACACTTTTTTTTTGCTTCATAGTTTTATTTTTAATTATATTAACAATGAGCTTTCATCACCTACTGCCTACTCCCACCCTATCCCACTCCATCCACCTGCTCTCCTCTCCATCTAGTTTCCCTCCTTTTCCTACATCCTCCTGCATATGAGATCCACTCCCATCTAGGATACCTGCACTAACTAATGCCTACAGACCTAGTACTCTCTTGGACTTTCTTGTCTCTATAATTCCTTAAAATCTGTATATGTCATCTGTCTAACCTCCATTAGCAATCTATCATCTTTATATCTATCATATCTATCTATCAGAATTCATCACCTATCTACCAATTATCAACTGTCTGTTTATCTATGGAACAGCTATCATTTATCATCTGTCTACCAACTATCAACTGTCTTTCTGTTTATGGAAAATATATCATTCATCTGTTGTCTTATATTCATGACTTTGTAGTCTGAGTTAGAATTTATTTTAATTATAATAGAAAGTACATTTGGTCAAACATATTTTTTTTATTTGAACTCTTTTTTTTTTAGATTTTTATCCCACATTTTATTTTTTTCCCCAATCATACAAGCTCAATAGGTACCCATCCTCTCCCTCCCTCCACCTCTTCCCAATTGCCCCCTTGCACTGTCCTCCCCTTTTCCTTTCTTTCACTCCCCCCTCCTGCACTCCCTTTTTCCCAGTGCCTCCTCTTTCCCCCTCCCATCTCCGGGAGCATCCTTTTGTGTGAATGCCAAACCTCTCTCTGAATCCTCCACCCTAGTAAGGTATAGGATAGCATAGCTAAGAGCCCTTCCTTGGGCTCCCCATTAGTGTGGGAACTTTATTATGATTGTTAATCACTTGCCTCTAAGTATCCTACTGCCTGTGATCCATGCTAAACTTTGGGGTGTCGTTGACATGTCAGCCATTGTCAAACACACATTTGATCATTTTGTTTTTCTGAAAACTTTAATATACTTTTTGATGACTGGAGAACTACTTCATTGAGTTCCTACATTATTGTTCTAAATGACTATCCTTTTTTTTTTTTTTTGGCACATGGCTACTAATTTCGTCAATGCAAGTAAGAATAGTGTCTATTAGTAAAGTGGACATATTAATCTTATACCACTTAATCAGTCACTGCTGTGATGTATGTCACCTTTTTACACTTTGTTTGTTAGAAGTTAGCCTTCTCAAAATCAAGAGGAAAAAATTAAATGGGGATTCGAGTGATAGGAGGCTCAATTAATTTGGGGCTCCTTTAATGGAATATAAGGAACCTTTATGCAGTTCTTTTTCACCTCTAATTCTTCCAGTGACTTTTGGTGAAATTACACTGAAGCTTTATTTTACTACAGCCTTTGAACTCCATCCTGATCTAGCTTCCTGTCTATCTTCTGGTTCTCATCACTTCTGTGCTCCCTGTTGGTTCATATTCTCTAGTATTGAGCTTTTCTATCAGAATATGCAGGCTTTTTTTAGTATTATTAGTGGTCATTTTTAGAAATGAATTATGGCCTTTAGATGTAGAGTAATTACTGTATTATGTACAAGGATTATCAGTTTCTCAAAGTTCATTGGCTTTTTGATTTTTCCAATTTAAAAAATATTTTTCTGTATTGGGTACATTCCAAATATTCTAATGATAGTAACATAAAATACATAAACATTTGTATTAATAGTACACAGAGTTAGAGTTAAAATCTTTATGTATAATTTGTTTTCTTATCTGAGTAAGTGAAAAAACTTATGTTTTAAAAACAGATGGTTTAGTATGCCTAATGATATTTACATAGCTTTTTTTTCTGATAGGAGGTGATAGAAATAATTTAACCTATTTGTTGGTATGTGTGATTAACTTTAATAATAGGCTAGAAACATTTCCGTTCACTCTACATATGTTGTCAACATACTTCATTTAAGTCTTATGTTTTTTCCCCTCAGAAAAAATTGTTTATGTTTTAAACTGGAATGCTTATTCTTAATATTACCTCCAAACTAATCATGATATTTTCTTCATTTTAGTTCAGGCTTGGTTCCTTCCACCTAGAGAAAGTTGCAAACCCTGCTGAGGTCATTGCAGAACTTATTTGTTACTGCCTTGACACCATTGCAGAAAAACAAGCCAAAAATGAACACCTGCAGAAAGAAAATGAAAGGCTTCTGAGAGATTGGAACGATGTTCAAGGACGGTGTGTACACGGGGAGTTTTTATCATTTTAGACTTAATGATTTATAAATTAGTGACATAATGCAGAATGACTGTTATTAAAGTTAAAAAGTTCATTATACTTTTTCTTAATATTATTATACCAAGTTTTTTTATTTATTTATTTTTTCCACTCATACAAACTTGATAGGTACCCTATTCCCCTTCCTCCCTCTACTCTTCCCTGGATCCCCTTGTTCTCTTCCCCGTTTTTCCCTTCCTTCCTCCTGCCTCCCTTTCTCCCATTATACCCCCCGCCCCCCATCCCTGGAGCATCCTTTAGTGTGCATGTCAAACTTCTCTGTGGGTCCTCCTCTCTGATGAGGTTAAGGACTCAGTAGCATTGCCTAGAGCTCTTTTTTTGTGTTCCCCTTTAGTATAGGAACACTATTGTGGCTGTTAATCCCTTGCCTCTAAGGATCCTAGTGCCTGTATTACACCAAGTTTTTGTTTACCATTGTATAGTGTATAATCATATTAATTATTTTGGATATCTTGTTATGTGGTTGCATCAACAAATATAAAAACAATTTGCCATTGATGATCACAAACCATTATAATATTGCTAATCAAAAATTTGTGGAGTTTGTAGCTGAATTATGTGGCTAAGAAGTAGAATACATGCTTAGCATGCATATGACCCTTTGTTCAATCTGTAGCCCCTACCACAAAATAGCAATGTATATAAGGAAAAGATTAATTTAAAGGATTAATAATGAGATAATTAAATAAGTTCAATTGCTTGTTTATTTTGGAGTCAATGAGTTTTTTACATGATGTGTGTTTTGGCTACACTGGAGAATTATTTCCCCTGATTGATTGGAAATTCATCCTGGAATCATTTTTAAAAGATGATGTAATAGTTACTACTGAATAGGATTTTAGAAGTCTTTTATTTTCTTGGATTTGTCTCTTATTTTTAAAATTATTGATAGGTTACATATTTTCTCAATTTTATTTTTCTCACTAATGGTAATGTAGGTTTAGCCAACATGCAATTTATTTATTTTTAATTTTACTTTATTTTTCTACTTTTACAAGCATATTGAGTACTTATTCCTGCTTCCCTCCATTCTCCCCTCCTGCCCATCCCTTCATCAATCTCTCCCATTCCGTCTCACCCTCCTGCCTATATGCTTCTGTAGACCCCAGGATTCCCTCTGGTTTGTCTGCTTTTGTGGGAGTTCAGGCCTCTGTGGAACACAAAGTTGCCTCTCTTCAGTCCATCCCACTGATAATGGCATTTCCTTTCACTCCTCCAGATTTAGTCCCTAAGGTTTCCACTGTATGTTCTTTTCTTGTGTTCCTAGGTAGCACTATGCAATTTATAGTATTCTGTTAGAAAATGTATTTGATTTATGTAGCAAACACTTATATTCTCACAGAAGCATGTAGTGTTCATATATTTATTCATATATAACAAGACTTGAAATAATTATGTGGCATGTGTGTAATTGTGACAATAACTATAACACACAATTTTAATGTCTTATTTAATGTGTACATTCTAAAGCATATGAATATATGTCCTACTAAAGGAATATGTGATTTTTCTTAGGACAACTACTCTTTACTGTGATTTCTGTCCATGGATATTAGTAAGTAAGTGGGAGGAATCCTGTAAACAATTTTATCCAGGTGTACATGAAGATGGGAGAAATTAAAAGACACCATTTCTGAACATTTAATAATATTTATTAATTTTATAAATAGATATTTTAAGTTGGATTGTTCATAAATGGTTATAATTAGTTTTTCCTTTTTTATTTTAAGTAAGTATCATTTCCTTTTAGCTATAACTTAATTTTATCTGCAGGTATATAACAAAACATTGAATTAAAAATTTGTTAGGATGCCATACAGAAAAATAAATTAAACTTTCTCCTAAAACTTCTGTTTTAGTGAATCAATTATGTATCAATATCAAGTATCTGTGCTAGAAGTCATTTTGACATATCTGTAGTCTAATTGTGTTTTTCTATTTTATATATGGAATAAATCAAGGAATGAACTGCAGTCGTGATAAGCGAACATATTTTTACATTTAAAACCTGAAATATCATCAGGATGATGGGAAATTTCATGCTCAAATTGCCCAGGAAAATGCAGACTGGTTACTTGGTACTTGAACAAATTGCTTTAAAACCTCTGCCAGAGGTCAAAAGCAGCATTACTTCATCAGTATTCAGCACCACTCCCGGGGAATTGCCAGCAGCAGGGAATGAAGAGGAGGCAGTGGAGACAATCACAGCCTTGGCTGAGACACTATTTGAGCAATAAAGAGATTTTCTGGGGCTCAGATGCTGCACTCACTACTCTGAGCTATCCTTTTGTCTTATTGTAGAAAGACATTTCCTATTTGTTCCGAAGCACAACCATGTATCCCGTCACCATCACCTCCTTTTTATGCACTAGTTGTCTTTATGAATCCTGAGATGCCTCTGTGGGACTTAAAACACAGTACTATTGGGATGACCTGTAACTTGAGAGGAAAGAGTCCCTTCCATACAATTTCAGCCTCTTGTTTGTATACCAGATGTTAGATTCATAGCTTTATGTAGTTCCCAAATTTGCTTTTCTTCCTTTGAGAGGAGAAAATGGCCTCTTTGAGGTTCTCTAAACATGCCAAAGTCCTGGGTAGGTAGTGTGCTTTTTCTTTGTCACACTCCTACAGAGTGAGCAGAGATTTCAGCATATGAGCTTCTAAATGGTAGTAGTTTTGATGAAGACTTGTCTTTTGAGAGATCATGAATAGGACACAAATGCACTGAGTTAGGCAACCAGACATAGAAGCGGGCCCCTCATGGGAGAGTACCTGTCATGGTTCAGTTTTCAGGCTACCCTCCAATTTTGACTGTGCCCACAATGATCCAATCATTTCTTCTCCATCTCTGTTCCCCACTGCATATGGAAGGGAACTGTACTAGAAACGAAGGCACAAAAACAAGTATTGAAAATTCTCATTAAAGCTACAGCAGATGGGTCTGGTATATATTAACTATTTGGTAGGATATAATATCAAAAATTTAGTCATGTATAGATGTATTTATTAATATGTAAATATGTAGTTTATGTAAAGGAAGGTGCTGATTATTACCCAAAATATTGCTACTATCCAGTTATTTACAAGTTATATTTGTCTAGGAAATAGCTATAAAGTGAGATTTAATTGTTAAAAGTGTCTATTTTTTGGAAGTCTTCCACCATGTGGATTTCTGGGGATCAAATTCAGTTTGCCAGATTTACAAACAGACACTCTGCCTGCTGAGCCATCTCATAACTCAGTATGCTTATAAAACCAGGAAAAAATAAAAAAAAATGAAACATTGATGTAGTTAAAAGTAAAAGTGTTCTGGGGTTATAATTCAGTAGATAAAGTCTTGCTAAGCAAGATTGAGACTGGAATTCAGATTCCCCAGAATTCCATAAGGATGGATGAGGTTATGGATATCTATAATCCCAGCAGGATACATGTAGAGAACAGGAGGAGGCAGGAGATTCACAGAAACTCTCTGCTCAGCTAACCTAGTGTACTCAGAAGTGAACAACAGAAACCCTGCCTCAGAAAAGAAAGAGAATGAGGAATAATATCTGTGATTGAGGTTGTCCTCTGTTCTACATACACTTGCAGTATGAGTATATGAATACTCAGTGAGAATATTTACAAACATACACAGCATATGACATAAATTGAGCCTGTATTTTTTAAATTTAAATATGTGTCAGAATTGTAATATAAATGTTTCCATTTGGGATAGCAATGCATGAAAGAGAAACAAGTAATTACAAGATGAGTATAAACAGTCATTTGCTATTGCTGTGATGGAGTAACATAGGATTAATATCTGCTTTAAACAAGGAAATATTATAAGAGTCACTTATGAATTCTGAAGTTATCTGCAGTTATTTCATTAGATTCCTACAAAATTTCAATTGCCAAGTCTCAGGTTCCATGTTATTGAAGAGGTCTTTGCTTTGTGATAAGATCATGACTTAGAAATTTTTTGATTTTATTCCAAGTTGTCATTATGCGACGCATAATAGAAGGGAGTTTGCAGTGAATTAAGATGGCACTCATGGACTAATTAGAAGACCTTTACAACTCTTTTTCTTTGTGTGTCTGCATTCATGGTGGAATCTCATTATGTCTAGATGAATTCAGTGTGATGTTTGACAGCCTCAAGAGATATCTTTATGTGTCCTTGTAGCCCGTTACAGTGTTTAAGGACAGTCTTGCTCAAACAAATCTTCCACCTATGGTAATCTGTATCCTTCAATGTAGTTGAAGGCCATTTCCTCTTGTTCTGTCACTAGACAGCTGTTTGCCCCCTTCTTCAGAGGCTTCCTGACTTTCTAAATCTTAAGAGCATTCTCTATTCTTGTTCTTATGTTAGTCTTCTTTATCCACTGTTCAGATTTATTTTTAGGTAAAACCTTGGGCACAACTAATTGCTAATATATAGCAATCATTATATTGTTTCTGTGCATATATTCACATGTTTTTACCATGCTTTATTTTTTTCTGTCATTTAATCTATTGTTTTATTTCAGGTGTCATTTCTGTATGAATGTGATGCTTTTGTTCTGATTTTTTTTCTTTTCTTACAAAGTATTATTATTAGATTGTTTTTCACTCAGCATTACTTTATTTTGTATTTTATTATCAATATAATTATCAATAATTTTGTACTAAGTTTTTTCCATTATTCTGTTGCCTTTAAAAATATTATCCTTTGTCCAAGGTACCACAACCTTCAGGGTTAAGATTACTCCTGAAGTTCAGCATAGTTAATGTATTGTCACAGTCACTGTTGAAATTATAAAGTGACATTAGGCCCTTTCTGCTTAATGCTGTTTATGGTTTCATACTTTGCATGACATGTCGAAGACTCTTGGATTGGTTGTAGTTTGCTTTAGTGTGTGCATACTTCTTTTGTCACTAGATGCAGCAATAAATCGTATATCTCTCCTTGGCAAGATGGTCTAATCTAATAATTCATGGCCAAGTTCTTGAAACAAAAGCTTGGCAAGAAGAAAGTGTAATATTAAAGAAAGCGAAATAAAATCATAATGCTGTACAGAGAGGTTTGTCTTTACAACAAGGTAGTCTATAGACTATGTATGGTTCAGTCACTAAATATCGAGTAAATGGATAATATTCTCTTAGTTGAGGAAGTAATATGAGTAAATTCTTGTTCTGCAGTTGTTTACAGCATATTGTTTGCCAAGCAACTGCCAGACTCATGTTTTCTGGGACATGTTACCCAGCTCAATGACCAGAAACTCATTGCCAAAGAGATCAGAAAAGCTGATTCATGAAATGCATTCCTTCTGGGATTATTCCTTCATTCTGTTCTGCTTTGCTCTATAGTACATAGGTGATTATATTGGACACCATAGTTTTGGTATGGCTGTTTAGATTAGCAGTGTTTATATGGAAATTATATGAATTTTAATTTTTATATGTTTTTAACTATTATGGCTATAGAGATATTCTGATACAGTTGTAGGAGTTAGTTTGATATCAGAAAATAATCTGTCAAGTAAGAATGTGTTATGATTTACATGAAATCAGTTTCATAACTATAATCTCTTTACATTTTTTATCTTTTTAAACTTTATTTTGTTTGTGTATGTACATGTGGTGTGTGTGTGTGTGTGTGTGTGTGTGTGTGTGTGTGTGTGTGCATTCTTTTATCAGAGGGCATTGCATGTCCCTCCCAGTGGAGGGATAAGGATGACTTTGGATTGCCTCTACCTCTTTTTTGCTTTGCTCTGGGATTTCCCAAGCTCCATACACCAGGGCCCGAAGTGCAGACCTCTCTGCTGCTTGCACCTGACATTTTTACGTGGGACCTAGGATCCAAATTCAATACTTTGTGCTTTTGAGGCAGAGTTTTAAACCCAAGCCATATCTCCAGCAATATTTTATGATTGCTGCATGTTTAGTTGTATTATTGTATTTTGCAAGATTGTTGTTGTATGTTTTGTTGTATTGTTGTATGCATTCATTTTTATTTTTGAAGGGATTCATTATTAGATATTTTGATATTTTATATATGTTTGCTCTCTATTTAAAATTTCATATGGTGCTACATTAGAAAACAGTACATGAAAATAAGTGAATGTTTACATAGCAGTTTACATCTGAAGTACAGATGCAATTATATTTTTGTGCTTAAATAAGCTATCAGAATTGATGCTTCTTTTCCAATTTTTTCTCATTTCCCTCACAGTCTTTGGTGCATTCTTTTTTCTGAGAGCTCTATTTGCTTTAAAGGATAATATTGTATTAATATTTTTGGCTGGAGAATGAAAGTGTTATTCTTACAATGAACAGCTATTGAATGATTAAAAGTATTTTAATCATGTGCTGTGTGAGAGTGGTTCAGTCATATATGAGCCATAAGGAGAACAGTAGTACCTGAGATTAAATGGAATGGAGCAGTTCCTGTTGTCTAATCCTGATGTAGCAGTCCTAACAATAGATCCCTCCCATCTTTGTGGTGAGGCTGGTGTAGGCAAACCTACCGCACTGCTGGTTGTTGAGCTGTGGCACAATCCATTATGTATAGTGTTTAATGCTTGGTGTTCATATCATACATATCACATAGTTGTATATATATAATGCTGTTTATCAAAATGTGCATTTTCTCATTTAAAAGAAAGTGATATCTGGAAAAGCAGTATGTTGTATTTCATTGGTAGCAGCTTCATATGTTTCATGTCAATGGGATCTCTTGATAGTATAAAGATGTGACATTTTCATCTTTCCTTTGCTGATGCACACTGGATCAAAACAACTTAGGGGGAAGAAGTATTTTTTTTCCTAACTTAACAGTTGTCTGTTACAGTTCATCAGCATGACATTACAGTTCATACCAACATCAGGAGCTGAGGACGCTGCCCTACCATGTCTATATAGGAAATGTGAGAGAAGACAGACTTTCTTACAGGTTGCCAATATGCCAAAATACTGAATCATCTCATCTCACCCACATGCTTAGTGGATGATCCATACAACTGTGGACTGGGTCTTTCTACTTCAATTAGATCATTTTCCACAGGCTTCCTCAGTGCTTGCCTTAACCAAACAACTCTTATCAAATGTGTTCAAAGATCCAAATTTCAGTCGTCTAGTTGTCATCTGCATCTAACTGCCATAGCATAGAAAAGCCAAATTCATTGGTTGTCCATTCTATCTAGATTTGCTTAAGTAGGGTTTGCACAACGAGGAATAGCAAAAAGTCATGTTTCTCTGCATGTCTTCTTCATTAAGCTATGTATTCCATTTTTTCATTTCCTTATAAAAATGCACATTTAGTCTTTTTATTCAGCCACTCTCCCATGAAGAGAGGTCACTGATATCTTTGGTGCCCAATTAGAATGGCCTGAGCCTAAAGCCATACTGCCATGGTACTAACAGTGGTCCAAGACCTCATGGCTCAACCAGATTTCCAAGATCTCTAGGTGCAAAACGTCAAAAACAGACAGCATGGTCAGCTGCCTGGACTTTCTCTCATGTGATGATCTGTGGCTGACTAATAGACCAAAGTATAAAATCAGGTATATGAGTTTTGATGGGTGTAGAGTAGCAGCATTCACAAGAAGGTATTTCATTTGCGTCTTTATGTATCCGGCAGGCTGAGCAACTACATTCAGTCCCTAAAGATCAATATATTGTGACTGAAGGAGTAGAAGGCCATGATTAGGCTGTCTAAAATCCTCTCAGTCCCAAGCAGAGGCATAATACTGCAGAACTCAAGATTGGTCACCAAGTTGGCAGAACTAGTGTTATCCACATTGAATAGCCCCAAGAAAAAAAGACAGAACTACTCTTCAGGAGGAGAACTTTGTTGTGTTTTCAAGCCTCCCCAGTCAGTGCCCAAATGTTCAGAATCCTGACATAAAGGCTCAATGACGTTTCAAAGGAAACTGAAAAGGAAAAAAAACAAATAACTCTTGGAGACATGTAATAAATAAAATAGTTGTAAAGCGGAAAAATATGCAGTTTTTAACTCACTTGTCCAACTCACTTTATTTACTTGTCCAATACATATGTACTAAACATCTTTCAAATGCTGAGCTCTGAGTATAAAACCTCTAGTAGAATACACTTACAGTTTTCTCTTTTGGAATTATAGTTTCAACAAAGTCCATGCTAGAAAAATTTCCCTAATTGGTTTCAGAAACAATGCCATATGTTCTCTTTCTTTCTATATAGTAAATTGTTTGCATCTCTAAGTAGGTGGTCATAGGTCACATTATAGTCATTTATAGAAAGTATCACATTTTGACATTATTTCTAATTATTTCACTACATTTTAATATAAATTGATACATATTCATTATTAGAATACATAAAGAGCACATAAATGTATTTAGAAATATCCAGAATAAGTGTAATGGTGTAGGAAAAACAGGCAGAACAGGATTATATTTAAATGATACTTTTCAGTGCAATAATTTGAATTTAAATCTGCAAAATCAGCTTTATTCATGCATATGTGATATACGCAACAGACTTACACAACTTCTCTAGTTTGTTATCTGTATATATCCTTTGAGTGATAGTAAAAATGCAGTTCCTTATTAGTTTTTTTTAGTATTGTATGAAAAATTTTAAATAGAACATTTCATGGTTATTCTTATAGAAGAAAACGAAAGATGCATGTATTTTTGACTTTTGTTTTTTCCTATATTCTTGGATATAACAAATAGGATACTTTAACTTATTATATATGAATTCATAATTATATTTTTAGGTTTATGTAGTGCTGGATATTGATGCTATAACTATATCAATAAGGACATACTTGTGAAGTGGTCATATGAAGGCAGTCAAACACCTTTGATATTTAATAGGACATATCATGATTGCTCTTATAGTAATATGAATGTGAAAATTATTGTAACTGACATTTTCTTGAACATTTTCTTTATTTGTATCAAACTGAATAATGTTGATGTTATAAACAACTACAAGATTTGTTCTCTTTTGTAATTTTTTAGATTTGAAAAATGTGTGAGTGCCAAAGAAACCTTGGAGGCTGATCTTTATGAACGATTTATTCTGGTGTTGAATGAAAAGAAAGCTAAGATCAGAAGTTTACATAAGTTGCTGAATGAAGTTCAACAATCAGAAAAAAGCATTGAGCATGAAAGGTATGTCCTTTCTAGCTTTGGATAACAGGAATGTAAATTTAAATAGTCTTGTTAAAATATGATCTTCTTCTGTACATGTAAATAGTGCATCTGATGTGTGACTTTCTCTTATATTCTGTTGGGTTTTTTTTTCTCCTGAAAGTCAATGTATACTATTTTCCTAAGAAAAATTTTATAGGCATTAGAATAAACAGGATAAGTATCGTTGCCCTGAATCTGGGAAAATAAAAATAAAATAGGTTTACCAATGGAATATTATAGAGATGGTGACATTTGATGTCAGCTGGTCATAGTTCAGGCACTTACTTGGTATAGTTGGCTACTTGCATATGGCAGTGAACAATGAAATGAAGTGATGCAAGATTGGAATTACAAGAGAAAGCACTCTGTGACCCATAGAAATAACTTGGTAGTTTGACTAAAGAATAGAAAGCAATAAATAGATTCAGAAGTTAATAATAATGAACATTAAGTAATGTTCAATTTTTTAGGTAAAATGAAAACCTTTTCTTTTTTGAGCTATGTATATTGTGTGTTTTCATGTGTGTCTGGAGATGGACATACACAAGTGCATTTGAGTGTGTGTGCTTGTGGAGGACCAAAGTGTGATATCAGGAATCATCCTCCATTGTTCTTCCACCATATTGTTTTGATCCTTGGTGTCTAAGCCCCAAACATGCAATTAGAGCTAGTCTGGGTAGCCAGTTTTCTCTGGGGATTTCCAGGCTCACCTATTCAGGGCTCGAATTTTAGGTAGGCTTCCATACCTGCCTGGCAGTTTAGGTGGTGTCTGTGGGTCTGAAATCAGGTCCGTTTGTTTGCGAGGCAGAGGCTTGACTATCGAAGTCTTTCCCCATCCCTAAAAGCCCTTTTTTTTTCATTTTTCATTTTATTTTTTTTCTCCCACGTTTTATTTTTTTCCCCAAGCATACAAACTCAATAGATACCCCCGTCCTCTCCCTCCTTCCACCCTTCCCCAGTCCCCCCTTGAACTCTCCCCACCTTTTCTCCTTCCTTTTACCCCCCTCCCTCCTGCCTCTTCTCCCAGTGCCTCACCCTTTCCCCCTCCCATCCCCTGCCTGGAGCATCCTTTTGTGTGAATGCCAAACTTCTCTCTGAATCCTCCACTCTAGTGAGGTTTAAGGACTCAGTGGCATAGCCCGGAGCCCTTTTTTGGGCTCCCCTTTAGTATGGGAACTCTATTATGACTGTTAATCCCTTGTCTCTAAGGATCCTACTACCTATGACCCATGCTAGACTGTGGGGGGGTCGTTGACATGTCAGTCATTGTTCATGGCATGCAAAGTCTGATTATGGCTACTGCAGCTCTAATTTATGTGGAGTATTTTGCATATCCTTGGTCCTCCCCATCTTTTGGCTCTTACAATCTTGCCATCCCCTCTTCCTTAAGGTTCCCTGAGCTTTAGATGAGAGCAATTTGGTTGGTCTGGTTCCAAGTGATTAATGTAGGGTCTTTAGTGTTCTGAATTATGGTTTGTTGTTGCTTTTTCCTGCACCGCCCTTGGCTCCATGTTGATTGGTATTGAAGATCACCTCCTAACATAAGATAAAAGGCTGTTTAAATGAAGATGTAAATATAATAGGAGACTCAAAGGTAGATGGAATAGGAGTAGGACACCACAGTGGGGGGGGGGGTCAGTGTCCCATTTGCAAGATAGTTACCATCTATCTGCCAGTCCCTATATCCTCCCTGATTGGTGAGATCAAACCTCTTCAGTCCTAGGTGTAAAAGCCCTTTCTTAAGAAACTTTCATTGTCTTTGAAGTGGTTTCATGTAAATCATACATATCCCACTGTATTTTTGTCTATTTTAGTAATTTTTTCTATACAATTACAATTAGTTACTTTTCAATTTGATAGTTACCTAAGGGTGAATAATGTTTTCTAATTCTGCCTTTGTCTGATTTTAGGGACACTGCAACCTGCTCTGAAATAACTGCTAATGAAGATGCTATCTATGATGAAAGCACAGATGAGGAAAGTGGAGCAGCTATATCAGCCACAGGTAGGATGTATTTTTATTTTGTGCAGTATCTGGGCTTTTTGCTCTAATATTAAAAAAAAAATCTTGAACATGGGTTTTCTGTAAAAATTTTCTGTGAATTTTTAGTCCAAGCTTTCAGGTACATAACATTAAAAATATTTACTATAAAATGTAGTAATCCATTAGAAATAGCAAGATAGGCATGCTGCATGTGTGCATGCCCAAAGTTTCATCCTTATTAAACAGAATGTATGGTCAGTAAAGTATATATATCTTCATGCTAAATATCACCAGCTCAAAACTGGTTGCCTTTAGGGTTTTAAAATCTTATGGAACTAAGCCTACAGATGAAACTTGCAGGATGAATGCTTCTGGTCATCTGAACTTGAGGCCCCTATATTCATGAAAAAGTATGCCACAGGTAAAACAGAACAGGGATAAGAAGGGAAATGGCAGTGAAGTTTGAAAACGGCTAGTTTTGTTCAATTTTGCAGCTCAAGTGCCCAAAAGATACTTAATCCTGAATGTATCAAGAAAAACCCATTTTTCTTGAGTTTTATAGATTTCCTGAAGTAGTAGAAGTAAGGAACCTTTGCACTGTTTTAATACTGAGGGAGTTTTAAGGAGCTTGTCATTATAAAAAATAAATTTAAAACTATTTTGAGTATATATTATGTTCCAGAAACTTTCCTGGACAATAGATAGAAAGTTGTAAAAAAACAGTATGATTGTGAAGTCCAGATTCTAGGGAGGAGAATGATAATAGCAAGTTGAATAAATTAAAAAAATTGGTGGTTATTAGTGCTTAGGAGAAAAATAAAGCAGGAAAGGAAGAGAAAAATGCCACATTGGGAATCAGGATGAAGAATTCATTTCACTTTTAGCTAGGGTTCCCACAAGGTTCTGAATGGGAAATTAACATAGTTGGCAAAAATATACCATTCAAATGCAGGATTCTTGATGTGTTGAAGCCATGGCACAGAGGCTAATTTGGATAAAGTAAAAAAACAAGGTTTTAGAGAATTGCCTCATAATAGCCATTGCCTATGCTGTACCTTCTTTGACATTGTAAGAGCTCAGTTTTTACTCTGAGTTAGGCTGCAAATTGTTGGAACTTGTTCAACCATCAGATGACAGTATGAGTCTCATTGTTTTGTTAAAAATAAACTGTACGATGACAAATACAGAAATAAAGCCAACAGAAAAACTATTTCAACCACTGAATAGCTTGGAGTATAACAATTTTGAAAGTGATGATCACTGAGTAGATTCTAGATTATTTTCAAGACACTTTCTAAGCGATTATGGCGATGAAGATGGAAGTGGTCTGTAGATAATAAGACATAATGTGAATGTGATTCCTGGAGGGCAACTGAAGAAAGTATTTAAAATTCTGGACAGTGTTCGAGTTGAGTGCTCCTAGTGGAGCAAGAAGATAATAACCATTTGACAATTTAACAATATAAGCATCACTGGACATCTTAATACATTACTTTTCGTGAGATGGTCAAGGTTAAGTATGCTTCATTCCAATTACCAAGTTATTTGGAGGGGTTACAATATTTTAACTTATAATCTTACAAGTAGTGTTTCATAGAACTTTTTCACTTGTATCTGAATTAGGACCAGCTGACACCATTGGTGTTGCTTATATATATTTTTTTCTAATTTTACAAGCATATTGAGTTCTTATCCCTGCTTCCCTCCATCCTTCTTCCCTCCTATTCCCCTCCTTTCCCTTCGTCAAACCATCCTACTCCCTCCTACCTTCCTGCTTGTCTGCTTCTATGGATACCAGGCTTGTCTACTCCTGTGGGATTTCAGTTCTTTTATGGCATACCAATTTGCCTCTTTTCAGGCTACCCCACTGATAAGGGGATTCCCCTTCACTCATCAGCACTATATGTTCTTATTGCTCTTGAGTTCCTCAGTAGTCTATGGGGACATGTTGGTATAGTGTTGATTCTTAAGTTGACGGGATCTGGAATACCCTAGGATATGAGCTTCCAGATACACTTGTGAAGGATTGTTTGGCCTGTGGCATACCTGTGAGGAACAGTTGACCAGATTAACTAAGAAGATAAGGCCTTACCATTCCCTTGCTTTGGGTCCTGTACTGTATAAACAGGATAAAGCTATCTGAGCACATACCTCATTCTCTTCCCTTGATAGTGGACACCATGCAACCAGTTGCTTCAAGCTCATGCTTCCTTGATTTCCCCACCATGATGAACTGTACCTTCGACTGTGAGCCAAAATAAATTCTGCCTTTCTTAAGTTCCTTTGTCGGTGAGTTTTATCTTAGCAACAGGAAAAACAGCTAAAACAGGAAAACTAGGGGGTTCAAAAAACTTAAGAGACCTGAAGATGAGATGACAAATGTTAACTACATTCAAATATAATAAAATCTCACTTTCTAAAGAAAAGGAAAGTGTGGAGCAGTAACTGGAGGAAGCAGTGGAATAAAATATAGTGCTGTGATTTTCTTTTTAGGTAGAAGAAAGAACATGTTTGTGTACTGATGTGACTAAAGGAATAATGTGTGGATTAGTTTATTTAGGAGCATGAACACTTTGTATAATGAGAGAGGAAAAGGTGACATAAATGGAAAAATCTGTAAATGGACAGTCATGTAAACTGAGTGAGGATGACGAAAAGCTGGTTGGTAAACTTCAACTTATACAGAATTTATTCACATCACATAATACACAAATTCCATGTACTTTTGCACATAGGAATTTTTTATCATTTGAAGGTAATACTTCTTTTTATTCATTTAAAATATTTTTGAATATTTGAATGAATTCATATTTAAAAAAATCTGTTATCTTGCCAATTTAAACAATCTATAATTTTTATTATATACAATAGGTTGTCGCCTCAATTCTTATAAGGGATAAAATATATTGAAGAGAAAATACATGGTTAAATACATGCATATGAAAATGGGGCCTTTTGTAATTAGACATATTTTAATCAAAATTGAGTCTACAATTGCACTATTTTAAATTTGGCCAATTTTCACCGTTAATGTAGTATTTTATTATTCTTTTATTTTTGTAAGTCCCAGTTACCTATATATTTGTTAATTGGTCTGAGGTTTGATTTTTTTTTCTCATTTTTTTCATTTTACTTTTAAGAAGGTTTTGATATCAGTCAATTGGAACATTTTTATTTGAAGTGGTTTTTTTTTGTTGCTGTTGTTTTGGCTTTGTAATTCAGGGAGGTGATATTTGCTAATATAAAATTATTGAATCTTGTGTATAAAATTTGTGATGCTGAATTGCAAACTGCATTCCATAGATCTAAAAAAATTATATATATTAGTTATCAAAATAGACCTCTGTTTAATATGTACATTTCTATAATGAACTGTTTTACAGATGCAAGAATATATTTTTAGCACATTATCTATTATTTTAACACATATTTTTCTTTTTCATATTTAGTTATGGTTATGCATGTGCAAAACAATGGGGATTCTTTCCAGAACTTACTCTGCCATTTTATGGTAGCACCTTTCATAATTCTATGATTCTATGTAGAATGTACATATGTGCATTTATTTTAGATACTACTACTTATTGTATGCTTTTCCACAGTAAAATAATTAATATAGTCATTCTATATTTCAGAAAGTCACTTATTAAGTTCCTTCATGTGTAATTAGGTGCAATTTTGATGTAATTGGAGTTCCATCATTTATTATTAAAATCTTCATATTCTTGATGAGTTGTTCCTATTACTTAATGGTAAGAGAGATAAAATAATTATTTAGTTATTCTATTGTTTTAACTCTTGGGAAAATTATGTTTACTTCTAAGCATTTTTTTAGAAGTAATATAGGATATTATAGTATAAATAAAATTGGTAAGTAGCATTTTTATGAAAAAAATACCATTTTTCTTTTTTTATTTTCTCTACAGTTTAAATATTCCCTATCCTTCGAACTGTTAAGAACTAACTTATTACAAGTTCTCAAAAATAATAAAGTATATCATACTTATATAGCATAAAATACTATAGCATATAAAAACATTCCTGGGCATAGAGTTCAGTAATTGACTACTTGATCTCCAGCATTGCATAAAATAGCAAATATTCAATTCTAATGTGCACACATGAACAGCTGACTCACCAGAAAATCTCAAAGTATTTCCAAATGTCACTGACAACATTTATTTTTATATTCTGGACCAAAATTAATTATCCCTTTCTTTTTGTATCCAGAATTTTAAGATCGCTTATAATAACATTAATGGCTTTATTTCTTAACTCATGACTATATCTTAATGCATTGGTGTTTACAGTTTTTTTCTTTTATGATTATAATAGTTAAAATACTGTGGTGTGTATAGTGTAAGCCTTTCATTATGAAGAGGGATGGACCATTTTCATTTTCTTCTGTTAGTAGCTGTTCATAGACTAATAATTTCTTTGGTATACTTCACTCTCCCTGCATCATAGTAGATTTTGCTTTTGTTTCATGTTCCAGTAGGAATTTATTGGGTTAGTACAGATGTTTTGTGTGCCAGTTACATCGAGCTAATCACCTTGACAATCAAAGGCCAAGGCTTTCTGCACTTTTGTAAAGAATGATAGCTGTGGGACAAAATTATACTAGAAGTAACAGGAATGTAGTACTTTTTGATAAAATGTTGGTCAGAGAGATCTTAAAGGTCCCAGACATTACAGGCTTTTGCCATTTCTCTTGGTCGCTCTCCCAAAATGGTCAGTAAGACCCTATCACTGAAGATGCAACACAAATGAATCATAAAACATGGGCAAGTATATCAACTGGAACTGGTCTATGGACTTTCTCCTTCCTGGATAGATTACACATTACCAAGGAATACTGTAGAATCTACTGGGATGAGAGAAATAATCACAAACCCCATCTGTAATTTGCAATATAAATCATCATGGCAATAGGTGACCATCAGTATAATAGTGGCATGAATATCAAGGAGACAACCAACAGCTTTCTGATTGGATTCAAGACCCACTTGTCAGAATGGTACACATCCTTGTTACTGTAAACTAGAACAAGAACCTATTAAATTAAAAAAAGGGGGGAAAGGAAAAAAATTAATAGGGAAGACAGCCAATAAACCTATAGGCTCTCTTGGTAGCTGTTATTATACCCATAGACTGGTGACTTACAATGGAAACCTTTGGGTCTAAAGTGGATGAGTGAAGGGAAATGCATATTTCAGTGGGGTGGCCTGAAGCTGATATACCATGGAGGCCTGAGCTCCCACAGGATTAGACATGTCAGAGTGAACTTTGGGGTCCATAAAGCACACAGGAGGAAGGTTGGGAGGGAGCGGTAGAGAATGGAAAAGGGAAAGAAGGGGATGGAAGGGAGGGAGGGAAGCTGAGATGAATACCCAAAATGCTTGTAAAAGTAGAAAAAAAAGAATTGATAGTTGTGGTGAGCCTTAAGTAAGCTATGGAAGCTTTCCTAATTGATGTAGGTGGTAGACCAAGACTATGGTTGGTGGGACCATTCCTTGGGCAGGTGAATGTGACAGAGAGTTCTGGTTCCATAGTTTGGCAGACACATGTGTGAGAAAGTTTTCCCTCCTCTCAGTCTCTCTGGGTATTACATTACCAGTTTCCTCAGTTCTTGATGTTAGTATGAATTGTCCTGCCATGTTGATGAAATGTAACCAAAATTCACAAGTAATAAAAACCCTTTGTTCCACTAAATTGCTTGATCATATATTTATGAGCATCATGAAGAGTAACCACATAGTGAAGCATGCTTCTCTGTAGGAAATTATTTTCAACTAGATGGAAGAAACACTCTGGTTTAATTTGATAAATAAGAGAACTTCACTAAACTATGGAGATTATAAGAGTTATTCTAAAAATATCATATGTAACCAAATGAATAATTTTTCAGTATCAACTTTTCAATATTATTTTTAGCTTCTTTGGTACTGTAATAACTGTAGAATTACATGTGAAAATAATTTTCCTATATATGAAAATTTTAAATAAGTATTATATCTAGTGCAAAATATTTTTAGTAAGTGTTCTTTGAAAAGTATGCAAATGTTTACTAGAAAATTGGTTTTATTTTGTAGAAATTGACTGTCTTATGAAATAGTTTGATCATATATTGGCTCCTAGTTAGCCAGATAAGGATTTATTTTTGAGAATTTTTAAAAATTATTTTAATAATTGATCAATTTGAAGTATCATTTGTGTTCCTAGAACTTAACATTTATTACAGAATAGTTAAATTATCCTTATTTAAGTTAAATTAAAGTGCTTTTTTACAATGTCTGACCTTTCTTAGTTTCTTACTACAAGTTCACAAATGCTAAAAACAAAATAAGCTTTTTTTACCCATCCGAATAATCACTTGCCCAAAATTTAGCACATTAGTTTAATTAGTCTTGCTTCTTAACCAACAGGAAGGTCCCTTGTAAATGCCGTCATTTGGGTTTATACTTAGTTGATGGGCTTCCTGAAAGGAAATGTGGTTATAGAATAGCCTTTTTGAAAATAAATGAATGGCTATGCCAAACAGTCGATGAATACTGATATAGTTTCTTTAAAAAATAGAACAGAATCCAAAATTTCTAAGTATCAAAGGGCTTGTTGCTTCAAACAGTGAATGTCTAGTCACATAACAGAGAGCACCGTGTACTGCCAAAGAGATTACTCAGAACCTCCACTTAAGAATCACAGATTATGCCCTTAAAATCTTATCCTGTTTATCATAGACATATTTATTTATAAGTTCTAATGGAAAGCCCTATTTGGCAAAACCTCTCGCCAAACTGAAAAGGCAATTTGAGTGTGTGTCTTAGCAATAGCTAAGCATTTAGCATTTAGTATGTAAACATTGTTGCTTGAAATGACATTGTATGTGTTTGAAATCCAGCTTTCTTATAGTTCTAGAATCCCTAGTTCAAACCAATATTTTTTTCCAGAAAAACAATACAGTACTAGAAATGTCAAAGTGCATTGCTCTTGGTAATACAGAAGAAAAGAATTAAACAATTATTTGCTTTGTAAAAGGATGTATTAACCACATTCTAATATACTTTTGAAATACTAAATATTTTGTGTCTCAAATTCCTAACATGAAGATGACCTTAATTGTAAAATAGTGAGAACATTTTTTTTTCCTAGAGAGAATAAAATACCTGTGCGTATTTGTTCTAGAATGAAAGTCTTCATCATGAGATTGAAAATAAGATTTCCTGATGTGTAACTTGTTTGGAAAATTTAAAATATACATGCTTTTTAATGAGATCATCATTCTGTATGTTAATTTTTTTGAGATTCTGACAGTGTTTATTTACCTGCAATTCAGTGTATCAAAAGCTATTAGCAAACCTACAATAATTTCCTCTTTCCTCACTGTACACATGAACCTTGACATAACCTCCAAAGAAACTTGTTTTTATGTATTAATATGTTCTTGAAGTGAAGCTAAGAAATTATGCTGAAATTGTTACTGGATGTGGATTATTGAAAAGGCTGGCAAATTCTTTCCTCTTAAAAAAGCTGTGAATCTAAAATTAATGAAATACAAATAAACATTTAAAAGCATTAGTGAAAGGCACAAAAGAACTCTTTATGCTTGAAAATCTGCTGAAATTGGATAAGAACTGGTAGCCTTATATTCCTGAGGAGGACTGCCATTATTTCTGTCTGCTCTTTCCTGTCTTACTGTGAAAATTCTGACCTTTCTTATAAAATCTTAAGTACTGTCAGCTGATAATGGCCAGACCAAAAATTCTCACAAGATTTGCTACACAATTTGAAACTCACATCTAGTGGCATTGTTGGTTTATTAACCTTTAATAAAACTAATGCTAAGTAGAATGTCAAGAGATGTACACTGATACTCAGGGACATAGCCAAATAATTTAAAGTCATGTAGAGAGAATCTTGTCACTGCTTCAATCATATAGCAAACACATGGATCCATCAATATTGTTTAATGTTTTTCTTCCTTTTTAAAAATTTTTTATTATTATTATTTATTTAATTGTGTGTGTGTGTGTGTGTGTGTGTGTGTGTGTGTGTGTGTGTGTAGAACCACTGATGAACCAATTCAGGAACCACCATGGACCGCCTCCACCTCCTCTGTTTACTCTGCCCCGGGATTCACAGACTCCGCCCTACCAGGACCAGAAACGCAGGCCACCCCCGCTTCCAACTGGCGTCTATACGTGGGGTCTAGGATCCGAATTCAGGACCCTTCGCCTGCAAGGCAGAGGCTTAACCCCTGAGCCACCTCTCCAGCCCCCTGTTTTTCTTTTTTTTATTGTTTCATACAGGAACACAATTAATTTTATCATTTTCACCCCTTATTCATTCTCCTACTACAAACCTCCTTCACCATCAGTATCCATCCTAATTTCCCATCTTTCTGTGAGGGACCATATTATTATTAACAACAGATTCTCATCTGAAGAATGAGATGAATAAAAGTTACAAAGCAAAACAATGGCATCTACATAATTTTGAAAGGATACCAAAATATTAAATAATGATTTATATTTATCCAATTGTCTTTCTAAATGAATAAAATAAAAACATACTTATTGAATAAGACTTATTACTAATGTACATTATCAGGAACACTAAAATAAATTATTCATATTGAAGGAATGTGATAACTGGAATCTACATGAAGAAATACAAATCAAAATAAAAGTCATTGAAACATAAAATGTTTTATCAATATATAATACTTTGAACTAAATATAGTTTCTCATTTCCAATGAATAATTATAACACTATGAGGTATACTTATAAGATAGTGAGAGTATATATTAAAATATGGCAAAATTGCATTAGAATATTAAATCTTACAGTAATATTTCCATATTCTACCTATATGATGATATTCTGAAATTTGTTAATAAAAGCATTCAATTAGTAATTTAAAATATTTCCTCAGAGTAATACCTGAACCCTAATAACTTCCCCAGTCTTTTTTATTTTTGTTAATTGTTTAAAGACTTAGACTAAGCTTTAATAAGCTTTTTTAGATAATAGAGAGTTAACACTTCCCCCATCACTTTGTGAGGTTAAAGTTAACATTATATGAAACTCCAGAGATACTGCCCTAAAATTATAAAGCCATATCCATCATGGATCAAGGTACAGACAATGTAAAGGATGTATTAGCAAATCGAAATCAGCAGTAAATAGAAAATACATATCATGATAAATGGATTTTTATCCTTCTGATAATAAACATGTCAAATTGATCAATTTCTTTTACCTTGCTAATATACTAATGTACAAAAATCACTTTCAATTGATAGCGAAAGAGCACTTGGAAACTCTAATATGATTAATGGAAAACACTCTCAGCAAAGTAGGAATGTAAGGGAACTTCTGTGCCTGATGAAAGCATTTTGGCAGTAGCTCATAGTTGATATCATGTGTAATAGTGAAACACCAAATTCCACTCAAAGTCCTGAAAATTACAAGAAGGTCTGTTATCATCACTTTTCATCGATCTTGTATTGGCAGTTCTACCAGAGAAAAATTAAGCAGGCATCCAGATAGGATAACAAGTAAAACCATGTATTTATCCAGATGAAATGATCTTATATAAATATAGGTCAAATAAATAATATTAAGCAATGTAATATGTATCATCAATAACAAAAGTAAATTGCATCTTTTGTTTATAGTAAACAAGGCAAAAGCAATCAAGAATGCAAGTGCTTTCATGGGTAACATCAAGAGCAATAGGGCTGGGGATTTGGCTTAGTGTTAAAGCATTTGTTTAGCATGCATGAGTCCCTAGGTTCAGATATATCATTATAAAATATAATGATAATAACAATAATAAAATACTGAGGACTAAATTGAGCGAGGAACTCAAAATAATTGTGTACTGAAAATTATCAGGAGAAATTTCAGTCTCTTCAGGTACTCACCAGTTATAGGTTATGCCTCCTCAAATACTTTTTATGAACATGATTTATTTTTCTTTTTTTCTTGATCATGGTTTGGTAAATAGATAATGATTGAGCAGCAATTTTAAGAAGTTTTTTTAATTTCTCTTTCTATTTTTAAGGAGTGGCTGTAAATTATTTAGTATGCATTAATGTTCATACAGGTCATGTTCTAGAATAAGGATAATACTTAGTATGATGCATTTTTAATCTTAGTAGAAGAGAAGGAAAATCTATTTTAAATAAGCAAGATGTTTAAATCATGTGGTTAATGAATATATTTAAATGTATTAAATTCAATTGTGCGTGTGTGTGTGTGTGTGTGTGTATGTGTGTGTGTGTGTGTTTGTAGAAAGAACCACAGGCGAATTCGGGAACCACCATGGACGGCCTGCATCTCCTCTTGTTTACTCTGCCCCCGGGATTCACAGGCTCCGCCCTACCAGGACCAGAAACACAGGCCGCCCGGTTTCCCACCCAGCGTCTATTCGTGGAGTCTAGGATCCAAACTCAGGACCTTCCGCCTGCAAGGCAGAGGCTTAACCCCTGAGCCACCTCTCCAGCCCCTTAAATGTATTAAATTAAAACAGCATCTATTACAGATGCAAAGTAAAAAAAGTAGCATAGATCAGGTCTCATTAGTTTATTGATAGCAGTGGCTAGCTGATAAGGACACATCATCTATAATGAATAATTAGAAAATAGAACCAGTTTACAGTTATATGTTATACATATTATATGTGTATATATGTATGTTTACATATATAATACAAATATATTGTAATATGTATATATTATAATATGGGAATTATCTGGAATTATGATAGGATTTATCATCTCCTAATATTATTTGTATTATTGCCACTGTAGTTTTAGGTCCATTTTGGAAAATAGTGTTATGCCTGAGATGTCTTCCAGATAGACAGTTTTTATGATGTTGACCCATTTCTCTGTGATCTGTCAGAATCATCTTCATAATCTGCTTGTGCTTCACTGTGCACTTTTGCACTTTCCACTCTTGTAACATGTCAGAACCTAGATTGACCTTCAAGATTTTATTGTGTTCTTTTCAGCCTAATGTGCAGAAAGGGCCTTGTCTTAATTTTTTTTTTCTGAGATAAATTACACTGGCAAAAACAAACTTAATGGACAACAAGTTCATTTGGCTTGTAATTAAACGGTAATATAGGTGCAAGAATTTGAAGGGGGCAGATCTTATTTTATCCACAATCATGTGCAGAGAACAATGAATTAATGCATGCTAGGACTCAGCCTCCTATTCTTCTGCCATGATAGGGAAAGGTTTCATATACAGTTAAGGTGGGATTCCATACATCTGTTAGTTAGTCAAGAAAAAGCCTAAACCATGAACAGAGGCTCTAAATTGTCAAATTGGCAATTGAGGTTCATCATCACAGTCCCTACATGAGAACTACAGCATAGTTTAGATTTAACTTAAATATGTTTTTTTCATACTCTATTTCTTATTTAATATGCCAATGCGTGTGCTAAAAAAAAGGTTATCTTTTTCTACATAATTAACTTCATTTCTTGATTTTTTTTCTGGAATACCATGTCAAGTCATGGTCACATTCTTAGGTTCAGTCTTTAGGGCTCCTAAATATTCTTTTATTAGGAGGAAGGATATGATTAATGTTCACTTTAAAGTAGATGTCTTCCCAGGATCTATTTTCAAAGGATATTAGTGTTATATGCAACCTGTGTGATAAATATTGTTTAAGATG
The DNA here is from genome assembly GCA_023101885.1 of Typhlomys cinereus. Lineage (NCBI taxonomy): Eukaryota > Metazoa > Chordata > Mammalia > Rodentia > Platacanthomyidae > Typhlomys > Typhlomys cinereus. Next base: position 5,968,672 of record JALPQD010000059.1, on the reverse strand, counting down.
GTTTCACCTTTCATATGATCAGCATGATAAAAAGGAAAGTGTCTATTTAAAATATTTTCCAAGGACATTGTCTTTATGTTCCTATCTAAGTAAGCATTTAGTAAATAATGGCATCATTTGCATTTAAATAGGCTTCACATAATTAACTTCACTTCATCCTGATTATTTCAGGAATACCTGTGGAAATTATGGTCACATTCTTGAGATTTAGTCTTTAACGCCCCTAAATATTATTTCGTTAGGCAGAAGGATGTAATCAGTGTTCAGCTTATATTAGAGTAGATATAACTTTTTCTTAAACAAGAATCCAAATTTTTATTTGATTCTTGAAACATTGCAGAATTATTGACCTATAACATTTGTATTTATGCTAGTGAATGAAAATGGATAAATGAAAGTCTGGAGTAGAAATGATGAGATAAAGAAGTGAAAGTAGAGAGCACGTTTTAATCTAGGTTTTAAAAACTTTCTCAATATGGAATAAAAAGAATATGTTTCCTTAGTGAACGTTTGAATACTTCCTAGAATATTTTGAATGTATTTGCTTATATTAAAAATTAATGTTGGGTGCTGGCAAGAAGACTCAGTGTTTAAATTGTTTGCCATAGCAGCCCAAAGATAGAAGATCTAACCCCAGATCCCAAGATGCTTGTTGATTCTGATCGCCTACCATTTATTCCAGCCCCAGAACATAGGATTTGGGAATCCCTAAAAAATGCTGGCCTGTAGACAAGCCCTGTAGACAAGCTCTGAGTTTGGACAGAGTCAAAACCTCAAAAGAATAAAGTAGAAGAAAAGGAAAAGAACCATTGAAGATAGTTCCCAATTCAATCATGGACCTCCACAAGCCTGTGCACACATGTGTACACACACCTGCAGATAAATGTGGGCCCACACATATGCAAATAGACATACATACACACATGAAGAATGAAAAACAAAAAATGAATAAATATTAACTGTTTCGAAATGTAAGTCTCTCACCATTGAACTTGAAGTTTACAAGCTCTGCTCCCTTCAAATTATCATTCCGCATATTCTCATTCAACACATTTATCTTGATTTCTTAAATATTGTATTATGTATGATGTATTAAAATGTTCCATCTCATGCTGATTTGATAGTTACAGAATACATTTTTGATGGATTGGAGAGATAGCTCAGGGGTTAAGACCCTGCCTCGCAAGCAGAAGGTCCTGAGTTCAGATCCGAGGTCCCATGTAAAAATGCCAGGCAGAAATAGCGGCAGCCTGCACTTCTGACCCTGGTTGGCAGACAGTAGGAAATCCTAGAGCAAAGCAAAAAGGAGGTAGAAGCAATCCAGGATGATTCCTGAAGTTACTCTTGGTCCTCCACAGGGACTGGCAGTCCTACTGACACACACCTAGTACACACACCTACAGTCCTACCCACACCCCTACTCACACAAACTAACTAAATAAATATTTTTAGAATATATTTATGATATGGTCAAAAATAAATCAAATTATACTGCCAAATCTTTATGAAAATCTTTATGAAGATGAAAATCTTTATGAAATTTTGTTTTTATGAGACATAAACATATCTTTATGAAGAGCCAACATGCTTTAGGGATTCCCAAATATCATGCGCTGGACCTGGAATAAATGTGATCTTCAGGCCACAAGATATAAGGATCCAGGTTTGACCTTCATTGTAGTATAACTGAATACAATTAAGTTCAATGCATGTTGGTGTTACACTTTTTTGTTTCGAATTCAATTGTAGTAAATCAGTTTTAAAACTATCCCGATCATTTATTAGTTTGTCTTAGGAAAGTGAAATTTGACTTTGGCTATGTAAATGTAAATTTACTCTCAATTTCAGAGTATACTTAAGTTAAAACAAGTGGTGATATAAACACAGCAACAATCTCTAAATCACTTGAACATCAATTATGTAATATGTAGAATTCTCATCTGACTATGATTGAGAAAAGGATCTCTACCACAAACAGCACATCTGCGCCTTTAAGCCAACTCATCAACTTTGCTGACAAGCCATACATTTGAAATCAAAAGGATAGAGGTTTTTTTCTGATGAGGCTCTGGAATATTGCCAGCCCCCCAGCACCGATGTGATACTTGCTGCAATTCATCTTCGAAAGACTGGAGATGTGTGAAGGATGGATATCAGCAGGTTATTAGACAGACTGAATGTGTGGTGTAAGGATGAGAATATTTGCAAGTAGAGTGAGCAGATGAAAGACTCAGTGTGAGACTCTCATTGCCAAATTCAGCCTATGATGAAACTGGGGAATGAATGATAAGGACTTTTAAGTCTTGTGACAACTTAGATTTTCTAAAAAGACAATTGTAGACATGGTTTTTGTGATGACAAAATGAAAAAGCCATATTGCTTTTCAAACTGTGGAAACAACCTTTCTGTTGCATAATTTAAATGAAGCAAAAGTATTAAGCTGCTGATTTTTGTTATGAAGTAAGTAAGCTATGTGTTCTGATTTTGTGTTGATAACCAGTTTTTCAAATAGTCTACTTTGGTTCTTTAGTTTTCTTTAGTCCTCAGTACTCCTCTCACCTGGTCTGTGGCATACATTTTGTTGATGTCACTTGCATGACTTACAGAAGTATGATTGTGTAACTCCTTGTTAATAAGATGATATTAATGATAGATAGTAATAGTACAGTTGTATTTCTGTATATCCAGATAATTGCTTCCAGGAACTCCTATGATGTGCCAAATTTGCAGATATTCAAATCTGTAATATAACATATATGAGATAAACACATTACTTACTTATAGCCCTAGAAGTCTTTAATATTTGTAGCCCAATTTCCTTATCTACAAATTAAACCAATTGCAGATCAAAAGTATTAAAAATTTTTTCTGTATCAAATATGTACAGATATTGTTTCCTAAATAATGTAATATAGCAAGTGTTTACATTGAAATATATAAATTAAATGCTCTGGAGGTAATAAATTATAAAGCAGAATGCATATAGATTATATACAAATATTATACTCTTATATTAGAGAATCAAACTGCACCTCTGCAGTTTTGATATACACCATCTTATATAAGAGAATTGGACTGCAGAGGATTTTGATATATATAGGAATCAAGGAAATAATCCCTCAAAGGTATCAAGAATGGCTGTTTTTGAATCCTCTTGCATAAAGACTTTAATGGTGGTAATATTAAATTTCTAATTAAAATTCCCATGAAATGGGAATGACTATTCTCAATAATTACAGTAGTAGCTTCAATACTTTTCAGCTTTTCAGCTCACCATGAATCTTAAGTTAAACACAATTACTGAACATTAGGTAAAAGTGGGTGTCCAAAATTTGCCACATATTTTGTAAGATTTTTTTCCAGTGGTAATAAACTTTATTCATTATGTGAGTTTGTGTATGTGTGCAATGTGTGTGTATGTGTGTTTGTATATGTGTGTTCAGTGCTGACACTGGATGCTAATTTTAAATATCAAACTGCTTCACAAGTTTTTGTTATATTTTCTTTCATAAGTGTACTTTTCCTTTTGTTTCAATGAAGATGTTTTGTTTTAAATGAAGATGTTAACCAAAGCAATGACATTTAGCATACTTAGTATTTTCAAGGTAAAAATGTGTTAGGAGTAGTCAAATATTGACAATATCATTTGTTTCTATCTCATGTTCACAGTCCTTGTTCTTATGGTGCATAGAAACAAAGACCATCCTCTTTTGGAGATAAGATGAATGCAAATTAGCATGATAATAAAATTTCTCATAAAGGTGTCTTAAACAGAAAGAACTCAGATTTCAGAGATTATAGTTAACTCCATCTGCTTCCTAAAAAATTCTCCTGCCAAAAATTGGAGGTAGGCTTGAAAAGGAATGGGAGGTAACTGGAAATTGTGTCTCAATATGAATGGTAACTTAAAAGAGTTATCTTGTTGTGGGACACTGACACATGCAACTCTCAGTCACACTGTTGGCAGATTTTGTGATGACTACAAGATTCATTAAATAAGACTATGCAAATCAATTTGAACTTTCTTTAATACACCATCTTTGTAACTCCAAGAATCCTGGGGCCACGAACAATAACAATCATGATCAGTGATCAAACATGTTTTCCAGGATCATTAACTCAAAAAAATGATAAATTCTGATGATGTTATCTTACCAGTTTTAGAATGCATGGTTTTAAGACAGAAAAATAAAATTGAATGGAATCAGTGAGATAAATTTGACTAGAGAAATATCTTCTAAGAATGATCTTTATACCTACGGGAATGGCTTAGCAATTAAAATACCTGCATCCCCATATCCACTGTAATATGCCAGAGGAGTATGGCAGGCCTCCTGTAACTCCAGCCTCTGAAATTGGAGACTGGGATTACACTTAGCAAAATGGTACTTTGTCTACCCCACTGATGACCTCTGCAATTTATTACAGAGACTCTCTCAAAATAATAGTGAAAAGAATAAATTACAGTGTCTCCCACACAACTTCAGTTCTCCACATTCATATAGTACATATTCACACACACATACATATGCTCTCACAAGGGATCACAATGCTTATATACCCCTACACACACATATGCACACACACACCACTAAAATTGAAGAAGGTTAAAATGAAATGATCCTCTTCCTACAGTGACTATTCAGATACTTTTTAGCTAGCAAAGAGTTTTAAAACCAAAGAAATTTGGAAAACCAGTTAATGAAAATTAAATAGGTTTCTTTGCTTATAAATTGCTCTCTTTCATATAGTAATTAATATTCAGTTTCACCAATATATCATGCACATTTCAATATTTTCATTATTAAAAATTTAATTAATTTCCATGAGATCATAAGAAATGATAATTTAAATAAGAGCATGCCAATTCATTGTACTTTACATTTATTCTTTTCTGATAGAATTACTTCCATTAATATTAACTTATGTCTTTAATTTCAAATAGAAGCTCTATTATTTCATTCTATTAATTTATATTTTTATGATTTTTATCTTTTTGTTGGTTATTCTGTTTATATGAAATTAAGAAATTAGATAATACATATTTTTACTAAAAATTTAAAGCTATCAAACTTGAGCTTAAAAACACATAATTTTCTTTTCTTAGCAAACCTTTCCCACTTTTCTCCATGTCTTCATTGCACAAATGCCATTTTGAAAATCACAAAAGGTTCTTTTAATATTTTTCAGGTGCATTACTATTCTGTGCCAGATCTCCTTTTTGTAATGTTATGATACTCCTTCTCAAAGTGGAATGAAATTAGACGTTGTTGCAACTTCAGTGAGAAGTCACATTAGTACCTGTGATATTATATATCAAAAATATTATATACTTTAATTTGTTTTCTATTACCAAAGTAATCAAAATTAATGAATCATTTAGTTTCAAGTTTTATTATTTCTAAGTTACTGTCTCTCGTACTTTTTTGTACTCTATAAAGAATAAAACTTTTTTTCTGTAAACAAAAAGTAGTATGTTGAGTTACATAGAGAGTTTTCTATTAAACCCCCTACCAGATAGCTTATTTACTCAAAGCCATTTCTCTATCCCTTGATAATTTAGAATAAACTTATTGCTTTGAGAGAATAAACTCACTATTTTGAGTGAAGATCTAGGCTATATGTATCACCATTTTATTGGTTTTCTATAGCTTCAGTTTATATTTATTTAAATACTAAAAAATTAAAAATAAATATGATCTTTTAGAACTTAGGAATTTAATCTCTGTTATTTCTTAGCAAAAGTATGACTTTTTAAAAGAACATGACTTTGTAATTTTAAAAAGGTCACGTTAGCCTCCTTGTAAATCATTTTTTCTCTTGATATTGCCCATTCATTCTTCTGATTTAAATATTAATTGTAATGGTCCATGCATTTTAGATGGTGTTGCATTTTTAACTCTGTTCTCTTACCTGCATCATGGAAACAAATCCAGAAACAAAAATGCACACTAAAAGGACAGAGAGTATGATTCATTTTAATGGAAAAGATTTAGAATGTGAGCTTAATCTTCTTTATTATTGTGAATAATGATACCAATCTTTTCTGTAGATGTCAGGCAGATACACTTTATCCTATATGTATAATATATGCTGTGTATATATGAATAAGTATTTGTACTTCGTAGAAAATACAGGTTAGTATTATTTTAAAGAGCTTTTTTCTGTTAAATAAGAATTTTTAAATGCCAAAGAATTTTTAGATATCCTTTTCTTTCCCCTTCTTTTTCTTTTTCTTTTTATTATTTTTTTAATTAATTTATTTTTCTGCTCATACAAATGTAATAGGTACCCCTGTCCTTTCCCCCCTTCTTCCCTTTCTCCCAGTACCCCCTCCCCCCATCTCTGAAGCATTCTTTAATGTGTATGTCAGACTTTTCTCTGGGTCCTCCTCTCTGATGAGGTGTAAGGACTCAGTGGCATTTCCTAGAACTCTTTCTTGTGTTCCCCTTAAGTATAGGAACACTATTGTGGCTATTAATCCCTTGCTTCTAAGGATCCTAGTGCCTTTAGTCCATGCTAGACTTTGAGGAGTCAAAAAGTTGGTCATTGCGCAGACCATGCAGAGTCCTATTATAATTGCTTCGGCCCTAACTTGTGTGGAGTATCTTGCATATCATGACTCCTCCCATCCTCCTGCTCTTACAATCTTACCGCCCCCTCTTCCGCAAATTTCCCTGAGCTTCAGGATGGGGAGAGATTAGGCAGGCCTGATTCCAGGTGGTTGATATAGAGTTTCGGATGTTCTGAATTATGGCTTGTTGATTTTTTTTTTTTTTCAGTTTTGTTGCTCCTGCAATCCCCTTGGCTCCATCCTGATGCGTATTGGATATCACCCCCGGGCCAGAGATAAAAAGCTGTTAAAATAGAGTCTTATTATAAGGATAGATTCAAAGGTAGATGGAAAAAGAGTAGGAGACTGCAGTGAGGGGTGTGTCAGTCTCCCATTGCAAAATCATTACCTTTTATCTGCCAGATTATGCCCTCTCTTTCTAATAAGATCATACCCTATCAGTTGCAAGTGACCAGGAAGGACAGTCTGTGAGCTGAATCAGATGTCTCATTACTTACTTGCAATCCTTGATGGTGGCCTATTATCTCTGCTGTAGCATGATCCCCACTCTCCTTGTTTCTGGCCGGGCCCTCCTTCCCCTTCTCTCCTGTTTATAATCTTTGTAATTACAGTAGGTATTACAAAGATTTATCTTTGAGTGTGTCTCTAAGTGGGTTTGTTACTACTATCCACCTACTAGGGAGTACATACGGTGCTTAATTTTCCGTGTCTGGGATACTTCACTCAATATAATTGTTTCTAATTCCGTCCATTTCCCGCCAAATTCCATTAATTCATCATTTTTGATGGCAGAATAGTATTCCATTGTATAAGTGTACCACATTTTCCTTATCCACTCTTCAACTGTTGGGCATTTGGGTTGATTCCATGACTTTGCTATTATAAACAGTGCTGCATTGAACATGGTTGTGCTTGTACCATCGAGGTGAATTTTTGCTGTATGGGGGTTATTCCCAAAAGTAGAATAGCTGGGTCATATGGCATTTCAATCTTTAACATCTTTAAAAATTGCCAGATGGGGGGCTGGAGAGGTAGCTCAGGGGTTAAGCCTCCGCCTTGCAGGCGGAAGGTCCTGAGTTCGGATCCCAGATCCCATGTATAGACACCGGGCGGAAGTGGAGGCAGCCTGCGTTTCTGATCCTGGTAGGGCGGAGCCTGTGAATCCCGGGGCTGAAGGAGGTGGAGGCGGCCATGGTGGTTCCCGATTCCTCCGTGGTTCTACACACACACACACACATACACACACACACACTCACGCACATACATGCGCACAGTTGAATAAATAATAATAATAATAAAAAAAAATCGCCAGATGGCTCACCAGAGTGGTTGTATGAGCCTGCACTCCCACCAGCAATGTAGGAGAATTCCCCTCTCTCCACATCCTCTCTAGCATTTGGTGGTGTTTGTATTGTGGATTTTTGCCATCCTGACTGGGATGAGATGTTATCTCAGGGAGGTTTTGATTTGCATTTCCCTGATGGCTAAGGATGTGGAGCATTTTTTAAGATATTTGTTAGACATTCGTCCTTGGTAAAGTTTCTTTTAAGTTCCAGGGCCATTTTTTAATTGGCCCATTTGTTTCCTTGTTTAGTTTTCGAAGTTCATTGTGCACTCTGGATAATGGAGGTCTATCAGATATATGGTTAGTGAAGATTTTCTCCCATTCTGTGGGTTGCCTTTTTGCTCGAGTTACAATCTCTTTATCTGAACAGAAGCTCTTTCATTTCATAAGATCCCATCTATGGAGTGTTGGTTGTAGTGACTGTGCTATTGGATGTCTGTTTAGGAACTGTTGGCCTAGTCTGATCAGCTCGAGGGAGTTCCCTACCCTTTCAATTAAGGTTTTTATAGTCTCTGGCCTTATATGTAGGTCCTTGATCCATTTGGAATTAAGTCTTGTACACGGTGACAAGTACGGATTCAGTTTTAATCTTCTGCATGTGGAGATCCAGTTTTGACAGCACCATTTGTTAAAGATGCTATTCTTTTTCCATTGGATTTCTTGGACTCCTTTATCAAAGATCAAATGGCTGTAATTTTGTGGGCTTATATCTGGGTCTTCAATCCTTATCCATTGATCTGTGTGTCTATTTTGGAGCCAGTACCAGGCTGTGTTTATAACTATGGATTTGTAGTATAGACTAAGATTTGTTATGTTGATACCTCCAGCAGTGTTTTTGTTACTCAGGATTGTCTTTGTTATCCTGAATCTTTTGTGCCTCCATATGAACGATGAGATTGTTTGGTCAACTTCTTTGAAGAATTGCTTTGGGATTTTAATTGGTATAGTATTGAATCTGTATATTGTCTTTGATAGGATGGTCATTTTTATGATATTGATTCTGCCAATGCAGGAACATGGCAGGTCTTTCCATCTTCTAATGTCTTCGGTAATTTCTTTCTTTAGGGTTTTAAAGTTTTCATTGTAAAGGTCTTTTACCTCCTTGGTTAGGTTTATACCAAGGTATTTCATTTTTTTAGGGGCTATAGTAAATGGGATTGTTTCTCTCAGGGCTTTTTCACTTCTTTCATTCTATGCATATAGGAATGCCACTGATTTTTATATGTTTATTTTGTATTCTGCTACACTGCTGAACTTCTGTATTAGTTCAAGGAATTTCCTGGTGGAGTTTTTGGGATCACTCAGGTATAAAACATGTCATCAGCAAATAGATATAACTTGACTTCTTCCTTGCTGATTTGAATCCCTTTTTTGTCTTCTATCTCCCTTTCTTGTCTTATGGCTTCAGCTAAGACTTCAAGTACAATATTGAAGAAAAGTGGTGAAAGTTGACTGCCTTGTCTAGTTCCTAATCGAAGTGGGAATGCTTCGAGTTTTTCCCCCTTGAGTATAATCCTTGCTGTGGGCTTGTTGTATACAGCTTTTATTATATTGACAAAGGTTCCTTCCATTCCAACTGTCTCTAGGGTTTTGACCATAAAAGGCTGTTGGATCTTGTCAAATGCTTTTTCTGTATCTATCGATGGTATCATGTGGTCTCTGGTTTATATGGTGGATTATATTTATTGATTTGCGTATGTTGAACCATCCTTGTGTGCTGGGGATAAAGCCTACTTGATCCCCGTGAATGATCTTTTGGAATCTGATTTACTAAGACTTTGTTGAGAATCTTTGCATCTGTATTCATCAAACAGATTGGTCTATACTTTTCTTTTTTAAGTTTATCTTTATTAGGTTTTGGTATTAAGACGATATTAGCTTCGTAGAACAAATCTGGTAGTGTTCCTTCATCTGCTATTTGATGGAACATTTTAAGGAGTATTGGTTTTATTAGCTCCTTAAATGTCTGGTAGAACTCTGTGCTGAATCCATCTGGCCCAGGACATTTGTTGATGGGAAGATTCGATATTACTTCATCGATTTCCTCATATGTTATAGGACTATTTAAATAATTCACAACTTCCTGATTCAATTTCGGTAAGTTGTGCTTACTTAGGAATTCATCCATGTCTTTTGTGTTGTCAAAATTCACAGTGTATAAATTTTTGAAATATGATGTTATAAAACTCTGAATTTCTTGGGATGTCAGTAGTGATAACTTCATTTTCATTTCTAATTTTGTTAATTTGTGTTTTTTCTCTCTTGCTTTTGGTTAATTTAGCTAGGGGTCGGATAGGGTACAGGCTAGAATTTCAACTTTCCTGAATATGTGAAGATTCGTTTTGAGACCCAATATGTGATCTATTTTGGAGAAAGTTCCATGTGCTGCTGAGAAAAATATGTATTCTTTGGCGTGTGTATGGAACGTTCCATAGAGATCTGAAAGGTCTATTTCTTTAAGGGTTTGGTTGAGTTCCAAAATGTCTCTGTTAAGCTTTTGGCCTGTTGATCTATCCCATATTGAGAGGGCAGTGTTGAAATCCCCAAGAATTATTGTTTGGTGGTTGATTTCTCCCTTTAGAGGATGTAGGGTTTGCTTAATGAATGTAGAGGGGCCCGTATTAGGTGCATATATGTTCAGTATTTTAAAGTCTTCCTGGTGAATTGTCCTGTGACTAAAATGTAGTATCCATCTGTGTCTCTTATGATTTTTTTTGGTTTGAAGTCCACTTTGTCCGACAGCATAATGGCTACCCCTGCCTGTTTCCTAGTTCCATTACCTTGCAGAATTTTTGACCAGCCTTTTATTTTTTAGGATGTGCCTATCTTTTGTGGTGAGATGAGTTTCCTGAAGGCAGCAGATTGATAGGTTGTGGTTTTTAATCCAAGTTTGTAATCTGTGTCTCTTGATCGGTGAGTTAATACCATTGACATTTAATGTTATAGTGGAGAAATTGTTTTTAATTCTGGACATTTTTTATGTTTAGTGGCTTTTGAGCGAATTGTTTACATTTAGGTTTTGGTGGTATGATACTTTCCTTCTGTCATCTTGGATATACTTGTTTTTTGTTTGTTTTTTTAATCAAGCTTGACGATCATTTCTAGCATTTTTTGAAGGCCTGGTTTGATAGACATGTAAGCCTTCAAGTTGTCTTTGTGCTGGAAAACTTTTCTTTCTCCCTCGATCATGATGAATAGTTTTGCTGGGTATAGCAGTCTGGGTTGCCATTTTTGCTCATTTAATATTTGAAGTACGTCTCTCCAAGCTCTTCTTGCTTTACTGTTTCCAATGAGACGTCATTTGTAATTTTAATAGGTTTACCTTTATAAGCAACTTGTTTTTTTTACCTTGAAGCTCTCAGCACCTTTTCTTTGTCTTGAATGTGGAGTGTTTTGACTATTATTTGCCGTGGCAGTTTTCTATTCTGGTTATATCTATTTGCGGTGTGGAATGCCTCTTGTATTAGGATGGACCTCTCCTTCTTTAGTTGAGGGAAGTTTTCATTTATGATAATTTGAAAAATTTCCTCAGGTGTGGTATTTTGGGATTCTTGCTCTGTTATTCCATGAATGCGTATGTTAGGCTTCTTCAGGGTGTCCCATATCTCTTGAATGTTCCTCTCAAGTATCTTTTTGGCTTTAAGAACCTCTTCCATTGAGTTGGTTAATTCTCCCACTTTGTCTTCAAGATCTGAAATTCTATTTTCTGCTTTGTTATTTCTGCTGATAAGACTCTCTGTTGAGTTTTGGGTTGAAGATAACTTGTCTTTTAGTTTGATTTTAAATTCTGTCTGATACTGTTTTAACTGCTCTATGTCTATTTTTGTTTCTTGAACTGTTTTTCTCAACTCCTCCAAATGCCTGTTGTGTTCCTGTTCAAAGTGGTTGATGCAGTTGTTTAACTCCTCCCGGATTTCGTCTTTCAGAGTATTAATCATGGTAATGATCATACTTTGAAAGTCGTTATCTTGGGTCTGGCTTTCTTGGCTATTATCTGTGAATTTGTTCTGGTTGGAATCCATCATTATGGGGTTAATTCTTTTGGTGGGAGATTTGTCTTTATGGGTTTTATTTTTCATGGATCTGCAGTTTGACTTGGGCATTGTCATTTTGTCTCTTAAGACCTTTCAGTTTCCGTGTTTTTGATTGAACTGATTTAGTTGGTATAACTAACTACTCTCGGGCAGTTATTACCAGTGCTTGCCTTGTCGTTGGGTTCGTTTGTCTATTGTTAGTATTATTTCCTAGATGAGGCTATTATGCTGTAAGTACATGAGTTAAGTCAGATTAAGTAGACGGGGTGAATATTAGTATGGAGTGCACTTTTACGATTTAGTATCTTGGTGATATGTGAGGGTGAGTGGTATAATCCCTGGAGTTGTATATATTTTTGGAGTAGCTGTATGGAAAATTTAATCTACAGTGATTAATACTAAAAAGGGGCAGTATGGTAAAAAAAAGAGGTTTACTTATCTTTGGGCTGGATGTGAAGAATCTCTCCCATGTGATATGATGATTTTAGAGGACTTCAGATGTATGGCCTTTGTCCCTTAGAGCTTTGCTTGGGTTTTCTTTGGATTCTGTTGAATTCTGAGTAGCAGTGTGTCCTCCATGGACCACGAGCGATGGTCACCGGTGGGTCGGCGAGGCAGAGGGGCTGATGGTGATGGCAGAACTCTTCATCTGGGACCTGGAACTTGGCTTAGTGGCCCACTTATGCTCCAGGGATGGAGGAACCTGAGCAAGTTCTGTCCTGGTCAGGCAGGCAGGCGGGCGGGAGGGAAAAAGGTGTTGCGGCCCAGGGTGTGAGTCAGGTAAACTGGAGGCAGCCTGGATGTTGCTGGGGCCGGCTGGTGGGAGAAGCTGGGTCAAGGGGCGACCTAGGGGTTGGGTAACTCACCTGGGATGGAGGACCAACCGAGAGCTTTCCCCTTCTTTTTAGTTTTATTTGCTGTATTTGTTAAAACAGATGGGCTGAATCAGTGTCATTCTGGTATCATCCAGTTCTGTCTTTAATTGGACTAATCTTTTTTTAATTTTAGTGGCTAAATTGCTTAAAGTCACCACAATCACAATTCTAAATGAAGTCCAGCAGTGGGTTCTTATATTTGGCATAGCATGCTGCCTGTTTTAGGAAGATATAATATGATTTATGCTAATTGTTTTTCTCTAAGCTCCATAGCACTTATTTAAGTGTCATGCTACACCCATATTAGCCTAAAGAATCACTCAACTATTCTCTGTTCTGTGGCTTGTGTGCCACGTATTCACAGACATCTCGACCTTGATAGATTATGAACTGCCAGAGACAGCCACTTCCATGGATCTGTCATTGTTATAATGTAAACAAGTCACACTTCCTCTGCTAATGGACCTTATAACATTTAAGAGGGTATTTTGACTGATTTTCCCCGCAAAGTATACTCCTTTCAAACGCAGGTCAGACTGGCTTAAATCTATTTTGTTGGACACTACCCCAAAGAAATTTTATCCTTTTTCTTCCCATAAAACTACATCTTTAAAAAAAATTAAAGACCTGTAAAATTTTTTTATGTAAAAAAAATATTTGCTATGTCTGTCAGCCTTTCCTCCAAAAATAATTGCCTATTAAAATGATTTTATTAATTTCTGGTGAAGTTTATAATGAATGTGAAGCCATGTTACTTTTTTAGTTCACCATATCTGTGACTTTGAGCTCTAAGGAAGCACATGGAACCATGATTTTTACCATTTCAACATCAGCACATTGTTTTACATTTAACAAAGATCAAATGTATTTTATCACTTTGAGTTGTTCACTTACTTCAATAGATCATCTACAAACAATTATTACTATGAATTCCGTACAACAATTTATGTATCATGGCTACTTACAGTCAAAAAGTCAAGGATAGTTGTGGGACTATCTCATAATTACCATGTGTGTGGATAAAACACTAATCAGTTGAGTACTAGAATTTTGTATGAATCCACTTTTAATTTTGCTGTGGAAAAGTAAACACTGCAGAGTTTTTTTTCAAATCTATCTAGATAACTTCTAAATCCCCTTTCAAAAACAATATAATGCTCCAAGGGATGGGAGGGAGGGTGAAGCACTCGGAGAGGGAGAGAGAAGTATGGCGGGGGATGAAAGGAAGGAGGGAAGGGGGAAAGTGCAATGGGGGATGATAGGAGAAGGGAGAGGGGAGTGGGTGGACAGGGGTCCTATTAAGATTATATGATTAAGAAAAAAATGTACAAGAAAAAAATTTTAAAAATAAAAAATTCAATTAGGATGACTGGGGTTGTTTTATTATTTATTTTGTTCAAGAGCAAGATCATTTAGCCTTGTAATGTGGTAAGAAAACAGAGAATGAATTAAATTGATTTTATGTACTCTGTGTGTGATAGTGTACAAATTCTTTTGTATAGTTTATCTCTTCTTCTTGACCACAGTCAATATTAGGCTTTATAGATCTTCATTTAAAAAAAATAGTCAAATAATCTCACTAAGCAGGAACAAGCAAAAATTAAATTCATTTTTTAGTTGTGTTAAAGCTCAAGCCATTTAGCTACTTAATGATATTAAGCTCTTTTCCCATTAGTTAATACTGTATATGATTGATCAAATCATTAACCATTTTACATGGGTAAGCTGACAAGATTTAAAGTAAAGAATAGTGAAAACTAAGAGCATTTTAAATTGTTATTTGGATGTCCTGAGTCATTACTTGAAAGTGTATAGGAAGCAAAAAGATCAGTAATGAACTTTTCCTACTTATAATAGGTTTGATGTCATTATAAACCCTATTTTTTCTTCAGTTATGTATTGGTTCATTCATATTCTGTGTGCACCTAGTCAGTGAAAGTATCCAACTCGTAGGATCTTGTTTGGAAGTGTCTTAGCCTGTCTGGCTAAGTTAAATGCAATTGATTCTTAGTTTATTGATTCCTGGGATGAGGGTGGGAGTGAGAGGGGAGGTAGAACATTCTTCTGCGGAAAAGGGTAACCCTTTCATGGATTAGGTATTAATCTGAAACTTTACCTTCTCAAGCTACAAAAGAATCCTATCAAAATTAACTGACTGATACAGAACATTATCAACATCTAGGGTTTAATTGTAGTTTTGATACTTTGTAACTCTTTTAATCTTTTTTTTTTTTTGGTTTGTTTTTTGTCTATTTGAGGATAAATTAGAGTCCATCATGCTCTAAATCTGTAATTTACCACTGCATTTAAGACATACTTTTTATTCCATAATAGAGTATGGAAAGTCTATAATGTGCTAGGTGATTATGTAATCCTCTTTCTTGGTTTAAAGTCTGCCAATCTAACATTTCTCTTAGTTCACCAAGATATTGTATTGTTTGTTTGATTTCCATGTCTTTTTTAAAATTTTTTTCTTATTATTATTTATTCAATTGTGCATGTTTTGCGTGTGTGCGCATGTGTGTATGCGTGTGTGTGTGTAGAACCATGGACGAATTCGGGAACCACCATGGACGCCTCCACCTCCTCCTTGTTCACTCTGCCCGGGGATTCTCAGGCGCCGCCCACCAGTCACAGAAACGCAGGCCGCCCCCGCTTCTCCCTGGGGTCTATACTTGGGGTCTAGGATCCGAACTCAGGACCTTCTGCCTGCAAAGCAGAGGCTTAACCCCTGAGCCACCTCTCCAGCCCCTTGATTTCCATTTCTAAGGGGTGCATTTAGCATCTGTGTTCTTTTTATACTGTGGGGTCCCAGATCCATATAGAGCTATGCAACTTGAATTTTGCTATGTTTCTTTTACTCCACTTCAACAGTTATAAATTCTAGTCTAAACATTTAAATTACATTAAATTGAAGCCTCTTTAAATATATGTTTAAATATATGTTGGTATATATTATACCAATTCTTATCATATATAATTAAATTAATACATACATGATTAAATATGCTTTCCATTCACTAATTGAAGTCTATTTGCTACATGCATTATCATTAATATTAATATTATTGATACTAAAAGGTGCTACTGTTAAATGTAAAAAATTTTGGTTATCCATTCTAGAAATTTAAATATGTATAAAATATTCCTAGAATTTAATCTTAGAAGAAATTGAAAAAATATAAAGAGATATAGTAGTGGTTCTCAAAATGTGAGACCTTCGAATGTGCCTTCCAGATTCAGAGAAAACAGTGAACTTCTTGTCCCTGGGCACTTAGAAACCTAACAGAGCTGCTGCTCTCTAATAATTCTTTGAGTGCTTATCTGGGTCACTCAGAATGCTCTTTTCTGAATAAAGATTATAATTAATGTACAGTTAAGTTTTAAGTGTGACAAAATATTATATATGAAAGATACAATACACACTAATATATAATGATGCATACAAAGTATTTGCCAAAATGTACATCTAAGAAAATGAAAATTGTATTTAATGAGGCGTGTTGCTAATAATGAAGTAAGTCCTGTCTTTCTTTATGAGTTCATCTGTTGTTCCTAAAAGGAAAAGGCAAGCTTGCATCTCTATCTTATTAGACCTAGAATCTTGGTTCATCAGCAGCACAACAAACAAACAAACAACAGAGCTTGGAAGAGAAAAGGAAAACTTACATGCAGAAATTTCTGAAGTAGAAAGAAATTAGTAAAATATCACTAACTTTTTCTTTAATCAATGGTTATTTGCTAGGAGATTATTTGTGTCAATTTCTAGTTACACAGTTTCTAAGCAGACTGGTCTCTTCTTCTACTCTGTCTCCTTCCCTCCCTTTCAATTTATAAAGATAGAATGCAAAATGATTGGGGTCTTGGCGTTTTCCTATGTATTATGTTCTTTCTTCCTCTCTCCCTCACTCCCTTAACTGCTTCCTTCTCCCTGACTTGCTGGTTCCCTAGATCCCACTTCTGCTATCATGTTATGTATATTCCATAATGTGCTTTAATCTCCCCTTCCCTTAAGGTGTTTTTCCTTGTGCTTTCCTTCTAGATTCATGACCTATATATATATATATATATATATATATATATATAGGAGATAGATGATAGACAGATAGGTAGGTAGGTAGGTAGGTAGGTAGATAGATAGGTAGATAGAGATAGATATATAGGGAATAGGTAGATGGTAGATAGAAAGTTGATATACATAGATGAATAGAAAAATAAAAATCTATGTTCTGCATATGATAGAAATATGTAGCATTGTCTTTCTGAATCTGACTTATTTCACTGAGAACAGTTATTTCCATTTGTATTCATTTTCCAGCAAAGTTATGATTTCATTTTCCTTTTAATATAGAATAGAATTGCACTGTATGTATATTTAACATTTTCTTTATTCATTTATCTATTGATGGACATCTCACATGCTTCCATTTCATAGGTATTTCAAAGAGTATGGCAATAAAGATAAATGTGTAGGATTTCCTGGGTATAGTAGCTCAGAGATGCCTTTGATTACATACACTGTGTAGGATTGTGTTTTTTTAAATACATTTATTATTATTATTTCAGCTCATACAAACTTAATAGGTACACCAGTTCCCTCCCTCCCTCCTCCTCCCCCCGAACCCCCTGTTCTCCCTCCCCTCACCCCTCTCGCCCCATCCCCCCATGCCTCCCGCCCCAATTCCCAGAGTCCTTTTTAATGCATGCCTGACTCTCCTCTGGGTCCTCCTCTCCGATGATGTACAAGGACCAGTGGCATTTCCCTGAACCCTTTCCTGTGTTCCTCTTCAGCATAGGAACACTACTGTGGCTATCAATCCCTTGCCTCCAAGGATCTTGGTGCCTTTAGCAGATGCTAGACTTTGGACATTGCGCAGGGCATGCAAAGTCCAATTATGATTGCTTCGGCCCTAACTAGTGTGGAGAATCTTGCAAATCATTGCTCCTCCCATCCTTTTGCTCTTACAATCTTACTGCCCCCTCTTCCGCAAATGTCCCTGAGCTTCAGGATGGGGAGAGATTAGTCTGGCCTAGTTCGATGTGGTTGATATAGAGTCTCTGAAGTTCTGGATAGTGGTTTGTTGATTTTCTTTTGCAGTTTTGTTGCTCCTGCAGTGCCCTTCACTCCATCGTAATGGGCACTGTATGTCACCCCCTGGCCAGAGACAGAAAGCTGTTAAACTGGAGTCTTATTATAAGAGCACATTCAAGGGTAGATGTAATACTTATACGCAAAAGTGGAATCGCAGGGTCATATGGCATTTGGCAATGGGAAGGGTCAATCACCTATTTGCAAAATGGTTACTTTTTAATCTGCCGGACTATATGCCCTCCCCTTCTGGTAAGTTCATACCCCCTTAGTTGTAAATGATCAGGAACGAATTGTGAACTTAACTAGGTGTCACATTACTTTCTTGCAGTCCTTGATGGAGGCCTATTTTCTCTACTGTAACATGGTCACTTCTCTCCTTGTTTCTGGTGTCTCCCTCCAACCCCATCCCTCCTGTTCATAATCCTTGCAACTACTGTAGGTAATACATAGATTTACCTATGAGTGTCTCAAGATGGGCTGGGTGGGTTTGGTGTTAGGAGCTACCTATTAGGGAGTACATATGGCGCTTAACTTTCTGGGTCTGGGATATTTCACTCAATATAATTGTTTCTAATGACATCCATTTCCCGGCAAATTCCAGTAATTCATCATTTTTGATGGCTGAGTAGTACTCCATTGTATAGATGTACCACAGTTTCCTTCTCCTCGCATCAACTGTTGGACATTTGAGTTGATTCCATGTCTTTGCTATTGTAAACAGTGCTGCTATGAACATGGTCGTGCTTGTGCTATCGAGGTGAACCTCTGCTGCATGGGCATGGGGGGTTATACCCAAAAGTTGAATCTCAGGGTCATATGGCATTTCAATCTTTAATTTCTTTAAGAATCTCCAGACGACTCGCCAGAGTGGTTGTATGAGCCTGCACTCCCACCAGCAATGTAGGAGAGTTCCCCTCTCTCCACATCCTCTCCAGCATTTATTGTTGTTTGTATTGTGGATTTTTGCCATCCTGACTGGGGTGAGATGATATCTCAGGAAAGTTTTGATTTGCATTTCCCTGATGGCTAAGGAAGTGGAGCATTTTTTCAGATATTTGTTAGACATTTTAATTTCATCCCTGGTAAAGTTTCTTTTAAGTTCCAGGGCCCATCTTTTAATTGGGCCATTGGTTTCCTTGATGTTTAGTTTTCTAAGTTCTTTGTGCACTCTGGACAGCAGAGTTCTATCAGATTTGTGGTTAGTGAAGATTTTCTCCCATTCTGTGGGTTGCCTTTGAGCTCGGGTGATAATCTCTTTATCTGAACAGAAGCTCTGGAGTTCCCTATGCTTTCAACTCTGGTTTTTATAGTCTCTGGCCTGATATCAAGGTCCTTGATCCATTTGGAATTAAGTCTTGTACATGGTGACAAGTATGGGTCCAGCTTTAATCTTCTGCATGTGGAGATCCAGTTTTGCCAGCACCATTTGTTGAAGATGCTGTTCTTTTTCCATTGGATTCTTTGGGCCCCTTTGTCAAAGACCAAATGGCTGTAATTTTGTGGGGTTATATCTGGGTCTTCAGTCCTTATCCATTGATCTGTGTGTCTATTTTGGAGCCAGTACCAGGCAGTTTTTATAACTATGGATTTGTAGTATAGACTAAGGTTTGGTATGGTAATACCTCCAGCAGTGTTTTTGTTACTCAGGATTGTCTTTGCTATCCTGGGTCTTTTGTGCCTCCATATGAATTTTGAGATTGTTTGGTCAACTTCTTTAAAGAATTGCTTTGGGATTTTAATTGGTATAGCATTGAATTTGTATATTGCCTTTGGTAGGATGGTCATTTTTACGATGTTGATTCTGCCAATCCAGGAACATGGGAGGTCTTTCCACCTTCTGGTGTCTTCTGCAATTTCTTTCTTTAGGGTTTTAAAGTTTTCATTGTAAAGGTCTTTTACCTCCTTGGTTAGGTTTATACCAAGGTGTTTCATTTTTATAGGGGCTATAGTAAATGGGATTGTTTCTCTCAAGGCTTTTTCACTTCTTTCATTCTGGGCATATAGGAAGGCCTCTGATTTTTGCACATTTATTTTGTATCCTGCCACCCTGCTGAACTTCTCAATTAGTTCCAGGAGCTTCCTGGTGGAGTTTTTGGGATCACTCAGGTATAAGATCATGTCATCTGCAAATAGGGATAGCTTGACTTCTTCCTTGCCAATTTGAATCCCTCTTATGTCCCTTTCTTGTCTTATGGCTTCAGCTAAGACTTCAAGTACAATATCGAATAGAAGTGGTGAGAGTGGACAGCCTTGTCTAGTTCCTGATCGAAGTGGGAATGCTTCCAATTGTTCCCCATTGAGCATAATCCTTGCTGTAGTCTTGTTGTATACAGCTTTTATTATATTGATAAAGGTTCCTTGCATTCCTACTGTCTCTAGCGTTTTGATCATAAAAGGCTGTTGGATCTTGTCAAAAGCTTTTTCTGCATCTATCGAGAGTATCATGTGGTCTTGGACTTTAGACTGGTTTACATGATGAATTACATTTATTGATTTGCGTATGTTGAACCAACCTTGTGTGACTACATTTTAGTCACAGGTACAATTCACCAGGAGTAGGAATGCTTCCAGTTGTTCCCTGTTGAGCATATACTGAACATATATGCACCCAATAGGGGCCCCTCCACATTCATAAAGAAAACCCTACAGCGTCTAAAGCAAGAAATCAACCCCAAAACGATAATTCTTGGGGACTTCAACACTTCCCTCTCAACATGGGATAGATCAACAGGTCAAAAGCTTAACAGAGACATTTTGGAACTTAATCAAACCCTTAAAGAAATGGACCTTACAGATCTCTATCGAACTTTTCACCCACGCACCAAAGAATACACATTTTTCTCAGCAGCACACGGAGCTTTCTCCAAAATAGATCACATATTGGGCCACAAAACTAATCTACACATATACAAAAAAGTTGAAATTCTAACCTGTGCCCTATCAGACCACCACGGCCTAAAGCTGGACATCCACAACACAACAAACAAGAGAAAATACACTAACTCCTGGAAACTTAACTATATGATGCTGAATGAGAACTGGATTCAGGAAGAAATTAAAAAGGAGGGCTGGAGAGGTGGCTCAGGGGTTAAGCCTCGCCTTGCAGGCGGAAGGTCCTGAGTTCGGATCCCATATCCCACGTGTAGACGCCAGACTGAAGCGGGGGCGGCCTGCGCTTCTGGTCCTGGTAGGGCAGAGCCTGTGAATCCCGGGGCATTAGGAGGTGGAGGTGTCCATGGTGGTTTGCGAATTCGTCCGTGGTTCTGCACACACACACACACACACACACACACACACACACACACACACACGCCGCTCATACATATGCACATGCGCACAGTTGAATAAATAATAAAAAAATTAAAAAAGAAGTTAAAATCCTTTTAACTTAATTCAAGATTTCCTGAAAGTGAATGATAATGAAAATACAACTTACCAAAATCTCTGGGACACAATGAAAGCTGTTCTAAGAGGTAAGTTCATAGCTCTTAATGCCTACATCAAAAAAATGGAAACATCAGAAATAAACAACTTAACAATGCAGCTTAAAGCTTTAGAGAAACTAGAGCAATCTGATCCCAAAAGTAGTAGAAGAGAGATTAGCAAAATAAGGGGAGAAATATCTGAAATCGAGATTAAGAAAACGATAGAAAAAATCAACCAGTCAAAAAGCTGGTTCTTTGAAAAAATCAATAAGATTGATACACCCCTAGCTAAATTAAGCAAAAGTAGGAGAGAGAAAACCCAAATTAACAAAATCAGAAATGAACATGGAGTTATTACTACTGATACCCAAGAAATCCAGAGAATTATAACATCATATTTCAAAAACTTATACTCTGTGAAGTTTGACAACACAAAAGAGATGGATGAATTTCTAAGTAAACACAATTTACCTAAATAGAATCAGGAAGTGATGAATTATTTAAATAGTCCTATAACATATAAGGAAATTGAGGAAGTAATCTTGAATCTTCCCACCAAAAAATGTCCTGGACCAGATGGATTCAGCACAGAGTTCTACCAGACATTTAAGGAGTTAATAATACCAATACTCCTTAAACTGTTCCTGTGTAGGATTGTTGAGTCATGTGTTATTTATATATTTAATTTTATGACACTCCTTTATAACATTTTCATAGTGTCTTTATCAGTTTACATTCTCAGGGCCGGGGTTTCTTCAGAAAAGATGTTTAATCCTTGTTCATAGTAGAGACTATGCTATCAATAATTAAGGGACTAATGAATTTTAATTTTACATTGGAGATAGTAGAAATAATTGGAAGACAAGAAAATAATGTGCTAACGTCAAATTAATTTATTTGCCTCGACATTTGTTAAATACCTATTAGATATTGAACCTGAAGTGTGCTTTCAGCTGCGCAACATTAACTACAGGCTCGACAGTCTCCCTTCTCTGCATCAACTTTAGGGAAAGAGTAAAACGGCTAAATAATTCAATGCAAAATAACAAGTGTAAGAATGTTTCTTTGATCATAGGCCACACTCTGTTTATGCTGAATAAATAAACGATTAATGAGTAAATGTTTGAAATGCTATGTAGAAAAATGCCATAAAAATTAAAAATGTGGCTAGGTCTGTGGAGATGACTCAATAATTAAAACATTTGCCATACAAGCAAAACAAGTAGAGTTTAGATATTCAGATCCCAAATAAATTCAAGACAGGCCATGTTGTCCTGCTTGTATTTCAGCCCAGGAAGGCAGTCTGTTAATTCCCAATGTAAGCCAGACTAGCCCTATCACTGAGATTTGGGTTTGATTAGAGAATTCAAGCTCAAATGGTTTCTCTAAAAGTAATCTCAAGCCTCCACATGCATTCATTCAACTCATCCATAAAATGAAAAAAAGAAAAATATTCTACTTACTACCTATGAAATTTTGCAAATTATTAAATGCATAGTGAACAATCACAGAACCCACTTATATTATAGCATGAAAAATGCATTAATATTTGTAACACACTTAACCTAGCACCTGGGTTATTTATAAGTGTTTACCATTAGAAAGAAAATAGATTTCAGGTGGGATTGCTAAGGAATAAATGCAGGAAAAACGACAGATGGAATGGAAAGATTTAAGTAGAAGTAGTGGCTGTATTATGGAAAGAAATTTGGAAATAAATGAAAGCTAGGTTGAAATTAATGGAGCACAACAGAAAGTTTTCTTACTTAAATAAATATTGCATATATTGTTATCTCATAGAATTCATGTTTATAATCTTAAAGAGTTAGTGAAGGTAAGAATAGAATAAGTATCAATGAAGCAAGGAACTGAAATAGATGGATGAAGTAAAAAAATGAGGAGAGATTTTTAAACAATAGGACAAGAGCATTAGTGTTCTATATAACGAAGTGAGTGATAAATAGCATTTGCAAAAATAAATTATATAGAACATGAGAATGCATGAACAGATCAGGTCAAAGAATGATTTGTGCAATGAGTTGAATGTGCTTACACACAACAGGCACATTCATTGAGAGACTAACAGCATTCT
Organism: Typhlomys cinereus; assembly: GCA_023101885.1. NCBI lineage: Eukaryota > Metazoa > Chordata > Mammalia > Rodentia > Platacanthomyidae > Typhlomys > Typhlomys cinereus. Next base: position 5,945,235 of record JALPQD010000059.1, on the reverse strand, counting down.
TACTATAGTTCCCATTCAAAACCTTATCTGAAGCACAAGTTAACTTTGAATAAGACTTCCAAAGAGAGAGGATAGTTGATCACTGAACTGGAAATATGGAAACATTTCATGATTGTAATAAAAATGTGTTTACTTCAAATCTTACAATGCAGGCTTGTTACCTTCTTATTTTATTACATTTACATTGTGAAATGTTCCACATGGTGAATGAGTCACCTTTTGAAAGTTCTAGGGGACAGCAAGTGGATGCTTCTTAATTATAACTAGTGTGTTGCATATGCCCACATTACTTAGTTTGGTTTATCTATGATACTCATCAAAAAAATTTTTGTATGAGCCTTAGAATTCTCAGACAGGCATATTTGCTTATGCTGGTGGGCTTTTTCATTTTCCCAGCTTCTTCTGCTTAGTAACAAAAGGCCAGAGTACCCACTAGTGTGTTTTCATAGCTCTGAATGCCTTGTTCTGTTTCTTAGGGTTCTCTCATCTCCTTCCACTATGTGGGCTCTGGGGACTAAACTCAGTTTTCTAGGTTTACATGAAAGGGTCTTTACCCACTGGCCATCTTGCTGGTCCCATTTACATTTTTAGAAATTGAATTACAAAGCACAGATTCCACATCTAAAAATTAGTGTGCTGGTAATAATACTTTATCTTGTTTAGTTCTTACTACTGTGGAAGATACATCCTGAGTCTATGAGCCACTTCTCTCCCTGCTTTGACTATATTCCCTTCTTTTCTTCCACACTTTTTGGTTTTATAATGTTATTTTTTCTACCTGAGTTTTCTGTGTTGCTTTGCAAGACTTGTTCACTCTGCTTCAGTTCTTGTATTTACACTCATGTGCAAGTAAAACATCTATTCCGTAAGTCAAAAGTTTCAGCCAAGATTCCACATATAGCTGATTCAGCCTGCTTTCTTTACTGCCACATTGTAGTTCAGATTGTTAATCTTTATCCCTCTTTGACTTGTTTATACTTTCCTGCTTTCTCATTTGTGCTATCCCTCTCTCTTTCACCAGCTTGCTTACTCTTTCCATTCCCTCTTCTTCTCTCCTTCCATCTGTTCCTCTTTCCTTTTTTTTCTTTCTCTTTCTTATACCATTTCTGTTTGCTTTCTCTTCTCCCTTTCTTGTAATATACCATTCCTGTTCATAATTAAGTGTACCGTCTCTAAACTACATGGAAAACAATAGTCTGGAAGTAGCAGTTGTTGGTAATAGGTGTGCATACATATTCATACTACTTCAAGAGATGAGAAAAACATTTTGATGCATGTAATGCTATGAAAATAGTTTTGTAGTAAATGGGATTAAATAAAGCTCAAGTTAAATGAAAATATGTTCAAGAATTTACAACTTGTAAATTCTTTTTAAAGAATAAAAATTAATTATATTTCTGTGTGCTATGTGTCTAAGGCAATGGTTTCAGTAGGTTGGTTTCTTTCGATTCCCGTAGGACCTGTACAAAGTGCTTTCCTCTTTGTGTTCACTCTTCCTTGACACCTTAAAGACCTTGAGTACAAATTCTGAATTACCATATATTTAATAATTTAATAAAAGAATTTGAAGGAAATATATTCTAGCAATGAGTTTCTTATATACATAGTTGTTCCATAGGATACAGCAAATAAATTTAATAAGAACAAGAGCTAGGAGATTCCAGAAGAAAAGATATAAGTCGTGCAACTAATGTCAGAAGGCTAAAGGAGGCAGGAGATTAGAAATTTTCTTTACCTCTAATGTGAAGAAAGGAAAACAAGGTAGGGAGACATGTTAGGTCTGTTGATCTAACCAGCCTCTCAGGCTTAAGCTGACATTATTGTTTCCGGATTTCCAAATACTTGTATAACTCCTTTTTTCTGCTTTCAAGGAAGTCCAAGAGGATCAAGAGGTGATTGTGGAGATGTATGTGTTGAGGCAGCTCATAGACCTTTTTTTATTTTAAGTATTGCATAAAATTAAAGTGCTTCTAATAATCGAGATGTAAATAAAGAAAAAATTTTGCTTGTGTACACTGATATAGGTAATAGAAAAACAAATGCTTCATTTTCTTCATATATTTGAAGTACTAGTGATTCATTCCTTTTGTCAGTCAATTTTTCCTGTTATTTCACATGTGTAATTATTTTTAATATATGCTACACATTATGAGGTCTGTGTTTGGAGAATTGGGAAGTTTTTGTCTTTAAAAAGATTTCCATTTGGTATTGGAGAGTTTGTTCAAGTTAAAGCTTTTGCCTTACATTCAAAAGCACCTGAGTTCGGGTCCCTCATGTTGGTGGACTTACCTGAGTTCTTCTGGCTGTGGGAGGTGGAGACTGGAAAACCCCAGAGCACAACAATAAAGAAGCAAAGTAATCCAGGGTGATTCCAGAAGTCACCTTTGGGCCCTTTCTTCACATGAGCATGCATAAAATAGAGGTTTACGTTTTATCATGGCAGACCATTTCCTGGCAATTCTGTTTGTTTCATTATCTGCTGTTTTCAAGCACAAGGTTTTTTTAGTATAAATTGTTTAAGTGCTCAGCAACTTCAGTGATGGATTTTATTCTACCAGTTGGAAGTTCTATATCTCTGAGTTTGTAGTTGATATTGGCTTTGTATTCAGATCACAGCACATGCCTCATTGGTAAGGTAATTTCTGCCAGGCTTCTCCCAGTTTTGCCCTGTCCATGAGCAGTTCAGTGTTCATCCAACCATGGATAATGACCTCTTTGGAGCATTCTTCCTGTGAAGTTATGTCTTGTTTACTACTCACCTAGTACGTTTCACTTGTGTTCATGACACGAAACTCTAATTTCTACTTCTACAGTCGAGCAAAGTCATTATAGTGTGCTTAGGTCAGCTGTTTCCCCAAGGCTGCATCCAGAAGGACTCCAGGTAGACAGAGTTCTCCTGCAGTTCAGCTCTTCCATCACTGTCATTCAGAAAGCACAGTCAAGTGTAGACTATGGTCCAACATTGGAAGCCAATTGTTCCTTATTGATAAATTGTTAGATTATATATTTATGAGGTTTATATTAAATTGGAACTTGTCACGTGACATGGTTTGAAATGTGAGTTGTTCTCCACAGGATCATGTGTTAAATCTTTTTACTTGTTTGGGAAGGTCATGATACTTTTAAGAAGTGGTCTTTGCTGAAGGAAGACAGTCACAAGGGATGGAACTTGAGTTTGATTAGCTCCACCCTATTCCAAGACAGATCTGTTTTTAACAATTGAAAGTTTGCAGCTCTCAGCCTACTTCGAGGATGTAACCTAAGCCACCTCCAGCTACTACCAGCCAACCATGCCTTTTCCACTGTAAAGGACAGCATCTCCCATCTGAAACCATAAGTTAAATAAATATCTCTTAAATTACTTGACTTTGAGTGGTGTCTCACAGCAACAGAAAAGAGTTACTGCAACCTTATCATGAAACATTTTGTTGAATTAGTTAAACATGTAAATTCATTAGCAAGTTATCTAAAATAGAAGTCATCCTGACAACGAATAGCATGTTATAATCAACCGGGCAAAGACAGCTTCTTGTTCCTTTTATGTCACTGAGTAACAAAGTCAGCATTCCTCTGTATTTAGTGAAATTTTTGGAAGAATAAAAATAGTGCTTTATTAAAAAAAACACTAGAGCTTATATCATTAACTTGCCCTAAGCTTTTATTATAATTGACAAAAAAAGAGATTTTGAAAATTATCTGGTAGTTTATAGACATAATGAAGGGACTGAAGGAAGGGATTTAAATGACCTTACTAATCTTTGGACCTGTTGTGTTTAGTGTAATTACCTAGAGTTAGTAGATTTTATAGTTATCATCTCCAAACATATCAGGAATATATATAACCACTAGAAAATAAAGATATGCATTCTTTGTATTATGGAAATAATGCACTAATAATAATTAAATAAAATAAATTATATAAAAATTATTTTTTGAGTACTTATATGAACTTTGCTAAAATTCATAGATGTTAAAACTTGCCAGTTTATTTTAAAATTTAACAAGAATGTGCTCTTGATTGCTGAATGTAAAAGGAATTATCATTTACCAGAAAAATGAACTATGAGTACAGTAAGTAATTATATGAAAGACAATAGAAACATTTTGCTTAAGAGAATAATGTAGAAAGTCATTTAGGAAAGGTTTGGTAATAACTTTTCAATCCCTCCTCTTCAATCTCCGTGCCTTGTGCCCTCTGTAAGAATAATAAGACCTAGAAGAAATGTCTTACTGTTTGTAAAATATTTGCTCTTGCAGGACACGGTTCCTTTCACTCTTGTTTTTCTGCAGATCTATATCTACATCTGTCTATCTGAAAAAAAGTTTTTTTTTTCTTCCCTTTTTCTCCTCTTTACTTTCCCAGCTGTGTTATGCTAACCTCCCTTGTGTAACTGGGTAACTTGGCTAAGATATCTGGTAATGATTATTTACAAACAGTGAACTTCTTTGTAAAACGTTATTGAACTCTCTACAGGTGCATTTTAAATTTGACATCACTTCAATATATCAGACTTTGCATTCAATGTTAACTTTATAACTGGAAATAACAGACATGTTTTTAGAAATCATATTTCTAAAAAAACCAATCAGCTTAGCTTTTTTGTTAAAATATATAATTGGGAAAGTTTGCTGTATTTGATTACATTAGTAAAATTCTTAGTATTTTCCTTTTACTGTTTTCATGCAACATTGATTTTTATGCAAATAAATGTGTACCAAACAATATGATGAATCATTTTTCTAAATGTTTGATTAATATTTTAACATTCAGATATCTAAAAATGAGCATATATTAGAAAAAAAATTTTTATGGGTAGTTCTTTTTTCAGTTTTAAATTTTGGACCAAGTGCTAGTACAAAAAAATAGCGACTAATCTTGATGGTAGCAGGATGCATATCTAAAGTAAATTCATTTTATGCAATACAAATTACAGAAGCAATGGTAAGATGGATGTCTGTATGAGTTCTGCTATAGTGCATTGTCCTTACATCTAGCTTCAAGATTGAAATACACTAAGAGATTAAAATTTGTACATTCTGATCATAATGGAATGTAGTCACGTATAAATATGTATGATTCTAACTATTTTGGACACTTTGTGATATAAATTTAGATTATTTACAACAGTAAGTGAAAATTTTAGATAGCTGTGCTGATTGCCTACTCATTCAGTAAACAAGAAGTATAATAATCTAGTGCAAGTAGAATCAGTAAGCAAACAGTGCAATTAATCTGTTGCAACTAGAGTTAATTCTACAAATAAGCAAGCAAGAATTAGGATTCAGAGAAAATGACAATGAAAAGTTTATTGGGAACCATGGAGTAATAGAACACATCAGAAAGCTAATTCTTCCTCACAAGATAAACATAATGATATAAAATCTGTCTATGTTGATGGGGTAAGTTATGTCTTGTATGAATTCATTATATATTTATGCATGTATAGCATACAGAGTTATGTGCATTGCAGTTTGTATTATTCAATGGACTTTTAAACTAGGTTTGAATTAGATTCAATTGTGATTTTTTCTCTTTTAATGGCCTTTATAATAATATTCACCAAGGTATCTCTGGTAATTCAGTAGAACTATCATGAATTTTTTCTTCAATTTTCTTGGTCAAATTATTTTTTCTGCTGTCTTTCACCCGTTGTGTACTCTGTAGTGATAGGTACCATTTTATTTGACACAGATACAGACTGACACTTCTGAAACATGGAAGTCTTCTTGACAAGCACAAATCTTTCTGAGATGTAAAGGATGGGGGAGAATTGTATAGTAGATAGTGGAGCAATCCGCTCTGACAGAAGATCACATGAATAAGGTCCTGAAGCAAAGGAAAAGCACATTCTTTTAGATCAAATTTAATATGACAACAAAGGAAAACTGAATCACAGAAAGAACTTTGAAATTACAGTTCTGTCTTGAAAATAGTGGGAAAGCTGCATAATTTGGATTTTGGAAAATTCTTGTTCGATATTATATAAAATATAGCAATATAATCTATACAAAAGGCTATAGAAGTATTGGTGTTTTAAGAAATTACTAGAAATATTTAATAACTTTTAGGTGGTACTCATTAGATTTCCAAGATGAATTTTTGAAAGACAACATTGAGCTTCCATTTGGAACTTGGCAAGTCGAGTGAACAGTAAGTAGGAAGGCTTTGTTCTGAATGCATTACTATAGTAGCATGCTCAAAATGAGGGGTCAGCACATCGTTAACAATGATTAATAACTATAACTTGATCTACTGTGCAATCTTCTTGGATAAGAAGAAACAGAAAAATATATTCTTGATAAATCATGAGAAATTTCCCACATACTTCTCTGTTAGTACACTTTTTACTTTTCTATAAGTTTGAATATCAGTAATGTAAAGATATGTTACCCATCTTTAAATTAAAATTAAGACATTTTAATTTAAAATAGAACTTTATAAGTAACATTAAGTATATTGGAGTTTGCAAATAAAAATTTTCAATATTAGAAATATTAATCAATATTAACTTAAAAGTGCTTCAAGGTGTTCTGAAAGTAAATTTAGTTTGTTGTACAAAATTCATGAGATTCAAGATTATTGTGTCTTTAAAAATATTATCAAGGCATTTTTATACTCAAAATAAGTATTTTATTTACTTTGACACTGAGACCGCAGTTAATGAATTAAAATTTTAAATCCTTCTTTATTAATTAACCATATATGTTGTCTGCGTTGTTTGTCCATTTGGTAGAACCTTTCTTAATGAAAGCATTACCTAGTCAATTTGGTGTGAAATTTACTTGAGAAATGTCTGCAATTATAAGCTGGAAATTTCACATCTTATAAAAGGAAATATTATTTCATAATTTTGAAAGAATTCCCCTAAATTGGCCATCATATTTACCTCTATATAGACCCACTGTGAATTATTTTATTAGAGCATTAACCTTTCCACAGGAGTTTCTTAAAAAATTGAAAATATAAGATAAGCATTATCTCCCGACTTTTGACTGTGTAATGTTACTTTTATATAACTAAATATTTGCTTTCACATGTTCACAGTTTTTTGTCTCTTTTGATGCTCAATCTAAGAATCTAGGAAGGAGAAATTGTGCATTTCTATGTGTGCATATGTGTGTCTAAGGTAGTATTACAGCTGGGACCTGTAGATTGTATTTAAAATCTGAAAAGGTTGAATTTTTCAATCCTTCTGTGAAAAAAAGAAAAAGTCATTAAAGAAATGCATGGCTTTATGTAGCCTAAGTGTGTCATAACACCTCTCCATCCCTACTAATATTGAAAATTGGTTTGAAGTAGTGAATATTAAACAAAAAAAGAAGTGAGAATAAACTGCTCTTTCTTAATGTATTGAAGTTTATCTAAACTTTACTGAGACTATGCATGCATGACAAAATGAGGTAGAAATGTTGCTTAGGATCAGGTCACCCAGTCATGCCCTTCTGTCTCTGTTAATTAGAGAGAGCTCGTGGTCAATAGAAATTCTTCTTATCTAGTCAGTGCATGAGGTGTAAGTTTACATTTGCCACTTTCACCAGATTTTGATTTCAAGTTAAATAGTCAAGTAGTAACCACTTCCTATTTCAACCAATTAAACTAGATTCACTGCAGATTATGTATTAGTGTTATCTTACTTGAAAATAAGCTAAATTTTGAAATAATTTATTTTTTAATTTTTTTTACATTTGAACAATTGTTTCATTTTAGTAAAATATTCTGGAAGCTTTTAAATATTTTTATTTATTTGTTTGAGAGAGAGAGAAGGAGAAAGAGAAAAAGGGAGGGAAAGAGAAAACATGCGTGTCTGGGATGGCTCGGGTGGAGGTCAGATGACAACTTTAGGAAGTCAGTTCCTTCCTTTCACCAGGTAGACATCTGGGTATGGAATTCAGATCAAGTTTTAAGACTAAGTACCTTATCCACAGAATTATCTCACCAATATTTTTGAAAGTTTTATAAAATGTTATGATTAAAACTTTGCAAAATTAAACATTTTTTAAAAAACAGGTCTTCAAAAATGTGTATGAACAAAGCACTAGCAAATGAACTAGCACTAGCTGGCAGAAATCCTTAACTTGCAGGGAAAATTATATGTTGATTTGAACATTTCCTGGCATGAGTAACTACTGAAAGTTGAGAAATTGTAATTTTGTTTTCTGAAAACTTATTAACCTTTTAAAAGTGCCTTCCAAGGTTTATTATTTTTTGCTTCAAAATTATATAACTTAAGGCTTAATGGTGGTCTTTCATAAGCTGCTTTTTCCAGGTAACATATTTCTTTTTCTAATGCTAACTAGACTGACAGAAGCACAACCCATAGTAGTAATTCACATAGAACCATGTAAGTGTAAGTACTACTTATAATTAACTCCATTTGTATCTAAGATTTATAGCTATTTACCAGTGAATACATATTGGGGAAATGTCATGTGCTAGAACTACCAGTGCACAGAACAAATTCAGCCTTGTTTTCTTGCTGCTTATAAGTAGAAGATAAATTGTGTTAAATGTGATGAATCAGTTAAGGATGCTGGGGAGCAATCCAGAAGAATTGTCCAAAAAGGTACCTATTTAGTTTTAATTCAGATTTGCTATTTAAGTTTACTCGGAAGCATCCTCCAGAAACAAAGACATAATCCAGTAGTAAAGGACTTGTCTAGCATGTACAAGGTCCTAAGTTTGAACCATAGAATAGCACACACACACACACACACACACACACACACACACACACACACACACAAACACATGGATTTTATTGAAAACAGAAGTTACAGTCCAGTCTTTTTTCTTAAATCTGCTCTCTCAGAGAGATGTAGACTCATGGCTCTGTTTTTACAACTTCAAAAATATCTTATAAACGCAATTATGCTTTCAAAAGAGGCATGTATAGAGGAAAAAGCAATTCAAGAAATTTAGTTATTGTTGGTATTTGTCAATGGAAAAGGAAAGAAAAGCTCCACATATTAATTCAAAAGAAAAAAGCAAAAAGCTCAGAAGCTGTATCTGCCTGGAAATAGTTAAATGGTAAGTTATAATTGCCGGGTAACCTATAGTTCTTGAAAATAGTTGTATTTCCCTGACCAACTTAATTATAAACTTTTTGGATGTATTCTTGGTAATGCCTGACTCAGAAAACCTTAATATTTATTGAGTAGGGAGGGAATGAATGAATCATTAAGATTTGAAAAACCAAGATTCATTGAGGGCATTTTTTAAAACATTTAAGGAAAATAAACATTGTATCTTTGATGTGAACTACCATGTAGTAGGATCAATATACTGGATTCTGAGGTTTATCATTAGTGGTCCACCCTCTTTAAAATCTTGAGAATATTAGATTTCCACAGATAATCTTTTAAGCGACCCTGACTTTTACATTATTTGTTGTGAAGTTTGAATACTAGGTCTGTTTGGTAAAGGATAAGCCTGGCATTCAGAAAAGTTTATATGCATTACTGCACACACACATACATTTTACATACATATTAGTGTTGTTTATTTGATGATTAGTGATGAATAACTAACTATTGATCTTTTATGTAAGATGATCATCAGTTATTCCGTTTAGACTGTGAGATCTGGATAGCAATTGATTGTAGATTTTAAAAAAAGCCTTTTGATGAATAATGAAGTAAAACATTGCTTACTTGCTTTGTCTCAGTAGAAATTATTATGTCAGGATAAGTTACTCTAAGATAGTGCTATTGGAAGTGTAGTGTGTTCTATCTTATCTCAGCTTCTTTCCTGATTATCTACATCTTTGTCACCAAGACATACTACAGAGACACAAGATAGTCCTAGGACTTTCATTGTTTATTTTTCTTGTGGAAATTTTGACTTTCTAAGGTTTCATACATAGGTTTCCCCCTTAATGATTTACGTTGTTGGAAATAAATACATTGCCTTATTGATTGTAAGTACTTACTAAACATTTTGAAATGAATAAGTGAATAGAACAAAACAAAAGAGTCATAGTAGAATCATGGATGTCATCATAAGGAATAGCAATTCTTGCACAATTGGGCAATTTTTAATTTGGAAAACTACTAATTTCCTTTATATATCATTTTCTGTTTTTAAACTGTACAGTAGAATAGGTAAGCTAAAAATCATTCAAATCATTCAAAATGATTCTCAATTTGGTCATTGGTAAGAAGACAAGTATTTTTTGACACTGCAATGGTTATCTGATGTATTCTAATTGACAAAGCAGCTTATATAAATATAAAGTGTTTTCTAACCAGCTTGCATTGGATTGATTTTTATTTTTTAATTAATTAATTAATTTTTTCCACTCATACAAACTTTATGGGTACCCCATTCCCCTCCTTCTCTCCACCCCTCCCTGGATCCCCTTGCTCCCTCTCCTGTTTTTCCCTTCCTTTCCCCCCTCCCTTTCTCCTATTGTCCCCTCTCCACCCCCACCCCCACCCCCGCATCCCTGGAGCACCCTTTAGTGTGCATCTCAAACTTCCCTCTGGGTCCTCCTCTCTGATGAGGTGTAAGGACTCAGTAGCATTATCTAGAGTTCTTTTTTGTGTTCCCCTTTAGTATAGGAACACTATCGTGGCTATTAATCGCTTGCCTCTAAGGATTTAGAGCCTGTGATCCATGCTAGATTTTGGGGGTCAATGACATGTTGGTCATTGCGCAGGTTATGCAAAGTCCTATTATGATTATTTTGGCCCTAACCTGTGTGGAATATCTTGCATATTGTTGCTCCTCCCCATCTTTAGGCTTTTACAATCTTACTCTGCCCCTCTTCCACAAATTTCCCTGAGCTTTAGGATGGGGAGAGAGTAGGCTGGCTTGGTTCCAGGTAGTTGATATAGAGTCTCTGATGTTTTGAATTATGGTTTGTTGATTTTTTTTCCAGTTTTGCTGTTCTGCACCGCCCTTAGCTCCATCCTGATGGTTATTGGATGTCACCCCCTGGCCAGAGATGAAAAGCTGTTAAAATAGAGTCTTTAGGTCAAGTAGTCTTAATTAGTACATATATTCTTGGCTGAGAACCTTACAGTTTCTGTGATATGACAGAGAGGTGGTGGAGTTGAAGATCCAACCTCGGCCCTCACCTTTCACTTTTTACTGCCTGCCATTGATCCAAACAATTTTTTAGCTTATAATTTCAGGTTACAGTCCATTATTTAAGGAGAATTAGCCACAGGGACTGAGGGAACTGGCCACACTGCAGCCACAAGAACAGACAGTGGGGTATAGATGAAGTAACATTGTAGATAGCAGTCTCCCAGCTTGTCAAACAATTTTCTCTACATTTTATCCATCTATTCTGGAATAATCTCATTCACTGGTAGGTCTTCCCACATCAATTTAATTACTTATCTCCTATAAACTTGGTCAGAAGATTGCCTTCAGTAAATAATTCCTTACTGCTTACATAAAGGTTCAGTTCTCAGTTGTCATATTGACACTTAAAACTAACTGCCACAGTATGTAATTTTTGACTTAAATATGAGAGGCATTTTTTTGAATTAAAAGCTTGAAAATTCAGATTTCTGGTGTGTAAAACTATTGAGTTAGGGAGTTAATACATTCAAGTATAGGATGTGGATTCTCACTTAAAGTTGTTCACACTCTAATTGGGAAAAGGAAGTAATTGTAGAAAGTGTAATTATGAAGTAACAGTGTAAAATGGGTGGCTTAAACTATAAACCCCAGGGAAAAGAGGAAGGTTTCTCTGGGTTGGGATCACTGGAGGTAATGAAAATGAGTTGATTCTGGAAGAGAGCTCATCTCTGCACTGGCACATGTGTTGCAGACCTTTGATATTGAGACAGTAAGGAACAAAATGAACTTGCAGAAACCTGGCTACCTTAAAACAATATACAGGCCATGATGGAAGAATTATGAGAAATGTGGTCACAATTTAAGTGAGGATCACATTTTGGAAGGATGTGAAAAAAGAACTGGGTCTTTGGAAATAGAGAACTAAAAAAGGTTTTGATTTGAACCAGATCTTGGCCTACAGCATGTTGTAGTTCACCTGCATTGTTGCTGATAAATTACCACCTAACAGCTTAGAGGAACAAGGGGTTTATTCTCTTACTATAGTGTGGTAACATTTCTTAGTTCAATTGACAGGAGAACATGCACCATATCATGGAACAGCTGAGAAGGGACCGTTCTCTTTTGGCAGATCAGCTTGTCTGGCCAAGTATACAGGAGAATGCCAACTTTCTCAACCAATTCTCTGTATTTTATTCACTTGTCCAGTGCTTAGTCCCACCCATCATGGGTTGGGCCTTCCCCATCAACTAGACAATCTCCTGTGGTTTCACTCTGGGCTTAATTTATTACAAGTTTCACTCTGGGCTTAATTATCTACAAATGTGACAAAGCTCTAACCCTCAACCATCAAGTTGACACCTGTATCTTACCATGACACAATACATGCTTATTTTTGATTTGAAGACTAAGGCTTCCTTAATTTCAGAGTAATCTAAGAGCCACATTACAATAACCTGAATATTGTGACAAATGCATATGTGTGCATAAAGATGTGTATATATGCTTGTGCGCATATGTACACGCATGTAAGTGTATGTTTTCATGTGTGTACACGTACATGAAAGGGGGATAGCAGTAAGTTTGAGTGGGCTTAACAGGAGAGGAGAGGTGGCCTTTCAATTAGAAGAACAATAAATAAATATCACATTAATAGAAACAGGTGATAAATGTGATATCATGAGAAAAGTGGTATAATGAGAATATGGCAATACAAATTATGAACCTGAAAAATAATATTGAAGGCTCTAAGACTAAAGAATTTTTTTGGTAAGAAACTAGTTTACCAGGTAATGACTCATGGGATTTATCCAGATTTCTGGCAGTTTAGCCAGCAGTGTCATTTGTTTTGACGTTGAGAATAACCAGGGAGACCAGCACTCTTCCCATGTTTTCATGTTACTGCCAAGATCCTGTGGCTCTTCTGTCAGAGGAGAAGAAGTGTGGCTTTCTGTGGAGCCACCTTGTACAATAGCGGGGCTTGTGCAGAGTTCCCATTCTCTGGCACAGCGAGCCTAATGAGGACTTGAAATTCATCTCGCAGCTATTGCCAGTCGGCATTTCAGCTGTGGCAGGTTAATTGTTGATGGCTTTTTTTCCCTTCTCTTTCCTTTTTTAAAAAAAATATTACTGGAAATTGTGAAAGATACATTATGATAACAACAAACTGATGTTAATTTTAAAAGCTGAGAACTCTGTAGGTGGGATCATAGGAAAATCACTTCCCAGTCTGTATCTGATGCTTAGTCTTCTGTTGGAATATGAAAACTTTCAACTTTGTTTAGCATGTCTGTTTCTGTAACCCATTTCTTCCCTGATGTTCACACTTGCCTCATCTCATTTCCTGTAGTTTTTTTTTTCTCATGAGCATAACTCCACCCGACCTATACCATTCTCCAAATATTCTGTAAACATTAGCCATTCTTTCCAATTCTGTTTACGTTTTTACTCATGTCTGAAGTATGCATGACCTTTTATACTTAATATGATATCTTGATACTTTTTTTAAAATGAGATTCACGATTTGAATGTATTCCACTTAAAATATAGTCATATTCATGAATTTACAGGAAAGTGGGTCCATCGGCCTTGTGGATACTCAAATCTTTAGATACTGAAGTAACATTTGAAAAAATGGTTTAGTTTTTACATTTAACCTATACATCTCTTTTCATGTATTGGTATATATGCAATATAGATTCTGCTTAGTAGTTATGATGCTATGTTACTTAAGGAACAGTGACAAAGAAATAAATGTGTATATGTTCAGTATTGGCACAATTTTAAAAATATTTTTGATCGTTGATTAGTTGACTCACTCATTGTGGAACACACAGAAATAGAGATGTGCAACTCTTTAAAGATTATTAATGTGGTAGGCACTTGGAAGTCTCTATTTTTTACTTCTTACTAGTATTACTCACTTCCCTCTGCTTTACATAGAACAACTAAGAAATGTGTCATCCAATGTCAATACCAAATGGAATGAGAGGATCAAGCATCACTATTAGATGTGATTTGAAGTGTGAGAAATTCTTGGCATGAATAATTGATGACATAGGAAACAAGTACCTTTTCCCTCTTTTCTAGAATTTCGGAGTGGAGCAAGAATGATGTGACAGAATATTTTGCCCTTATTATTAAAGTCTAGATAGATGTTAAAAATTGATGTTTCAACAATATTTAAAATCAAAATACTGGGCTGGAGAGGTGGCTCAGGGGTTAAGCCTCTGCCTTGCAGGCAGAAGGTCCTGAGTTCAGATCCTAGACCCCACTTATAGACGTGGGGGGCGGCCTGCTTTTCTGGTCCTGGTAGGGCGGAGTCTGAATCCCGGTGCAGAGTAAACAAGGAGGAGTTGGAGGCAGTCCATAGTGCTTCCAATTTCGCCTGTGGCTCTACACACACACACACACACACACACACACACACACACACACACACATACACACGCGCACACACGCATACACAAACAATTGAATAAATAATTAAAAAAAGGCAAATTTTAAAAAAATTACAAGTTTTTGGGGTGGAGAGGTGGCTCAGGGGTTAAGCCTCTGCCTTGCAGGCAGAAGGTCCTGAGTTCGGATCCTAGACCCCACGTATAGACGCCGGGCGGAAGCGGGGGCGGCCTGCGTTTCTGGTCCTGGTGGGGCGGAGCCTGTGAATCCCAGGGCAGAGTAAACAAGGAGGTGGAGGCACACACAATTGAATAAAAATTAAAAAAATCAAAATACTGATTTTCAACCAACATCTAAAGAAATATTGTAATATATTGTAATACAATCAGTTATTATATGTGCCTAAAAACTGACAGAAACATTGTTTCTCATGGTGTAACACAAACTCAGAAAAGGTATTTTCTGTTCAAATGGTAATAAGCTTATACAGCTGCCTCTTTTCCTTCTGCCAGTTTTATAGAAAAACTCCAAAGCCGTTGTCAAGAGAAATGAATCATAATGTTGTGGTAAAACTGGCCAGAAATATTTGGCCATACACAATGCCACTTTCTTTGTTGTAAATAATGATATTCTACAAAAACCTGGAAGTGTGAAAGATTAGGCACCCCACAGTTTTTGCTCCAGTGCATTAATACATCTTAAATTAACCACACATATAATTATTAAATAAGCATTTAATAATTAGCAAGCACAAAATAATGCATGAAGGTATCCAGTTAGCTTGAAGAAAATGCAAGCTTCCTGCCCTTCTAAAGTGCCCCAGTGATCCCCCATCTAAAAGATTCACTTCTGGAAAAATGTAAGGATTCATGAAGTAGAAACAATGGCTCTTACTATGTCCAAAGTTCACAGTTGGACATAGACCACTTAAAGGTATAACATAGGATTTCATCTCCAACAATAAGCAGACCCCTTGGGTTTTTTTATAACTTGCGTGAAAAATAGTGAGGAATAATCTCTAAAGTTTTTTAGATTGTATATCTAAGTTACTGTTAATGTTACACATGAGAATCCATTTGCAATATTCATCAATCTGGTTTTCAATAGTTAGTTTTATTTCAGTATGCTAAATAAGCAAGGAAGTCATCAATTATTGAGTATAATGTGAATAGCACAAGCACCTGTAGTGATGTTCTCAGGAATACCAATTTTTCTAATCCTATACAAATTTTGATCTCTGCACTCCTTAGTAGATGATGGATATACCTGGCTTTTAGCACACCTTAACACGGGTCTGTTCCCATTGTGTTTTTTCATTAATATTTATGTTCTTAAATATTTGCTTTGGTAAATTTTTTTGAATTTCTTCCTTCTAACTTTTTGAAATATTAGTATATTATTGCTGTGTATAGTCACCCAGTTAATACCATTCTCAAAACTTCCTGTTCCTATCCTCACGGCAACTTGGTAGTCATTATCAACCTCTTCACATCTCTTCCTTTCTCTGTTCTCCCTGGCCTCTGGTAAACATGATAGTGGTCCCAATTAACATGAGATCATTTCCATATCATAAGTCACTGAGATCATGTAACACAGTATTTTAAAGGAATTGCAGACATTATAAAAGATGGCACAATCATATAACAGATAGAATAAATATCCCTTTTGTCTTTAAATTTATAAGCCATCATTTGCAGTTTTCAAATAAATGACATGTTTTTATAACTTTATTTTTTAAATGTTCAATTTATTTTTTAATTAAACTGTATTGTCCATGGTAGATATCCAACATGATATTGAATCCTTCTCCATCTTTCAAATCTATCTATAACTGAAATCTCCTCTACTCCGACACTTGTTTTTCTTAAGCATTGTACTTGTGTCTTCATTTATCATTTCATTGATCAATACATTTTAAATAATTATTCAGCTTTTATATGTTCCAAGAAAGAAAATCTCTTTTTTCCTTTTACCCTCTTCTGAACTCAATCCATTTTAAGGATTAATAAAATAATATAGAAGGAATTTAGTCAAAATTAAATGTTTTAAACACTTAAATAGCTATGGAAGGTAAAATATGTTTTGAATAATATTCAATTAATATTTCAACAAGGAATAACTTACCAGCTTAATGGCTGATTTTTTAAACTATCACTCTAATGAATATGACAGTGAAGCCTCTTTCATTTAATCAAATCACTTAACTTCTTCGAAGCCTTGGTTTCTCAGTGAGTTCATTGAGTGTGGTAGTAACTAATCAAAACATTATCTTATGGCTGACAAAATAATTCATATTAAACCTGAGGCACAGCACCCGACATTTGACTTCTCAAAGTTATTAAGAGAAAGAAATAATTAATAGAAGACTTTGAGAGAATAGACAGTTTTGTCCATATGCCCCCAGAAAAAATGAGCAAAACATGAACCACAACTTTCAAATAGAGTATGATAAATGTGCAGTTAAAAAAAAAAACTAGCCTCTAAATTTTCACACTAAAACTAATTGGGTATAGTTAGGAAACAATTTAAGATTTGCAATTAACATTCAAAACCTATACATTTTTGCAATTGATTTTGTGAAATGTCTATTTGCAACCCAAATAAAATCCTAGCTGTATTTATTATCAAGCAAAACTTGAGTCTATCATCATAGTCACATGACTTTTTATATCACCCTTCATCTAAAAAAAAAAAAAACACACAGAGAAATAAGTTGCTGAATTCATTTGATTCTGTTATTTTCTTCAGCAAACAGAGAACACTATTTTTACAACTTTAGCTATAGCTACCACCAGCAGACTTTTGGAAGCTATAGTTACTGATTCTTTGTTTTTACTAGATAATAAAGAAATGGAATTTGTTTTGGTTTCTTAGCTTCTTGATAATTACCTAACCCTAGAGGAACAAGCTTTATTCAACTTGCAGTTCCAGCTCATATCAGATCTAAAGAGTCATACCAGCATCAGAACCAAGGCAAGTGAGCACATCACACCCCCAAATAGGAGCAGAGGGCAGGGACAATGGGTCATGCTTCCTTGCTTACCTGATGCTAACACTCACTTAGCTCTGTCTTTACCCTTCTGCCCAAGCACTGGTACCACCTATTATGGGCTGATTTTCTGACACAAGTCATGCAGATTAAGGTAGTCTTCCACAGGATTTCCCAGTGGTCTGCCTTAACTAGATAATTCCTCATAGATGTGCTCAGAGGCTCACCTCCTAAGTATCATCTTGACATTTGAGACCAACTGTCACAGACATATACCAATTTTAAGCTTCCCAAATAATCTAAATTCAATGTTTATAAAGTGATAAAGCTTTCACTTTATGGGTTGTGCATATACCAATAGGATGTACTAATGTTCAAGTTATCTTGATATCACTACCACATTTACCAAAGTGACTGTGTATGTGTGAATGAGCGAGTCTAGTGAATACTCCTTATGTTTAATGGAACTAGGTACTTGAGAATCAAGAAACATAACCAAGCCTGTTGCTGTGTTGTTTGTCCTTCACATGAACCTATAGTATTTTCTTTTCAGAAGCCTTTTGCAAGCACCTCCAAGGTCTTTATTCAATGACAGCACCAATCTATGAAGCTGAGCTATTGTTTGGTTGAGGATTTTGCCTTAGTTATCTGTGTGCACACTATGTATATATTTTACATTGACAGTAAATTAGCTCACCATCTAATTGCCTCACATTCTAGATATGCATAAGGTTTGAGAGAATTGTTTGACCATATTTCAATTGTGGTCTTTTATGCCATTGTGAAAAAGCAAATTGATATTTTCTATAAAGTATGGGCATAATTTTGTTGGGTTACATTTTTATTTTATTGTAGATACTTTGTGTGAAGATGATTCCATTTTTTCAAGTCCTGATGTCACTGATATTGCACCAAATAGGAAGCGGAGACAAAGAATGCTGGAGAATCTCGGGAAAGAACCAAAAATGACTCCCCAGGAGCACCAGCTTCAACAAAAGGAAAAGTAAGTTTTTCATTACTTCTAAAATTGAGATCCATTTGAAAAGTTACTTTATAATCTGAAAATTATATTTTCTGAACCTACTAACTTAGTTTTAAGAATAAAAATATGGTTTGGGATATTGTCAAATGTTCGAGGGAACACATTTTTCTGGTATTTGGTTAATTCCTTTTAATATTTAAAGCAGAAATGCCAAAAGCATAAGTATTGTTTCTTGTGGTTTTCATGCCTTAATTAAGTGGCATATAGAATTAAAAATATTAGAATCCATCTTGTGTTCAGTGAAATGGTTCAATCTAATTTGATGCTTTAAAGATACCCATATAGCATTCATTAGCCACTTGATTTGTTTATACTTATTTGCTTCCTTAAAAAAATGTTTTAGTCATCTTCTTACATTAGTAAACTTTGGCCTTGTGTATTTTAGTATTTTACTTTTATTATATTCACTCTTAATTTTAGACTACCTTACATTAATCAACATTGTGATTTAATTGTAATGGATTCAAAAAATATATTAATGATGCATTTAGGAAAGACAATAAACATTTGTAAACTACGTTAATGGTTGAATGTGTAAATTGTTAGGAGCCTGGCTATACATATATATTGTTTGAACATTTCTTTGAGTTTGTGGTTAACTCAACAATTAGTTACTGAACATATGGTGGCACCTGATCTTATTCTAGTTCAGTTGTTTCAGAATGTGGAATGAGTCTCCCTGACATTACTCTGAGCCTTTTATGGAGATTTACAAGGTCTTCTCCTTCTTCAGTTCCTCACTTATGTGAGGCTGAATCTTATTCATGTCCTTCAATATAATGCATTGTACAGCTATGGTAATGCAGATAATGAAAATCCAACAGCTTTCAATCAAGCCTGCTATCAGTTGATTTACAGGTGTATGCAACAACATTGTCATGAACTTGCAGTGATGCTTCTTAACAAATAGGTTATGGGGAAACCTATCAAGTTTGTATGAGTGGAAAAAATAAATAAAACCTGCTCCTTCACCCTGCTCCTCCCTCCCCTTCCCCCTCCCTCCCCTCCCCTGCTGATCATTGCTAACAAAAGAATTCTGTGATTTTCTTTCCATTGCTGTACAAAGTATTTCCATTATGATACATAGCTTAGTCTGTATGACAAGACACAAACATGTCATTACATAGATATGAAAGAGTTTGGGATTTAAATGAAACATCAGAGAACATGACTTGAAGAGTCATCATTTATCTGTAATTTAAAAGGAAAGAGGAGTGATAATTGGGGTAAGCTATTGAGAGCAGGTTTCAGTCGCAGAATGCAGGCAGTGACAGGTACTCAGATGAAAGAGGGGGAATATTATGTGATGAGGTAAGAGGACACAGAGGGCATGAAATGCTTCTGTCACTGCTGAGGCCAGGCCAAGAAAAATGTGTTCCTCCATTAGAAATAGAGCCTTTTGGGCTGGAGAGGTGGCTCAGGGGTTAAGCCTCTGCCTTGCAGGCGGAAGGTCCTGAGTTCGGATCCTAGACCCCACGTTTAGACGCCAGGCGGAAGTGGGGGCGGCCTGCGTTTCTGGTCCTGGTAGGGCGGAGCCTGTGAATCCCGGGGCAGAGTAAACAAGGAGGAGGCGGTCCATGGTGGTTCTCGAATTCGTCCGTGGTTGTACATACACATACACATATACACGCACACACACACACATACATGTGCACAATTGAATAAATAATAAAATATTTAAAAAAAAGAAATAGAGCCTTTTCTTGAATGTAACATGTACAGCATTCCTGTTTTTCACATTACAGACATATTTTCTTCTGTTTTTTTCCTGCCCGTTGATGCTGCTTTATTCTTGTCAAAAGGTTATAAAATTATCAGAAAATAGGAAATTCTGATATTCATGCCATTATTACATCTTTTAGATCTAATGTTGTAAAATTATCTATAGGTATTATAATTTTTTCTTTTATACTGGGCTTTCTAAATTCTAAATGTTATGCTATATTGGATTCACAGTAATGAAACTTTCATTCTTTGGAAACACAAGAACTTGAAATACTGAAAACATATTGACATTTAAGCTAATGCTTATAAGACTGATTACTTGGTTTAATAGTACTGACATGCAGAACTGTGTCATTATTTCTGGTAAATATAAGTGATTTTATTCAGGAATATTTTTAGATTGTTGATGATTTCCTGATTTTAGTAAGATTCTGAGATTCTTGAATCTGGTATATATTGATAAATATCCACTGAGGAATAATTAGAGAGATATATCCAGACAATATGTTTGTATTTCAGGAACACTTCTATTGCTCTGTCAACTGGCATCAACACTGACAGTCACAGTGCTGCAGAACCATATGCTTTGCTGCATATTCTGCCTCAATCCAAAGCTGTGAATTGTAGATTTGTCAGTGTATCCTTTATTCCTATGTATTAAATGAAATACCAGCTGACAATGTCTACAGAATTTGTGAAATTACTTTCATACACATTCTTTCAGTAAAACTATTAGCACTTACTTTCATACACATTCTTTCAGTAAAACTATTAGCACACTGCTAAATATATATATATATTTAACACTGAAAATTGATTTCTATAAAATAGTACTCCTGTAATATGAATCTACATAGAATAGCACTGTATCTTGACACCCAGCTTAAACTTTTAATTAAGTCATGCTTTATCATACAGTGCAATTGTTTAAGACAAATTTTCACTTAAATCTTTTTTAAATTTAAGAACTTTCATTTTTCCTTCTAAGATCCTATAAAATCTAATGCATCTATTTAGATACAGCTATCTAGATACATCTATCAGGTACAACTCTGGTCAAGTCAATAAATAAAAGTCTATTAATAAAATTCTGTAGTTCTTTCCTGAGTCACTTTTGCCCATTCTTACCTAGATTAATCTAAGAAATTGATTATTTAGTTGATTCATTCATTATCTTTTAATTGAACTAATTGTGAAATTACTTAATAACTGAATAGTGTATTGATACCTTAATGCATGACCCTTGTTGTTGCTTCTTCCCATTTTCACCACCTAGACATTCTGTTCCCCTTTATGTAAGTGCTCTGTTTCTCATTTGTATCATGTGTCTCTTACAAGCAATCTGATTTTTAGGATATTGGAATTGTTGTCTGAACATCTGAATAAAGGCTTGGTTAGCTTTGGATAAGGAAGAACTTAACCATGGAAATAATTTCATCACAATTACTCACTTCCCTCTGCTTTACATGGAATAGCTAAGAAATATATCATCCAATGACAATACCAAATGGAATGAGAGGATCAGGCATCACTGTCAGATAAAGACTATGTGATTTTGAAATGTGAGAAAGTCTTGGCATGAATAATTGATGACATAGGAAACAAATACCTTTTCCTTCTTTTCTAGAATTTCAGAATGGAGCAAGAAAGCAAGAAGGTTAGGGAGGAACCAAATTCTAGTCACCTCCAATACATGATTACCCTGGAGACCATATTGGAAATCACACATGGAATCATCTACCATTCACAGACTTCATTCTTTAGAACTGTATACAGTGTTAGTGCCCTAGAAAGGATTCCATACCCAAATTATTTTGCTAAATAACATAACTTACATCCCTTGTGCTGTTATACTCATGACTTGAATATGTATCTACATGAGATTCTTTGAGAAACCCACAGTTAATAATTTATAGGAGTTTAAATTTTCAAATGTTCTTAAGCATAGCATTCTCAGAAGTGGGCATAGCATAAAACTAAGAAATAGTGTTCTGCAAAGTGCTAGTAGTGTGGTAATATAGATCCTAAAAATTCTGGAATATCAGTGATTTTATGATATAAGGAAATTTTAAACATAATTACAGAATGTTAGGCAATAAAATGGGTATTTAGATGAAACAAATTCAATCTCTGCATGCGATCTGTCTATCTTCCCTCTTCACAATCTTACCATTTAGCTACTATTTAAGAATTTGCTTGCGCAAATGATGGGGACTAGTTGTTTTATACGAAATTAATTTAAGAAATTTTCAGTGGTAGATATTTAAACACCCATTGACACGATCTCAGTTGTTGCATCAGTTAAACCATTGGGCCAAAGTGCAAATAAATTCTTGCTAGCTTTACTTTTATCTCTGTTTCTACAGAGTAGCAAATAATACATATATAGAGATTTCGTATTACATGCAAAGGTTCCAAGACACAATTTGATTTTCTATGTGCTAAATGTCTTCAGCATGAGGACATGCTTTCCAAATCATAACAATATTGTTAAAATTTTTCACAGATGTTGCTTCTTAAACTGTAATGAAGGAGTGGTAGCTTTAAGTTGTCCATTAATGCAGAGGGAAGTTTGACATTCACACTAAAGGATGCTCCAGGGATTGGGGGGGGGAGAGAAGAAGGGAACACTGGGAGAAAGGGAAGGAGGGGGGGATGAAAGAAAGGGGAAAAGGGAGGGAGCAAGGAGGCCCAGGAAGAGGTGGAGGGAGGGAGGGAACTGCAGTACCTACTATGTTTGTATGAGTGGGAAAATAAATAATTAATTTTTTAAAAAAGAAATTTTGTAAGTTGTTGTATTTCGGGTGAATTGTGTATGTCCTGAAGTAAGTCTGCAATTTAGGTTCTCAAGGTTGCAAGAGTTGCCCTCAGTCTCATTGTAGCACCAAGTCACAGAAGATGCACCACATATTAGCCTAAAAATCCCAGTTTCAGTGGAGAATACACAGCTGTCACTGATAATGTTTGTCTAAGTTGTTGTCTTCCTGTGCCTAGAGAGCTCCATTCTTGCCTCTTTATGCCACATAATTACAGCAACAACCATGAGGAAATAACTCAGTCCATATTTTTTTGCTTAGCAGAATGATTACAAGGATATACCTCTGTAGTCTGTCAAACCAAATATATCATAGTTATCAAAGAGTTTTAGAATTTAAAAGTTTTCTTTGACATAATTGCAAATAGTTTAAATTAAAATGTTCACTGCTCTTCAGAATCTTCTTTTAATGACATTTTGAAGAAAGTGATCAGTTTTACTTCTGCTATAATTTGGTTCTACTTTTTTCATATGATGTGTGTGCATGTGTGTGGAAAGGATCAGGGCTATAGCATACATATGATGGTCAGAAGACAAACTCAGGTTTGTTTTTCACCCACCATCAAACTTATTTGAGACATGCTTTTTTGCTTGCTCTCTGCTGCTTAGATCAATTTCTGGCTACCATCTCCCAGGATTCTTTTGAATATAGCCAAGTTTACACCTGATAAAAAAAATTAAAGTTTAGTAATGGATAATGTTAAGTATCTGTTTATTTTTAGTAAAGTGCGGTTGATTTTATTCATTTAATAATTATAGATGCAGTGAACGGTAATTCCTAATCAATCAAAATATAGCAATTTAAAGTTGAAACTTGTCAAACTCATAATCTCCACCACCTGCCATTTTTTTATCTCTCTTTCACTTCTTTATTTGATTTATAAAACAAGGCCCAAACAATATATGATATATTCTGCTATTTTTAAATTTAACATTTAATGTAAACATTTTCCTCTTTAAAAAATTGCATCAACATAATTTGATATTCATGGTATTCCACTCTATAAATGTTTCATTTTTTCTTTAACAAATTCTACACCATACACTCGGATGTGTTTGTGTTATTGCAAAGATGAATGTATTTATTTTAATATAATACATTTTATGTAGTTTCTATATACAATTCATTGTTGCCTTATACAAATTCCAAAAAAATGCGCCTACTGAGTCAGCAGTCAAATGTATTTGTAAGTCTTTCGCCATTATCTTTTTTGTTAGAATGCCTTCAAAAGTACTTTGGCATTTTGAATTTAATTAGTAATGCATTCTAGATGTTCTTTCACTTTCTAACTCATTTTGATCATTGGCAAATCATTTTCATCAATGAATAATAATTGTTTTTCAATTTTTTTATAAAAATAATAGTTGTCCTTTTTCTGTGCTAACTCAGCAAATATTGTTTCTTTCACTTTAGAGACTCATAAGACATAGTGTAGAGGAAAATAACTTGTTATATTTTAAAAGAAGTTGATGAAAGTATGCATCACACATGCATATACAGAAAGACAAATTGCCATATCATTTTCAAATGTGATAGCTGTACTTTATGGTTTCTCAAAATATATTTCCACTCTAAATTTGATTTTGCAAATCGCTGATAGTTAATTGCTTTTCAAGTCAAAGCCCAAACTATTCTACAAGTTTGAACATATGTCTGATCTGTTTGTAATATATAA
The DNA here is from genome assembly GCA_023101885.1 of Typhlomys cinereus. Taxonomy (NCBI): domain Eukaryota; kingdom Metazoa; phylum Chordata; class Mammalia; order Rodentia; family Platacanthomyidae; genus Typhlomys; species Typhlomys cinereus. Next base: position 5,920,560 of record JALPQD010000059.1, on the reverse strand, counting down.
CTCTTAAACTCTAATTCATAGAGTTTTTGATGTCTAAATCTTAAAAGTTTTTCAGTGTCAAATTGCAAGCTTAAAATAAATGTTCTATTACTATGTATTTACATTGGTCATCATGAACAAACTTCATTTTTCTGCAATTTTAATTTTATCATAATGTTTATGTTACTTACAAAAATAAACACAGTGGTTGTTTTAAAGGAGATGGGTTTTTATTAGCTTCGCTGTGTGTTTACCTAACAGTTCTGACTGCAACTCTCACTTTCCTTGCTGCACAGTTTGATTAATGGCCCCTTGGACTTGTTCCAGAGCACACTGATTATAGTAAGAACACTTCAGTGATGATTTATTAATGTTGCTTGTAGCTTAAAATAAGATTTGTCACATGTATTATTCCATGTTTACCAATAAAATATGGAGTTTTGTTTTAAAATAAAGTTGTCCCAAAGATTGCTTTGTTTTATACTTTAATTATTCAGTATAGATCAAGTAGTCATATATTTAATTTTTTTCTAGCATTAGCCAGATTTTGTGATTTTTTTATAACAAAAATTAATCTGTACCTTAAACGCTTTCGGCAAATCAGATAATATATTTCAATAGAATTTACTTAAATGTTTAAAATTTTGAGTTATGTTTATAACTCAAAATGGAAACAACCTTTATTTAAAACCTGCTCCCCAATATTATTGGAAACATACAAGTTTCCAATTATTGATGGATTCAGTATTTAAAATAAATTTAATAGGACTCTATAAAGGGAGAAATTAATCAGGATTCATGTATATTATGCTTTTATCATTTGCAAAACTTTATAACTAAAGTGTCCCTATATTTGGTTTGATAATAATCATTGCTTTAGGCATTATAAATGCTAACATGGAATACTGTGTAAGTATGTTTTTCTGATCAATGGAAGTATTTATCTAAAGAAATGACCACATGCTCATGATTTATAGTTCATTTTTGAAAGAAAAAAAATGTGCATTTCATTATTTGGTATGACATTGTAATTATGTTTTAATTTTACATAAAAATGAAATTAGGTACTATTATCTATATTATTCTTGCATTAAAATATTACAAAATGAAATGTTTTCTTACTTGAGAAATAAAGATTATTACATATTCTCTTAAGTATAAGATAGTTTTGCCAAAATAAGCTCTAACCCCCAAACTAACAGATATTTGCTAATGGAATTGATATATTATTAAGACTATATAACAACCCCAGAAACTTAAAATATGTACTAATCCATTCGAGTTAGTCCAATATTTTGTTTTTGATAAAAGAACAAGGAATAGATATAATTTTTAGCATAGTTAGAAAATATTTTGATAAAATATTAAGGCTACAGAGAGACAGCTTGGAGATAAGACTTTCTTAACCCAAGCAGAAAGTCCTGAGTTCAGATCCCAGATCCCATTAAAAACACCAAGGGGAAATGGCAGCTGCCTACACTTCTGGCTTTGGTGGGGGGAGCCTAGAAAATCCCAGATTGAAGCTAAAAGGAGGTAGAAGCAATCCAGGATGATTCCCAAAGTCACCCTTGGTCCTCCACAGGGACACACAGTGCCCTGTGTAACACACACACACACACACACACACACACACACACACACACACACACAAAATAAATAAGTGAAATATTTAAAAAGTAAAGTCCAAAAATATTTTTTTCTTTTCTATCATTCTTTTTTTTTATTAAAAATTTAATTATACATTTTAAAATTTTTTATCAGTTCCCTCCCTCCCCCCTCCTCCCCCTCCCCTTCCCCCAGTGCCTCCCCCCCAATTCCCAGAGAGTCCTTTATTGTGTACGCCTAACTCTCCACTGGGTCCTCCTCTCCGATGACATATAAGGACCCAGTGGCATTTCCATAAGCCCTTTCTCTTGTTCCCCTTAAGCATAAGATCACTACTATGGCTGTCAATCCCTTGCCTCCAGGGGTCTCGGTGCCCTTAACAGATGCTAGACTTTATGAGGGCAACAGTGCACTGGACATTGCGCAGGGCATGCAAAGTCCCATTATGATTGCTTTGGCCCCAACTATTGTTGAGAATCTTGCAAATCGTTGCTCCTCCCATCCTTTTGCTCTTACAATCTTACCGCCCCCTCTTCCGCAAATGTCCCTGAGCTCCAAGATGGGGAGAGATTAGGCTGGCCTAGTTCTATGTGATTGATATAGAGTCTCTGAAGTTCTGGATTGTGGTTTGTTGATTTTCTTTTGCAGTTTTGCTACTCCTGCAATTCCCTTCACTCCATTCTGCTGGGCACTGTATGTCACCCCCTGGCCAGAGACAAAAAGCTGTTAAACTGGAGTCTTGTTGTAATAGCACATTCAAGGGTAGATGTAATAAGAGTAGGAAACCTCACTGAGAGAGGGGTCCAACACCCATTTGCAAAATGATTACTTTTTATCTGCTAGACTATATGCCCTCCCCTTCTGGTGAGATCAGGAAAGAACGTCTGTGAACTTAACCAGGTTTCTCATTACTTACTTACAGACCTTGATGGAGGCCTATTTTCTCTGCTGTAACATGGTCTCCTCTCTCCTTGTTTCTGGTGTGGCCCTCCTAACCCATCTCTCTTGTTCATAATCCTTGCAATTACTGTGTTACATAGGTTTACTTTTGAGTGTCTCAATGTGGGCTGGGTGAGTTTGGTACTAGGAGCCACCTATTAGGGAGTACATACGGCGCTTAATTTTCTGGGTTTGGGATACTTCACTTAATATAATTCTTTCTAATGACATCCATTTCCCAGCAAATTCCAGTAATTCATCATTTTTGATGGCTGAGTAGTACTCCATTGTATAGATGTACCACAGTTTCCTTATCCACTCGTCAACTGTTGGACATTTAGGTTGATTCCATGACTTTGCTATTGTAAACAGTGCTGCTATGAACATGGTCGAGCTTGTGCTATCGAGGCGAACCTCTGCTGCATGGGGGGTTATTCCCAAAAGTGGAATAGCAGGGTCATACGGCATTTCAATCTTTAATTTCTTTAAGAATCTCCAGACGGCTCGCCAGAGTGGCTGTATGAGCCTGCATTCCCACCAACAATGTAGGAGAGTTCCCCTCTCTCCACATCCTCTCCAGCATTTGTCGTTGTTTGTATTGTGGATTTTTGCCATCCTGACCGGGGTGAGATGATATCTCAGGGAAGTTTTGATTTGCATTTCCCTGATGGCTAAGGAAGTGGAGCATTTTTTAAGATAATTGTTAGACATTTTAATTTCATCCCTGGTAAAGTTTCTTTGAAGTTCCAGGGCCCATTTTTTAATTGGGCCAGTGTTTTCCTTGGAGTTTAATTTTCTAAGTTCTTTGTGCACTCTGGACAGTAGAACTCTGTCAGATATGTGGTTAGTGAAGATTTTCTCCCATTCTGTGGGTTGCCTTTGAGCTCGTGTGACAATCTCTTTATCTGAACAGAAGCTCTTTAATTTCACAAGATCCCAACTGTTGAGAGTTGGTAGCAGTGATTGTGCCATTGGATGTCTGTTTAGTAAGTGTTGGCCTAGCCCAATCAGCTCGAGGGAGTTCCCTATCCTTTCAACTATGGTTTTTAAAGTCTCTGGCCTGATATCAAGGTCCTTGATCCATTTGGAATTAAGTCTTGTACATGGTGACAAGTACGGGTCCAGCTTTAATCTTCTGCATGTGGAGATCCAGTTTTGCCAGCACCATTTGTTGAAGATGCTGTTCTTTTTCCATTGGATTCTTTGGGCCCCTTTGTCAAAGACCAAATGGCTGTAACTTTGTGGGCTTATATCTGGGTCTTCAATCCTTATCCATTGATCTGTGTGTCTATTTTGGAGCCAGTACCAGGCTGTCTTTATAACTATGGATTTGTAGTATAGACTTATGTTTGGTATGGTAATACCTCCAGCTGTGTTTTTGTTACTCAGGATTGTTTTTGCTATCCTGGGTCTTTTGTGTCTCCATATGAACTTTGAGATTATTTGGTCAACTTCTTTGAAGAATTGCTTTGGGATTTTGATTGGTATAGCATTGAATCTGTATATTGCCTTTGGTAGGATGGTCATTTTTACAATGTTGATTCTGCCAATCCAGGAACAAGGGAGGTCTTTCCACCTTCTGGTGTCTTCTGCAATTTCTTTCTTTAGGGTTTTAAAGTTTTCATTGTAAAGGTCTTTTACCTCCTTAGTTAGGTTTATACCAAGGTATTTCATTTTTTTAGGGGCTATAGTAAATGGTATTGTTTCTCTCAAGGCTTTTTCACTTCTTTCATTCTGGGCATATAGGAAGGCCTCTGATTTTTGCACATTTATTTTGTATCCTGCCACCCTGCTGAACTTCTCAATTAGTTCCAGGAGCTTCCTGGTGGAGTTTTTGGGATCACTTAGGTATAAGATCATGTCATCTGCAAATAGGGATAGCTTGACTTCTTCCTTGCCGATTTGAATCCCTCTTATGTCCCTTTCTTGTCTTATGGCTTCAGCTAAGACTTCAAGTACAATATTGAATAGAAGTGGTGAGAGTGGACAGCCTTGTCTAGTTCCTGATCGAAGTGGGAATGCTTCCAATTGTTCCCCATTGAGCATAATCCTTGCTGTGGGCTTGTTGTATATAGCTTTTATTATATTGATAAAGGTTCCTTCCATTCCTACTGTCTCTAGCGTTTTGATCATAAAAGGCTGTTGGATCTTGTCAAAAGCTTTTTCTGCATCTATCGAGAGTATCATGTGGTCTTGGACTTTGGACTGGTTTACATGATGAATTACATTTATTGATTTGCGTATGTTGAACCAACCTTGTGTGCCAAGGATGAAGCCTACTTGGTCCCCGTGAATGATCTTTTTGATATGTTTTTGAATCCGATTTGCTAAGACTTTGTTGAGAATCTTTGCATCTGTGTTCATCAGGGAGATCGGCCTATAGTTTTCTTTTTTAAGTGAATCTTTATTAGGTTTTGGGATTAAAACGATATTAGCTTCATAGAAGGAATTTGGTAGTGTTCCTTCCTTTGCTATTTGATGGAACAGTTTAAGGAGTATTGGTGTTATTAACTCCTTAAATGTCTGGTAGAAACTCTGTGCTGAATCCATCTGGTCCAGGACATTTTTTGGTGGGAAGATTCGAGATTACTTCCTCAATTTCCTTATATGTTATAGGACTATTTAAATAATTCACAACTTCCTGATTCAATTTAGGTAAGTTGTGTTTACTTAGAAATTCATCCATCTCTTTTGTGTTGTCAAACTTCACAGAGTATAAGTTTTTGAAATATGATGTTATAATTCTCTGGATTTCTTGGGTATCAGTAGTGATAACTCCATGTTCATTTCTAATTTTGTTAATTTGGGTTTTCTCTCTCTTGCTTTTGGTTAGTTTAGCTAGGGGTGTATCAATCTTGTTGATTTTTTCAAAGAACCAGCTTTTTGATTGGTTGATTTTTTTCTATCATTTTCTTAGTCTCGATTTCAGATATTTCTCCCCTTATTTTGCTAATCTCTTCTCTTCTACTGCTTTTGGGATTAGATTGCTCTAGTTTCTCTAAAGCTTTAAGCTGCATTGTTAAGTTGTTTATTTCTGATGTTTCCATTTTTTTGACGTGGGCATTAAGAGCTATGAACTTACCTCTTAGAACAGCTTTCATTGTGTCCCAGAGATTTTGGTAAGTTGTATTTTCGTTATCATTCACTTTCAGGAAATCTTGAATTTCCTTTTTAATTTCTTCCTGAATCCAGTTCTCATTCAGCATCATAGTGTTAAGTTTCCAGGAGTTAGTGTATTTTCTCTTGTTTGATGTGTTGTGGATGTCCAGCTTTAGGCCGTGGTGGTCTGATAGGGCACAGGTTAGAATTTCAACTTTCTTGTATATGTGTAGATTCATTTTGTGGCCCAATATGTGATCTATTTTGGAGAAAGTTCCGTGTGCTGCTGAGAAAAATGTGTATTCTTTGGTGCGTGGGTGAAAAGTTCGATAGAGATCTGTGAGGTCCATTTCTTTCAGGGTTTGATTAAGTTCCAAAGTGTCTCTGTTAAGCTTTTGACCTGTTGATCTATCCCATGTAGAGAGGGCGGTGTTGAAGTCCCCAAGAATTATCGTTTGGGGGTTGATTTCTTGCTTTAGACGCTGTAGGGTTTTCTTAATGAATGCGGAGGGGCCCGTATTGGGTGCATATATGTTCAGTATTGTGAAATCTTCCTGGTGAATTGTACCTGTGACTAAAATGTAGTATCCATCCGTGTCTCTTATAATTTTTTTTGGTTTGAAATCCACTTTGTCTGATAGCATAATGGCTACCCCTGCCTGTTTTCTGCTTCCATTTGCTTGTAGAATTGTTGACCAGCCTTTTATTTTTAGGGCGTGCCTATCTTTTGTGGTGAGATGGGTTTCCTGCAGGCAACAGATTGATGGATTGTGATTTTTAATCCAAGTTTGTAATCTGTGTCTCTTGATCGGTGAATTAAGTCCATTAACATTTAGTGTTATAATGGAGAAACTATTGTTAATTCCTGACATTTATTATGTTTAGTAGCTTTTATAAGTATATTGCTTCGCTTTTAATGGTGTTATATTTGCCTTCTGTTCTCCTGGATATGCCTGTTTTTTTCTTCACGCTTGAGTATCATATCTAGCAGTTTTTGAAGGCCTGGTTTGGTGGCCATGTATCCCTTAAAGTTGTCTTTGTGCTGGAAAATTTTTCTTTCTCCCTCGATCATGACTGATAGTTTTGCAGGGTAAATCAGCCTGGGTTGACATTTTTGCTCATTCAATACTTGAAGTATGTCTCTCCAAGCTCTTCTTGCTTTTACTGTTTCGACTGAGAAGTCATTTGTTATTTTAATAGGTTTGCCTTTAAAAGTGACTTGTTTTTTCTCCCTTGAAGCTCTCAGCACCAGTTCTTTATCTTGAATGTGGAGTGTTTTAACTATTATTTGCCGCGGTGTGCTTCTATTTTGGTCGTATCTGTTTGGGGTGCGGAATGCCTCTTGTATATGAATGGGCCTCTCTTTTTTTAGATGAGGAAAGTTTTCCTTGATGATCGTTTGAAAAATTTCCTCAGGGGTGGTATTTTGAGATTCTTGCTCCGGTATTCCATGAATACGCATGTTAGGCTTCTTCAGGGTGTCCCATATCTCTTGGATATTTCTCTCAAGTATCTTTTTGGCTTTAACAACCTCTTCCATTGAGCTGGTTAGTACTCCCACTTTATCTTCAAGGTCTGAAATTCTGTTTTCTGCTTCATTAGTTCTGTTGATAAGACTCTCTGTGGCGTTCTGGGTTGAAGATAACTTGTCTTTTAGCTCAGTTTTAAACTCTGCTTGAGTTTGTTTTAACTGCTCTATGCCACTTTTTGTTTCTTGCACTGTTTTTCTCAACTCCTCCAGATGTCTGTTGTGTTCCTCTTCAAAGCGATTGATTCGATTATGTAATTCCTCCCGGATTTCCTCTTTCATAGTATTGAACATGGTAATGATCATATTTTGAAAGTCGTTATCCTGGGTCAGGCTTTCTTGGCCTTTTTCCGCGGGTTTGTTCTTGTTGGAGTCTAACATTATGGGATTAATTCCTTCAGTGGGAAATTTGTTTACTTGAGTGTTGCTTCTCATGGATTTGCACTTTGACTTTGGCATTGTCATTTTAACTCTTAAGATCTCTCAATTTCACTAAACTGAATTATTTGGCCTGGGGTATTGGTGGGCGGGGCCCGAACGGGGACTTACCTAGGGCGCGGGGTGAGGCCCGGGTGGACCGTGCGCGTGTCCCGACCGGGGGGGAGCGGGGTGGGGTGAAAAGGGAGGATGGGCACGTTGGCGTGGAGCTATTTAACCCCGAGGGCAGCTGGGGCGGGGCCCGGGCGCAGGGGGAGGTCCTCCTCGTCCCTCAGCCCCTGCGCGGCTCCGGCTGGATGGCGGGAGTCGGAGCCGGGTCCCTGTGGGCTGACCTGGGGTCCTAGAGCGCGCGGTGAGGCCCCGGCTGGATCTCGCATACGCGTCCCGACCCAAGTCCAAAAATATTAAACATATGTTTTGTTCAGTTGAAATGTTTTAGAATATTTTTCTAAACAATTCCTTAAAATTATAATTTCTCTAAACCAAATATGTACGTACTCATTTTTCAAATGTTGCATTTATAAGAAATGAAGATAAATTACGCATGTGTTAAAAAAAGCAGTGTTCAACTGAGGTGATGATTCATTGGATAAAGCTCTTGCTGCACAAGCATGAATCCCCAAAATGCACTTAAAACATATGCAGATGAGTTTGTAGCCACCTGCAATCCCAGCACTTGGGATTTAAAGTCAGCAGTTCTTCCAGGCAAGCTGGCAGACTAATCAGAGGTGAGCTCTGGGCTCATTTGTAAGACTCTTCAATAAAGTGGAGGACAAAGTATAAAGATACCTGAAATCAACTTCAAGTATGCATCTATACACACACATACACACAGAAAAGTTCATTCACACATAAGGATTTAGTATACCTACACACATAAATTTGTGCATACATTTATGAACATGCATACACTCATACAAACCATACATACATATTCATACAAACAGATAAATCAATACTATTATTTGACTTATTGAGTACTTATTCTTGTATTTCTAGAACTACAGAATAAAAGTTCGGCATAGGCTCTCTCTGTCTTTATATAGGAAATCAGTGCAGGATACCTCATCAGTAGCATACATTCACATTTTTTGGCCATGTCATGTTTTCTGACAAGCTTTCTTTTAACCTTATACAAATATAAAAGATGAAATTCCCTGATGGATACAAAGTGTATAAATTGCTGAGATGAGAGTGACATTCTAGTGGGAGAATAGACTAGGATGTTACCAAATTAGAGAAGCTTGACAGAGGAGTTTAATCTGATTTTGCTGTTGAAATTGAATGTATTGTTTTATTTCACATTTTATTTTTTATTAGCAGTGAATTTATATGTTTTCACTCCCTACTACCCATCTAAAGCTCCATTCCATCTCTCCCTCCCCACCCATTCTTCCTTCCAGTCAGTTTCCCTCCCTCTCCTAGGTCCCCTTCATATTCATCCACTGGGTCCCATATGGAATTTCTGCACTAACTAGTATTTGGGCACCCACTGGGCACAAATGCCCCACTGGCATGTAAACAGTAGAATGTAGAGGCTCCCTCTCTATCTTGTCTGGCACCAGTCACATACAGACTCCTCAGGGTAGAACCACATCTCATGGGATCTTCCCTCTATGTGGCAAAATGTTGATAGGCCAGCTATTGTGGAGATCTAGAAGAAGTAGACATTATTGCATTTAAGTCTTGGGGACAGCAACCATGATATGAAAAGAGGTTACTAAATAACTTTACCTCGCCCCTTCCTTCAGCTCTTACATTTTTACTCATACCCCCAATGCAAGGTTCCCTGAGCTTTAGGGTGGTTTTGATGTTCTGAATATGTTTCTAAAGGCATGAACTGATAACCAATAAAGCAGATACAGAATTAAAGCCAGTGTATAGATTCATGTATTTAACTTAGTAAATAAACCTTTTTTTTTTTAAACTAGCTACAACATCCACAAGTTTTAGCAGATCATATAATGCCAACCTAGGGTCTATTTTTCTTTATTCTTAACCTTGTTTTTGCTTTGATTTGGGCTGTTACCCTGTAGCCCAGGTTATACAGAACAGGTTACATTGCTCTGCCTCATTGCCAATGAGAAAGACAATGATAATGGGATATAATAAAGGGAAATGATATGTGCCCCTAAGTTTAACAGTAGACATTTCCATGTCTCCTCCTTCATAGACATCTTCCACATTAAATTTAAGGAAAACATCCTTTCCTTAAAGAAAACTAAAAGCAAGGAAAGAAAATTTTGGCCCCCCAAAAATGCCATGGATATGTACTGTTTGGACACCTCAATGAGAAGAATAAATGCCTCCTTTAAGTCTGTATGTTAAAGATACCTGGGATGTGCTCAAAAAGTAAGGCTATTCTATCAATGAGCAAACTCTCTTGAGAAAAATATACTAAAAAGTAGAGCAAATTGTCCCAAAGACGAATGTTGGGCCTTTGTACTTAGCTTTCTTTTATGAATGCAAGAATCTGTTAAACTGTTGTGAGGCTAAAAAGAATGAATACTGCTTTAAGAAAAACTTTCTGTTAGCTATATAATAAATGGAGGTTAGCCTACTGATTGACAGTGAAGTGAAGATAGAATAGTGTGTATATCAGAGGAAGAACTTGGAAAAAATTAGTACATGAAATGTGAGTGCAATTGTAAAGAAAGGAAATACACTTCAGATTAAAGTCTTTTTACTTCTAGGGCCAGGGCAGCCTCATCAGTTACTGAAAGCCATTCCATAGATATGATTTTTCACAAAGTGAATTATCTCTGTCCCTTTAGAAATCATACCACCAGACTAGAAAAACTCCTTTTTCTGTACTGGTGTATGTATATGTTCAACTAACAGATTGTAATACATTATTAATATAGTTGTATATGCTCAACTATAGAGATTGTAATGCATTTATAGTATTGTATATGCTCAACTATACAGATTGTAATATATTAATAGTATGGTTATTTGTTGCATCTGTCTTAATTTAGTATATTGATCAGCATGCTCTCTACAAATCATGAGTTTTAGAAAATTTGACACTCTGAATGTGTACTGCCACCTCTACAGGCCTTCCTTGATATAGAGACTCTTATTAGCACAAGAAAATATTTTTCTAGACATGCATTTTCATAATACTATAAAAGCATAGCTTTCTTTCTCTTACTTGAGGATATATGATACTTTCCTTTTTGGGCTATAGGGGAAAAAAATGTTTTCACTATCTTAGCCTGTTAAAGATACACTGCTGATGTTAAAAGGATATATGACTTTATAGATATTTTCAGAAGACAGGAGATTTTAATTGAAATGTTAAGTGAATTTGGTAAACTATAGAAGTAATGGATAGTCACATAAAGTCCATTAGAACCTCATATCCCTATTTACACTTCTATATAGAGTGTGCAAGTTGTTTGCTTTGAAGCCACACTCAATGATACTGAGTGAAAATGAGACTGTAGAGAACATGGTTAGGAACTTTTTGCAGGCCTGCAGAGATGGCTTTCAAGCAGAAGGACTTGATTGAGTTCAGATCCCAAATCCCACATTGAAACAACAGGCAGATATGTCTAGAAAAACATTTTCTTGTGCTAACAAGAGTCCCTATATCAAGGAAGGCCTGTAGAGGTGGCAGTACACATTTCAGGTTTTGTCAAGTAAATAGTAGTAATAAATTTTATTATTCACAAAGATGTTTGAAAAATGCCCTTTTAAAAACTCATCATGTGCCAGCTAGACAAATCAAGTCAAACTCCTGTCTGAAAGGTTAAAAGAGAAGCACTCAGATTTGACATATGTGACATCACTTTGCCCCACCTAATGACTTCACTTTCCATTTCATTTGCAGTTGTCTGGCTATTACTCATTGAACAGAAAAAAAATGAGCTTACCAAATTGAAGTTTCAGACTTCAGTTTTTTTAAATATGTAGAGAACAGCCACAATGCAGATGATCCAGAACTTGTAAACTGAGTAATTTTTAGTCATAGAATTTGTGAGGTGGGCAGTACTTTCTGTTCCTTTACTACATATCTAATGATATCTGTCTTAGTCCATTCATAGTTTTATATCCAAATATCACTCCCTGGGTAACATACCAACAATAGGAATTTATTTCTCACAGTCTGTGACATCCACAATCAAGATGAAAATGTTAAATTCAGTGTCTGATGAGGGCTTCTTTGTGAATCCTCATGCAATGAACAAAGTCAGTGAATGTGCCTAGCAGAGTAGACTGAAAGGGAAAGAGAAAGCACCTAGGGACATTCTTTCCAGCTTTTCAGAAGGCCTCATCCATTGAGACCAGAACTCTTAAGATCTAATCACTTCCCTGAACAATTCCACTTCTTAAATCTGAAAAACTGAGGTCAAGCTTCAATGTTTATTTTGAGAAGAGCATCACCCAAGCCACGATATAACATGATTATTACCTATAAATGGAAGGGAAGCATACCAGATGTGAAGCATTGGATTTATTCCCCAACCCAATGTCACCTTCTTCAGAATTTTTCTATATAGCATCCTTCTTAGAGCTTATTTTAGTGCATTGTCTACATGACATGAATGGTTGCCAGAGGAAAAATTGATTTTAGAAAATTGTTAGTAAAGAGTTATCCTAGTGCCTTGTGAATTTCACAATAGTCTCCTGCAAAAGACATCTTATACCTGGACCCAGAAATGGATATCTGTAATCACAATTACAGGAGGACCACAAGTTAGAGAACAGCCTTGGTTATGTAGCCGATACTATCACAAAAAAATTAGACAAAAAGAAGGGAGGGAGGGAGGGAGGAGAGAGGGAGGAAGGAGGGAGGAAGGAGGGAGAGAGAGAGAAAGGGAGAGAGGGAGGGAGGAACGAAGGAAGGGAGGGAGGGAGGGAGGAAGGAAGGAAAAAATCTTATAATGTAGATATATATAAAAATATCAAGAAGGTAGGAACTGTAGTCCCCATTTACAAGGTTTCACTACTTTGGTTAACTTGTGAGCATCTGAGTTTATATCTCCTTGTCTCTTTGTTCACCACTTTTTAACATTCATGAATCATAACACTGAATGGCACCAAGTTCCTACAAAGTTTTATGGCTATCCTTACTTCCTCGTGTTTTTTTATTTGGACTTATTGGCTCACCTTCAATATATGGACTGAATATTGAGGAAAACTCACCCAACCTGCCTTCTGTTTACCAGTCTCATTGAGAATAATATCACAAGTGTTCGTAGTATTTGCTTGCTTTTGTTTTTATCTTCTATAAACTTTTGTGGAAAGACAATACATGTAGTGTGTGCTTGTGTCACAACTGGCATCAGAATCCGCTTCTTGTAATGCTTGTAATTTAACAAAGGAGCTGCCATAGTCTCAATGTCATCCTCTATCAAATTGTAACCATCTATTAAGTAATCTCCAAGGCCTCTTATTGGAAACATACTATATGACATTTTTGTATATGTAATTAAAGACTATTTATGATAATTTTTGAAGTTTAGATACATACAATAAGACCCAAAGAAATTTAGAAGTTCATATATAATGACTTTGCCCATTTGGATTTATCTAATGAAATGCCCAAGCCTATTATTTTTCACATCCAAATCATAAGTTTGTAACCCTACTAAAGTTAGGAATTTTTCCCACTTAATATTGTAACTTATAGAGAACCATGTTACATTTTGAAGAAATAACTGTTAGGAATTTTCCATCATATTAAAGCTAGACCTGTAATATGGTTTTCTGATTCCATTGTTTTGTCTACTATGTAACCAGTTTACAAAATGAATATTTGTAATCCTCACTTCTTCCATTTATGTCTACCTATTTGGAGCTGCCACCAATATGTTATTTGTTAGTTTTTACATTATGTGAAAATTAATTTTTTGAAGTTCCCATGAATAAATTTCTTTTTAGAAAAATTGACATAAAACAGAACATTATATTAATAGATCTGAAAACTGCCATATGACTCAATATTCTGATTTATTTGATGGTTTATAATCTGTTTTCTAATAATTCATTAAAAGTTTATGTTCACTAAGATTTTTAACTTGGAAATGAACTAAACTAACCCTTCTCTTTGTACTGGCTGCACTTTTGGCATGAAGGGAGACATTAGATACATGTTCCATCCGCCCCACCTTCCTTTTCAGACATGAATGTACTCATGAAACACTGTCTTGCATCTCAGGGTCTTAACTCATCTCTGAGTTGCCTTCCTATGCCAACACCCTCTACCAATGTAATTTCCGTAGATAATTTTTTGTTTTATACACAAAGAAGTGAGTACTTTTCCATGGTTCCTTTTCATTTTAACCTTGAGATGTGATCATTAGTATTCAGTTGAGTATGGAGAGTCTGAGCAAAGAGTGAGGTAGTGTGCTTCAAGCAAAGAGAAATAGATGTTAAGAACCATCAATGTTTCCTCTCAAACCCCTGCTAAGCTCCTCTTGCTCAAAAAAGCTCATAATACATACTGTAAGACAGAACAAATACATGAAGTCAAGTGGAGGCAATATGATTGATTACTGGCAATATAATTCATGAAAAAGATCAAGAAATGGGGCTTTATAGAGAATTCTCTTCATCTGATATTCAATTATTATAGTACAAGAGATGTCTGTGTGCTCAGTTATAGATCTCTAGACACCTTTTTCATACCACACCATAATTTAGAGATGAAAGTTATTTTTCAGGTCATCTCCAACAAGAATCTCAATGTTATAAAGTTTTTTATTCTTATATTATGTGGAAAGCATTATGCCTAAAAATATTACAATTTAAGTGACCAGTTATACATGTACCTAAATGTTTTCTCCAAATATCTCATGTATGAGAGTTGAGGCAAATTTTTAAATATATTCAAAGTGTCATAGTTTTCCAACTTCTTTTCTAACTTACTCTGCTTCAGTGCAACAGAGTTGTTGTTCATTTGCCCTGGGAATTTGTAAATTGTTAATTCAATATCTTAAATCTAAAAGCAAATATATTTTCTTATGCAGTAATCTTCCAAATCATATACCGAAGTGATTCCAACCTAGTTTCAGAAATACAAAAGACTGTCCAGTAACTAAAAATTTCAATAGTAAAATATCATTGAGATACTTTTTGTTTAATATTTTAAGATAAATACTTGTGATACACACTTAAATAGCACTTGTAATACACAACAATTTTCTAAATAATATTTGAAAGTATTTGTATGTATACATGAATTCAACTGTATCATTTTCTAAGCATACATATATTACCTCATTAAATTTTACACCAACACTGCGAGAGGTGAAAATAAATGATACACTTAAAACCACACTGCTTTTCTTTTACAGGGGAGTTTTAAACCTGCTGCTTATGCAGGATTATATCTAAATATTCAACCTCTACAAACACATTTACCTTCAAATTTCTTCCAGATGAACAAGAGCATGTTGCATAATTGTTCACACAATAAATAGAAAATTACTGAAAATTCTCTGTTAATACACAAATAAACATGTAGTCTGGTTACTGTTAATGAATAGAATAGATAGGAACTGAGATTGACAGGTAGGGGCATTTCAAAGGAAGAGGAGCCTTTTTTGAAATAAGATGTTAAGACATCGTTATGTTTTCTGGTGTTATGGTGCTTTTTCAATGGTTAAAAGGTGCACATATAGACTCTGAGAGTTGCTGATTCTACCATATATGAGTATAAATGGTAAATGTGGGAATCTTTGATTCTTTGTGAATAAAACCAAGTCATTACACTGTGTTTGGAGTCTTCGTGTAATGTTTTTCATCACTGGTTTTGGTCTACTAGTTTGCAGAAACAAAGGAATCGAAAGTAAACATCTTTCCAGAATAATCCTGATTTGTTCATAGATTTGGGAAATACTCAACAAAGAAATGTTGGCTGTGGTGCAATATTGTGCAACAAATTAATATAATCAAAATGGGATTGTTTGTTTCATTACAATAGGCTTGATAAATTAAAAGTAATAAATTCAACTGAAAACCACAAGTCTGTTCTTGTAACTCTGCGTAGTATAATATTTTCTGTTCCCCTTGGTATTTCCTCTGGGCTGTGTTCAATGGGGTGGAGGCAGGGGCTGTGATTCTCCTCACTGTCACTCCACCCTTCTGGAATGTAGCAACTGAGTTTCAAATGCTGAAAATATGACTTTTCACAGGAGCTTGTTATTCTTTTTCCAAAGTTCACTTGAATCAGAAGTGAAATTAGTCTAAGATATCCCCTGCCCTTGGCATATGTTCCTTTCGAAAAGCTTGACCATTCAGCTATTTGATTCCTCGTTAGAAAGATAATATCATAGCTGGGTGAGGTTCCAGAGATGGAGTAATTTGGTGAATCTCTGACTGAAATTTAAATGTCACGCTTGGGACCAATAGACTATGAATTGATTTGTCTGTGAATTTCAGTTTCCTTTCTCAACTAATCAACTTTTTGTGTGAAAACCTCTGAAAGAGACTCCCTGGTACAGTTGTTTGCTGACCTTTCTAACTTAGACATTGGCTTTTCTGCTTGGCAGTTTTCACCATTTTCTGTGATCAAAGCAACAAGTAGTGGACTTGTTCCTGCTTATGTCATTTTCCAAGACATAATAAGTTTTACAAAAGGCAGGTGACTCTATATTTGTGGTAACAATTACAGTGATGGCAATAAGAACGTTCACCATTTATTTAGTACCTGTTATGTTTCAATCATTAAACCTTGTAGATTTCTTTTGAATCTTTATAAAAATCTTGCAAGCTGGTCTTATTATCTACAATTAATGAAGAAACCAAAAAATCAGAAAACATAAGTAACTTGCCCCAGAATGCATGTTAAGCCTCAGTTTAGAATGTATTGATAAGTTCCAGAGAACACACACTGGTCAAAATTAGCTCTGCCCAGCATCATATTTTCTTTTCAGTTTTGGTGTTTCTATAAATTTAGTTGATGTCAGTTAAGTTGCAAATAAGATAACTGATAATATTTTCCTGATATTTTTCAGATTTGAATTATGTATTAACTGTGATTTTTTTAGATATTGATAGTCTTCTGATTATCTTTTATCCATGTGACTGTTCTGTCATAGACATGGCTCTAAAAAGTTGAGTACTGGCCTCTGCTTTTCAGTAGCAAAGCACCACCACATAATCACCAATATTTAGAAGTGAATTAGGTGCTAGTCAGCCAATGTAATTTTGATTAAATTATACTTATGAATACAAGATTTAGAATCACAGTACCTAATAGCTGTTTTGACTTTTTGCCAACTTCATTCATTTTCATTTTCTCCCTCTGTTAAAGGACATTGGATGCCTAGTTAATTGTTGCTTGTTTGTTTTACTAATCAGTAAGATAATCAATTTAACATATTATTGCAATAGTTATATCAACAATATATATTTCTGTATTGTTTATGTTATTTTATTTTGATAATAGCTGTTAAATTTGCAATTAGAATAATGACTTAATAGTGGAAACTAAAAAATTATTGATGTGTATTAGAAAACATTGCGAACTTTGAGTATAAGTTCGATTTTCATTCTTAGCTAGATTGTAGATTCATATGGATATGTAGTATGTATCATAAATCCTTTAAAAAGCTTGACATTTTTCTTAATTTGTAATAAAAATGCAACTACTGGCATAATTTATAATTTTGAGGTTTTTAAAATACCATTATTATAGTGCCATTAGTCTTCCCTTTGACCCCTGAGCACCAGAGATCCAGCACTACCTCAGTATCATTGTGAAGTCTCAGGCAGAAAAAAGTAGAAAACAGCATATCACTCAAGGTTCATTAATAGATAGAATCAGTAAATTGGGATCATATTTATATGTACATATCTACAAGTATACAGTGGTTTATCTGAAGGGCTTAGTTCTTCCTTGAATGTTGACCATGGCAACTTGGCGTTATTCCTGGAGTAAACTTTTGGGGCTGACATTTCTTTAGACTGTGGCCCCTAGGAATTTCTCACTATTATGTTATTTGTATCCAGCCTTTTTCAGTTTATTTTAAAAAATTGTGTCCTTTCCATTTTTTGGCTCCATGACTTCCACTCCAGGTAGCTAGAGCTGGGATATCACTGATTGTATGTATGATCATGTATCCTACACATTCAATTCTATAATTGTACAAGAAGAATTATTCTTCAATTTGTTCAGATTTATCTTGCAAGGGCAGTTTGATGACTTTCTTCAGAAGTGTCATGCAATAACTTTAATGTATTTAATCAGTAATAATAAAACTAACTTTTTTTAATAATTGAAAAATTAGAGACTGTTGCTTATACATTGTACAGAATTATATGTAAGTTTAAATACTTTTTCTTGCTTCTCTTCAATAAAAAAGTGGCAAGTATTTGTACTTGATTCATATTGCATTCATTTTATGATTATAAGTATTCTTATTGTATTGTGTGCTGTTAAATTTGTAAAGGTCATCTGTAAAACTCACTCTTCATTATTTTGATACCATATAAGCACATTATTAAGGCTCATCTCATCTTTTTCTGGTCTGAAGAATAATAGGAAAGAATCAGGTTCACTTCCTTCTTTAAATAAATGAGATTTTTTCATTGAGATTCACTATTAGAGCTCAGGTATCAATTTCAACAATTCAGGAATTCTCAAAATAATTAGTTACAAAACAGTCTTAACTTATCCACATTTTCTTTGATTCAAATGAAATGAGTTCTTACCCTTTTGTCAATATCCAATACTCAAGAGTTTAAAAATTGTGCCTCTTATGAATATTAGCAGATTAAATATATTATTTGTGCATTATAATGGATAATTTTGAAAGGAAAATGAATACTCACAAAATTATTAACTTGTATTCTGTTCAGCTTAGATAGATGCTTTATAGATAAAATAGTAATAAATTTGATGGAAAGTAAGATGAATACTATGTCATAGTCCATGTTATCTTTATAGGATTGTGCAGATATCAAGTGTACAAACTTCTTATGGGTCCTCCTGGGACTTCTTTTAAAAACTTCCCTTTCTCTTTTTTATATTTTCCTAAATTTGGGATTGGGAAGAAAAGGAGAACAGTCACAATTCAGATACTTTATCTTTAGAAAACAATAATTATTTTCTTACATTAAGCTTTATTACTGGGCTGACATTTAAACTAATTAGACAAGTATTCCTGTAGAATAATTGTCTATTAAGAGGGCAGACTTTTTTATCTTCCCTTCTGCCAAAATGTGAGATTCGTTTTTTTTACATTTAGACAGCTATAATTTTCCATTTTAAATTCATACATACTTATTTAATTACCTACTTTACCTACCAAATCACCATAATTTATCCTAAAAGTGCTCTCTGAGTGTGATATGGAAGCATTATATATCAGGACTTTGGGAAGGATGGCAGAAAAGATCATGTGGACTATGAGACCATGCCTGGATGAAATACATTTCTATTGGATAGTTAAGAAAGTAGGTAGATAATTTGATGTGTACTTATATGTTTACATAAATATTTATATGTTCCATTCTTTATATAGTATAAGGTAAGATACAGAATTTATGGACATTTTTTAAATGAGACAAAAATATTAAGCATAACTATAAAGCTTTGTAGAGAAAAATGCAATTTCCATCATTTCTTACAGAGCAGAGTCTCATATATAGTTTATTCCTTGAAGTGGTAAAGGTCTGGTAATTCCCATGGTCCCCTTTTCCATATTTTTGGGAAGCTCTGCAGGAAAGAGTTCTGGCCTGAGATTCACAGTACACACTGGCATGTTAGCTTTATTGAATCAATATTTCCCAAATGTGTTTGAATTTAAAATCTTTTTAAATGGAGTGCTTTGTGGGGTTTTGTAAATCATTGACTCAGAGGAGTTTCTCATTAAAATCATTACAACTGTACTATGTGTCCCCAGAAAAATTAGGATTGACTAAATGTTTCAGAATTTTTCAGTTTTCCTTACCCACAAACTTAAACTCAAATCTAATTTAAGGCAAATCTTTGAATATGCATTTGGCATTCCCACTGTTTGCCTTATGGTAATGAAATGTCAATATTTCATATAAATGACATTATGAATGGTACTGTACTTACAAATCAATTAAAAGATTTAATTCCTTTTTGCAAATAAATTTAATTTATAATTGTGTAAGTAAAGCAGTGTTCTTTCTTTTCACTCTCCCATGCTAGTATCCAAAAAAAAATGAATACATAGGAAACTTTTGTATTCTGTACTATTCTTTTCTAGTTGCTTCATTCATTTTTAGTTATCTATTGGTGAAATAGTATATTAACCGTTTTCTACAAGTTCACAACTAAATCAAGTATGTGGTTTTTATTCTCTGGACTAGATGACAAAATATTTCTTGGAGTTCTCCTCACAAGAAAAGAACATGTTGTCTTTGTCTTACTGTAGATGTAATGACAGATGAAGTGACCATGTTAACTCAATATTTGGTAATCTGGGTAGGATTAGTCACAATTGTCATAAACAATAATAATAACTATGAGAATAATTATAGGGCTTTTTCTTACTCAATATAATTTTATTTAACAATTATGAGTTAAAATGTAAATTAGTATGTGGAACTTGGTGTTTGTTGACTGACTTGGCTCTTCTACCCAGGGACTCATTCTCAGGCTGCTGCACAGGAGACATTGAGTCTCCAGTCTTAGAGCCACTCTTTCTTACTTAGAATCATTTGTATTCTTCTGCTTAGCACCATAATTTGTTGTAACTCTTCCCAAAGGAAATAACATGCTTTTTTTTCTATAACCAAATCTCACCAACTCTAATTCTTAATTCTGTCTTATGTTTTAACATTCAGCATGTTTCTCAAATGAGACTTAACTGAAATTCAGTTACTTCTCATTCTTCAAATCTTTAAATTCCTTTTACATTAAGATGTTCTCCTTACTTGAAAATTTTTTTCCTTTGATGTTATAGCATTAACCTTCAAAAATTACCTCCTCTCCCTACATGAGAAGAATCTCTTTTTGTTTGTATACATCATCTGTATAAAACATTTTGCCCTGTGTTTTCTGTAAGCATCTTAGCTCTCTTCTTAGTTTGTAAATTCTTGAGAAATAGTACTTCTATATCATAAATATTCATTGACACTTAACATGATACTTATAGATGGACATGTATACAAGAGATATTTGTTGAATTAATAAGTTCTGGGTTGTATTTTTAAAAACCAAATAATAGGTTAGAGTATATAGGCCTGGAGAGATGGCTTAAGGGTTAACATTCTGCCTTGCAAACAAGAAGGTCTGGAACTCCTATCCCAGGTCCTAGGTAAAAACACTGGGCAGAAATGGCTGTGGCATGCACTTCTGGCTCTGGTGGACAGAGCCTGGGAAATATGCAAAAAAGATGCAGTAGCAATCCAGGATGATTCCCGAAGTCACCCTTGGTCCTCCACAGAGACACACAGTACCCTCTCTCTCTCTCTCTCTCTCTCTCTCTCTCTCTCTCTCTTTCTCTCTCTCTCTCTCTCTTTTCTCTCTCTTTCTCTCTCTCTCTCTCTCACACACACACACACACACACACACGCGCGCGCGCATATTCAAATGAAATAAATGAATAAATAAGTAAGTAAAACATAGTCACTTAATGCTCCCTACAGAACACCTTTAAAATAAAAAAGGTTTCAGTATATAAATACAGTAGCAGTTCTGGTGTTGAACAGAGCAGATTATAACAGATCCCCTTGAATTGTCACTATAAAATTAATGCATATATGTGTGTATATATACACACACACACACATACCTCATAACTGTTGGTACAACTTCTGGTAATACTGATTGAGCAAAAATATTGTATGAGCAGAGAACAGTGACTTTATGTGTGTGTATATATATGTATATATAACACTGATATTAAACTTTTCTGGACTCTTCAAATTTCTTTGGTGAAATGTCCAGAAAGTTTTGTGCTTAAAACATTATTTTAAAAATGTGGGGAAGTAAGAAGATATAGTGCTGTTGGTTTTCTTTAGATTTTAAATTTTGATGTTCTGTGATAGTTTGAAAGTCTAGTGGTAATAAAGGAACTTTAACGGTGGAAATTTATAACGACTATGTTATTCTATAAAAGTCACAGACTTCAAGTTCTCATAACTATTGGTAAAACTTCTGGTAAACTATTTGAGCAGAAATGTTGTAGGAGCACTGGACAATGAAAGTGGCTTAAGCGATCTCTGGCTATGTGTTCTACCTAAATAGATTTTCAATCATTGAGACTTTTTTCATTCAATAACATTCACTCTTGTGGAGCATATCTTCAAATACTGATATAATGTTTTAAAGTTGAAAAATGATAGACATACTTAATGATCTATAAAAAGTTATATATAAAATGGCTTAAGGCATGCTTTACCATCATAAGCCAATATGTTAGGAAGAAGCCTTATAAATAAGCCAGCAAATATTTTTTTAAAATTCCATGCTGTGATATATGCCAAGTATACAGCACATAGAGAATTGAAATAGTAAGTCATATGGAGATACTATGTCAGATTGGTGGTCAGGGAAGATTTCAGACAGCTAATAGGTAAATTCCAATTAACAAAAGTAGCCTTTTTTAAATTGAGACAGTCCAGAAAGAAGCTCTAGATTACAAAAGAAGTAACCTTAAAATGAGTACGTGAACAAAGGATATTTGCAACAGCTTCAAGGAGTATGGGAAGTCCTAGCATGTTTTCATATATTGGAACACTCACATGCACACATATGCAAACATGTACACATATGCATTAGCATGGAAAGGTACAAAACTCATGCTTAACCTAAATGCCAAACTTAAGTCACTTGAATTGTCTATCTTTGCCAAGATTTTTACCAGTGAATTATACTACTTAGTTTACATTGTGAAAATATCACTTTCTCAGCTGTATGTGATTGAAATTTGCCAAGAGTGAAACTCTCAGGATGTTGTAATCCAGATGACAGATGAAAGGGGTGATGTATATTCAAAACTCAAGACAGAATTTGATGATGTCCAACCTGAAACGGATGTGAAATAGGATGACCTTGGTCTCCTTTTCTGTCTTTTTTTTTTCTAAGAAAATTTCTAAGTGAAATTTAGTACTTCTTATGAAAATGAAAAGTAAACAGACTAAAATATTCACCTGATTTTTTTTTACTTTATTGGATGCATTGTTTGGAAGATTTCCAAAACAGATATGATATGCAAGAGTCCTTGAGGGTAGAATTTCATGTTGGCTTATTTTCATTCAACTTATTTTGATAGTTTATTTCAACACTTTTTCATTTTGATTGAATGTCATTTGTTTAATTATGACAGCATTTCTTTGTGATGACTGTTCTTATTACTGTCATTTATACTGGCCAGATGTTATTTTCTTTACATTTAAAGCATGCTTCATGCACCTTATAGGTTTGAATCAGTGGTTAAAAAAATTAAATTGTTATAATAGAAACCCTCCCATATAGAAAGCTTGTGCTCTGTGGAAGTTACTTGAGAATTATTTTTAAATTTTATGTTAACCAAATTGAACATTAATTAAAAATTATACAGAAAATAAACAGTTCAATTTAGTATTTTCTTTCCAATCATTTATTAAATTAATTTGCCTATGACTAAACAGTTAGAACCATTTCAACTTTTTTGAGTGAACATATACTACATCAGAAATTTATGTTGTTGCCAATATCCAGTCACAGTAGTCGATAGTACTTCTGCTTGTGAGAATTGGCTGTTGTGTTATTTTTTCCTCTTGCTGATCTAAACACATAAACAAACAGCTTAAGGGAGGAAGTGACTTATTTTTCTTTATAGTTTGTAGTTACAGTCCATCTGTATCATATCAACATCATCTATATTCATATCAGCATCAGGAACTGGCCACACATATCCAGCTCAGGAATTGCTGAGGGAGTGAAATACTTTCTTGCTTGCCGTCATGCCTGTATGCCAGTTTGATGAACCAGCTCTCTCCATTTTATCCATCTTTTAGGGAATGTTGGCACCCATTAAGTTCTAGAACTTCCCACACCAATTAGATAATCTCCCACATATTTTCTCAGGGTTTATTTTAACTATTAATTCTTCACAGATGTGTTGAAAGATTCAACTTTTAGTTCTGAAATTGACATCTACAACTAACTGCCACCATTGTGAAGAGCACATACCTAACAGTGATGTCTACAGTGATAAAGAGTGAGGTTATAGTGGGCTGCCAAATTAAATTGTCTCATATATTTGTGTATACAGATGTTTATAAAACCAGACACGCTTAACAAAAAAGATGTATCCTAATAATACTATGACCCAGTGTTTTCTTTTCTTTGCAGTTCTGGAGAGGCTGTTTCTTAATTGACTATGTTTAGAGGATTGAAAAAAGTTTTCCTTTACTATTCACCAAAGAATTTTAAATATGTTTAATAGGCCTATTTTTGTGTACTATGTTTGGGGCAGCTGATTACATAGCAGAGATATCTGTGAAGGTAATCCTTTCTCATGATGTTCAAGCCTTTGTATTTCTCCTTTATTGAGGAATCCTGATGCATCTAAGGGCCTATAGATACACCTCTGTAAAGGGGTCTCTACCTTGCTATGAACATTAACTATTCTAAATTGCAATCTCTCCTTTGAATTCAACCAGTTAAATTGAATGCAGTGTTTCTTTGCAGATTTCTGTTGCTATCATTACCTTTCCAGTTAAGAGACTATGAAATTCAGGAGGTTAAAGGGCTTCAGAGAGACACAAAGATAAAGGACAGAATTGAAATTGCACATTGTATGAATTTGAACTTTAAACTGTGCTAAAAATTGTCATGTGGCACAATAAATGCTTTAGAAGTACTAGGAAAATATGTGTGCATTTGTTCAGTAAGTCAGATCTGCCAATCTTGTTCTGAAGGTCTTCTGACTTTAATCCATTTTCCTCTGTATATGCAGTGAAAAGATAGGAAGCAAAGCCCCCAATGTGTCTACTACTTACAGTGTTCATTATTAGATAAAATAGTCTCCTGAAGCATAGAGCCTTTATTTATAGTAAAACAGCCCTGATTATTTTTAACAATGTATCATCTCAAATTTTGTCACAACTGACATTAATCATTGCCACAGCAGTTTTCATTTTTTTAACATTTTTTATTATTATTTCCGCTCATACAAACTTAATAGGTACACCGGTTCCCTTCCTCCCTCCTGCTCCCCCAACCCCTCTGCTCCCCCTCCCCTCACCCTTCCCTCCCCATCTTCCAGTGCCCCCCCAATCACCAGAAAATCCTTTAATGTGCATGCCAGACTCTCCTCTGGGCCCTCCTCTATGATGACATACAAGGACCCAGTGGCATTTCCCTGAACCCTTTCCTGTGTTCCTCTTAAGCATAGGAGCACTACTGTGACTGTCAATTCCTTGCTTCCAAGGATCTTGGTGCCTTTAGCAAATGCTAGATTTCGAGGGGTCAATAGTGTGTAGGACATTGCAGAGGGCAAGCAAAGTCCAATTATGATTGCTTCGGCCCTAACTTGTGTGTAGTATCTTGCATATCATTGCTCCTCCCATCCTTGTGCTCTTACAGTTTTACCACCCCCTCTTCCGCAAATTTCCCTGAGCTTCAGGATGGGGAGAGATTAGGCTGGCCTAGTTCTAGGTGGTTGATATAGAGTCTCTGAAGTTCTGGATTGTGGTTTGTTGATTTTCTTTTGCGATTTTGCTGCTCCTGCAATGCCCTTCACTCCATCCTGATGGGTATTGGATGTCACCCCCTGGCCAGAGATAAAAAGCTGTTAAACTAGAGACTTGTTATAAGAGTATATTCAAAGGTAGATGTAATAAAAGTAGGAAACCACAGTGAGGGAGGGATCAATCACCCATTTGCAAAATGGTTACTTATTATCTGCCAGACTATATGTCCTCCTCTTCTGGTGAGATCACACCCCCTCAGTTGTAAATGATCAGGAATGAAAAGTCTGTGAACTTAAACAGATGTCTCATTGCTTACTTGCAGTCCTTGATGGAGGCCTATTTTCTCTGCTGTAACATGGTCCCCTCTCTCCTTGTTTCTGATGTGGCCCTCCTACCCCATCCTTCCTGTTCATACTCCTTTCAATTACTGTGTTACAGAAATTTATTGTCGAGTGTCTCTAGGTGGGCTGGGTGTGTTTGGTACTAGGAGCTACCCTATTAGGGAGTACATACGGCGCTTAATTTTCTGGGTCTGGGATACTTCACTCAATATAATTGTTTCTAATGATATCCATTTCCCGGCAAATTCCAGTAATTCATCATTTTTGATGGCTGAGTAGTACTCCATTGTATAGATGTACCACAGTTTCCTTATCCACTTGTCAACTGTTGGACATTTGGGTTGATTCCATGACTTTGCTATTGTAAACAGTGCTGCTATGAACATGGTCGCACTTGAGCTATCAAGGTGAACCTCTGCTACATGGGGGGTTATTCCCAAAAGTGGAATTGCAGGATCATATGGCATTTCAACCTTTAATTTCTTTAAGAATCTCCAGACGGCTCGCCAGAGTGGCTGTATGAGCCAATATTCCCACCAGCAATGTAGGAGAGTTCCCCTCTCTCCACATCCTCTCCAGCATTTGGTGTTGTTTGTATTATGGATTTTTGCCATCCTGACCAGGGTGAGATGATATCTCAGGGAAGTTTTGATTTGCATTTCCCTGATGGCTGAGGAAGTGGAGCATTTTTTAAGATATTTGTTAGACATTTTAATTTCATCCCTGGTAAAGTTTCTTTGAAGTTCCAGGGCCCATTTTTTAATTGGGCCAGTGTTTTCCTTGTAGTTTAATTTTCTAAGTTCTTTGTGCACTCTGGACAGTAGAGCTCTGTCAGATATGTGGTTAGTGAAGATTTTCTCCCATTCTGTGGGTTGCCTTTGAGCTGGTGCTACAATCTCTCTATCAGAACAGAAGCTCTTTAATTTCACAAGATCCCAACTGTTGAGAGTTGGTAGCAGTGACTGTGCCATTGGATGTCTGTTTAGGAACTGTTGGTCTAGCCCAATCAGCTCGAGGGAATTCCTTACCCTTTCAACTATGGTTTTTATAGTCTCTGGCCTTAAATCAAGGTCCTTGATCCATTTGGAATTAAGTCTTGTACAAGGTGACAAGTACTGGTCCAGTTTTAATCTTCTGCATGTGGAGATCCAGTTTTGCCAGCACCATTTGTTGAAGATACTATTCTTTTTCCATTGGATTTTTTGGGCCCCTTTGTCAAAGACCAAAGGGCTGTAATTTTGTGGGCGTATATCTGGGTCTTCAACCCTTATCCATTGATCTGTATGTCTATTTTGGAGCCAATACCAGGGTATTTTTACAACTATGGATTTGTAGTATAGACTAATGTTCGGTATGGTAATACCTCCAGCAGTGTTTTTGTTACTCAGGATTGTCTTTGCTATCCTGGGTCTTTTGTGCCTCCATATGAATTTTGAGATTGTTTGGTCAACTTCTTTAAAGAATTGCTTTGGGATTTTAATTGGTATAGCATTGAATTTGTATATTGCCTTTGGTAGGATGGTCATTTTTACAATGTTGATTTTGCCAATCCAGGAACACAGGAGGTCTTTCCACCTTCTGGTGTCTTCTGCAATTTCTTTCTTTAAGGTTTTAAAGTTTTCATTGTAAAGGTCTTTTACCTCTTTGGTTAGGTTTATACCAAGGTATTTCATTTTTTTAGGGCTATAGTAAATGGGATTGTTTTTCTCAGGGCTTTTTCACTTCTTTCATTCTGGACATATAGGAAAGCCACTGATTTTTGTAGGTTTATTTTGTATCCTGCTACCCTGCTGAACTTCTCAATTAGTTCCAGGAGCTTCCTGGTGGAGTTTTTGGGATCAGTCAGGTATAAGATCATGTCATCTGCAAATAGGGATAGCTTGACTTCTTCCTTGCCGATTTGAATCCCTATTATGCCCCTTTCTTGTCTTATGGCTTCAGCTAAGACTTCAAGTACAATATTGAATAGAAGTGGTGAGAGTGGACAGCCTTGTCTAGTTCCTGATTGAAGTGGGAATGCTTCCAGTTTTTCCCCATTGAATATAATCCTTGCTGTGGGCTTGTTGTATACAACTTTTATTATATTGATAAAGGTTCCTTCCATTCCTACTGTCTCTAGCGTTTTGATCATAAAAGGCTGTTGGATCTTGTCAAAAGCTTTTTCTGCTTCTATCGAGAGTATCATGTGGTCTTGGGCTTTGGACTGGTTTATATAATGAATTACATTTATTGATTTGCATATGTTGAACCAACCTTGTGTGCCAGGGATAGAACCTAGGTGATCTCCGTGGATGATTTTTTTGATATGTTTTTGAATCCTATTTGCTAAGACTTTGTTGAGAATCTTTGCATCTGTGTTCATCAGTGTGATTGGCCTATAGTTTTCTTTTTTAAGTGAACCTTATTAGGTTTTGGGATTAAAACGATATTAGCTTCATAGAAGGAATTTGGTAGTGTTCCTTCCTTTGCTATTTGATGGAACAGTTTAAGGAGTATTGATTTTATTAACTCCTTAAATGACTGGTAGAACTCTGTGCTGATTCCATCTTGTCCAGGACATATTTTCCTGGGAAGTTTCGAGATTACTTCCTCAATTTCCTCATATGTTATAGGATTATTTAAATAACTCACAACTTCCTGATTCAATTTAGGTAAGTTGTGTTTACTTAGAAATTCATCCGTCTCTTTTGTGTTGTCAAACTTCACAGAGTATAAGTTTTTGAAATATGATGTTATAATTCTCTGGATTTCTTGGGTATCAGTAGTGATAACTCCATGTTCATTTCTAATTTTGTTGATTTGGGTTTTCTCTCTCTTGCTTTTGGTTAATTTTCTAGGGGTGTATCAATCTTATTGATTTTTTCAAAGAACCAGCTTTTTGACTGGTTGATTTTCTCTAGCCTTTTCTTAATCTCGATTTCAGATATTTTTTCCCTTATTTTGCTAATCTCCTCTCTTCTACTACTTTTGGGATCAGATTGCTCTAGTTTCTCTAAAGCTTTAAGCTGGATTGTTAAGTTATTTATTTCTGATGTTTCCATTTTTCTGATGTAGGCATTAAGAGCTATGAACTTACCTCTTAGGACAGCTTTCATTGTGTCCCAGAGATTTTGGTAAGTTGTATTTTCATTACCGTTCAATTTCAGGAAATCTTGAATTTCCTTTTTAATTTCTTCCTGAATCCAGTTCTCATTCAGCATCATATTGTTAAGTTTCCAGGAGTTAGTGTATTTTCTGTCGTTTGTTGTGTTGTCGATGTCCAGCTTTAGGCCGTGGTGGTCTGATAGGGCATAGGCTAGAATTTCAACTGTATATGTGGAGATTTGTTTTGTGGCCCAATACGTGATCTATTTTGGAGAAAGTTCTGTGTGCTGCTGAGAAAAATGCGTATCTTTGGTGCGTGGGTGAAAAGTTCGATAGAGATCTGTAAGGTCCATTTCTTTAAGGGTTTGATTAAGTTCCAAAGTGTCTCTGTTAAGCTTTTGACCTGTTGATCTCTCCCCTGTTGAGAGGGCAGTGTTGAAATCCCCAAGAATTATCGTTTGGGGATTGATTTCTCGATTTAGACGCTGTAGGATTTTCTTAATGAATGTGGAGGGGCCCGTATTGGGTGCATAAATGTTCAGTATTGTGCAGTCTTCCTGTTGAATTGTACCTGTGACTAAAATGTAGTATCCATCTGTGTCTCTTATGATTTTTTTTAGTTTGAAGTCCACTTTGTCCAACAGCATAATGGCTACCCCTGCCTGTTTCTCGGTTCCATTAGCTTGCAGTATTTTGGACCAGCCTTTCATTTTTAGGATGTGCCTATCTTTTGTGGTGAGATGAGTTTCCTGAAGGCAACAGATTGATGGGTCGCGATTTTTTAATCCAAGTTTGTAATCTGTGTCTCTTAATTGGTGAGTTAATACCATTGACATTTAATGTTATAATGGAGAAATTATTTTTAATTCTGGACATTTTTTATGTTTAGTGAATTTTGTAAGCTTATTATTTTACATTTATGTTTTTGTGGTATTATACTACTCTTCTGTCTTCCTTGATACGGTTTTTTTTTTCTTCAAGTTTGCGTATCATGTCTAGCATTTTTTGAAGGCCTGGCATGGTAGACATGTTTTGTGCTGGAAAATTTTTCTTTCTCCCTCGATCATGACCGATAGTTTTGTCGGGTATATCAGTCTGGGTTGGCATTTTTGCTCATTTAATACATGAAGTACGTCTCTCCAAGCTCTTCTTGCTTTTACTGTTTCCATTGAGAAGTCATTTGTTATTTTAATAGGTTTACCTTTAAAAGTGTTGCTTTTTTTCTCTTGAAGCTCTCAGCACCTTTTCTTTGTCTTGAATGTGGAGTGTTTTGACTATTATTTGCCGTGGCGATTTTCTATTTTGGTCGTATCTGTTTGGAGTGCGAAATGCCTCTTGTATTTGGATGGGCCTCTCATTCTTCAGTTGAGGGAAGTTTTCATTTATGATAATTTGAAAAATTTCCTCAGGTGTGGTATTTTGAGATTCTTGCTCTGGTGTTCCATGAATGCGCATGTTAGGCTTCTTCAGGGTGTCCCATATCTCTTGAATATTTCTCTCCAGTATCTTTTTGATTTTAACAATCTCTTCCATTGAGCTGGTTAATTCTCCCACTTTGTCTTCAAGATCTGAAATTCTATTTTCTGCTTCATTAGTTCTGCTGATAAGACTGTTGAGCTTTGGGTTGAAGATAACTTGTCTTTTAGTTCAGTTTTAAACTCTGCCTGAGACTGTTTTAACTGCTTTATGCCTATTTTTGTTTCTTGAACTGTTTTTCTCAACTCCTCCAAATGCCTGTTGTGTTCCTGTTCAAAGTGGTTGATGCAGGTGTTTAATTCCTCTTGGATTTCCTGTTTC
This sequence comes from Typhlomys cinereus, assembly GCA_023101885.1. NCBI lineage: Eukaryota > Metazoa > Chordata > Mammalia > Rodentia > Platacanthomyidae > Typhlomys > Typhlomys cinereus. Next base: position 5,890,140 of record JALPQD010000059.1, on the reverse strand, counting down.
ATAGTATTGAGCATGGTAATGATCATACTTTGAAAGTTGTTGTCTTGGTTCTGGCTTTCTTGGCTATTTTCTGTGAATTTGTTCTGGTTGGAATCCATCCTTAAGGGGTTGATTCTTTCAGTGGGAGATTGGTCTCCTTGGGTTTTGTTTCTCATAGATCTGCACTTTGACTTGGGTATTGTTGTTTTGTCTTCTAGGGCTTTTCAGTTTCTGTGTGTTTTTGATTGAACTGATTTAGTTGGTATTACTACACTTGGGCAGTTGTTACTAGTGCTTGCTTTGGGGTTGGGTATTTTTGTCTTTTGTTATTGTTATTTCCTAGCTGAGGCTATTAGGCTGTTAGTACATAAGTTAAATCAGTTAAGTCGACAGGGGGTGAATATTAGTATCGTAGTGCACTTTTACGATGTAGTATTTTGGTGATATGAGAGTGAGTGGTGTATTCCCTGGAGTTGTATGTGTTTTGGGGGTGGCTGTATGGAAAGGTTAATCTACAGTGATTAATATTAGAAAGGAACAGTAAGGTGAAAAAAAAAAAGAGGTTTACTTATCTTTGGGCTGGATGTGAAGAATCTGTATCATGTGATAGATGATTGTAGAGGTTTTCAGATGTATGGCCTTTGATCCTTAGAACTTTGCTTGAGTTTTCTTTGGTCTCTGTTGAATTCTGAGTAGTAGTGTGTCTTCTGTAGACCACTTGCATGGGTCCCCGGTGGGCCAGAGAGGCAGAGGTTCTGATGTTGTTGGCAGAAGTCTTCACCTGGGGCCTGGGACTTGGCTTAGTGGCCCTCCCAAGCTCTGGGGATGGAGGAATGTGAGCAAGTCCTGTCCAGTTGGTCGGACATGCGGGCGGGGGGGGGGGGGGGGGGAGAAAGGGGCTGGGGACCAGGGCGCGGCCCAGGCCAAAGCTCCAGGCAGCCCGGGGCATGCCGCCAGGACATGGGGCGACCTGGGGGGCTGGGGGGCTGAGCGGAATGACTCACTCATTCCGGGATGGCGGCGCAAACAAAGGCGGCGCGGGAGGGAGGAATGGGGCTAGCAGCTTTCTTTTTATTAGTGTTTATTTGGTATATAGGCTTTTTCATCCTCATTTCTTTTTGTTTTTAACTCTCTGTACTTACATTTTAGAAATCCCTGTGGGTATGTATGACTTAACTTGATAATTTTTCTTAATTCCAACTTTTTTTAGTATTTTTATACTTACCTGCCTATCTGTCTTGTGGGTGAATGTTGGTCACGTGTGGGAGTTGGTTTTCCCTACCATATAGGCTCTAGACTAGTAAAGTCTTCAGGTTAAGCAGGCAGGGCCTTTTCCTGCTAAGCCATCTCACTGCTCTTCACTCTATTTTTTTTCACTATTTTGAAGGAAGGTTTCACTATCTTGAAGGGGTTACCTTAAAATTACAACACATTTTTAACTTATGAAAGAATAAAGTTAGTCATGTACCCCTTTCAGATAGCATATTAGCTGAACTTTAATCAGTGAATTCCATTAAGTTGTAGTGAGAGAGAAACATCTTTAGTGCTTTAGGCACAGCAGGGAGTTTACACATAGCAGTAATGCACCTCACATTTCAGAAAACCTGGGGAAAAGATATTGAGTGTTTTCATACCAGTTCTATTGATGATATATATATATATATATAATGATATACATGTATATATAATGTACATATGTATATATGTATGTATATATAATGATATATATCATTTATGTATGATATACTTATATATAATATATATCACATGCAATTGATATATATATATCACATGTGGCCCTATAAAATTGTATATTTTTCTTTTTTATGAAAACTTAAAATTAAAAAACTTTAAATTGAAAAAAGAATTCAAATAGCACAAAAAAGCCCTTTTATTTTTTTAAATGAATTAAATTTAAGATTTCAACCAACTCTTCTTAAATAGTCTTTCTTTTACTAACGAAAGAGTGCCTTTTTTGATATTTTCAATTTCAGTTTCATTTTAAATTATTGTGTTTTCCAGATTGTTTGCCCTATTGGATGAATTTTTTTGTTGTTGTTATTTTTGTGAAGTAGTCTTTCATTTGATAGCATTCTCTTACAGGCAGAATTTCTTTATCTTTATTTTCGTTGCTTTGAAACCTTGACCAGAGCTGAAATTCTATGTTAACAATTATTTTTAGCATAACAAAAATGAAGTTCAAGGGAATTGAAAGTTGACTGACAGTGTCAAGGTTCTATTTTCAAGGTAATCATTTTTTTCATTGAGACTGTTTTCAAGATTACTTTTTTGTCTTTGGTGTTATGAAGCTTCATTAGGAAATGAAATGAAATACAGGTTTCATTATGATACATTCAAATAAGAATTTCCTTTTTATAATTTGCTGTGATTTATTTAATTTGTTGACACTTCCATGGACAAATGCAATGAGCTTATATGCTGTTGCCCCTTTCTAACGAGTCCCATTCCCCATTCCTATCCCACTCCCTACTTTCTCCTTTCCAGGCAGTCTCCCTCCTATTTTCATGTTCTTTTTCATGTGTGGCCCACTGGGCTTCATCTGGGATGCCTGTATTAACAAGTCCCTGAGTACTTGCCAGGGCATGGACAACTTATCAATGGGTAAATCATTGAGTTAAGATGCTCTCTTTCTCATCTGGCATTTTACTTGTTATTTTTAAGGATGAGGATTGGTAGTATTCATAAATTATGAGAAGAATAAAGTTAGTTACATATCCCATAGATGACAGACAGACAGATAGAGACGGAAATATATTTTTTTAAAAAATCACTTGGAATTAAGAAAACAAATTAAGGTAAAGTATGTGCACCCAAAGAGATTTCTAAAATGTAAGTGCATATGAAAGTATAAGATCTTGTTTGTGAACACTGTCTGCGACCCTGATTGCTCTATTCCATCTCAGTCTCTTTTCCATGTCTCAACTCCTTTATGCTCCACTTCACTTGCTTTCCATATTGAACTCTTCATAATTCCTTTGAGCCGATCTTTCAGCATACTAATTCTCTCTTCAGATATATGCAGCAACTCTGTAATAAATATGGCCATTTAATTTTGAATTTCAGAAATTATGGTTTTAAATTCTATTTAATGTGTTTTTTTCAAAATCTGCTTTGTCATTTGTTGTATATTGCTGTTACAATTTTAAACTTTGCATTTATTTCTTTGACTAAGTATGGTTATTTCACTATGGCTAGTTGTCATGTTTTAAATCATCACTTCCACTTTATGTTTTTCATATTTTTATTATTCTTACTCATGTGCATAGTATGGTTGTTCATGTGTGACACCTGTTTTTCTTGAGTATTCATTGAAGTCTATTGTAAAGGTGTTTTCTTTGACTTTACCTCTGCCACCTAGCAAAACTACTGGCATTGGACACTTTGAACTAAAGTGTTTGTAGTTACCTACATCAGTCATATTAATTTCATCTCCAAGTATTAGCAAGGGCAGAGTTGTAGTTGTATGAATGATCATAAAGGTCTCCCACTTTATAGGAGAAATCTGCTCATAGATGTCCATCTTGATTAGATTTTAGGTGGTGTCCTTTCCTAAAATGCTTCAAAATTGTGTAGAAATTTGAGCTTAGATTCACTTATTTCCAGTCAGTGTCTTGAGTGGAAGGAGAGAAGAGAAACAGAGAGATAGAGATGGGGAGGGTGGGTAAACAGAAAGGAAATTTTCCTTTTTAGACTTCTAAGTTCATTTGACCTAACAATCTCCTGATTTCTTGCAATTTCTCTAGTGTTATTAAGGCAAAAAAGCGTATTTTTATACTCATGATATGGAAATGTTTTAACAGACAGTATTATCTGAATAACTACACTTTTGTATTATTACAAATGCTCATATTCACAAACTTGAAATTTAGCAATAAGCTTATTAAAAATGATACAGAATTTTAATGTGAGTAAAGTTAATTAAATAGCTGAAAGACAGCTTTCTTTGATACAATAATTTCATTTTGAAAAAAACATTAAATATAAAAGAACTAATTAAAAGAGAAAACTAAGAGACCTTAGATAGGGTTTCGTTATAATAAAATATAATAAACCAAGAAATAATTACTACTGAGAAAGATGAACAATGTGACAACTTTCCAAAATACTTTACATGTATTTCCTCATTCTTACCTTAATTCCATGGACTAGTTAGGGTTTTTATAAGCATTTTTATATGGAGAAACTGAGGCAGGAAGTCATGGATAATAAATACTAAAAGTAAAGTCAAGATGGATTAGTCAAAATCTCAAATGCATACTTTATATTATATTGCTGGTGTAGCAGTTTAAGAAAATGAAGAAACTTTTTATGTATGCACAAAATAAAATTTCAAGTCCATTTCACTATGATTAACATTAAAGCAAAATATCCATTTGTAATAATAATTACTCTATATTGAAGAAACCATCATATACATGTTACACAATATGAAAACATTTTCTTTTAAAGAAGCATGAGTTAAAATTTGAGTATTATAAAAATAAGATTTTCATTTTGATAAATTATAAGGAAATATATAACAGTGATAATTTATAATTCTTCAAAATTATTATGAGGCTATAGTAAATCTTTTTAACATGGGTCAATAGGAGAATCCTTCATTTCATACCACTATAATGGGAAAATTGAATATAATCTAGCCAAAAACTTATAAATAGTATAACTACAAACCCAATTAAAGAGACAAAGTGAACTACATAGCCAATATATAATTAATAGTTTATGGGGTAAACAGAGAGTGAAGTAATTAAGATGACTTGACTCAAGTAAATCCAAAATAGTGTCAAAAATTTGATCAGAAATATAATTAAATAAAACTTTAATGATATTGTAAATGATGCATGGAAAGTAAGGAAGTAATTTAAAAATCAGCAAAGCTAATTTTTTTGTTTAATTCAGGTACACTCAACTCAATTACATGGGAAAATTGAGATAAAGAATAGATAGAAAGGAAATCATAAACTGTCCAAAATTTTTGTTAAGAGAAAACTAATAAAACATGACACACAATGAATTTATTGTTGATTTTGTATTTCAGAACTCAGTATATTGATAGCATCCATAAATGGAAATAAATCCATAAATTATCTGCCAAAAATATTAGGCTGCTTAATAACATCTTCATAAGAATTCCTATATTCAGGAGACTTGAATTAAGGAGACCTGTGTAGCCTACCTCATTGCTTATTTGCCTAATGTAGCTGTTAGCTACCGATACTAACTTGACCACTGATGCTGATCCCTGGGCACATCTGTGAAAACTTGATAGTTAATACAAGTCCCGAATGAGCCTATGGGTGAGAGTCTAATTGATAATGAAGACTCAGGCCATAGTGTATGAGACCATGGGGAGGTGGAATAAGATGGAAAAAGCCTACTTTGATAGGCTTGCAGGAAAGCCTCCTAACAATGCCTGTGAACATGGTATGGCCAGATCCCTTGGGCCCTGATGTTGATACGAACTCTTCTGCAAAGCTGGACTATGAACTGGCACTAAAATAATAGCTGAAATTAACCCCTTCTTCCCCTAAGTTCTTTGACTACTGCTTTCATTCAGCAACCTAAAGAATAACTGCAACACCTAGTTTCTACCAAAGTTCTTTATGGTAGAGCCTAATACAAAATTGCAGAACTGAGAAGAAGGTCCAGCCTACCAGGCTGTCTTGGACCATGCTGATGTTGATTGCTGCAGTGTCTTATGTTAGACTAATTTCCTATTCAATCATAGCTTTCTGCATGATTCATTGTAATTCATGAAAATCCTGTGATTATTACCTTAAGTTATCTTCTGTTAGATAAAATTGAGAATTCTCCCAACTGTCTAGTCATTTGGAAAATACCAGATTTATGTTCATTTCTCTCTTACGTGCTGATTAGCAACAGGACTCTGTCAGTGAAATGCTGTGACTTAGTTGTTTTTTCACTAGAGATACTGGAAATCCTCAATCTTCCTTTTGTGGTTACTTTTCCTTTGTGAGGCACCACACAGATCCAGATAGATACCAGAAATAAGGAAACAGAGAAAGGGGTATTTCATAACTATGTAAAATACATCAGTCTTTAACTCTTGGTCAAACCCTTTTTCTGTGGGAGTAAAGTACAAAGGGTTGCATGTATTGGCTTTTTTTCTGTGATAGAAGAGTTCATATCCTCTCATTGCAATGCAGGAGTTTCCCTGAAATATTTCAGATCAATGCATTTGTTAATTCAAGAGTTCTGGAAGTGCTTAAGGAATTCTGATGTGATTTTTAGCTTCATTATTTTTTAATAATGTTTAGTCATTTAGTCCAGATTTTAGACCGTTACCTATATATTTAACCTATCGGCAATTTAGCATTTGGAGTTGAAAGATTTCCATAGGATACAGTAGTATTTCTATCAATAGCCATTCTGCAAGCAGTTCTGCCATCTTCCACACTGTTCCACACACTGAGAGACTATTAGCTCTCCAGTACACCTCTCTCAGTATAATGATGATTTAACCAAAGGGATTCAAATACATAAAATCTATACTTTTTTTGAGTGAAAAAGCTAAAAATTTTGCTCTTTATTGATCTTAAGGGACATATTTGGCTTTAAGAAACAAAGCAGTTACAATTAAGTTCATCTGCAGAGTTCTAGCTGCCTGGTGTTCAGAGAGCTAGTTCCACAGTACATAGCACACACAATCTTGGTTGTTAGTCCCACAAAGAACACTGTGTAAGTCAAACAAGAGACATGAAATCTGTTTGTGATTAAATAAAAATCACCCGAATTTAACTAATGAATCTTATTGAAAAAAAAATCTGTGACCAAAAATGCTGCCTATTTGTGGGGTATCATTTTCATTCTATCTGATCCAAAAGCTGAGGAAGAACTCAAAACTAGAATGTGGCCAGGTGCATGGCTCTTGCTACAAAGTAGCTGTAGGTCAGACTTGAAAGTTTAAAAGCTCTGCTAGGAACAGAGTCTCTTCCTACAATTCAAGAGAACTTCCCTGAAGGAGGTGGAGGATCAAGAAATCTGCCTGCTTGCTTGGTGGCAGCTCGTGAAGGTGCAAGGCCAAGAATTTTCTGGATAATTTGTCGAACTGACATTGTACACAGAATATATAAGAAGATGAAGGAGCAGTCCGTAGTATCATCACCCAATAGGTTTCGATGAGACAGTCCTTGAATGTAAGAAAGTAGGGTGAAAGCTTTGCCACCACTCTATCATCAAATATAGAATTAAACATTTCCATCAAGACAGTAAAACAAAAGCCAATTGCAAATATGGATTTCATTGGCACCACTGATAGATCTCTATGTTATTCTTCAGTTTCTTTTCTTGTCTCTTTTCTTTTTTTGTTGCTGACCAGCTGACTCTGTTATTGTTTCCTTCTTCTTTTCCAATTTTTATTCTGTTTCAGTCTCTTGTATTTGTCAGTCCGGTAAACCAGGACCCAGATTATACCAACTTTGACACACCGGAGCTCACGCTTCCGCTTCCGGGGCACAGAGCCGGAAGTGCACGCCGCGCATTCACGCGGATCCGAAAAAATCTGTACTTTTAAGGCAAAGTAAAATTCAATTCTATTTTAATAAAAGTAAGGTCCATTTCATTGTTTTAAGGAAATCAGAAGGTAAGTATCATAGACTGGGGTTAGACCACTGACTTAGTTTTGACAACCAGGAAGAATTACACTCAAGTATAAAAATTGAGAATGATAGAGACAAGGCAAAAATCTTCTGACATACTCCAAATACAAAACATAAAAATAATATGTATGAAAAGCATAAAGTAAATTTTCTTTCTTTTTTGAAGTGTAAGTTGTTAGAGGAAGAGAGAGAAGATGAAAAATTAAGCTGAAAGCCAGAGATGTGTGTGCATGTATATGTGAACTACATGTTAAAATGAAAACGACTGGCCTGATGGAGCTACATGGGATTGTAGATGCAGGATTCTAGAGATAATATCCTAACAGCTTAAAGTTCCACTAAATGATCAAATTTATGCTTTATTGTTTTGAAGAAAGTCTTTATGAAATAGTATATTCATCTTGCAAAGCATATTTTGTATTCTGTTTTCTGTGATTGTGTTTTATGAAACCCCTAAAATTCCACAAATATTCTTGTAAGTCTAGAAAATTGGTGGTAAAAGAGTGCCTTCATTCTACTTATTCTCCCTCATTCTTAAAAAAAAAAAAAAATCAAGTTTTCACTGTTGTACTTTTTAAAAAAGTTTCATTTGAAAAAAATAAGGCAAAGTTTGAGTCTAGCAAGAAATTCTTTTTTTTAAGAGATATAAATAAGTTTATTAAAATAATTCACAATAAAAAATAGTGTTCTTCAAAGTAGCTACCCGTAGCCACCTCATTCTTGACCAGAATGTTCCACAAAGCCAAAAGATTTTTTTTCCTTTTTTTAATTTCCACTCATACAAACTTAACAGGTACACCGGTCCTCTCGCTTCCTCCACACCCCACCACTCTGTGCCCCCCTCCCCTCCCCTTTCCCTCCCCATCCCCTAGTGCCTCCCCCTCCTATCCCTGGAGCATCCTTTAATGTACATGCCAAACTCTCCCCTGTGTCCTCCTCTCCGATGAGGTGCAAGGACCCAGTGGCATTTCCCAGAACCCTTTCCTGTGTTCCCTTTAAGCATAGGAACACTACTGTGGCTGTCAATCCCTAGCCTCCAAGGATCCTAGTGACTTTAGTCCATGCTAGACTTTGAGGGGTCAATAATGTGTTGGACATTGCGCAGGTCATGCAAAGTCCTATTATGATTGCTTCAGCCCTAACTTGTGTGGAGTATCTTGCATATCATTACTCCTCCCATCCTTGTGCTCTTACAATCTTACCATCCCCTCTTCCGCAAATTTCCCTGAGCTTCAGGATGGGGAGAGATTAGGCTGGCCCAGTTCCAGGCGGTTGATATAGAGTCTCTGATGTTTGGATTATGATTTATTGATTTTTTTTTCAGTTTTGCTGCTCCTGAATACCCTTCACTCCATCCTGATGGGTATTGGATGTCACCCCCTGGCCAGAGATAAAAAGCTGTTAAACTAGAGTCTTGTTATAAGAGTATTCAAAGGTAGATGTAATAAAAGTAGGAAACCACAGTGAGTGAGGGGTCAATCACCCATTTGCAAAATGGTTACTTTCTATCTGCCAGACTATACACCCTCCCCTTCTGGTAAGATCATAACCCATCAGTTGCAAATGATCAGGAAGGAAAGTCTATGAACTTAACCAGATGTCTCATTACTTACTTGCAGTCCTTGATGGTGGCCTATTTTCTCTGCTGTAACATGGTCCCCTCTCTCCTTGTTTCTGGTGTGGCCCTCCTTCCCCATCCCTCCTGTTCATAATCTTTCTAGCAAGAAATTCTTGTGTGGTTATTTTTACTAAAAAAATATTACTCAGTCTGAGCAGACCATTTCTTTTTACATAATAGACAAACTTCACAGATGTTTGAAGCATGACTAGAAACATAAGCACATGAAACAAAGGAAATAATACAACATGGTATGAAGTGTTGGAATTAGTAAGATGTATGCAGAGATAAGAGAATATCAATTATATTAGTGTCCACTTTTAACCATTTATATTTTGGAGAATATAGTAATATTGTTCAATATTTGCATTTGGGAACTTATGAAATAATTTTCTGGTTCATTAAAAAGATCAATGCTGAAAGTTCTCTATGTATTTAGTGTAATTGTTCCCCTTAAAAATTCAAGAAATCTTCTTAACATAGCATTCCTGTTTTCTAAGAAAAAATAAGTATTTGTATATGTGATATATTCTCACCTAATAAGGAAAAACTCATATTAAATAATTTCATTTGAACCTAAAATATAGTAAACATGATCTCAATATGGTTTTAGATGAAATGATTTCAACTAATATTTAAATCCTTGTATGCTCCACAAGTTACTCATTAATATTTACATTGCGGGCTGGAGAGATGGCTTAGGTTTTAAGCCTCTGTTCAGAAGCACAAGGTCCTGAGTTCAGATCTTGAATCCCAGGTAAAAACACCAGGCAGAAATGATGGCGCCCTGTATGTCTGGCTCTGGTAGGTGGAACCTGGATAACTCCAGAATAAAGCAAAGAGGTGTCACTACCATGCAGGGTGATTCCTGAAGTCACCCTTGGTCCTTCACAGGTGCACACAGTGAATCTGATACACACACACACACACACACACACACGCACGCACGCACGCACGCACGCAAAAATAAAGTAAAACACAAAAAAAATTAAAAAGATTTATATTGTAAAGTTTTCTAATAGTTCTCCAGTTTAGTCTTAATTCATGATTGTTTCTGCTATCTAATATTTTTAATCCAACTCCTAAAATTCAATTGAATTTTCTATAGTTCCATGTGTCATGATTCATAATAATATCCATCATTTTTCATTTATCGTGCATAAGGAACAAAACTTTATGCAGTACTATCTGTAAAATCAGAATTTTTCAAAACTCTTCTTGACAATCACAATTTTAGTAAATATTTTAGAAGTTTAAAATATCAAAATTTATATTTTTATTGGTATCCATAAGATCATTCATTGGAATGTATATCATATGTTATTTTCATATTTTTTAAACCAAAAAAATGTGTTGGCATCTTCAAGAAAATGAACAGGGATTTTAGTGACAAAGAAGGATGGAACTTTTATATACCACACTGTCATCTCTCTGCCATATTGACTGACGGTGTGAAAACATAGCAAGTTAATACAAATTTAAAACCAATTTTATGTTACAGAACAGTTAGAGGAAAAAGTATGTCTTTTCAAGATAGCTCTCTAAGTTTTACCATGTGCATTTCCTTTTAGTTTGCTCTGGAATGAGGGGCCTCTGGGCTATGAGCAAGACTCTAACATAAATCTTACTGTGATAAAGCCAATGACCACACAATCCCCAAATCCCCTGAAGCCACAGTGATACTGGGAGATTATAAGGAGAAGAAATAAATTCTCTTAGTCATTGCAATTGGGGAGGATCAGTGCTATAAAGAGAGGAAGGAAGAGTCTATCCTACCTGGGAGAGTCAGATAAGCCAGGGCAGGATTTATTAAGGGAGTTTGGTAACTTTCCCAGTCTTCATGGACTCCAGTGAGAGGTTATCCATATTTATTCTATAGGCACATAATGCCTCCCATTGGTCCTTAAAATGTTAGTTTCTACATGGCTGGCACTTGTAACATGTGTCTCTCTATGATGACATATGAAAGAAAAGGTATAGTGTGATAAGTTAGGCTGTGGTTGCCAACGACATCTAAGTGCTAATCTGATAGCTTATATGACTAATTGAATTTTGTAACTGACCATAAATAAGAAGCATTCTGAATTATCAAGATGGTCCCTAAATAAATTCTAGGCATCTTTAACTAGAAGAGTAAATCAAACGGGGGAGAACAATTCCATGTGTTAGAAAGAAGCATTGAATATACAAAGGAGAAATTTGAGCAAAGCAGTGCAAGAAAGGATACTGCAGGCAATGAAAACCAAGGAAATTGATCTTCTTAGGGAGCTATCATGGGGAGCATAAACCTATTGGTCCCTTAATTTTAATTGTATGAGACTCACTGGGCTTGTCGCCTCCAAAACTGACTGTAAAGGAATAAATTGGTTTGAATTCCCAACTTTGTCATAGTAATCTAATAGACATTTGGACCAATATCCCATAGTCAATTAGAAGCTAGACTGGGCACTAATGAGTGTTAGGAATGCTTGTCTTGACTACCACTAGGGCATAAGAAGGTGTACTCTAAGCTAGTTCAATGGTAAGTTCCTCTATACACAGCCTCAGACTTTTGAAATAGGCACAAGAGCATATGTGCTGTCCCCACCTCTCCCCACAGATGCCTCTTAATATACATCGCTGAGTATGGTGACAAAGACAACGTGGTAATGATGAAAAAACAGATGTATGGAGCTGTGGGATAGAACAGAAGACTGAGCTAAAACTATACAGCTAATGAAATCTAATCATTGTCAAAGGTGTCAAAAACATATTGAAAAAATGACAGTTGATTAAACAAATAATGCTGGGAAAAATGGATATCTTCACACATAAGAATGAAATTACATTCAGATCTCTTACCCTGCACACATCAGAAAATCAAAATGCATCAAAGATCTTAATAGGCATAGGTAAGAACTTTCTGAAAAGGCCAAAAATAGCACACTAAAAACTGAATAATTGAAAATGAAATTATAGGAAATTAGAAAATTTCTGAACAAAGAAACAGTCACCAGAGTGAAAAGACCAACTACAGAATGGGACAGAATATTCATCAAAAACTAAATTTCTTCCCCCAAAACACAAATCCTTGAATCAATTTAGGCTATAGAACTGAATAGACAGACAGTTTCCAAAAAACATTTTCAAAGTGTTCAGCATCCATAGTTATCAGGGAAGTGCACATTCAAACTAGTTGAGATTCCATCTTACTCCAGTTACAGTAGGTAACTTAAAAAGATTTCTTTAAAAAGCTTCACATGCTGGTAAGGATTACAAAAAGAGGAAACCTTATTCATTGCTGGTTGTAAACTGCTGCAGTCACTATGGAAACCAGTACTGAAATTTCTCAAAAAAACTAAAATTAGAACTACCATGTAGCCTTGTTATACCACCCCCAAAGGATTCATAAGTACTACCTAAGGACACTTCATTATCCATTTTACTGCTATGATATTTATAATAGTCAGTAAGTGGAACCAGCATAAATGTCCATGGGCATATGAATGGATAAAGAACATGTGATACATCTTTACAACAAAAGTTGTAAAAGAAAATGAATGGAACTAGAACTTAGGTTAAGCAAAATAAACCAGAATAAACAAATGCTGCATGTTGCTTTCACAGACACATATTAGGGGTCATAAAACTAGAAAGGAAACTAAGAGAGGAAAAAAATAATCAGAAGCAGTCTAGTGAAGGGAATGAGGAGCAGCAGAAACAAGTAGTAGGCTAGTGGAAAGACTGAGAGGAGAGGAGTAGGAGGAAGATGAGCAGGGACCAAGAATGTATGAAGATGCCATCATGTGCCAGTTTTAGGATATTGATTAAAAATAAAATGCATGCTTACACTACCCCCAAAAGGACATGCCAACTGCTAATTGATATTAGTACTTCATTTCGAGGATTTTCAATGAGACTGCATACTTGAACTGCTTCCCTTTTGATTTGTTTTTAATGTTGACATCAGAAAATTCCATTTTTATTTTTTATTAAATTTTTTGTCTAAATTCTTTAAAAGCTTTTAGATTCCTTAGTGATATGTTTTAGAACTGCAGGTGGTTTTTTATTTTTATGATTATGAATATTAAAATATATGCTAGCCTCAATGTTTAAACAAAATACGGACATGAAGGCTAGAAAAAAAGGAATCCTCTTGCTCTCCAGCAATAGTCTTTGCTTGTTGAAAACAAAAACAAAGCAAAGGAAAAGCAATAACTTGAATCAAAAAAGGTCTTCTGCTCCTCTTTTTCTTTCCAAATATCTCATTGTTTTAAAGAGTAACATTTGGAAATACAGTTTCTACCTTCTTAATTTCCTTAGTATTAGAAAGTCATTCAAGAACAGGTTGAAAAATTAGCGGTAAAGTCACAGAATTACCATAAAGTTGACTGTGACTATTTTGAACCCTGATGTTGTCTGTGTTTTGACAGAATTCCTTTCTAAGAAATCTGGATTAAACAAATTAAGTTGATTAATCAAATTAATCAAATTAGTTATTGCCACAGAGAACATCTTTTGGGAATGGCTTTAGCTGTAGTCTAAGTATGTAGCAGAACTAATGTATGGATAGGGTTAATGCTCAGTGAATTGTCTTTGAAAGTGCTAAGTGATAAGGCATATTTTAAAATGTATTTAGAAGTCATCATATGACAGAAAAAAAATCAGGGAAAAAGACTTCATAAAATTTCATTTCTCTGTGAAGAGTTGTAGGAGACAGGATTAAATCTATTCATCTGTGTGATTGCAGATGGTTGGTCCAAGCAAGCATGGGAGAGCTACAAAAGTGAGTGCAAGGTCAATGTGGTCGCTAAATAGTCAAGTCCAAATTGAGGAATTTTTTTTAAAGTGAAATCGTCATGGCTTAGTAGAACTATTGGGCCAACCCCTAATAAAGGAAGTTAGGAAACAGAACACTTACAAAATTTACTACTAGGATGCTGAGGTAGTATCCAGAGGGCAAAAGGCAAAGCTTACAACTGCTGAGGTTTGCCTGTAAAGTCATATTGATGACATGCACTTGGCTCTTCTTGTTTCATAAAGTACAAGCAGTACAGGTAATAAAAATAATTCTCACAGTACAGAAAAATATGAAGTAAAAAAATAAAAACTTCCCTGTAGGCCACATTTCATGTGAGTCATCTAGCAATTTATACTGAGATACTTTCATGTATATCACATTTAAATTTCATGATTCCAAACCATCTCTTTGTATGAATTCCCTGTAATAGAGTGGTTAAGGGATTTTTTTTCTTCTGTCCAACTTTTACCTATATACCCTATTCACAAAGCAGAACTCTTCTCCTATTGTACTCCCTTGCTCATCCTATTCCACCTACTCCAGCATCGACCATAATTATCGCACACATCCATGGTGGACCTTCTTACCCCCCCCCCAGTGGTTTTTTAAAATAATCTTTCACAGCTTACATGAATACAGTGAATTTAAGAATGTAGACCTCTTTACACTAGCATTCCTCTGACTAGAATGCTCTTCTGGTAAATGTCAATTTGTTCTCTCATCATATCTTAGCCCCTAATTCAAACCCTCTGTGAAACCATCTTTCATAACACTGTTGAAAATTGTAATCATGCTCCATTCCACTCCTTTTAAATTTTGCTCCATTTCAAAAGTGGTATCATTTTCTAATTTTCAATTTATTGTATGTACCTATCCCATAAAAATGCTTCATGTGGACATTAATTTGAATATCTTGTTTATTACTCATAGCTTTCTGAGTAAAAAATATAATCTGAAAATATTCTCCATTAATATTATTATTGAATCACATTTCTCTTCCCTGTCAGTCCCTTTTGAATCTCAAACATTATTACATTATAGATTTTTCCTTTAAGATTGACAAATGTGATATTATTTCTTTAAAAATTGTAGTCAAGCTATATAGCACTTTAAAAATTGTGCCATTCAAAGAAATAAATCAAAATCCATTCTCTAAAAATAAATAATAATAAATAATAAATTATGTAGTGTCTTTTAATGCAACTTTTTGTAATACACCATAAATTGTTTGGATTCTCTAGACTCAAAATGGAAAGAAAGAGTAATTATGACAGTTCAAATTTAAATGATAAGAATTATAACAGTTTGTACTAGGCAATATTGGTCCTGTATTCAATGATAATTTAATGTGTATGATTACTGTGCACTTATATTAGTTTCACTTCAGTTTTAAAAATTACAAAATTTACCATAAGTTTCGTCAGATATTTTGGAATGACACAACAAAATCAGAAAAAATCTCCAGTTCTTTTTACAGTTGTCTTCAAAGATTCTTTTATTCTTGTTCCCCGAAGCAACATTTCCATATTGTTATATAAATTTAAAGTAAATTTTCTTCTTAAAATATTTTCTCCCTATCTTTTATGTTCATAGTGTCACAGAACATGTTTACTAATAGTTTGATTAGTACCCTTTAACTTACTAATCTGTCATGCTATGTATAATATACACTATAATATACACACAGTGTTGGATATATCTACTTTTTAAACCTATACATACAGTTCTTATGCCACAACAATAACAAGTTGAGTACAGATTAAACCCATGTGACTTATAGATGTGGTAATTCGTGAAGAATTGTCTCTTTCAATATGTTTAACATCCATGATCAAGTTTCTGGAAGTTGTAATATGTGGTGATAGTAACCCTCATTAACTCTGAGGAAGTTAAACTAAAATAATATAAATACCAGAAAACTAATTTTGTATCCACTGAAAGCTTTCATAATTCAACCTCTGTTGTCCAGTTGTTCCCTAAGCATTAATATGTTGTTGTCTAAATTGCCTTATTTTAAACAAGATAAATATTTGAAGTATTCTTTAATTATAAAAATCATGAATGTATACTAGTACCCTATTTTTTTTCCACTCATACAAACTTAAAAGGTACACCGGTCCCCTCCCTCCCTCCAACCTCCCACTGCCCTGTGCCCCCCTCCCCTCCTCCCTTCTTCCCCATCCCCCAGTGCCTCCCCCTCCCATCCGCGGAGCATCCTTTTTTTAATTTCATTATGTATTGTATACTTTCACACTTTACCTTAACTATTTACAATTGGTGCTGACTGGAAAAATCTTTCTCTTATGTCTATAATTTTTAAATATTGCCTAACAATATTCAATTACAATCTAATTCTAGTAATTAATATTCAGTAGATAAAATTCAATTATTTCATCTGTCTTGACATTAAACACATTTCAGTTATTCTTTTAAAAGTCTCTAATCAGGGTTGGAGAGATGGATCAGCATTTAAGACTGCCTCGCAAGCAGAAAGTCCTGAGTTTGTATCCCAGGGACACTTAGTATCTTCTGATACACGTACACACACACACACACACACACACACACACACACACACACACACAAATAAATAGAAAAATCTCTAATGAACATTTCTCAGTACTAAATTCTGTTAAAAACTTATACTTGTAATTGTCTATGAGTTTGCACTGAAAAACTTCAGACTTCCTTTATATGGAAAATTGTGTATGTAATTATTTGATAACTATATAATATTCTCTTTGTCAGGCAGTCTGCTAAGTATTGAACACCCAGCATAAAACATGAATCTCTCCTTCACTCGCTGGGTATGGCTAACTGAAAAAATGACTCTCCAAGGTATCCATGATCCAGTTCTTTGGACAGATGTATATCACCATGTGTGGCACAGACTGAAGATGTGGTTGGATTGTAGTTTTGATAGTACCCTGTGATTTGTATTGCAGTATCATGGTGGGACATTTTGGTTGCATATATTCTAAGAAAGGAATGCTCCAGAGCTAAGATAAAGCTAAGGGAGGAGAAAACTGAGTTTGGAAGCAGAGTGTGCAGAAATATGGCTCCAAGCAGAGGAGAGTCACAATCCTAGAAGCCAGAAGAAGAAACAGCAGGTTATCCCCTCATAGACATAGACAGATAACAGCCTTTTCCTTAGGCAGCTTAATGTTGGTCTAATAATACAAATTTTAGAATTCTGGAGCACAGAACTGTGAGACAGTAAGCATGTTTCATTGTTATTTACCAAGTTTGTGTTAGTTATCAACAGCATTCATAGGAAACAAATATAATAAGCTTAGTGAAAGAAGCAGATATGAATACTAATATTTTAGTGCAATGAGAGCAATACTGATATATGGAGAGGCAAGGGATGATTGTAGTGGGATGCTAACTTAGATAGTTTGAATTTTGTAAAACTACTTAGATCATCTAAACTGAAGCTCAAAGTAAAAGTTTTCCAAGTATAAAAAGTGTGAAATTGCAGAACCTCCAAAATATAATGTAATTGTAACACAAAACTGCATTTAAATGTGTGTTACAAATGATAAAATTTTAAGTTCTAAAAGAATTTCATTGATTTAAATGTTTCAATTTTATTTCTGTAAAGTTTGCTCTTCAACAATTTCGTACATGTAGATGTATTCTGATCCCTCTCTCCTGCACCCTCTGGTATCTCTCATTCAAAAATATCAACTGTCTTTCTCTATAAGTCCTATGAATCATTTGTAGAAGGAATAATATCATATATACTAAGGTAAGCTAATATCAAAGAGTGCTCCAGTTTTTCTGAAGTAAAGAATTATTTCCCAACTGACAATTTCTAAGAATTTTGGAAGGGCTAGTATAAAAATGTTAAAGCATCTCAAAGTTTCCATGATTTAATTCATTAAAAAATAGGATATGTTCCACTTGAACAATTATTCAACCCCTCAAATCTAATATAAATGGGAAAAATTCAACCCAATTTCCTTTTATTGAAAAGAATTTTTAACCAGAAATTTCAAGCTTAGTGAGAAGTAGGGAGTAGTTACTTCTCGCTTTATTGAGTTTAAGATTCTTATGACTATCCTAAAATATATTCAATTCTTAGTTTCATAATTGTCCCTTTATCCTATATATAATGTTACTGTATATAGACATAAGATTTTTCATTAATTTTCATAGATAATTCACAGATGTGCCATAGGCTATTTTTAAATTTAAAACTGGGCTTATTTGTCTATGTTTTATTTCTGGTGATACTATCTTAAGCCAATTATCTGATAGAAAACAAATTATTCTTGCTGGACTTTAATGGCGATATTAGACTTAAAAAACAGCTTGATAATTTAATATACAGAGTGAATTTCACAGAAGTCACAGATGTAGTTGATTGTGTTAAATTTTTTGGCATGTCAGTAAATGGAAAAGAAAAAAGAGGATATGTGCATCAGTAGTTTTTTAAGTGCATAAGATGGAATTGGCTTCACTGTTATTACAACCATTTTGTATCTGGAAATGGAAAATGCAGTCTTTATTATTCCATAGATGCAAATGCTATTGGATTTCCATAGTGCTACTGCTAGTAAATTATGCTTTTGAATGCCGTTGTTTCTTTGTAAGGTGTGCTGTAGATGCTGGAACCAGAAAACTTATGGAAAGTTGTGATCTGTTTGTCACTGGAGTGATCTTGGAAGAGTAAGGACTTTTTCTTTATGGGTTCTTAGAAACAAGATCTCACTCCGTAGCCCAGGTAACATGGGGTACAGTATGTAACCCAGATTGCCCAAACTCACAACCATTCACTTTCATCAGCCTCCCAAGCACTGGAATTGCTACATGGACCATCACATCTCACTAATAGTAAGGATTTTCATTGGATCAATATATTTATTGTTACCATCTAGATTCTAAAATTAGATTCTGAGAAAACTGATTTCCCTGTCAGATAAATCCCTATTGTAATAATTTTGTCCCACCATTAGCTACTTTCAGGGTGAAATGGAGGTCCATAAGAGATTTCAAGAAGATGTTTCTCAATGTAGCATGACACAATCCTCTTCACCATGCAACTGTGGCCTTTTTTTTCCCTGTCACACAGCATTAGAAGTTCCTTCAAGCAGTGAGTCTGCAGATGGCTCTTCCTTTCCATTCTTTTAGTCTGTTGTCTCCAACTTCTACTTTTATATAATGTAATTGAAAAAAATTAATCCTTTTAACCAAGCCATTTAACTTGTAATATTTTTCACTAGAAAGTTGACTTGGGGGGATATATTTTTTTCCTAGTCGCTCTCTTTCTACTCTTATTTTTAACTACATCATGTTATATTTCTTGAAGTTTTGCTTTGGTAGATGTAATTTTGTAATAGCATAACGTTACATTTTGTGTGTGTGTGTGTGTGTGTGTGTGTGTGCGCGTGCACATGTGTGTGTGCATATGTATGTCTACCCATATATGTCTGCAGGTATGAGAAGGCACTGTGTGCTCCTGTGAAGATTCAAGGATGACTTCAAGAGTCATCCTGGATTGCTTTACCTCCTTCTTGCTTTGCTCTGAGGTTTCCCAGGCTCTGCCTTCCATAGTCAGAAGTGTAGACCCCCATCATTTACACCTGGCATTTTTATATGGGATCCAGGATCAGAACTGAGGTGTTTATGTTTTTGTTTTGGTTTGTTTTGGTTTGTTTTGTTTTGTTTTGATTTGGTTTGGTTTGGGTTGGGTTTTTTTGCTTACAAGGTGGTCTTAACCCCTGAGCCTTCTCTCCAGCCTTGGTTATTTCTTTTGAACATTATTACAATTTGTTTTGCCAGAAATCGGCTAATAATCTGTCTTTTTTATTTTTTTTTATTTATTTCTTCCACTCATACAAAATTTTAAGTACCCTATTCTCCTTCCTCCCTCCACCCCTACCTAGATCCCCTGCTCCCTCCCCCTTTTTCCTTTCCCTTCCTCCCATCCTTCCCTTTCTCCCAGTGTTCTCTCCCTCCCACCCCCCATTCCTGGAGCATCCTTTACTGTGCACGTCAAACTTCCCTCTGGGTCCACCTCTCTGATGAGGTGTTAAGGACTCAGTGGCATTGCCTAGAGCTCTTTTGTGTGTTCCCCTTTAGTATAGTAACACTATTGTAGCTGTTAATCCCTTGCCTCTAAGGATTTAGAGCCTGTGATCCATGCTAGACTTTGGGGGTTCAATGATATGTTGGTCATTGCGCAGGTCATGCAAAGTCCTATTGTGATTTCTTCAGCCCTAACTTGTATGGAGTATCTTGCATATCGTTACTCCTCCCCATCTTTAGGCTCTTACAATCTTACTGCCCCCTCTTCCGCAAATTTCCCTGAGCTTTAGGATGGGGAGAGATTAGGCTGCCCTGGTTCCAGGTTATTCCATCTACCTTTGAATCTACTCTTACAATAAGACTCTATTTTAACAGCATTTTATCTCTGGCCAGGGGGTGATATCCAACACCCATCAAGATGGAGCAAGGGCAGTGCAGAAGCAGCAAAACTGAAAAAAAAATCAACAAACCATAATTTGGAAAATCAGAGACTCTACATCAATAATCTGTCTTTTAAGCAATTGAAAAAAATAGAAACCTAGAGAAACAAGCTAGATGTTCCTTGGAAATTAACACTTCTTCCCATTTCTTAATTGTTTTTCTCCATTTGCAGAGAATTGGTAAGGAAGTCTTACTGCTGTTCTATGGATATATATTACATAATTAACAATAAGCCAATTTCTCTAGTCAGCAGATTCTTAAAAATAAATTAATGTGGCATAAACCTGCATGTTAATCAAGAGTAAAAGCTCATTATCAATTTATTTATACTTTCACAGGAGAAAAATGGCTATTTTTTGAGTTTTGATTGTTTTGTTTCACAAGTTTTAATTGACATGAAGTAAAACTTGAAGCTGTGCATTTTCATGAGTTATGAGAACTCTGCACAATGGTATAGGGAAAATTTCCTTCCTCCAAAATTTTTCCACATGCTTATTTGCAATCAGTCCCATTCCCAGCCCTAAACTGCTGACCTGGTTTCTGTCTAAGTAGTTTTGTCTTTTCTAGAATGTTAAATAAAATCATATAATATGTGGCCCTCTTGAGACTGATTTCTTACATGTAGTGTTAAAAGTTTTGGTTTCCTTCAAATTACAGAATCAGTAACATGAAAAATCCATAATACTAACCCAACTTTACTGTTTACAAACTTTTTTCTTTTCTGTGAATCATTTTATTAAATTAGAAGCAGTGAATTCTCATTTGAGAATATAGCATTTAACTATTCATTCTATTAAAATCACTAATTTCTGCATCGATCTAAATAAATGTTTCTAATTTAAACAAAAACATTAAAATTTATGGAAAACCTTCAAAAACAAAAATTGAAGCCCAGGGAGGCACCTTGCTAGGAGCATTGAATTGTCAAAGTGACTTCTCCAGAGAAGTGCACAAGAAAAGACTTCCCAACTCGTTCAACTAACATGATATTGATTCTAGGAACAAACACATGTGTGCAAGTTTTACAAAACTGTCCAGAATTGGCCTAGATTATAGAAGGAAATTTCCAGGCAGTTCCACGAACTAAATGACAGATGGGAGCAAGATGTAGGAAGAGTTGGAATTCAAAGAGTACAAACCTTCAGCATAAGAAAGGCCCAGGCTCTTATGTAGATAATATGATAGATAATATAACAACATTAGATTGTATCATTGAAATTTGCTAAGAGGCAGTAGATAGTTGCCACAAAAAAAGCAAATATATGAAGTGATAAGTGATAAATGATATCATTTGAAATACTAAATTCAAGTGACGAAGTGATAAATATTTGTTATTATTGGTTAAATCAAAATAAGGCCAATAAATATGTAACAAAAAGTTGGGTTTAATTTAGGAAGCAAAAAATAAGTATATATCACATTTGTAAAAATAGAAATACATATGATTAAAATCAATTAGAAAATGAAAGTTAAATAAAAAACACATAACAAAAAAATTTGCTGGTTCAGATTCACAACAACTTTCTTTTCTGCCCCAGAAGACACCATAGAAATAGAAATTTTTTATATTGTAATATGTTTAACACTCCTTCACAATTATATTAGAGATCCTAGCCAGTGCATACATAGCACAGAAAGAAATATAATGTGTATATGTCTGGGAAAGAAAAATTTTAATATTTACAATTCATATGTTGACTGCATAAAAAAATCCAGAAGAGTCTATGAGTGAATATGTCAATTTAATAAAAACATTTAACAATTTGCTTAGAAGGAAAAATATAGAGATTAAATAATTACACTTCCATACACTAACATCAAATAATGGGAAAATGTAATTCATAATTTATAAGGATTAGATTATGAAAAAATGCATATTATAAAATTTGAACAATAGAAAATTGATTATAAGGCTGGAGTTATGGCTCAGGGGTTAAAACACTGCCTCACAAGCAGAAGATCCTGAGTTTTTTTTTTTTTTAATTCTTTTTTTAATACATTTTTATTATTATTTCAGCTCATACAAACTTAATAGGTATACCAGTTCCCTCTCTCCCTCCTCCTCCCCCCCGAACCCCCTGCTCCCCCTTCCCTCACCCTTCTCTCCCCATCCCCCCGTGCCTCCCGCCCCAATTCCCAGAGTCCTTTCTTGTGCATGCCTGAAGGACCCAGTGGCATTTCCCTGAACCTGAGTTCTTATCCCAGGTCATAGATAAAAACGCCAGGCAGAAACAGCAGCAGCTTGCACTTGGAAGTGCCCTGGTGGGGGGAGCCTGGAGAATCCCAGAGGGAACCAAGGAGGTAGAAGCAATCCAGGATGATTCCCGAAGTCACCCTTGGACTCCACAGGGACACACAGTGCCCTCTGATACACACACACACACACACACACACACACACAATGAATAAAAATAAAGTTTAAAAAATTTAAAAGTTGACGATAAACAGTTCTTTCCATTTTATTTATACATTATCCCTGTTGATCATCAAAATCTCAATAAAATTTTGGCACGTGGTTTTGAAATTTATTTAGAAGAACACAATTAGCCAAAAGAATCCTGTCATGGTTTGAATGTGAGTTGTCTCGCTCACACTTATGGGTTTGAATCCTTATCTGATGTTAATGTTTTGAAAGGCTGCTTCACTTTTAAGAGGTAGAGCCTTGGTGGAGGAAGCAAGTCACAAGGGGAGGGCCTCAAGGTTAGGTATTTCCTCCCATTTCCCTTGTAATCTGCTCTTTTAGTTTGCTGCTAGCTTTCTAGGCCTCTATGATGACAAATGTGACTTAGGCCACCTCCAGCTTCTGTTGCCCACCATGTTTTTTTCACCCTAGTGGACTGTATCTTCCTTCTGTAATAATAACCCAAATAGGGGCTGGAGAGGTGGCTCAGGGGTTAAGCCTCTACCTTGCAGGCGGAAGGTCCTAAGTTTAGATACTAGACCCCACATATAAACTCCAGGTGGAAGCTGCGGCGACCTGCGTTTCTGCTTCTGGTAGGGCAGAGCCTGTGAATCCTGGGGCAGAGTAAACAAGGAGGAGGCGAGGCGTCCATGGTGGTTCCTGAATTCGCTCGTGGTTCTACACACACACATACATACACACACACACACACATACACACACACACGCATACACGCACAATTGAATAAATAATAATAATAAAAATTAAAAACAAAAAATAATAACCCAAATAAATCTCCATTTTCTCCCCTTAAGTTGTGTTTGAATAAACTACTAATACTGAAATAGACAAAACATAAATTAAACAGTCAAGCAATAAATAAAAATTTAGCTGCAATTTTTTTTACTTGGAAAATGAGTGAATTTCATTTGGGAAAGGACCAGCTATATTACTAATGACACTAGCACAGTTGATTTTCTCTTTAAACATAATTAAAATTTCACTTATCAGAAAATATATTTTTAATAGATTAACATAACATAAAAGATAATAGTTTAATACTTTAGGAAGGAAACACAGGAAACGTTTTTCAGGAATTTTTAAGTCAGGCAGAAATTATAGAACCCATATATGAAAAAAAAATAGAAAGATCACATTAAAATGTAGAACTGCTATTGGCCAAAATATAAAATGACAATCCACATACTGAATGAGAAACAGCCCAATATAAAGCTGAGCAAAAGAATTGAGGAATTATTCTGGAGAGGAAACACACAAATAACTTTCAAATATATAAAAAGATGGTCAATGTTGTTACCTCTCCATTTTTTAACAGAAATAAAAGAAGTTTTACAGTTGTAAAATGAGTATACTACCATTACAATGAAAATAATAGTCATCAATGATGGTACTAATCATTGAAAACATTTGCAATATGATCAAATGCAATAAGAAAATACCAGCTTTCCGTTGGTATGTATGCCATTTTACTTATCGATGAGGAAATATCAAAGACAAATTAGTATTCAGTCTACAATATTATAGGCCAGTTATCATCTAAAGTATCTCAAAGAATGACTAAGGCACTGAAAAAGAAGAACTAGATAACCTATAATTACTTAATAGGAAATGAAATAAGCAATTCACAGAAAGTTAACATGAGTGAGGTTCTACCTTTACAGTGATCAATGGGAAGGCATCATTTACTAAGGCCCTATTTAGGAATATTTATAGATTTAATAAACTTTTCATTTTAAAGATATGAAAATGATTAACATATCTGTGTGTCAACATGGAGGCAAGTGGGGTCTAATTCTAATAGTAAATTTAAGTTTTCAATTTTAGTGGTAACATTTTAGGAGCTTGATTTTCTTTGTCATATTGCATGTTGTATGTATATTGTATCAAATATTGCACAAAATATCTTAAATAACTTATATTGTTTGCTTTATAATAACTGATTTGGATTTTCTCTTTTTATACCTAAAGTGAACTTTGTTTCATTGTAACTGCATAATTTTTAATAATTTTTTCTCCCACACTTTATTTTTTCCTAATCATACAAGCTCAATAGGTACCCCCATCCTTTCCCTACCCCCTCATTCTGTATGGTACTGTGTTGCAGGATGACAGTTTTATATAACTCTATAATGTACATTGTTATTCACCCCATACCATATACTTTTGTAACCCCTTCCATCCCATTGGTTTTTTTCTCTTAATGCAGTTAATATGTATATTAAGTTTAAAAGAATGGGAGAAGATGAATAAAAGTGACCTTAACTACATTTTTGGACTAATGTAGTTGTATACTGATTTTAAAAAAATCCTTCTGAGCTAAAGCATTAAAACGTAGTCTAGTGCTGTATCCCAAGGCTCTGAAAGATTTTAAAATTGCCTTAGCTTCTCTCTGCATGTATGGCTCAGAAGTATGACTGACAGTTACTTTTTTAGTTTTTATCTGTTTGTTTTATTTGCAATAAACTCAGATATATTATCTTTGTGACTATATGCAAAGGGAAGTATTTTGAATCATTTGATACCAGGCTTATGATCTGAGATTCTGTAAATTAGTTTTTTTAACACCTACTAATTAGGAAAGGGTTTTCAGTTAAAATGGCAATGTAATATAAATGTTATTGGTATAACCATTACTAATAAAAGTTGGCAACATATATTTATCTCAAAGATAATTTACTAAAAACAGTAAGCACCTATCTTGTTAAAAACATACCTTGTTAGAAGCAAAATAGCACAAGCAGAGTTTTTATTTGAACATCTCAAAATAGCCATTTTAAATTTTTCTTTTACTTCTGGGTGAAGTGTGCCATATGGCTCCATTGTGAGTGGACCTGTTGCTAATAAACTAGGACTGATGCGTAATTATGTTTTCAGTGATTCATCTGTGAAACACTCTGGGTTATTTTACATGAACACATCTGGTTGACATGTGTACAGTGGTTACTCAGTGGTGACTGACATCTGTATTATTCTCATAAAGTCTTAGTTGAACAGATGTGAGTTCTTGACTTTTCATACAGATGAAATTTGCATTTGAAAAGTTCTTAACACTTTCTGAGCGCAAAGATTCAACATTATACATCTATACACACAAAAGTTACACTGTTCCTGAAAGATACTGTAAATATATCATGAAATGTTTTCAATCACCAACAGATATATTGAGGCACCTTTATCTGTTTCATTTAAAGCTTCACATCTGTTTTAGATTGTAAGCTCAAAGAAGGCAATGACCACATCAATTTCTTATTATGCAGACAACATCCAGTAAAGCAAATTTCTCTTTGGAGTGTTTAAGTGCTTTTCAACCAAGTTAGAGATGTTAGTTACTTTAAGTGAAAAAAACAAAGAGTATCCATGATCTATCTGTAAATATCTTTTGTACTCTTAGAACATTAGCTATTTGTATGGTCCTAATTTCAAATTCATACATTGTAATTCACTAGGTAACATATAAAATCATGCTAGTCAACAGGGTGGCCTTACTTTATATTAAAACAATTCTCTAGTGATATATGATATGTGTTTTATGTTTTGTTTTTATTAATATTTTTATTTGTTCTTTAACAGATTTATGTGTATATGACATAAGTTTTTTAAGAAGCAAAGTGCAAGACACATTTCATGAGGGATATTTCAGCCTTAGTTGAAATTCCAAGGTAAAATTTTCCCATAATAAAGGAAAGACAATCAAGGTAAAAGGGGAAACAGGAGATGAAGCAGGAGTTGGTGAGAATTTAGTAAGTTATTCTATTATATAGAAACTTTAGAAATATAGTGTTACTGTGAAAATTATATTAATAAGGAGCTTAATAGAGTGCTTGGCATGAGAACATTTAGAAAACATGCCACCTTTACTGACAGATTATAATATTATATTGAGCTAGGAAAAAAAAACAAAGGAACAACATAATAAATAGAAGAAGCTCTTGGCTTTTCTCACATGATTCATTTTTCTAATTGGAATATTTATTTGTGTAAATATTGAGCTTCAGATGCATTCTTTTCAGTTATACACATTTTCAGTGATTTCAAGGTGCAGCCATATATATTTGAATTTAAATACCAAGCATTTTCCTTTCATTTTCAGCCCATTAGACTCAGAATCTTTTTAACTCTTTCTCAATAGTGGGAAGTAATTATCTTATTTTCAAATTAATAATAACCGGCTACTTCATATATAAGTGTGTGGCATTGACACATGTGTAAATAAATATAAACATTCATCATCTATCATCGATGAGATCACCTAGTCTAATTTTCTCAAGAAAAAAAAAAAAGAATCAAGAGTGTCTTGAAATGTAGCTCGGTTGGTTAGTATTTGTCTGTCATTTACAGACATGGATTTGATCCCATCAGTATGGTGTCACTTGCCTGCTAACCCAACACTGGATACTATAAAAGCTGGAAGCTCAGAAGTTCAAAGGTTATTGGAGGCTACATGGTTCTAGACCAACCTAGAATATAGAAACCAAGTCTCAGAAATCAAATTAAATGCTCTCTCTAATAATGTTTATGAGGTCTGCATTTGATGTGCACAAGCAGAACTCTGTGACTGAGAAGTAAAAAGCAAATTTTACTAGGAAGTAAAAAGCAAGTAAAAAGAAATCAGTGGTCTTCAAAAAGGAACTCTCCGTTTAGTAATATGTAAGGATTTTGCTATGGATTCTTTCCATTGCCTAGATGTTTAATACCTTGTCCAGGCTTATGACCAATTATTGTGCTAATTTTTTCAATCAGCTTCTTCATATCTATATAGTACTTCAATCTTGCCATAGTAAAAGTTACATTATATGAAAATAAAATTTGGATTAAAATAATTTAATTTCTGGTAAGAGAAATTTGTATGATATTTACTTATGTTCCCTTACCCATAACATTCCTACAAGTAAAATCATTCAGAAATAAAGTATTATAGTCAACCATTTTGATTAAATTAGACTTATTGCCATAGAATATTACCTAAAAGGAATATATCCTAGAATTCTTATTTACATATGATTTAAATTTATAGTTTGTTTATAATTTTGACTAAGAATCAATTTTATTTTAAAGATAATTCATAGATAATATATTTAAATTAATATTAATTAAAATTAATATTCATATCTATAGTTATTAAAGAATGTAATCTTTCAACTTATTTTAAAAGAAATTGGTACAAAGAATTTTATAGATTACCTTAAAATATGATTGCTATACAAAATTTCTTGAAGATATGGACTAAAATATCAAAGGTAAAGTACATGTCATGATCAATATTTTCTTATATTTTTCTGATTTTATGACATTTTAAATATATTAGATATACCCCCAAATGTAGTTACTGTCATATACTGAGATTTAGATTGTATGTGGAGTATCTGTACTTGAACTCTTGGTATTTTTAAAAAGCATAGGAAATAAGTCATTTGTTTATAACAATTACCAAAAGGATACTTGTTTATATTATTCAACATTGAAAATGAAGAAAAGGACAGGATATAGAAAATGTAACATTCTAGATTGAAGAGATTTCTCACTTGCAAGGCAAATGAAAGGACTAGAGTTTGGATCCCCAAATCCCTCATAATATTTCAGGTGGGTGTGGTATTTTATATGATAATTACTCATGATTCCTCAAGAAATATTTTTTGTTAATAATTAAAATTGTTATTCCCATTTTTACATGAATATATGGATCTGGGCATATGTGTTTACATGTGAGTGACTACATGTGTGTGGGAACACATGCATGTGTGAGTGTGTAGAGCCTAGTTTAATAGAGATATCCTCAATCATTCTTTCCCCTTATTCTTTTTGAGACAATCTGTAATCAAACCAAGAACTTGCTATATAGGACTAGTCTGGTAAATGGATGGAACTGGAAACTTTAATATTGAGTGAGGTATCTCAGACATAGAACGTTAAGTATCACATGTTCTCTCTTATATGCGGATGATTGAATTCATAACTTTGTCAATGTATTTGGATTGGAAGCACTTAAGAGCCAGAAAATTCAAAAACGATCTATGAGTGGAAAGGTGGCAAGGGATGGTTAGGATAAAATCTTTTAAAGGGGAGATTTAGGATCCCAGGCAAGGTTGAGGGAAGGAATAATCAGGAAAAACACATAGTGAGAATGAGGGCTGGGAAATAGGAGGAACAGAGGGACTTACGGCAAAACTCTAAGATAATGGGAAGTATCCTAAAGGAACATCCTATGCTAGTAAAATGTCCAAAAAAAATGTCCCTTAAATAAAGAAACAAGAATGGTCAGTCCCTATGCAGAGAAGCAGAGTGAAGAAAACAGGGGAGGAAAAACTTGAGCTGATCCACTTAGAACCCAGGGACAAAATTATACTAGAAGTAATAGGAATGTGGCACTTCCTGATAAAATATGTGAGTCTAAAGCTGGATGAGTGAAGGGAAATGCACAGATCAATGGGATAGCCTGAAGACAGGTAACTTGATATACTGCGGAGGCCTGAGCTCCCACAGGAGTAGACACCCTAGAGTGAACCCTAGGGTCTATAAAACTATTCAGAAGGAAAGGTAAGAGGGAATGGTGAAGGAAAGAGAGGGAATGGGAGGGCGAGGAGAGGGAGGAAAACTGGGAAGAATGAATACTCAATATGTTTGTAAAAGTAGGAAAAAATTAAAAAAGGATCACAGGAAAAAAATATCTTTGTACCTAGTACCTAATCTAACATGTTACCTAGGCTTTAAAATATTGGAAAAAGTAATGCATGGAAAATAAGTTCTTAGAATTGGGTTGACTATTAAATAAGTTCTTATAATTACTACTTTCTAATAATTCATCTGTATTATAAATTGGTAATCTTTATTCTCAATTCTATTTGTAACATTTCTCAAACCTATATCTTGAGTTTAAGGTTAAAACAAACATTTCTTAACTGGAAAATCACCCATAGATATCCATGGTTCCTGATATTTAAAAATTTGAGTTATTCTAAATGGTTCTTCAGCTCTTTCTTATATTAATTTTCAAAATTTTCGGCATTAGGGAAGTATTCATTGATAGAATAGGAAATATTCAATGCCATTTTTTATAGTTTGAAAAAATCAACTTTTTCTTTTGAAAATAATAACTGTATGTTAGTCACTTAAAAGAAGTAAGAATTGAGATTTCTTGTTACTGTGGACAATAATTTTGGAATTATATATATTTAAAGGATATTATGATCAGACCTTACCTGATATTTCCCATGCATGTTTATAGCCCATTCACGTTTCATGGTTGTCCTTAGCAGATCTTGGGAATTTAGGGATGATAGCTTTCCTAATTCCAAACAAGTACTAGACTTTCTTGGTTTAATATTTTAATTTCTGTTTATTTGTCATTTTTGAACCTGATTTTCTTTTGTGATTGGTTATTGATTCTAAGACATATGCTGAAAATTCCCAGTTGGTGATGGGAGTCCATGTATGAAACAGTTTTATTACAGCTGTGACTTACTTACATTAATACGGAAAATACTATTATTTGTCTTGTTTTTCGGTATCCAGACAGATGATGAGTAAGTTCACTGAAACTTTACAAGCTTTAGCAATAGCAAAAATAAAATAATGTAATTAAATTAAGAGAAAATGTAGCTACATATGTTCTTTCAGTGATTAGATTCTGAGAGTATGCATATGTAAAAACTGACTCATTTGTTAGTGAAACCTTCAGCCATGAAGATTGACAGATCATTCATTCATCCACAACAGTCTTAATACAAACACTCCAGTAAAGTAGGGCTTTTCTGAGCTAGTACTTGTAATGTTAACCTGAAATCATATAAATATATACACTGTAAACGTAACATAAAAAATGTTAACTCATAATGTAAAGTGAGTAGACTACTAATTCACAATAGTTGCCAGAAATTAAAGTTTTCTTGCTGAACTATAAATGCAGTTAAATACTTTTATCTGATGGCATTTCTTTAAAAAATTTAATTCTGTCCATTTCATATACAAATATTTTATTCTTTTTAAATTGCATATAAAAGTAGCCATAACCTTTTTCACATTCAACTCTGAAATGAAAAAAATAAAAATGCCAAATTCTGAAAAATAAAAAGCAAAGTGATTCCAAATTATAATCCTTTTTTAATTTGCAATTATAATCCTTGTTTTTAAGTTGATTACACTATATGTAACAGTAATATTCAAAATCAAAGTCTGTGGTTAGTACCACTATTTCAAGGTGTTTCTGTATGTGAATTATAGACAGCAGAACAGAAGAGAAATGATGCTATGTGATTTTCAGAGATAGCCTTGGAAAAGACATTATACATAAAAGTTTCCAGCTTTTACTTAAGAAGTCTATCTGAAGAGCTTTCAGATAGCTTACTGTCTTTGTGTCACTCACAAACTTTCATTGTCCCCAGCAGAAGTCATGATACAAGGAACAGAAAAGCCCTTCTCACTATGTCCTTCACAGGTTGCTGACTCTTAGAAATACATTTGCATAATTAAATGCTCTTTTTGTTTACTATACAAGATTCATACTTGATGGAAGTTATTTGGGTAAATAGGTGATAAGGAAGAGCAGTGCCATCAAACATTGTCTTTGAGTGATGTTAAGAGCTTATAAGTAAAAAACAAATAGAATAGTTCTAAAGTAAAAGGATATATTGGAACTCATAAGAAGACAACAAAAATTATAGTTGGTACATAACAAGAACTTTGAAAAAGTATTTGAAAAATATGTTAGATTCAGAATTATAGACATGAAATGAGCAATTATGCAATGATGCATTTTTTTTGCTATTTGAAGAGTTTTAACCAAAGCTTTTATGAGTTGAAAGTAATAATATTGTCTTATAGAAAGATAACTAAAAGAGAACAATAATAATTATAGAGTTAAGAAGCAAGACTATTCTTTTATAATACCAACATAAGATATACAAAATAGTAATGGTTTTTTTGAATTGGTAAATTACCTTTTGTAAACCAGTGACTGTAGTAATTTATCAATGCTTATGAATGACATATAAAACATTCCTCCCTTATGAATTTAGAGAATTATTATTTCAAAATCATATTGTTTCTCTTAAAACATTTGAAGATTTAAAAAAAATCAGACCACCTTTTGTTTTTTTCATTACCAAAACCATGTG
Source organism: Typhlomys cinereus (assembly GCA_023101885.1). Classification (NCBI taxonomy): domain Eukaryota; kingdom Metazoa; phylum Chordata; class Mammalia; order Rodentia; family Platacanthomyidae; genus Typhlomys; species Typhlomys cinereus. Next base: position 5,858,117 of record JALPQD010000059.1, on the reverse strand, counting down.
TTTACTCTGCTTCCTCAAAATAAATGTTAATTAAATATAAAGTCTTCATAATATAGTAAGTTATGTATATGCAGACATTTCACAGTGAAAAACATATGTGTGTGTACTTGTGTATCACAATTAACCTATAACTGTTGTCAATAATTTTCTATAAGGTTTGATTTTTTAATAACCTAAGATTACTTAGTTTCAGTGGGGTGAATAAAAGTTTAATTTTATAATCATAATTTTTTATTATTATTATTTCCGCTCATACAAACTTAATAGGTACACCGGTCCCCTCCCTCCCTCCACCTCCACTCCAACCCCTTGCTCTCCCCTCCCCTCCCCATCCCCCAGTGCCCGGAGCATCCTTTAATGTACATGCTAAAATCTCCTCTAGGTCCTCCTCTCCGATGAGATGCAAGGACCCAGTGGCATTTTCCAGAACCCTTTCCTGTGTTTCCCTTAAGCTTAGGAACACTACTGTGAATGTCAGTCCCTAGCCTCCAAGGATCCTAGTGCCTTTAGTCCATGCTAGACTTTGCGGGGTCAATAATGTGTTGGACATAGCACAGGTTATGCAAAGTCGTATTATGATTGCTTCGGCCCTAACTTGTGTGGAGTATCTTGCATATCATTACTCCTCCCATCCTTGTGCTCTTACAATCTTACTGCCGCCTCTTCCGCAAATATCCCTGAGCTTCAGGATGGGGAGAGATTAGGTAGGCCCAGTTCCAGGTGGTTGATATAGAGTCTCTGATGTTCTGAATTATGGTTTGTTGATTTTTTTTTTTTTTTTTGGTTTTTCTGCTCCTGCAATGCCCTTGGCTCCATCCTGATGGGTATTGGATGTCATCCCCTGGTCAGAGATAAAAACCTGTTAAATTAGAGTCTTGTAAGAGTATATTCAAAGGTAGATGGAACCAGAAACAAGGAGAGAGGGGACCATGTTACAGCAGAGAAAATAGGCCACCATTAAGGACTGCAAGTAAGTAATGAGACATCTGGTTAAGTTCACAGACTTTCCTTCCTGATCATTTGCAACTGATGGGGTATGATCTCACTAAAAGGGGAGGGTATATAGGCTGCCTGATAGAAAGTAACCAACCATTTTGCAAATGGGTGATTGAGCCCTCACCGCGGTCTCCTACTTTTATTACATCTACCTTTGTAACATAATTTTTTGTTAGAATTATGGTTCCTTACTTGTAAATAGACTTTTCTAGGAACAAAAAAGATTGACTAGGTCTTTCTCCAATAGTTCTGCCCACTCAGACTCTATCCCTTTGGCTTGTTCTTTCTCATTTGCATAGCAAATTGCTGCTCATTGTTAGCTTCAGTGCTTTGCTTCATAATATTCTATCTACTTGTACAGTTTTATTTGATTTACAGCTCAGGTGTACTTTTAAGCATGACCGAAAAGTTCAATCTTCATTAATTTATAATCAAAGCCACTTTATTTTATAGTTTGTTTCCATATTACTTCTGTTGTCCTGCTCTCTTTCTTACATATTTTTTAAGAAAAACAAATAATAATTCCAAACTTTGAGTAATGACTCTGTACATTTATTCATAATCCAAGTTAAATTAGCACGCTTTGTAAAGAAGTAATTTTATAGGCATCTTGATTTTTTATCAGTTATTTGATAGCTGTTTCATATGTAAGTTATATTGTGTTAGTGTTAGTACAAAATTAACTTCATTGTAATTCCAGCTGTAAAATCATCTTGTCCATTCATATCATGAAAAGCCCAGGGAAATACTAATCAAAACATTTATATACAACTATGAAATTCTCATGAGTTTTTGGCCTGTATGGCTGAAAGGACAGGTCACATGTCTATAATGGTTCTTTAATAGCATTACTTCTGAAACCTGCTGTAGAGAAACAAGATTGTTTCATTGTCTCCAAGACATGAACTTTTTATTAGAAATGTGTGTTTAGGGAGAACCCAGCAGCTCAGTAATAACTGCCTTTGATTGCTTGTTGTTAATTTTTTAATCCCTGCTCTCTGGCTCATTCTTTGACAGGTACTCAAGAAAAAGAATAAGTGATACGTGATAGTAGTGGACAGCCTGTCTCAATGATTCTGGTTCCATCAATCTCTAGAGAAAATCCAAGATTCATTTCTTATCTTAAGTCATCTTTGCATGTTCTTCTCTCATGTATCCTGCTCTTATCCTTCTTTTTTTTTTCTTTTAAAATATTTTATTTATCTACAAAAGAGGAAGAGGAGAGAAAACATGAGAGAATATGAATGGATGCATGTCATGATGCACAGGTGGAGGTCAGTGGACAACTTCTGAAAGTCAGTTCTTTCCTTCCATCATTCTGACTTCCAGAGATGCAATTCCCAACACTAGGTTTTTGCACTACCCACAGAGCTAACATTTTCTTTTCATACTAAGATTTCTGGCAATGGTTCAGGAAATATCCTAGGACTAAAACCTTTAACACTTTCAGGGCACCAGCTTACTGTTGAAGGGAGAGTCATTTAAAAATCATCCTCTGATGTTTTGTTTTTAACTGGCACATTTCCAGAAAGTAAGTACAAGCTCATGCACGTCAGCATTATATTCTCGTCAGCATTATATCCTCAAGTTTTACAGTGCACTGGGACCCTTTTTTTTTTTTTTTTTGCTAGCAATCTTCATGAGGTTACACAAAAACTATAACTTGTGCGGAGACACAATCGATTCCAAGACAAAGCTAAAGTGATAACAGGGGCTTGAACAACGCCTACAAGTTCTTGGGGGAGGCGAATGTCTGTGGCAGGAGGAAAACTCCAGGGAGACGATTGTATCAAAGAGTATCTTGCAGGTCTCTAAAAAACGCAAACACGGAGACTATTTCTTCGTGGCACTTGGTGGTAAGGGAGGACTGTGTTAAAGCGAAGGTGAATTTTACAGGGACAGCAAACTTATGTTTAGTTTCATGGTTTCGCTTACTAAGTAGCCCTTTCACAGACGCCGACGGGCATGAAAGTCAGTGCTGACGACACGCCAGCATCCATGGCGATGCGGGACTTTCACCTGGGGGTACTTGTTTCCTGCTAGAGTCAGCAGCCAGAACGCCCCCCTCTCCTCCCTCTGCCAAGACCCGACGGTCACGTTCACCTGCCCGCACCGAGGACCGTGGGAGAAGAAGGTAAAAGAAAAGAGCTTTAAAGTGAAGACGCTCCCAGTCGGTGGACTTGGTCCAAGTGCTGCTCGGCCTTGCAGCTCACGGCCACGGCATCCGGCGGGATGATGAGCGCCTCCTCGCTGCTCTTGGGCTCATCCTTCTTGGCCTCCTTCTGGGCCAGAGCCGAGTTGAACGTCACCTTCACCATGGTGCGGCCTGGAGCGCCCTGCGCGGGCGGCGGCGGGCTAGGGGCGCGGGCTGCGGGCTCCCGGCGGAGAAGCTGGCCTCGTCGGCCGGGCGCTGAGCACAACGCAGCGGCGGCGGAGGAGCGGAGGGCAAGGCAGCTCCCGTGGCTCCGCACAGCTCGGTTCTCAGCCTCGCAGCTCGGGCGCGGGCGGGGGCCTGCTCTTATCCTTCTATGTATCCATTCAGAAGGAAGATTGGAATAAAAGTTAGAACCTGTTTCAATTTCTCTTTCTGCTGCTGTGAGACAACATTCGTACATCCATCTCAAGAGAGAAAGGGAGACTTACTTACTAAGCAGGTAGCTTAGGTCACTGCAGATATCATGGAGTCTGAGAAATCAAGCTGCAGACTACCAGAGCAGACTACTCGCAGAAACAGGATAGGACTAATCAACTTCTAGGGCCACCCCTGTGACAGATCTTCCTCCAATAAGTCTCCACCTCCTAAAGGTAGCATGACATTTGCAAACACTGCAAACATTTAAACCATGATAGGTCCTAACAAAATAAGGTTGAAATGGTGAGCAAAATAATGTCCTGCTCCAAAATATTTACATTTTAATCCCTGGACTCTGAAAATGTGTTAGGAAAGGAAATTTGACTTTATAAAGGAATTAAGGTTGCTAATTGCACAGCTATCATGAACTGTTGTCATGGTGTGCCTGTGAGTGGCCTCCCACAGGTTCTTGTGTTTGAATCCTTAGCTGGTGTTGATGTTTGGGAAAATTGTGGCATCGGTAAGAGGTAATTCCTTGCTGGAGAAGGACACGTTACTAGGTTTCCTCTCAGTTTGCTCTTGCTCTCTGCCTTCATGATTGATTGAGAACCTGATTCAACCTCCTGCATCTCCCTCTAGCCATGACCTCTCCTATGTAGTTTCTCTCATTATGGACTATATCCCCTCTGGAATCATAAGCCAAATAAATCCCTTTTCTCCCCTAAGTATATTCATATGTTATGTATGAATATTGTCTCAGCAAAAAAAAGTAATTAAAACAACTATCCTGGTTTTTTCAACTGCAATCACAAAAATGATAGAGAAAAGCAGAAGAAAAAAAGAACCAAAGTGATAACTGCTTGGGTTGCGTCAAAGTGCTGGTGATTGGGGATGCATCCTACTTCCCACATCAAGAAAGGAATGGAGAAACTTGTAGAAGCTGGGGGAAAGGGAAAACAGCAACTAAGTAACAGTTTCTCTACTAATACCTTCAGAATTAAATAGCAGAATTTACCTGCCAGAGCCTCTGTCAGGCTGCAGATTCCTTAAATATAAGATGATTGTTTGTTGTGGTTGTTGTTCTTCTTCCTGCATCCACCAGAGAAAACTAAAACAGCTATGTTTTATGTCACTGTGGGGAAGGAATTGTGGTTAAATGTAAAATGTCCCTCATAGTCTCATGTGTTTGAACACTTGATGCCCATGTTAATACTTCAGGAGATAACCCTAGATGGAGAAGTTCGGCACATGTGTGGACTATACCATTGATTATCTGATTGGCTTCTTATATTATTTATCTGTATAAAATACAAGTGACAAAAAACTTCTAATTTAATATTCTAGAAGTGCTGTATAAGTTGTTGGCATCATTGTGGATTATGCATGTGTTTTCTTAAAGGTTTTTAAGAACTAAATTTATAATCTCATTTTCTAATCCACAGTACATGTGTTTTATAAGAAAATTTTAGAATTATCCTGCTTCTGCAGTATATAAAAAACACATAAGTCATTTTAATGTTAAACATATCTACTCTGCATTTTTTATTTTTATTTATTTTCCTTCCTTTTTACAAAATCACTTACATCGAAATGATATTTTCACATTCTTCTAGTTATTTACCTTAAATGGCAAGTTCATATGAGTTAGAAGATAGTCTTAGGGATTTAAACTGCTAAGGCAGTTTCTTTCCTTTGCCACTTTGGTTGCCAGAGACAGTCAGCTTCTCTTTTTTCATTTTCTCGGGCCAGTGAAATGACGTCTAAACCCAGCAAGTTCCAGACAATGTGCAACACTGGTTTTACTGCATGCTAGCAGCCACGGTCTGGTAATTTATAACTTCTGCTTTTTATAAGGTCACTGAGAAGTTTATGGACTACTTTTCCCATCCTAATATTTTTTAGAATGCCAATATTTAATTTGAAAATACAGTGGTAACTTTGGTGCTATCATATTTTTAATTTCATTGTTTAGGACTGTTTACTTAAAGGCTATTTATTTAATTGATTTTAATATTTCTTAAATTTTCCTACAAAATAGGTAATGGGATTATACAGTCAGTCAATATGATGATTGTCTGGGTATTTACTAGCAGCAAGTATTTGATAATTTGATTCATCAAGGTTTGTTTGCTTCTGTTGTCATTGCTGTTATTTTACTTCTTTTAGTTTAGACATTTGGGGTAAGATTTGATTTTGCACATCCTAAAGTCATTGCTTTTTTCTTCATTTGTTTTATTTTCTTTTGAGATAGATGCTGTATAGGTGCTATGTAATGCCAGCTTACCTCCAATTTTCCACCATGTGCCAGGGTTATAGGCATGCACCACCACACCCACATGCCATATGACTTTTACTATTACTCCTTCCTGCCCTTCCTCTCATCTTTATTCCTCTCCCTATGTACAGGCTTTGCCTCAAATCCCAGGTTAAAGGAGAGACAGAGTAAAGCAATGTACTTTTAAACTTTATATAAACTTTAATTTCTGTTTAACATAAGAGAAACAGTTACTTCAGTCTGCCCTGAATGATGACTAGACAGCAGTAGAACATTTGAGAATGTTGGACATAGCTGCTGCAATCCAAGGCTTTTTTCTTCCTTGAAGAAAACATTGCTTGTTGTTTGCTGCAATAAATCATGAGCATAGCGGTGTCACTTCAGATTATTCTTCTCAACTCCAGAAAATTAATAGTGACTATAATAGTTCACCTGAAGTGTATTTATGGGTCTGTTGTCAATGGTTGACAGAGAGCTAGTATTTGCTGGCAAATGTAAACAGAGTTGTACACACTAAATAAACTTGGCATTTGCCTTCTGTTGTGAAACTGCTGTCTGTCTTGAGTTATTCTTCAGACTGCTGACCATTTCTCTCCAAAACTATTTGCCCTGAAATTTTAATCTTCACTGTTCATATTTGTCCTTTTTTCTCTTTGTAATATATTTCCCTTTCTGGGTAATCTATTTCCCATTCTCATTTACTAGTAGCAATGAGTGTTCCTGAGCTCTGGAACAGAGTAAGTACTTCTTACTATGCCTTGCCTTCAACTAGGAATCCTGCAGGAACTTCAACTTACTCAGCATACCTAAAACTTAACTCTTAATATCAAAAACTCCTTTTTAGTAATACTGTCTTCATAAAAAAGCTACCATATCTAGAAATCTAGACTATCATCTCAGATATGCTAAAAAGAATTAGGAAGCCCTTGAAGAACAGAGACCAGAGACAGATTCAAATTACTGATATATTTATTACACATAACACACATACAAGTCCCGCTATCAAAAGATCAATATTGCATAGTTTCATGTATTTTGAACTTTAAATAGCATCATATTATATGCCTTTTGTGTCTTGTTCTTTTGTTCAACATGATGTTTAAGAGTAATGCGTGCATATAGCTGTGTAGTATTCCATTATTTGATCCTTAAGTAACAGTATCATTTTCCTGTGGAGAGACATGTAGATAGTTTTTAGTTTTTTACTTTTATAAGCAATGCATCTGTGACTGTATGTATAAACCCTATCAAATAAATGCTGATGTTTTTCCTGAGTGTGAACAATGCAATAGAATTCCTGACCTATCAGTGCATAGGCCATCATATTCTCTGACAGTTGCTGACAAATTATTTTCCCAGAGTCCACCAGAAATTATTTATCTAGTTATTTTGCATTCTCTGAAATCCTCTATGTAATTATATTTTTGATAACCCTGTATGAAATATTTCACATTGACTTTAATACATATTGGTCAGTAATGAAAATTATTGTCATATGCTTAGTTCCACCACCACCACCCCAAAATAAACTACCTTCTTTACATAAAATTTCCTGGGCTCTTAAGCACATACTTTCTTTCAATCATACTGAACATAAAAACTCGTTTGTAGGCATTCTTTGTGTCTAATAATTTGTGGCTTATCTTCTCCGTAATGTATCTATCTGTACATGAAAAGAAGTACATTTTCTTTCTCAATTTTATTTTTTATCTTTCACAGAACTGGGAGTCAAAGAAGTTCCCCTGTGATTGAATTTATCTCACTCCATGGTTCCCCATTTCTGCCTAGCTTTAAGTATCTAAAAGTTTTTGTCCCAAAATACTGAAAACACTCTTTTTTTCTCTAAAAGATTTAAAGATTCAATTTTGTCATTTAAATATTAGATTAATCAGGAATTACATATTGTGTATGTTTTCTTAGAGTAAAATATACTTCCCAGGTCTTCTACCTAAGTGTAAATACAGTTAAACCACATTAAAAGAGCTTTTCTTTCAGTGCCATTATTCATGTCACAGGTCAAATGAATGTGACATTTCAGATGTCACAAAGCCATTAACCACTGCACATTTTTCTGGACATCTACATTTGTTCTATTTGACACTTTGACACATTTCAAAAAACGTTATTCTCAGAATATGTTACAAAATGGAAGCAATTCACTCCACACTATATTAATGATTCTCATTTAAATAAGATTGTGGCTCCAGCCCTAGTGGTTTTATTTTAAGCTTCACTGAGAAAATTTCTTTATAGAATGAACTATCATCTGAAAATGTAGTTTTTACAGACATTGTTAATTGAACTCTCAGAAATAAAAAAGAAAACCAGTCATTCTAACATTTTAGTGAAAATTCCCCTAAATAAGATATTTCTTTGGAAAATTTAACTTTTATTCCAAACTATTCATTCTGTCATAATGATGGCAGTGTAATTTTAATACTAATCATTGTCTATATGTTATAATTTATTGTAAAATTAAATTAATAGAACAAACTGATCTGCAGCTATGTATTTAGAACATAAGCCAACTCTTAGTGACTATAGAGAAGCTTCATTTTAATACCTTTATTTGAATAGAAAAACTTGTACTTCAGCCTTTAAATCTGTATTTTGTATTCTGTCATTAACATTTTTCTCTCTAATTCACATTATACACTTACTCCTTTATCTTTTAAAAACATGTGTTCAGAGTAGGCTTTTCCTGACTAATCAAGCATAATTATGTCCAAATTCAATGGCTGAACAAGCCATAATAGGCAAATTATATGGTAATCCATATCAACTGGCTTTCCAACAACTTAACAAAACTTAAGTCCGGAAAGATGTCATTGACCCAAACTACTTTTCAATGATGCAAACCCCAAATAAAGATTTCCTGATCTTGTGTTCAGAATCCTTCCTATTGAAACATCATTATCCCAGGGAGTGGTACAAAAATCTCCCTGAAAGCTAATGTTAGCACTGTATTTATAAATATCTATGGCATGGTAAATTATTTTGTTTGACAAATTCCATGTCCTTCATGTTTTTATAAAGATTTTAGAATAAAAAGACATATTCAAAAAAATTGTAGTAAAAAACTAACACGTTTTTCTCAGAATAGTAATCATATTTTATATTAGTAATTTTGTTATTTTTAACATAATGTACTGTTCATAATGAATATTCAACAAATATTGATTGGATGAGTAAAAATACATATTGGTATGCAGGGAACAAATGTTAGCTAGGTACTCCAAGAGGTCCAAGAAAAGAAAAATCAACCTGAATGTGGAAAATAAAAAAAAATCTTTATGAAAAGTTTATAATCTAAACTGACTTAACTAAGGCCTCTAATGTAATTTACACAGAGACAAGCTCCCAAGTGTCTATTAAGACTACATAGAGGTTCTCTGAGTTATTTTCAAGATTTTACCTCTAAGTGTTATGGGTTTTTGGTACAGCGTGAAAAAATATAGTAAGCACGCCTAGACATATTCATAAGGGTATTCTTGGGCTGTTTCTAAGAGGAGTACAAAGTAGAATATTCCTGCTTCATACCAATGGACTAATGGTTAGTGGATCTAAATTAAAATAAATGTTAAAAGAAGAGCTGAATTTGCCAACAGGTAAAAATGTCTCAAACATATTCAGCCACAAGGCTAAAATGTATAGAATGATCATACTTTGTAAAAAAAAATTTTAATAATATGTAATAGGAAACGTAATTTTTCCTTTTATACTTTTCAGAATTTACAAGTATTAAAGTAAGCACTTATTATTTGTGAATTAACTTTTTTTGCTTGTAGAGGGAATTTTGGATTTACTTTGTTGACATGTATGGCTATCAGGGCGGGATAACAATGCTTTTATCACTGAACAATCCTTGCTGAGCACCTGCTATTCTGAGGCCTGACCATGAGTTAAATTCCTTTCGTCAACACCGTTTTATTCAGGCCAATCAGTTCTGAGTAATCTTTTTGTGTTCTGCAGATCTTTCAAAATAAAATTGATCTGTGTTCTGTTGGTAAAATGTCTAGACAGTGAACAAAATTACAGGGGCCTTTCTCAGACTTTATAATCGAAATAATTCAATTTTCTCTTTTGCCTAAGAGAGATGAAAACAGCTAAAACATTTCATGGCAGGAGAAGAATGTGTAATGTGTCTTAAATTGGCCTGGAAAACCTATGTGCATGTAACAATAAACTTTTATTTATACTGTATCATTTTTTCCTCCAAGGGAATATATTTTTAGATATCTAATTACATGGTATAATGATTGCATCTGTATTCGTTGTTAACTCCCAGAGGGCAATACTTGTCATTTTGACAATTTGCCTAACACCTTGACATTCCTCTGAGAATAATTCTGTCTGCACTTGGCTGGCTTGTGATAAGACAGAACACATCCAGGTTTGGTGGTCGCTTGTCATGGTTAATTGTATTCAGTCATGAGGCCAAGAAGGACAATATGGTAGATTCATTTTTAATAATCTGTGCAACTAAACATGGGCTCAAGGTTTTTAAAATTCTCATATGTAGCTGATTTTTTATGTATTTGAGTTGATTATTCCCTTATTATGCTATTACCAGGAACTCTTAGAATTCATTCAGTCAATGATAGTTTAAAAAATTTTACAGAAATTTGTGTTTTCATTTGTATCACCTAGTTTATCTTTAATCCTTTTGAGAAACACATTATATAATTTTTACAGGTAAGAAAGCCCAAGTCCCATAAGATTAAATGGTTTGATTAAAGCTACACCACTAATAAGAAATAGTTGTGGATAACTATGTGATCTAACCTCAGATCTCTTGCTCTTTGAGCGAAAGAAAACGACAATGACATTGAAGCTGAAAATTTGAAGTATTTCTAATTATAAATATATCGATTCACTCTAACTGTAACACAACTGGTCCTGAAGCCATCTCTACTTGTTAATATTGAGCATAATTCTTTAGGTTCTATGGAGATCTACTGAGGTTTGTTCATGCATGAGTGCTGTCATTCTACAACTCAGTCTTCTCAGCTTCTCTTAACAGTGGCCATGGTCACAGTCAAATTCAGTGAAGTAGCAACTGCAGTAGTTGACCTAAATAATAATTAGTTTTCTATATGAAGATATGGCATTTCATAAATGATGTGGACCAATATCAAGTGTGACTGTGTCATTATTAATTACACATAGGAAATCAGCTGACCAACATGTAGTAAGAGATAGAAGTAAATGGGTAAATTTTATGAAGCTAAAGGACAATATGAATAATAAGATCATAAAAGAGTGGCTTTAGAGCCTCCTCTATCTTTTTATAAAGATAGTTGCAGCAGAGAAAGGGGTTATTTTCATTCATACCTTGATTATTATAAGCCCTTAAATATCTGTGAGCTCAGAATAGAGACAGACTAATTTTGATACAATTTTAAAAGTAAAATTTCTTTTCTTATAATAAAAAGATAAATAAAGCTTTGTAAATTATCCTGAAGTGGGATTTTTATCATTTTGTTTATGTATGTCTTCATTTTCTCTCACTATACAACTAAAATAAAGTGTCTTTGTTTTCTTTTTGCTCTAGGCTTGATCCTCCACTACCTCAGACACTGGTAAAGGAGTGCACCTCTGATGAAAACATGTCCTTAGAAACCCTGAGAAACAGCAGTCCAGAAGATCTCTTTGATAAGGTCTAGGTCCTCAAGTCCTGCTGTGCTGTCCAATAGACTTTGCCGTCTATTCATTTCTTCACAATGTAAAAGGAAAACTTTGGATTCATCAACTACTATTACTGCTTTATGACTTTACTTACACTGAATTAGATCACATATGCATGTGATTTGATGACAATGGTACGTTTTCTAAATTGCCACCTTCTCTTTATTTCCATACGGTCTGACTTTTGTTGCACAGGACAAGTCCCTCATATTCACTTACATTTTAGATGTAAAAACATTCTAATATTCTGTCAAGGAAGATTTTGTAAATAGGGCAGAAAATCAACCTGTTCCAAATGTCTCCAATTCTTTCTGAATAATTGTATTGTGAACATATTTGAGCATTTTAATTTGTGAGGTGACATGTATAAAATATATCTTTAATTTGTGTATAAACAGTATGAAAATGTGATAATAATAAAAGTTTTGATACTTTGAAATTTTTGTATTCTTGAAAAGACAGTGCTATTTAACTTAATTTTTTCACTTTAGTATAGTAGCTTGTCTTTAAAAAGTGCTTATTGTTGTTAAGTACAAACTTGTTTTAGTTTTTTTTTTTTAAGTTTTTTCAGAACTTCTTGAAGACAAAAAACACATCTATCACCAGGAATTGCGGGTACATTTCTGTTAAGTATTTGCTGGTTCTCCTTTCTCTCTTATTATTTCATCATTTCTCTCTAACCGCAAGCATCCATTCCCTGAAACCTCAAGCTTCATACCAGCTCCCATGTTACCAAACTGAATGACTGGTCTGTTCTCAGTCTTCAGCACATCTAATAAAGTCCATCAATTCTCAATTACTGCCTTTGCAGTAATATGTGTTCTCTGCTCTTTCCTTCTACTTGGTCGCCACTTTTTAGGCTTCCTATCTGATTCTTTCTTCTTTGCTCATTAGTTAAGTGTTTGATTATTCTAGCTCAATCTTTACAGCCATATTCTTAGTTACTATATCATCACCATAGGCTGCATTACACTTCAAATTCCATCCATTTGCTATATCTCTCAAGTTAGCACATCATTCTCTTCAGTCAAATTTACATGAAGACTTATATACATACACATAAATATGTGCATACATATGCAATTTATCATTAGTTAAACATAAAATGAGCTGGTAAAACTTTTTGAAAAATTGTCTGTTTTTATCAAATCTGGCTATCTTGGTATCATCTTCAAATACAAGTGAGTACATTTATTTGTTTATAGCTTTCTATGGACATTTAAGAGTGCATAAAGTAGATATTTGATATATCGCAACCATCATTTCTTTCCGAGTCTCCCCATTCATGACATTTCACTGCCATTTAATCAGGTGCTTCAAATTAAAACTCCTTGATGTCTGTGCACCATTTATTTCATGAATCAAATACAATCCCTCTCTCCTCTCTCTCTCTCTCTCTCTCTCTCTTTCTCTCTCTCTCTCTTCTCTCTCTCTGTGTGTGTGTGTCTCACCTTGTGTAATTTCCCCATACTAGATCTAAATCAAATTTTAAAATCTTAAACAAGGTCCATTTCCCTGCCCAGACAATGTCATGCAATTGTAAAACATTGCTTTTTCACGAAAGTCTTCACCTTCATCATAGTTTACCAGTTTGGTGTGATCCAATATTCCTGGCCTGATTTCCTATGCTTCTGTCTTCATACATTAGACTGTTCTTTTCCTTCAAGTAGACTAGATCTGAGAAGCTGAACCCTCTGCCTATAATACCATCTTAATGAGGCTGTCTTGTATTTACTGTTCAAATTTAAAACAAAATGCCATTTCCTTAGGTATTCCTTCCCCAAATGCTTTTTTTAAAGTTGTACAGTTTCCCAAATGTACATATCTACTGTGCATAGAACTTTTCATCTTCTTGCTCTTCCTATTTTTGTTCTCTCTCCTCCCCTCTCCTCTTCTCCCCTCCACTCCCCTCCACTCTCCTCCTTTCCCTTCCCCTTCCCTCTCCTCTCCTCCGCTCCCCTCTCCTTTCTTCCCTTCCCCTCCCCTCCCTTTCTCTCCTCTCCTCCTTCTTCTCCTTTCCTCTTCTCTCTCTCTCTCTCTCTCTCTCTCTCTCTCTCTCTCTGCCTCTCTCTCTCTCTCCTTATTAGAAAGGAGACATGGCCATAGGATTTGTCTCATGATACTCATACCAGGATTCAGGCACATAGCTACATGGGAGCTTAATAAACATTAACTGAGTAAAAATGCATACTTAACATATAGTAGGCACTTGAGAAATTTTTATTTGTTACTAACATTTTTTGAAAAACAATTGAAATTTATGGGTATAATGAAATTTATCTAAGTGATTTACTATAAATAATTGTCCAGAAAATCTGAGTGCTACTTATGATTCTATAGTAAAATGTGTGTGTGTGTGCTAAAGTTTGACCATAGAGGAAAAGAATTTACTGTGTGATATCAGAAGTAAAATTTCATTATGTCAATGGGGTAACAAACTGGTTTAAATACGATTTTCCTACATTTCTGACAAATGGACTCATGCCTATAAGCCTCTGAAGCTACATGAATTCAAGTAAGTTGCTAAAAAGAAACTTCCAGGCTAATCTGCATTTGTAAGAGAAAGAAGGAAAATTTCTTATATTTAATTTATTTGATGACTTATGTTTAAGAATAAATACCTACATTTATAGAAATATAATTATATGAAATATAAGAAATCATAACATAAAATCTGTGATGCTCATCCCAGTTAGAAAGTTTTGCACTTTAATTTTATCTCTCTAAGGCAATACATGTTTTCATCTGTTGCTGGCTTGTCAGGTTGATTCGTTTGGTGTCAAAAGAGTGCACAAAGTTTGTCATTGTGAGTCTTCATTTATATTTGGATGAATTGAAGACATAGTTTTCTGGGGTTTGCTCTGTGTGGCACTCTGTAGATTTGATGTTAAGATGCCCAAGTCCTGCCAGCTTATGCCCTGCTTTTTGCTTACATTTTTCATTGTCTATACACTGAAACAGAAGACTGTTTTATATATATTGCAGAAAAACAAAATTACAGAACAGATTGCTTTTTAGACGTATCTGCCACATCTCTAAGACAGTGGATTCCATTTCTAAAGTGCCCTGCAGCTTACCGTTCATAATCCTTGGGTGTGGTAGCACATGATAGGGTTCAGGCTTCATTAGGGAAGTTTGTGAAAGAAAAATTCTCTGCTCTGGAAGAGATGTCTTTATTACATGGTTTTAAAAGGTCAGAAAAGTACTTTAGAAAAGTTTACTTCATGGTCTGTAACTCAAATTTATAAAATACAGAACTTTGTGTTTTTGAGCCAAGCAGCTCTTTATCGGGTGCTCAGTCCAACAAATGTTTACTAAGAAAAAGTTATACACAAACTACAGAACTAGGCCATGTGGAGACTTAAAAGAAAACGTATCCATTCAGTAAATCATTACCAAACATTTGTGCTAGTCTGTCTTCTGGGCATTAGGTGTAGCAGTGACTAATGCAGCGGAGAGCCCTCTTGTACAGTTCACATTGGAGGGAAGGAAACTTGGAGCCTGTCTCAGAGGGGACTGTGAAGTAGGGGGTTGCATCAGGATTACAGCCTGAAACTACCCTAGATTTTAATAGTAGGAGGAGTGATAGAATCAATGATATAAAAGAACAAAAAATGTTGGAAGTGAAGTTCCATGGAAAATTAAAAGTTCATTCATGAAATGAGGAGAAATTGCCAGGGGATGAGAAGGTGAGCTGAGAATGAAGGTGTTTACCGGGGAACAGATTAGAGTCCAGAAGGTCCTGGGATAGGGGTCTGAAATATAGGTCTAGTAACTACTTTGATAATCACTGATGCCTGGTATGAAAGACACAGTTAGGTCATATCCCCAGGGGCAAAGCTAGCCAAGGAGGCTTTCAGAGTGTGAACAGTGAGCTGAGTTATGTCATGAAGACATGGAAAGAAGAGCTCTGCAGCTCCAGTGGCATCTCGTTGGGAAGAATGATCTGTCCCCAACTGTGAAGTCACAAGGCCTTTTCTGAGTGTAAGAACCAAAAGAGTCAGCCAGTCCAAAGTGAAGAAAATAAGTGACTACAGACTGCTCAGTTTTGAACAGACATTTAAACTACCACCCACCACCTCAAGGTTCAGAGAACATCACAGAAGAGGGAGCCATAAGATTATAAGAGCCCAAAGGGGTGTAGCCAGATATTATCTTCTGGACATGACAGGGCTATTGCATTCATGAAGTCACTGAAGTTGTGTATATTTCCACAAGACCTACAGGATATTTGTCAACATTCCACCATGGAAGGAGAAAGATCAAGAGGCTCTGCCCCTCCCTGGGATTCTGATGATGGTTAACGCTTCCAATGAGGAAGGGGGGGGTGCTTTCCTCAATGGTGTATACCCAATATTATATATTCCTGCTCAAGGAAGTGGTCAGGCACATGCCATCAAAGGCAACCCAGATAAAAATCGTGGACCACAGATGCAAGAGAGACATGAAAATAGGAAGACCTGTAGGGAAGAAGGAAAGCTATAATGGGAAAAGAAAGGGGAATAGGATTGGGGATTAAGGTGTGAAAGTATCATAGACTCATTATATTCATGAATGAAATGCTCAAAGAATTTCAAAAAAAATCTTAAAAACAAAAAGGCCAGTCAATCAAGGAGGCTCTTGCTTGCTGATGCCTAGACAAATCCACCTCTTTTCATGTGCCTTTCATTCCTGCATTCCGCATTGCTTTTAGAATCCATCAAAAACAGTTGACATCTAAGTTCAGAAAAAAAGCTTGTTCAATTTGCCTGTAGAATCCCAGGGCATATTTACTTATGGTTTCTCCTTATCTTAATACTGTATAAGGGAAACAGTAGTACCACGAAAGAGCGTTTATGCATCCATCTGTGACTGTGTCTGAATTCGAGTTCTTACTGTGGGTCTGAGGACTTTTAGTAAATGTTCTTCAAAATAGATGTCATCGAACATGCACTGTGAGCTTACCAGAAATGGTTTTCTGCAATTCTTAACTAAAAATATGCCTTGAAAGGTTTTTGTTAATCTTCTACTGTCTCTCTTTCATAGCTACTCATTACAAAACACTCTCAAACTGCCTTTGATATCTTTTCTGTCATCCTTTATTTGCCTCTGACTGTCTTCTTCCTTTGATTTAACTTTCTCCTACTTAAATAAAATTCAGCATATATTTCACTGTTCATATGTCCATCTTTCCACTTAAGCAGACTTTTTAAAGTTTTCACAATATTTGTATATAGTCCACTTTGATCAAGTCCATCCCCCACTTCCACCTCACTCCCATTGACCTCCTATCCTCATATCTTTTTTTATTATTCATTTTATTCTGTGTTTTTTCTCTTCTCTCTCTCTCTCTCTCTCTCTGTTTGTTTCTTCTTGCCTCCTTTATGCCTCATGCAGGCAGTCACAGTTGCTGTTTATGATTTCAATGAGCATGTCATATCCTAAAAAGAACACCTCTCCTTTCTCCTCTCCATCCTTCTCCTTCCATACCTCTTCTGTGATGCTCCTTCAGCTTCAGTGGAGGTGACTTATATGTCCCATTTGGGGGTTGAAGATCTAGCAATCACTTATTCTCATCACTTTGACCAGTTCTACGTCTCAGCTTTGACTAATGCTGACTAAATTTCATGTCATACTAAGAAGTAGTCTTGGATAAAATTTTTCCCGACATTATGGAAATTGAAAGCCTCCTGGTAGAGACACTTAACCTGATCCCCACACAGAGTAACTCTGTCTAAATACTCGGGACATTTTCAGCAGTAATTTTAGAAATGTTGTAAGCCTTTTATGAAATCAACTCCTTTTCTTGAACATTCCCAACCCTGCTTTGACATCTTCATTTTCTACAAACTGCTTCTCGAATACATCTTAATAACAGCTGATGCTAATGCTGTCCTCTTTAATTTAGTTCTTGCATCTCTTTCTGAAAACTAGGTGCAACTATGGTGTCAGCAGCAACACTCTTATTTCTTTAAGACACTTGTTGCAAAGGTACCAGTTGATGGTAGGACAAGGAAGAAATGAGACTCAATGCATTAGCATCATTCAAAGGATATTAAGTAACATAAAGCATTGTAAAAGAGGTGCTTACATCCTAAGAGAAAGGACTGCAAACTAACATTTTTATTCCCTGCAATTTTGATTCCAGGTTAATTAAAAGTTACAGAATATCCATTTCCTCGAGCAAGAAGTTTCAGGAATAGCACTTTTAAAAAATATCAAATTGTATCTTATTTTCAAGCTTCAAAAGACAACTTTTTTCATTGTTTTCTGAGAAGACATACATGTAAGCCACTAGTTTTCCACAGAATTCAGTGGGCAAGTACATGAAGAATCACATTTTCCAACTACTAATAATTTTTGAGGAAATGAAGCAGAATATCAAAAACCTTTCATGAGTCAGGGTGTTATTAGGTTATTAGATTATTAGGTTTCTACCACTTCCCTTCAATTCTTTTCCAATAAACATTTCTAATAACATCCTCTATAACGTGGCTGAAAGGTGTAATGGGATCATTGATAATGTCTTAAATAAAACAATTACCTGCCTCCCAAGAGCCAAGCACAGGTGCCAGCCTCCCTTCCCAGAGTCATCCGTCAGCCCCGCTATTAGAACAGCCCCAGCAGCCTGGCCTTATAAAGCACTGAGGGCCAGTCTTTATTTTATTCCACTTAATTAAAGAACAGCTGAAAATCCTGTGTTGCATTTTCTACACATGGTTCCAATTAGTGCTGCGGAGCAGGCCCCTGACTTTGATAAAAGCGTGACGTGTACCTTTGGTGCCTGTACAATGTGCTCTTTCATTTTACAAAGTAGTCAGAGTGTAGTTTTAAATATCTTTTTTTTTTAACTTTTAACAAAAACCCAGGGGTATAAGCTCAGAGAAAGGTGAAGAGAGATGAACACAATGTTGTTTGAATTGCCTGCAAAAGACTAATAGGGTCTTATGTGCACAGGGTGCATACTTGGTAAAAATCTGCACTGGGTAGTTGCAGGTTCATGTGCAGAAAGCATTATGGTCCTGAGAGTTGCATGTAGAGGTCATTAGATGGTAGCTCTGTTACCTCAGGAAATACCACTTACTGTACAGTAAATTTGCTTAATGGGACTGCTCTCCTCCAAAGGCAATAGAAATCCCCATTCAAATAAATTGTTTCAGAACCTACTAGTGGGACACTGACCTACAGAGGGGCTCTTATGGTCAACACCAAGAGTTCTTGTGTTTAAGCAGCAAAATGAAATGTGTGTTCTACAGCCTGGGAATTAAACATAGAAATGCTTAACTTAGGTCATCAGATTCCATTTTCTGTGAAAATAAAGGGAACATGCAAAAGGAGCCAATGCCAGAAGTTAAGAGTTTCTCCTTATGAAGCTTCCCTTTAGCAGGCCTAACTGATCAGAGCTTCAGTAACATAGTAACCTAATTACCTGAATCCCTTTGACATGCATTGCATGTGTGTGTGTGATATGCGTACATGAGTATATATGCATAGTCATGTGTGCAAGAATGTGAGTGCACATGTGTGTGTGTAGAGCTAGAACCTGACATTGGATATCTTTAGTTGTTCTCCATCTTACATACTAAATCTGGATCTCTCACTTGAACCCAGAGCTTGCTAGTTCCATAGTCTAACTAGCCATCTTGCTCCAGGGTGCCACCATCTCTACCAGTGGAGCACTGAGATGATGACCAGGTTTTTAATGTCCACATGAATAGTTAGGATTCTAGTCCACATGCTATACAGAAAACTAGTGAGTTCAGGCATGGAAGTTTAATATGGGTTTTAGGAAAAGGCTGTGATAAAGCTTTTCATGGAACATTAATATATAATACAACAAAGAAGAGGTGCCATGATCGGGAGATGTAGCTTCCTTGTCCTTTGGGAACGAAATGTACTGTGATAATTATGATATATGAGAACAGACTTGATAGTCAATTTTGTCATCTTTAAAGTGCAGCCAATTATTCCAGGTGTTTTCGAGGATTGAGTACGATAACATAAAGCAGCACAGGGATCTTCCATGGGAGAAGTGTGAGTGGCTAGTGCTGCCTCTTTCATCTGAGCCCAAAGTGTGTGTGGGGGGAGAGGTCAATAGTATAGTACCCAGGCTGCAAAACCTAGTGTTAGTGACTAACTACATCCCTGAGGGCAGTAGAACAATTGCTTTCTTGTAAGCTGAGCTAAATCACACCCTGATGTGACTAACAATGACTAACACAGAGAAGAGAGTTGGCCGCCCTCACAAGGCACAGTTGGGAAGTTGGCCATGTTCTGCTTACACAAATTTGGGTCATGGATAACGTCTGATCCTTGTAGCTGCTCTAGCAGTTTGTAATCTTGAAGAAATTCCCTCATTTGCAGGGGGAAAAATATCAACCCATAAGATTTAGTAAATGTAATTTTCTGGAAATTTATTGTAGACTTCCCAAAGTAAAATGCATTTCTCTGTTGGTGTGGTAACATCTTTTTGCAAGACTGGTGGAATTGCTGCTTAGAGCCTTAGCATGAAGGAGCATGGAATACTTGCAAAATGACGAGGATGAGGAATGTGCACTGAAAAGATCGTGATGAGAAAAGAAAAGAAAGTGGTTTGCATTGACCACAGTATTGAATTATGTTATGTTCATGCCTCTAACCGTACGTTATTTCCATGGTGAATGTTGGAAATATTACTGGCATTAAACAAATATGTAGCAATTTGCATTACTTCTTAGAAGTGGCTGAAATAAAGTTCCTCATTTCTTGTATTCCCGCCTTTTTTTTTAACCTATTGCTGCACATAGGACCACAAACATAGTGACTTTGCAAAAGCAGTACTTCCACTGAATGAGCACACATGTGCCATTATGACACAAGAGAAAGTACAAGCCAGCAAAGACAGAAAAGTTAGTGATCTCCTTTCTTTATAGTTCATCTGTCTGCACTCATTTTAACTTTGTGTGACTTATTGACCCCAAACCCAGCCATACTGTGCAGCTCCTTCCAGGATCCTGGGAAAGAATGTGAGTCTTAACCCTATATATTAAGCTATTTCAGGGCTTCTCTTACTTTCCCAGCTTCCCTTAGCCACTTTGATGGCTGGAATCCCTAAGTACATTGATGAGAACACAATGAAACCATACAGTTGCTGATACCGTGTGGTCATTCTTTCTTCTAGAATTTCTTTAAATTATTTGCTAATTTATTCTGTTGTCAGTGTTATGGGGGTCAGCCTTTTAGGACCTCACTACCTGTACCAATGTGACTTCTTGGGGAAGATCAGTAACTTTAAACTGAGTTCACAACCTCACTTCTGCCATTAGCCTCATCACATTCCTCCTTGAGTACTTTTCAAATTGGTGGATGGCATCAACGTATATCTAGATATTGATGTTAAAAAATAGTAACTGGGGCTGGAGAGGTGGCTCAGGGGTTAAGCCTCTGCCTTACAGGCGGAAGGTCCTGAGTTCGGATCCCAGATCCCACGTATAGACGCCGGGCAGAAGCGGGGGCGGCCTGTGTTTCTGGTCCTGGTAGGGCGGAGCCTGTGAATCCCTGGGCAGAGTAAACAAGGAGGAGGTGGAGGCGTTCCATGGTGGTTCCTGAATTCGTCCGTGGTTCTACACACACACACACACACACACACACACACACACACACACGCACATACACACGCACATGCGCACAGTTGAATAAATAATAATAATAATAAAAATTAAGAAAAAAATAATAACTGATCAGTGATGTTCTGCCCTGTAACCATGCATTGTCTCCACTTTGGGATTCTAATCAATCTTCAACTCTATTTTTTTACTGGGTAATGGTTAATTCATCTAATCCCCTCTCTCTCCCATCCCCTTCCTCCACTACTAACCTTATTATTCTCCTACAATGTGTTTCATATCATTCTCACTACTCACACCTGATAATATTGGTGGAAAGACAGAATTGCTGCACAGAAAGAAACGGTACTGTGACATTAATTACTATACAAGATTAACTTCAAGTACTACTGTAAGTCTCCTTCTAACTTTCCCCTGTTCCAGCCCTTTCCCCTGCATTTCTTGTCTTCCTTGGCTTTTAAAGAATCCAGTCTTCTTGAGCTATCCTACAAGGTCTGTCACACAGTGATTCTGCCTCACTGAAGAGACACGTCTGTTCTCACTTTCATCATACTCTAATAGGCATAGAACTGAGTCTTGGGACACCTACCACAGTATCCCCAGGACAACTGTTAAAGTACCTAGTTTTCTGTCTCCAGCATGATGTGTGTACTAACCCTAAAGGCTCAGGGACCTTTTCGAAAGAAAGAAGGAACAGAAAGAATTTAAGAGCCAGAAGACAGGAAAAGGATTATGAAATATCATCCAAAAAATCACTGCAATCATGACCACACAACAAAGGTAATTACTGACACTAATCCTACAGCAGACCTACTTGGCCAATGGTCATGTACAAGCAGAGGATAAACCCATGGGTTCTGCAAAGTACTGATAAATAATGGGAAACTTGCAGATTCTGGAATGGGGATGAGAGAGCAAAAATATATAATTTCATACTCACTCAAGAGCCTACCAAGGTCCATGAGACAGTTACAAGTCTAGAAAGTCTCTGGTTAAACCAATGGTACAATGAACAAACAGAAGTGCATGAAAATGAGAGGAAGACTTGTCCAGAAGAGGAGCTGGCAGGGGTCAGATCATGAAGGGAGATAAGACAGAGTAGAAAGTGATCAGAATGTTTTATATACATGTATCAGATTTATGTACAATTATCAGAGCAAAATTTATCAATAAAGAAAAGTTTAAAGAAAATATCCAGGTTCTTGTGTTCAAGGGCAGAGAACTAGACCGTGAACCAATATAAACAGAAATAGAAATCTAGACAGTTTATTCAGGAAAGGAAAGCAGGGATGTTGAACTGACTCATTAGTTATAGTGCTTGCTGCCTAAGCAAGAAGACCAGAGCTCAGATGTCTCTCTCTCTCGCTTGCTCTCTCTCTTTCTCTCTCTCTCTCTCTCTCTCTCTCTCTCTCTCTATATATATATATATATATATATATATATATATATATATATATATATATTCCAGGTGGTCACCTATAATCCAATCCTCAGAACTTAGAGTCTGGGAATTCCCATAGCAAGTTGTTTAGCTAAATTTTCCCTATAGGTAAACTGGGTTTGACCAGAGACCCTGTCTCTAAAAGAATAAGATGTAAGATCAATCAATCGAGAATGATTCATGAGGATGTTTGTTGCATGAAATCCCAGAGGAAGCAGATGAGGAAGATCTCCAGTCTTTCGGTCCAATCTGGCTTTTCTCTTCTGTTTCCTGTCAATTTCCTGGCCTCGACTCCAGCCACAACTTTCACCCTGAACAGTCCAAGTTTGAGTGGAACCCACTCTCCAGGCTCTCTTTGTCTCTGAGTCCTTCCTTGTAGTGTCAGTTCTGTCTTCAGTAGCTTCCTCACTGCACTGCCCACTCTCTGGCCCTTTGTTCACCCAGTGAGTCAATTTCCCCAGGAAGTGTTCCCTGAGATTTCAGATTTCAAGTAGGCATTCATACTAGGCCCACTTTTCCCACCATCACATTACTGTAGCTTCATGTTTTCTTATCTGAACAGGGATCTCAGACTAACAGCTCTAGAGACCAGCGCAAGAACTTTCTTTTTCACTGCTCTGCTCTTGTGCACAAAGCAAAGCATCCTGTAAAAAAATGAATGAACATAGTGGAATTAAACCTAAGGAGATATTTAAAGAAGAAGCAACGAATATATCACAAGCATCTGAAAGAACCAGTGAACTGAAAAGCCAGAGAACTTTGGACCCAGATGGCAAAGCACTGTCAGTGGGGTGATGAATCTGGAAAGTCAAGTGAAATGACTTGAAACTAGATATGACATAAATATGCATTGAACATAAATATGCATTGAACGTAAATATGCATTGGAAATGAAGGCAGATACTCATTGAGAGGTTATGTCATGATAAAAGGAAGAAGTTTCCTTGCCAATTCAGAAAGGTGAGAAACATCTATAGGAAAATAGGAAACATCCATAGGAAAAATAAAGAAATCACTTCTGGAAAAAAAAAAATGGAAACTTTCCTTACAATTACCCAGAAGAGAGACACAAGCAAGAAAAGATGGAAAACAGAATTGGGAAACATCCCCAAACACATTTAGAATCACGAGTTCTGACAAAATTTGCCTGGATGTGAGAAAATTGCAGAAATAACTTGGAAAGTGAATTTACAATGCGACTTAGCTGTTTTGTGCATCATGAATAACTTCATTGGTAGATTTTGTTGACATATGACAATAGCAGTATAAACAGAAACAATTGGGCCTGAGGTGTTCTAACAGGAAGTCCTTTTACTTTAATTCATAATTCATAGTGAAGAGAGTGATGTAAGAACCACCACCTATCACCTCACAGCTTAAGGCATAAAGCAGTATCAAACACAGTTGAAGAGCTATGGATCTTGAATTGAAAATCACTTTTCCACCAGATGTACAATCCTCATTCAAGGTGCTCTTGATTTTTTATGTGAAAAATGTTTCCACTGTGCAAATTCATAACCAAGTTGTTGAAGTTTATACAGAAAACATTCTTAGTAAACACAGCAGAATGTAGCGCTTCAAGGAGGCAGTGTGCAGGCGGGGAGGATAAAAGCGTAGAGGACTAGCAGATGTGCCCTGGACCTCCTCGCTGTCATCAATCACGGCCCTGTCCTGCTCCGTGGCTCTCAACCAGTAGGTTCTGGACCCCTGAGGGGAGCAGAATTTATTGTGAGTGCACTGTAAACCCATATGCACATGCAGTGTGGGGAGACTAAATAAATAATATGTCATGTACACACACTACTATTTTTTAAAACGTTATAGATGAGGTGATGAGTAAAATACAGTTTCACTTGCTTTGCTGAATTAATAGTAGTAATTTGTCCTGAGGTATCTTTTCTAAGACACAGAAAACATAATTTCTAGCATGACAACTCCACATCATCAAAAAATATATTCTGGCTATTATTATAGCCATTTGCTCCAAAACCTCTATAAAGCCACAAGATGAAAATTCAAATGGCAAGCAAATGCTCGATTTTCCACGAGTCCCATGTTCCTGATTAACCCAAAACTTACTATGTAGCTGAGAATGACCTTGAACTTCTGATCCTCCTGCTTTTACATGCAGCAGTTGGGGTTAACAGGCATTTACCACTCTGCTTGGTTTACGTGGAGCCGGGGATCAAACACAGGGCTTTGTACTAGTCACCTTCTATACCAATAAAAAGACTTCCTAAGCTCATTTTATTGAATGTTTTTAAAAATCATTTGCATTATTGAAAGTTTATCCTTTAAAACACTTTTGGGCTAGAGAGATGGTTCTGAGGTTAAGACTGCCTCGCAAGCAGAAGGTCCTGAGTTCAGATCCCAGATCCCATGTAAAAAAACTCCAGGTGGAAACAGCTGTGGCCTGTACTTCCCATCCTGGTGGGCAGAGCCTGGAAAATCCCAGAGCATGCAAAAAGGAAGTAGAAGCACCCAGGATTCCGAAAATCACTCTTGGTCTTCCACAGGGACACATAGTGCCTGCCCTCTGATACACACACACACACACACACACACACACACACACACACACACTATATAAACAAAAAACATTTAAAGAATATTTAAAACACTTTTAACATGATCTAAGAATAAGCCTGCCTTATTTAATTATTCCTGAAGATTGGTTTTGTGCTGCAGCCCGTTTTAATCCATACTCAACACATTGGCCCAATCAGACTTTGGAAATGAAACATAACTCATAAGGCAAGGTACGTGGAGTATGAGTAGGTGTCTCTTCTTTTGGAAATAGTGATATTGCTTGCAGTGGTAGAAAAGAGGTAAAATTGCCTTAATTTGCTTGAAGGGAGGGTCTTTTGTGCATTCATTTTTTTGCCCATGTCACAGGGTTGCGGGAACCTTCACACAAAGGGTTAATGATTACATTCTCAGATGGTGGCACAGAAATCATAGTGTATTGCTCAACTCAAGTCAGACGTCACTGACTAGCGTTTTTTAAAAACCAGTGGGTGTAAAACGTGCTGTTCCTTTCTCTTTGTGAGATAATCCTGGCTGTGCATTCCCGCTGGGACATGGCGGCCAAGAAGAATGAATCCCCTACCTACCTCATTCTCCATGGCCTCTGAAACAGGAGAAGCAAATGTTTCTTACTGCTAACTGGAAACATTTCCCCCAAAGATTACAAATAGCTCTAATACTGAATCCAGTGCTGGGGAATTCCAGCAATGCTCTGTTTTAGCCTAGTGGAGGCAGGGTCACAAAGGAGATGAAGTAAGCAGGAGTCCCCAACCATGAGGTTCCAACCACAATCTCCCAGCCCAGCTCTCTGTTTTCACACTGGCCTCTTAACCTCTGGGTGTCAAATTCCTTAGAAATGAAACTTGTAAACTTCCCACTACCTAAGTCACTGATGCTGTTCAGAGGCTGTAGTCACAGCATAATACGTAACATGTAAGCTCTTTCCAGAAGTTTTTTTCCCCCGGGACTTCCTAAATCACTGAATTTTTTATACTACTTGCCAAAGTCAGGGGCTTGATATAAAAAAGTCTTTTCAATTCTGAAGACCATCCCAAATTATTACATGAAGTCATTTAAAAGATCTTGATATGTCTATGAAAAGTAGTAGACACTTTTTTCTTTGTATCTATACTTCATTAGATATCACCCAAATTGTAATTTTTCTTTTTATTCATTGTTTATAGTTTTAATACTAAATATCTAGATAGCTACTAAGCCCTTGAAAAAAAGACTTCACTCCTTTAAACCCCAGAAAAGCGCTTTTTAATAGAATAAGGATGCCAACCAAAAACCACAAAATGTATTTTGCTTTTGGATGTCACTTAGGATATAGGAAGACACTGTTTATTTCCTTGGGTGGAGACTAAGTAGAGAACTTGATCTTATAAATGAACAGAAATGTCACTCTCATCTTTATCATTTGCCATTCCAGAAGAACTGGATTGAGTTAAAGCAGATGTTTGCCAAATGATAAAGAACATTGAAAGAAAGAAACATAGTCTTCAATTAGAAGTGATAAGACACAGGATTTAATTTCATATTTGAAATAAGAAATGAGTATCTAGCATGCAAAAGTATCCTTACCACTAAGATATTCATATGATGAAAAAAAATTCTTGCTACTTCTGTGGGAAGTACTCCAAGTATTACTAACCCTTCCCCTTCCACTTACTACCTTCCTAAGTGTTTACCAGGTAATATGCACAAAGTAAGCAAAATAATAAATATGACTATACTATTTACTTTCTTTGAATCTTCAAATACCTTCTGCTTCAGTTGAAAAAATGATAGATATATGGAACCATTAACTTAAAATGAAATATGTTTAAAAATATAGGGAAGACAGAAATGGTATTTTGCTCACATGAATTGGGTATGTGCTTGAATCAGAAAGTGAAATTACCCAGTGTATCAGAATGTAGGACAATACTTTGACTATTACTCCTGAGCATTTCCCTCACGACACCCTTGTATAGCAAAGAATATTGTGGCTTGCAATAAAGCACAACATATGAAGGAAATTTTAGCACTAGTGAATGCTCCACAATCCTTCTTTTAGAAAAAGATCTACTGGACTCAATTTAAATTTCTTCACATACAAAGTATAACAAAACAGACATTTTCACAGTTTTTGTGACAATGTGAAATGATAATTGCTATTTTCTTTTTTTCTTATTTTTGTTTTTTAGGGAAAAAAGGAAGAGAGAGGAGAAAGAGAGAGAGAGAGAGAGAGAGAGAGAGAGAGAGAGAGAGAGAGAGAGAGACCATCATCCTTCCATCATGTAATCTTCTGGGAAACTCAGGTTACAAGTCTTTTGGGTCTAAATAATAAGTGATGACTAATAGAATAAGAAAGTATTTTTTTTAATTTTTTTATTATTATTTATTCAACTGTGCACATGTGCGTGTGTATGTGCGGCGCGTGTGTGTCTGTTTGTGTGTGTGTGTCTGTGTGTGTGTAGAACCACGGACGAATTCGCGAACCACCATGGACCCCTCCACCTCCTTCTGTCCCGGGATTCATAGGCTCCGCCCTACCAGGACCAGAAATGCAGGCCGCCCCGGCTTCTGCCTGGCGTCTATACGTGGGATCTGGGATCCGAACTCAGGATCTTCCGCCTGCAAGGCGGAGGCTTAACCCCTGAGCCACTTCTCCAGCCCCCAAGAAAGTATTTTTATATAGGGTTGTGATAAACTAAAATAAGAAAAAATCTGGGGATTTTTTTCTCATTGCTATTCAAACCAATCTATTAATTATTTAGCTTTTCATTCGTATCATTAGAAATTGTCTTCACTGAAAATATTTATCAGACAGATTACAACTAGTGTCAGAATGTTTGATGACTTGTGCATTTCTCTATCTTTGAAGCTGAAGCTTTGAACATTACTTCTAGTGATGATTATATCTGGGGTAATTTGCATGGTAATTCCCCTTTATTTCCTGTTAACCATGATTTTTGATCTGAATTTCTACCAAGGGAAGTAGCTCTAGTGCTAATCCTATCCTGGCAAAATTATTAGGTTCCACCCAGCAAGTCACCAAAACATTTGTGTTTAGTCAGAAAACCAATTTGTCACTTCATAAAACTAAAAATCTCTTCTCCATTCCACAATAACCTGTTCATAGACCATAGGGAATGTGAACACAATAAGAATAGACTCATTCAGTGACAGAGCCTGGCTGCCTCAGACGTCAGAAGAGGCTTCCATTTTTGACTCTCCCTGAATGAGAAGAAAAAAAAAATGGAAAGAAACGTCAGAACAAAGCAAAATGAGGTACCTTTTAACTCTTTAAAACCATGCTTGGAACACATAAAATAAACTTTTTGAAGAGACAGGGTCATGTGGCTCAATTGAGGCCTTTACAAAGACAAGGCTGGATGTGACGCTAGCTAGCTCTCCACTGTCAAAGTGACAATTCAGCTGGATGGACATTCTGAAGCCACTTAGCATCATTTTGCAGATGGCAGAAATTGATGATGAACTATAGTATACAGGGAATGAGTTGATAAAAAGCATATTCTCTCTCTCTCTCTCTCAGAAAGAAGAAGAAGAAAAAGAGGAAGAGGAAGAAGAAACTGGAGTTACTGAGAACATCTTGGGAGGTTAGGATGGTAACTAGTGGTGACAAGGCGAAGAAAACTCACAGCATTACCAAAGTGAAAAGAAATGCAGAGCAAAGCCATCAGAAAATGTCCTGAATCATGGCCAGACATAACCAATCAGAACCCAAGATTGATAAATCTATGTGGTTTGGGTAAGGAATAAAATGACTACATTGCTTTCTACAATGGAGGGCAGACAAAGTATCACTTTTAGAAATTTCTTCTTCACTCTGATTCTGCTTTCAGTTCTATGTGAAGGGCAATTTATTCCAGAGAGTTATTAGACTTGAAAGCAGTGAGTTAGGAGTTAATAGTGACTGGGTCTTTGTGAGACACTCTCTACTCTGAGTCATGCTTTGATCATTTGGATCTCAGCAGTGATTTTCTTTTCTTAGGGGAATTTCACTTTTCTAGTAAGCCAGAATGATTCCTCCCTTTCAAGACATCAGAGCAGACACTGAGAAAGCTGCTTTTTGTATCTTTTTCATACTGTTGGGATTCTAAGCTCCTTAGCAACTTGGCCAGCTGTATTGAACCAAAAATTGGGCAAGTGTTTTTGGCTCTCTGTCTTCATAGATCTTTCCAGCTTTTAGCACAATAAAAATACAATATGGTCCAAGCCAAGAAAACTTGAAATTTTTAAAAATCGGGTTCCCATACAGAAATTAGATACACCGATTAAAAAATCAGTATCAAACCTTGTATCAGGTGGATTTCATGACACATGTCCCATCTGCTATTAGTGGCAATGGGTGACACAAAGGTTGTAGTGAGCTACTTGAACTCAAGTCCTCAAGACACTCATATTTGTTCAATTCACAATGGCAGAATGAACACATGCTCTGACTTTCCTTAATTTCAAGACCTCAATAAACTAAATACAGTGAATAAAATGTCCCTTTATATCTATATCTCTGAGAATACAGTAAGCAAAATGAAATCAGACAGTTTGGTGGGGAGCATTCAATTCAGGGAGCTACTTACAAAGGTATGAAATGATGCAGATAAGCAAGCAGTATTCCTTTTAACTAGCACCATGAGAGTTGGAGAAACAGACAAGACGTTATTGGCAGAGTGCAAAAAACAGGATTAC
Organism: Typhlomys cinereus; assembly: GCA_023101885.1. Lineage (NCBI taxonomy): Eukaryota > Metazoa > Chordata > Mammalia > Rodentia > Platacanthomyidae > Typhlomys > Typhlomys cinereus. Next base: position 5,828,337 of record JALPQD010000059.1, on the reverse strand, counting down.
CAGGCAGGATCTGGAACTAGAGAATAAAGTCCTGTGTGGGGTTGGAGAGTGTAGGACTGGGTGAGATGAGGGGGAAACTGAATGAAAAGATGAAAAGAAATTCAGGAAGGCTACTCAACAAAAGGAGATAGAAATCATACCCACCCTCTCTCTTTTTCTCTCTCTTCATATCTCACTAATGTTTCCCAATGACTGAACATAGGTGGATGCCAGTTGGCAGTTAACAAGAAAATGCTATTGGCGGGAGTTTTTCCCTGTGACAGATGACAGAGCCAGAAGAGAGTATGTAAGGACAGAAAACACAAAGGAGCAAGGCTGGCATAACAGACAAGACGGAATAGACTGTATTACACAAGTCAAGAGGAGGGTAATAAATAGAGCTAAAATTGATGGTTGAACATGACAGAATTTTGAAAACAAAAACATAACTTTAGACACTGCTGAAATAATTCAGAAAAGAAAAAAAAGACTTTGAAAAATTTCCTATAAGAATTCTAAAATATGATTATCAAATCCCGTGTCAAGCAGATTTCAGACAAGGGCCCCATGTCCTGCTAGTGGCAATGCAGTATGATGCAGAGGTTCGAGTAATCCTATGTAAACATGCATAATCATCGAGACATACATAATTTTCAATCCACAATGGCAGACTGAGCACATTCATTGACTTCCCCTTAATTTGAAGATCCCATCAAACTACAGTAAATATAGAATACCCATTATATCTGCATCTCACAGAGTATAGTAAACAAAAATCAAGTCAGATAGTTTGATGGAAACCATTTTAAGATATGGTGAGATACTCAGCAGATGATGGAAGGAACCTTTTTACAAACCTAGGCACTGGAGTACTTAACTCTGATTCCAAGAAGCAACATAATAGAGAATGGAGTTCATAAATTTGTCCACAGATATCCATGTGGCATTACATCACTCTCCCTCTCTTTCTCTCTCTTTCTCTCCTTTCTCCCCTAAGAACAAAATATTTCTAAGTAACAAAGGAATCTCAAAATTATACGTTTAATGTTATAAGTAAAATTATTATAAAGTATGAAATAGTATGAAGACACAAACACTGAGTCTATGAACCACTTCTGTAATTTTCTTGAAGCTTCTGGAACGTGCTTTAGCAGGGAGAGCAGAGGACACACAAACTAGTAAAAGATTGTCCTGTGAGTGACGAGGAACATCCAATCCAAGGAAGAACAAGATGAGACCCAAGAGATGGGTTTCAAGGATTAAGTCTGGCTTGTGGAATAGCTCATACAGCTTAGAGTGTGATGAGTACTGGCACGTAGACACGAGGCCTGATAGAACAGTTAAAAGAGAACATCTTAGTGAAAAATCTTGGTCAAAGAGCAAAGGTCAAGGACACTATTACTTTAAGACATCTGTATAAAACTTAGGCTAGAAGCACTGCTCTTCACGTGGCTCAGAGTTCCATATGTGGGCCCACAGAGAAGGTTCCAGTAGCTTAGTTACATTGCTGCATATGACTCATGTCTGATTTGGTTTCAAATTGTGGCACTGCCAAGGCAACTTTTTAAAGAGTCCTTCTAAGAACTTGGTTTGGAAAATTTATTGGTGGTTCCATAAAAGGAAAAAAGGTGCTATCTATTAAGCTTATTTTAGAGTTAAATCAAAACTAACAAAAGATGGAACAAAGTTTTCTGAGAGCAAAGGTGTGAAAAAAAAATACCAAGAAACTTGGGTCAGTGTTGCAGCACAGTGATAGAGAGCTTGCCCTGGATTCTGTCCCCAGGGCTGAAAAACAAGCAAATAATAATGACAACAATAATAAACCTGACTCCCTCATCTTTTAAGTGGGAAGAAGGTCCGGAATGAACAAATATTTTAAAAATTAAATAATATAGAATGATTTAATTCATATCTAAAGTTTTGAAGGAAACCAATATTAAAATAAAAAAATAAAAGCAAAGAAAATGTTGGGCAAATAGGAGGAATTAACAAGCATGAGTCTCATTGCTTACTCATAGACCTTGAAGGAGGACTATTTTCTCTGCAACAGCAGAGACATCTGGTTAAATTCACAAACTTTTTGTTCCTGATCATCTACAACTGAGGGGGTGTGATCTTACCAGAAGGGGAGGGCATATAGTCTGGCAGATAATAAGTAACCATTTTGCAAATGGGTGATTGACCCCTCCCTCACTGTGGTTTCCTACTTCTATTGCATCTACCTTTGAACATACTCTTATAACAAGACTCCAGTTTAACAGTTTTTTATCTCTGGCCAGGGGGTGACATCCAATACCCATCAGGATGGAGTGAAGGGCATTGCAAAACCGCAAAAGAAAATCAACAAACCATAATCCAGAACTTCAGAGACTCTATATCAACCACCTAGAACTAGGCCAGCCTAATCTCTTCCCATCCTGAAGCTCAGCGAAATTTGCTGAAGAGGGGGTGGTAAGAGTGTAAGAGCACAAGGATGGGAGGAGCAATGATATGCAAGATACTCCACACAAGTTACGGCCAAAGCATTCATAATTGGACTTTGCATGCCCTGCGCAATGTCCAACACACTATTGTCCCCACAAAGTCTAGCATTTGCTAAAAGCACCAAGATCCTTGGAGGCAAGGGATTGACCGTCAAAATAGTGTTCCTATGCTTAAGGGGAACACAGGAAAGGGTTCAGGGAAATGCCACTGGGTCCTTGTATGTCATCGGAGAGGAGGACCCAGAGGACAGTCCGGCATGCACATTAAAGGATTCTCTGGGGATTGGGGGAGGAGAGGCACTGGGGGGTGGGGAAGGAGGGGTGAGGAGAGGATGAGTAGAGGGGTGGGGGGAGGAGGAGGGAGGGAGGGAACGGTTGTACCTATTAAATTTATATGAGCGGAGATAATAAAAAATGTTAAAAAAAAACAAGCATGAGTGAGTCTCTGCCATCCTCATCCTCACAGGAGTCACTGCACAGTGAAGACAAAGGAATGAGCAAATCACACAACTACCTTTTTCATTAACAGTATTGTTAGTACTTGTTAGAAAAGTCAGAGCTGCTGGAATGGGATCTGTTCTTAATGTGATCCACACAGCTTTGTAGACACATTAAAGACTGAATAGCATCCTTCTAACACTTTGATGCTGGGCCCGTGCCGTGCATTATCACAGTTGATGGAGGAACTCAAAAAGTTACCTCCAAAGAGTTGAAGCCCACACTCTGCCTTATTTAGCTAGATTTTAAATAACCTCCTCGAATAAGTTTCATTTTTTGATGATGGAAGAGAAAATTAATGGTTGTTTCGTAGCTTTGGAGTGGTCGTAGTATGCAGTCATGGTTAGAAATCAGTAATTTAGAATAATAATGGAAAGTGACTAAAAGAATTAAAGGGAAAACAATTTGCATGTACATGTCTGTGGTTGAGTGCATATGCATATGGAGGCCGGAGCTCATCACTGTGTGTCTTTCTCAGTCAGTGCTATGTCATATTTTTGTGACAGTGTCACTTACTGAACCTGGAATTCATAAACATCATCAATTACCCAGAGTCACATATTTATGGAAGTTCATTACAGTAATGTTTGTAAAAGAGCAATGAACACAAAAAATGCAACAAAATACCCAAGGAGTTTTGGAAATAATCACCTGAATAGTGCAGAATACAAGTCTACATTGTGGCACCACCTTCTGCTTGCTCCTCAGTATACATTTTTTCTTTCAAAGCAAGAGAGTCTTAGTTTGGTGCTAGTCATGTGTCCAGCAGGAATAACTTCACATATATATAAAGATAAGTCAGGAAAAGTTGTGTGTGTTCTTTGTAAAAAAAGATGGGGCCTTCTTCCCCTAGAACTCCAGTTTTCTTCGTCTGCCTAACTGAAATATGTCATGGAATTGAAGAGGCATTTTGGACAATACCATGATTCAGAAAAGAAAGGGCATTAGTACCAAACCCACCCAGCCCACCTAGAGACAGTAATTGCAAGGATTATGAACAGGAGGGATGGGGTAGGAGGGCCATACCAGAAACAAGGAGAGAAGGGACCATGTTACAGCAGAGAAAATAGGCCTCCATCAAGGACTCAAATAAGTAATGAGACATATGATTAAGTTCACAGACTTTTGTTCCTGATCATTTACTATTGAGGGGGTATGATCTCACCAGAAGAGGAGGGCATATAGTCTGGCAGATAAAAAGTAACCGTTGTGCAAATTGGTGATAGACCCCTCCCTCACTGTAGTTTCCCACTTTTATTACATCTACCTTTGAATGTGCTTTTATCACAAGACTCTAGTTTAACAGCTTTTTGTCTCTGGCCAGGGGGTAACATACAATACCCACCAGGATGGAGTGAAGAGCATTGCAGGAGAAGCAAAACTGCAAAAGAAAACCAACAAACCACAATCCGGAACTTCAGAGACTCTATATCAACCACCTAGAACTAGGCAGCTTAATCTCTCCCCATCCTGAAGCTCAGGGAAATTTGCGGAAGAGGGGGCAGTAAGAGTGTAAGAGCAAAAGATGGGAGGAGCAATGATATATAAGATACTCCATACAAGTTAGGGCTGAAGCAATCATAATTGGACTTTACATGCCCTGCGCATTGTCCAACACACTATTGACCCCACAAAGTCTAGCATCTGCTAAAGGCACCAAGATCTTTGGAGGCAAGGGATTGGCAGCCACAGCAGTGTTCCTATACCTAAGGGGAACACGGGAAAGGGTTCAGGGAAAGGCCACTGGGTCCTTGTACGTCATCGGAGAGGAGGGCCCAGAGGAAAATCAGGCATGCACAAGAAAGGACTCTCTGGGAATTGGGGCGGGAGGCACTGGGGGATGGGAAGGGAGGGGGGTGGGGAGGAGGAGCAGGGGGTACGGGGGGGGGGAGGGAGGGAACTGGTGTACCCATTAAGTTTGTATGAGCTGAAATAATAATAAAAAATGTATTAATAATAAAAAAAAAGAAAGGGCAGGCTTGCCAGAATGACAATATACAAAGATTCTGGGTTTTAGATAACAAGGAGGACTGCATAGTTCCTAAAGCTTCCTTCAATCCTTAAGATGGAATTCCTTAAGATCCTTAAGAAAGAGATTGTAGAAGCCACCACTGACTTTGATGCTCTGTTATTTATGGGAAATTCACTCAGATAATAATCATCAAGAAAAAAATTTAACACCAGTTTACTAGAAAAAGATGAATTTCAAAAGGGACTTTGAGAACAAACAGGCATGGGCAAATAGAGGACCTGAGCAAACACAGCGAATGAATAAGGACTGCTGGACCCACTATCAGACAACCGTGGAAGAGACGATTTCATTCACACGGGGATGGTTATCCAGGTCTTATCATGCAAAGCTGCAAACAAATTTAAAACACAACTTTACTTTTCCTCACTTTATTCTTGAAACTTTCATATACAAATAGATGTGTCTTCGTCCCCCTACCTTCAGCCCGCCTCTCTTCCCACCCAATTGTTCTCCACTCCATTCAGTCTTTCTCCTGCTCCCACATCTGCGCATGTGCATGTGTAAGCCCCTGGACCCCATCTGGGATACCTGCACTTGCAAGTACTTGGGGATCCACTATGGCATAGACAGCTCAATTTTGTTTGGAAGCCCCAAACATTCCCTATGGATGGCGCTGTATCCTCTGAGAGCCCTGTTTGATCATGGTGGAACACTGACAGATCTGTACAGGTCTTGTGGAAGTACACCTTGCTACATCTTGCACCTGAATACCATAGGCTCTTTTCCTAAATGAATTATACTGCTAGGCAATACAACAACTCACTTGTGGTTTGCTCTTACAATTCTAGCCATGCACACATTCCCAAAAGGTTCCCTGAGCCTTGGGATGGGGGTAATTTTTTTGAAGGGTTTTGTTTGTTTAATACATCTGAAAAGAACGCATATACAAAGAATTGAGACATGAAAAAGCACTGGTTCAATACTAATGAATCTACAAGAATTAGGATTTGGGGAAGGTGGAGAAGATTACCTAAACATTTTTAAAAGTTGAAGACTGAAAACAATCTGATAAAATCCCTATTAACACTTATTAAGAGTCGTAAAACTCTTACCATGATTTTTAAACAAGAGCACTTTAGTCAGTTGCTCAAAGGTTCCTCATATGTATGACAGGAAAAAAAAGAGGTTACTTCTGACTGGTCCCCATGTCAGTACGTATTCCTCCACACTCCACATGCCACTAGTTTCTTAATGAAACAAGCCCACAACTTTGTGGCCTGAAGGATGATGGCAGGCATGTCTTCCAGCACCACCCCTAAAAGGAACTCTATGAGCTGGGCCTTCAGCAGGGTTCTAGGAACACACACACTGAGCTGAAATCTACATTAAGCATGTAGAAATTGACAAGGCCATAAAGAAAAAGAGAAAGAAAAAAAATTGTTTTAATTAAGAATTCAATCCATTTGTATTTCAAAAGGTGCAATACTTTTTTTCATTTATCAATGAAAGACATTAGAAATTACTCCCCACCTCAAAAAAAAAAAAAAAAAGTCAGCAAAAGGCAAACAAGTAACCCTGAAAGTCACAGTCACATACAGAGCGCATCCTAGAAAAAAGGAGCAAGACAGCTTCCACCCACAGGTTTTCATGAGTTTCAAAGACTGGATCTACTCACGGGTGGAGAGAAAAGGCAACTTTCAAAAAGGAGTATGCTATTAATGAGGCATTTCTATACTCCTTCCTAAGAGCACCAGGTAGGGAACACGTGTTCTAAAGATCTAGGAAGTGGAACGTGGAATTAATCCATCCTCCTCTCCCTAAGGGCTGCCCACTGGTTAACAGATTAAAAAATAAAGACTGAAAAACAAACCCCACATACACTCCCCCCTGAAAAAAAGCAGAGAAGGAGGTAAAGGGGGAAAAAAAAACCTAAGATGTTCTAGACTACTGTCTGAAATGAAACCAGGGAGCAGCTTCAACGATTCCAATTTGTCTGTTATAGAGTCAACACAGGCATGCCTTACTTTTAAGCAAAAAAAAAAAAACAAAAAAAAACATAATTTTTTCTGCTTTGAAACAAGAAAAAAGTAGTACTCACTTTTCAGACAATACACAATTATTCAAAATTAACTAGTACTGGAAGGGCGAGGGGGGACCATGTCGATGAGCCTCGTCTCACATGAGTGCATGTGGGTAGGTGCCGGGCATTTGTCATTATTGCAGAAACGAACTTTAATTTTTAATCTTTAGCTTCATTTAAACATTGCTTTTAGTATGAGTCCCACACCAGCTGTGCAGACAGCTCTGGAGAGGTGTTCACAGCAGCACACACCTGCGGCTCTTCTTCGGTTCTGGAGGCTCCAGGGCAGCCAATATTGCTTCATCAAACACATTCTTTAGGCCTTTCTGTGTAAGAGCAGAACAGTCCACATATTTGACAGCCTTCAGATCACGGGCCAGCTTCTCAGCAGTTTCTGGAGTGATAGGCTTCTGTTTTTTTCTTGGCAAGTTTCTCAATAGTAGAGGGATCATCTCTGAGATCAATTTGGGTTCCAACAAGAAAGAAAGGAGTCTTTGGACAGTGGTGAGTTATCTCAGGCACCCACTTTTCTTTCACAGTTTCAAATGAAGATGGAGAAACCACTGAAAAACAGACTAGAAATACATCTGTTTGTGGATAACTCAGCAGTCGTAGTCTGTCATAATCCTCTTGCCCTGCAGTATCCAAGAGTATATGGCTCTCCACCAATCATAACTGTGACTGCATAGTTGGTACATATTCTGAGGGAAACTTGTTTGTCATGTAGGATATCAGGAATCGCCCATGAGAGCACATTTAATTGTCTGCATTGTGAAAATAGTTCTATATCCACTTTCAAATTAGATATTGACCTCAGCTTCTCCACCGGGGCATTGGCAGCACTGGGGATGGGGGTAATTTTGATGTTCTTCTTAGGACTATGCATTCCATTAATTTTATTCTGCACTCTGGTCAATTGTGATTCTCTGTATTACATATATTCCATTGCAGCGAGATACATGATTAAGTATTGAGAACTTCTTTAATGGTATAATGATAAGCGTTCGGATGGTTGTTTGCAATCAAGTATTTATAGTTAACACTAAGACATCTGTTCCCATTTAGGGCCTATGGTCTCCTGTTCCACTGGGATTAAGGTGTTTTATAGTACCAGGCATGTGCTCCCTACTGAAAACTGGCCTTCAAAACCATTCAGAGGGTAATTGGTTACTTCCATACTTTACATACCACTATTACACCACTGAACTCCTTCTGCTAGAACTGCTCTTATAACTCTCAACATTCATAACTGAATGAGAATTATACAGGTCTGAATCAATCAAACTATAAGTCACTATAGAATCTGAAATCCATATCGCAAGAAAAATTGGAATGCTGAGAATATGACTCAATGGGTAAAGTCTGCTTGAAACTTGGCAACACAGCTTCAAATCCAAGAAATCCACATGGTAAAAGGAAAAAAGCAAATTCCAAAAAGTTGTCCTCAGACCTTTGTGGCATGTCTGTATACATATTCTCATTCTCTCTCTCTGTCTCCCTCTGTCTCTCTCTCTCTTTCTCTCTCTCTCTTTCCTCACTCTTATGAGGAAATATATATTATATATATGAATCATATATATATGAATAATATATATGATACATATACATAAGTAATTTTTTTGAAAATCAACATATTAAAAGAAAACTGGGGTCATAACCATTGGTGAAAAAAGTCACAAGGAAAATTGGAAAATGTACAGGAATGTACACAAATGAAAACATAAAAGAGGTGAGATTTAGTGGATATAGCAAAAACAGAAGCAAGAAGGCAGCTGAAAATATACATATTTTTAAAGAACAACAATCTCAAATTACCATAATTTTATACCTTACGGAAACAAAGAACAAAACAAACCTAAAGCTAACAGAAAAAAATGAAATTATAATGATTAGAACCAAGATTGCTGAAATATAGAATTTTTTAAAAAGAAAACAGCAATGAAATCAAGAGTAAGAGTTTTAAAAGAGAAAAAAAGTGAAGATGAAAATAGCAGACATTGGAAATGAAACAAGGAACAATACATAAAATAGAGAAGATTGAATTATGAATATATATCAATGAGTTTTATAGCATAATTCATAGATGAATTCCTGGAAACATATCTTACCACAATTATGAGAAGCAGAAAATCTTATTGTAATGAGCTTACAATCAGTAATCAAAAGAACTCCCCATACAGAAAAGCCCATGACCAGATATTGTCATTAAAAATCTTACCTAACATTCGAAGAATAATAATGAATCTTAATCACACTTTCTAAAAACTCGAAGAGGACAAAGTAGCAGCAAGAGGACAAAGAATAACCAGTAAAAATATACCATACTAACAGAATGAAGAACCCAAAAGGTATTACATTAAGGAAAAAAGTTTTAATATGAAAAGATTTAGCATGATTGGAGGATAAAAAGAGCAAATTATGCCAAAAACTACCTTAACATAATAAAGATCCTTGTGAAAAGTCGACTTCAAATTTGATGGACAAAAGTGAAAGGTTGAAGGATTTCTTTCTAAAAGAATAAAACAGGAGACTGTTCTTTCTGTTCAGCCTAGAGCTGAAAATCCTATCAGGAACAATTAGACAAGAATTTAATTAGAAAGAAAAAAATGTACCTGTTTTCTGATGAAATAACATTTCACAAAATGTTTAAACTAATAAAAGGGATTGAGCGAATTTACCAAATATGAAATCAACATACAAAAATTAGTTGTATTTCTATGCACTAACATATATAATATTAAAAGAAATTAAGAAAACAGTTCAGTTTAGAATAACATCAAGAAATAATAATAAAATACTAGGAATAAATATAACATAAGAAGTGAAATCCAAACTGTTTTGTTCAACTTAAGAATGTTTTCCCTAAAAAATAAAGGTAAACTTTTGCTATAGAATTTAAAACACAATTGTCAAAATAATGTCATGCAAAGAGAAAATGAACAAATATTCTTATTTTCATTCAGAATGATATGGGTAGTGAACAATGCAAATTTTTTTAGCAAATTTGTGCTGATTTAGAAAACATTTGCAGTATCTTGGTCCCAAGAGTTGTGCTTTGCTTGCAAGTCCACAACAGATCAAGGGTTAAGAATGGTTTGAGATGTTTGTTGGTTTTTCTTCAGTTTACTTGTGGCCAGCTGGCTTCTGCCCTCTTTGTGTAAATTTCCAGCTTTTCATATCACCAGAGTCTGTGTTACCTTGTTATGACATCACTCTCGGCATGCTTTGATCCTTCACTGACTTTGGCAAACCACATATATAAACTCAAACTGTTTAAGATTGTTACTTCTCCATGAAATGCCTCTCATTATGTTACATATGTGTGTAATGCTACATATATATCCACATAAAAGCATATACGTACATATATGTATATGTGAGCATATACATATAACTACATATACATGTACATCCATTTCAATACCCATGTATACATACATATTTGTTGAGTGTATGTGTATTTTGCATAGTAATACTAGATCTTCATAAGAGCCAGCAATATGCTGAAAGGAATATGTTGTTTGCTTCTTTTATATTGCTAAATTTTCAAAAATGCTTTGATATCCCTGGTAAAATACACGCTATGTATATTTATTTATTTAATTGATAAATATCAATGAATAAGATATTTATCATGAACATGATATAACATGCATAGAAATTATATACAGCTGGTTGATTTGCATTATTTAATAATTTCTACAATTGTTACCAGCCAATACTTTTGTTTGTCTCATGTTTTAAAAGCTGATGAATGAAAATGTCAGATTTAGAGACTCTGCTGCATGTTATTTTTTCCACATGGGTGAAGGAAAATAAACCTGAAAGCCATATTTTTTGAAAACCTGGGAGACAGAATGTAAAAGACACAATGATCTAAATAACAAAAAAGAAGAAATTTATTTATTTAGTGACTGATTAAGATAAATGATGTGGGCAGCTGTAAAAAGAATTCCCACCAGCCACTGACCCACAAACTGTGGTGTCATTTTTCACTTTTAGGAAAGTATCAAAATAAACTTAAAAAAACACCAGTTCTTGAGAGTTATAATTAAATATCCTAAGTCCAACTTCAGAGAGTATCATTTTAACAATTATTTTTATAGCTAAGAAAACATTAAACATTCTGGTTTTTAGAGAACATCATTAGACTGTAAAACATAAATCATTTTACTATACTGACTGTATCCCAAATAGTTAGGATAATGTGTGACTCATAACAAGTAGTCAAGAAAAACTGCTGGATAAGATGTTCAAAATATATAACCTGTGAAGATTTAGACTCTGAAAGCAATATCGCAAGCATAAAAGTCATATAAAGCTAATAGACCCATAATAGTATGGATGCTTATTAACTGTGTTGTGGGGGAAGGAAACCTCAGGTGACACATAGCTTATTTTTTGAGTCAGGGTTTCTTGGGGCTTAGTGATTAGGTTAGGCTAGTTGGCCAGCAAGCCCCAAAGATCCGCCACCATGCCCAACTTTCTGCATGGATTCTGGGGATTGAACTCAGTTCCTCATGCTTGTTTAGAAAGCACATCAACCACTGGGCTGTCACACCAGCCCCTCCTGATTGCTTTTATGAACTGTGTTCAATTGCACTAAAGTGGCATTTTAGTGATATCACAGGAAGCTCTGACCTAGAGAACGGTAATAATAAGTTCTGAGTCAGGACCATATCACACAAGTAATTACTGATGAAACATAAGTTCAAATTCAAGTCCCCTTTGTTCTACAGCATGCATTTTTACAAACTAGATTCCATTCAACACACTGCTTTCATGGTTATCATCTTTACGGTCAATCATAAACTACAGCTTTAAAAAAACTGAACTTTACTACTTTCTGAAGAACAAAGGATTTTTTGAAGCATTAAATTTTCTGCCAATATATAAATGTTCTTGTTATTGTCATATGTAAAACTGAAGAAAACTGAATAAATTAATGAATATAATGAATTATATTATGATTTTTCTTTCTGGGTATATAACAATTCATGCTTTGAATCATGTTTGCACATGAAAAAAGAAGTCAATAAAAGGATTGAACTATAGCAATTTTTTTCACGAAAGAAAAAAAAAACTGGTAACAGCTATCATTGCAACTTGGTAGCTAAGCAGATTATGCATGTGAACTTGTTGAAGACATAACTTTTTAAAAGACTGATGAATAAAAATCCATGATTGAAAAGAAAATGGCAAACTACACAAAATGCAACTATCATAGCACATGCTATGCTTTGGGGGCTAGCTGATGACTCAGTGAGGAAAAGTGCCTGTCCACAGACCAAGCAACCTGAGTTTCATCCCCAGAATCATGGTATCTCACATGATAGAAGGAGAGAATCAACTTCTAAACGTTCTCCTTTAGCCTTTGCAAGGACATCGTGGCCCATGTTTCTCCTCTCCCCTCCCCTCCCCTCCCCTCCCCTCCCCTCCCCTCCCCTCCCCTCCCCTCCCCTCCCCTCCCCTCCCCTCTCCTCTCTCAGCAAATAAATAAAGATTTTTGTCTACCACATTATAGGTTTCTGTAATATTTGAATGTATCTGAGAAATATAGGTTACTTTCTAATGAAAACTGACTGTTACAAATATATTTTCATATAGAAAAAAGTAGAAGCAGCTAGATGCATGATAGACCTCAAAGTTCATAGTTAAAGTACCTGTAAAGATAGAAACCTCACATTTAAAACAAAAATCAAAACCAACCACGAAATGTAATTAAGCATTTGTTTATTTCAAAAAATGATGTAGAGTTTTCCTTTTCTCAATATAATGCTATGTGTATTAAAAAGCCAATAAAATAATGTTTTGAATCACAATTACAAAAAAAATTTTGAATTAACCATTTGCTGTTGGATTATTTGACTTTAAAATGATGACATTCAGAAAATATTTGGTTTATTAGTAACTGATATGGGAATAAAGTGGAAAAGGACAGACCACAGGCTTTGGGTTCTGTAGGACAAGGACATCCAGGTCTTGACCACTCTTCAAGCATATAAGGTAAGGTCATCATTGTACACATGTGAGTCCATTTCCTCATTGTAACATCTTTATCTCATGAAGTCATGGTACTGTGAAGGACTGATGTAGAGGAAGACTCATAGGACTAGTTCAGCTGGATTCACAACCATAGAAAACTAACAGCCATGCAGATAGGGAAGGCAGCCAACCTCTGCCACAAGCACATTTTACCATGTTGAATGTTTTCCCCAAAGATCATTTCTGATTTCAAAAATTAAATTTTGTTAACTGTATCTTTTCTATTTACTGGCTCAGTTGGGTTTTTGGGTTTAATGGACCTTTAATTGGGTGATTGATTTTATTGACTGAGGGAAATATTGATCAAACATTTTCAGAAAAAAAGAAATAACTTTCTTTTTTTTCAAATTTTAATGCTGTATTTTTGTCACAAGTGCCATCAGTCACTCTTCACTCTACAATGGAAAGCAGTGAAAACTTCAGAAATTAGCACTTAGTTCTTAGACCCAATATTCAAGCTTCATTCTCATGTGTGGTGTTCCTGTCTCAAGCAACAAAATAGGTGAAAGCAAATGACTACAGGAAGAAGTGTGATGAAGTGGCCAGTTCTTCTAGCCACTTTGCTGTTAGGAGGAACACAATGTGTTCATTAATTTTATCCAAAGTTTTATCTCTTTTGTAATCATATTTTTGTTAATAACTTTTGATATACAAGCAAAATGAGTTTCTGTTCATGCCCCCTCTCTCTCCCATCCAACTCTCTCCTGTGCCACCCTTCCCTTCCTCACACATAAGTCCCTGTGGATCAGTATTAGTAAGACCACTGTGAGCATAACTGTTCTTCATACTTTTAATTTATTTTTCTTCATGATGCAGAACATGTTTTCAATTCTGAATCCAAAGACTAGATCATTTCCCTCCTCTGTGAGAGGAGGCAGTAATGAGTGTATATTGGTAACATAAATTTCAAAGACATGTATATTTACTTTAACTCCAAAAGAAGAAAAATGACAGTATATCCAAAGTTCACAGTTTCACTGTGGTATATTTACAGTGTGAGGGGCAATGGCTGCTGAGATGCTCAGACCTTCATGTAGGTTGTTCTCTGTTGGGAAAAATACCAAATACATTAGGATTTTGTTTGTAACTGTTCATGATTTGTTCCTGCAGTATTGCCCATTTAGTTCCAATTTCTAATTTTTGTTTCAGATTTTCTGAATAGACTAATTTTCTCATGTGTTAACTAGACTTCTAAGTTTCAAGTCCTATAGCCGGGGAACATTACATACATACTGTTTGTATTACTTCTTGCTCAAATGTTTATGAGTCTTTCTTCATCCTTCAGAAAGTACATTCATTCTTTCAGAAGGTCTGTGGCCTGACTACTTGAGGTAGCTTTTCAGTGTGATTTTACAGTACTGAATTATCCAGAAAAACAGAACCATTATATAATAAAGAATTTGGTTCACAAGATTAGGGGCCCATAAGCCTCTCAGTTTGCTGTCTTACAAGCCACAGACCCAGAAAATCAGGTAGTTGAATCAGAGTCCGATGCGTGAGTCCAGGAGGAGCTAGCTCAGGAAGTGGACCAGGAAAGGGGAAGCAAGTTTCTTCTTTGCCCACTTACTCTATACAGGCTTTCAATGGGTTGGATGAGGTTCACACTGGGGAGGGCCATATGCTTTACTGAATCCACCTACCAAATGCTCACCCTTACCAATAAATACAGAAATAATGTTTAATTTGAGTATTTGCAACTACTGAAATTGGTACAAAGAATCAGCCATTACTTACACATAAATACATACTTTTATTCTCTCTCTCTCTCTGCTGGCATAGCATGTTAGAGATTCTAAAAGGGAGAACATGACATTCTTGTCTGCTGATGAATTTTCAGCACTTAGCACAATGTGTTTGGCCAAAAAAAGAGGTTTTTGATTCATAAATGAATAATTAACTCTATTTTGAAACTAAACATGTAAAATGTTTCTCTATTTCATCCTTTCATAAGCAAGAAAACACGAACTACCCTAATCTTGAAAATTGTGGATGATTAATTTGCATAACAGTACATATAACTCTTAATTGCATTTGTTAATGAATAAAGTTGGGCACAAAGGAATTCATATATACATATACATATATATGTATATATATATGTATATATATAATCCCATGTATATGTCATTCAAAAACAGTAAGGCTATAGGGACAGAAACCAGATCAGAAGTTTCCAGGACTTTTGAAAGAGAGACAGGGACAATGTGGCCAGCCATGCAGGAGCATATTTACTGAGAGGGGAAAGCACATTATTGGGTAAAATTGAAGCATTTCTTCCACTGCATTGAAGCCAATATTTTGACACAAAGTTTCTTTAAATTTTTGATATTTGTTACTCTACCTAATTGCTAATTAAGTGCCTCAATGATTTAGTTTTAAAAAGAAACCAAGCAGATATTGATTTGTATTCAGAATCAGGCAAACATTCATTTTCTTCAGTAAGAAACAGAAAAAAACAGAAAAAACAGAAAAAAAAAAAAAGAAACAGAAATAGTAGTTAGAAGTGTGGGCAAATCTCAGCAGCACCACGCCGCGCGGCCACCGGCTTTGCCCACGGAGCCCCGCCCCCCCTCCGCACCGACCTCCCCAGGTGAGCCAGCGAGCAAGAGAGCTCAGCCCAGCCCCGCCCCCCACCCCGGAGCCGCCTGGCCAGCAGCACCACGCCACGCGGCCGCCAGCTTTGCCCACGGAGCCCCGCCCCCCCTCCGCGACGACCTCCCCAGGTCGCAGGTGAAGAATTCTGCCATCAACATCAGACCCTCTGCTTCTCTGGCCCACCGGGGACCTACGCACGTGGTCCACGGAAGACACACTGCTACTCAGAATTCAATAGAGTGCAAAGGAAACTCAAGCAAAATTCTAAGGAATAAAGGGAACACAGGCCATACATCCGGACTCCACTACAATCAATATATAAAGTGGGCGAGATTCTTCTCATCCAGCCCAAAGATAAGTAAACTTTGTTTTTTCACCTTACTGATCCTTTAAAGTAAAAATGCTGTAGATCAACTTTCTCATACAGCCACCCCAAAACATACAACTCCAGGGAGTACACCACTCACCCCAACATTTCACCAAGATACTAAATCGTAAAAGTGCACTACCAAACTAATATTTGCCCCCTGGTAACATAACCTGACTTAACTGACGTACTAACAGCCTAGTAGCCTCATCTAGGATATAACAACAACAATACACAAACATACTCAATCCAAGGCAAGCACTAGTAATAACTGGCAAGTGTAACAATACCAACTAGGTGGATTCTGTGAAAAACACACAGAAACTGAAAGGTCCTAAAAAACAAAACAACAATGTACAAGTCAAAGTTCAGATCCACAAGAAACAAACCCCAAGAAGACCAATCTCCCACTGAAAGAATCAATCCCATAAGGAGGGATTCTGACCAGAACAAATCCACAGAAAATAGCCATGAAAGCCAGACCCAATATAACGACTTTCACAGTATGATCATTACCATGATTAATACTATGAAAGAGGAAATCCGAGAAGAGTTAAACAACCGTATCAACCACTTTGAACAAGAACACAACAGGCACTTGGAGAAGTTGAGAAAAACAGTTCAAGAAACAAAAATAAGTATAGAGCAGTTAAAACAGTCTCAGGCAGAGTTTAAAATTGAACTAAAAGACAAGTTATCTTCAACCCAAAACTCAACAGAGAGTCTTATCAGCAGAACAAATGAGGCAGAAAATAGAATTTCAGATCTTGAAGACAAAGTGGAAGAATTGACCAGCTCAATGGAAGAGATTGTTAAAGCCAAAAAGATACTGGAGAGGAACATTCAAGAGATATGGGACACCTTGAAGAAGCCTAACATGCGCATTCATGGAATACCAGAACAAGAATCCCAAAATACCACACCTGAGGAAATTTTTCAATTCATCATAAATGAAAACTTCCCACAATTAAAGAATGAGAGGCCTATCCAAATACAAGAGGCATTTTGCACTCCAAACAGATATGACCAAAATAGAAAATCGCCACGGCAAATAATAGTCAAAACACTACACATTCAAGACAAAGAAAAGGTGCTGAGAGCTTCAAGAGAAAAAAAGCAACTCACTTTTAAAGGTAAACCTATTAGAATAACAAATGACTACTCAATGGAAACAGTAAAAGCAAGAAGAGCTTGGAGAGACATACTTCAAGTATTAAATGAGCAAAAATGCCAACCCAGACTGATATACCCGGCAAAACTATCAGTCAGGATTGAGGGAGAAAGAAAAGTTTTCCAGCACAAAGACAACTTGAAGGGATACATGTCTACCAAACCAGGCCTTCAAAAAATGCTAGAAATGATACTCAAGCTTGAAGAAAAGAACAAGCATATCCAGGAGGACAGAAGGGAAGTATAATACCACCAAAACATAAATATCAAACAACATGCTTACAAAATCTACTAAACATAAAAAATGTCTAGAATTAAAAATAATATCTCCATTATAACATTAAATGTCAATGGTATTAACTCATAGATTAAGAGACGCAGATTACAAACTTGGATTAAAAACCACAATCCAACAATCTGCTGGCTTCAGGAAACTCATCTCACCGTAAAAGATAGGCACATCCTAAGAATGAAAGGCTGGTCCAAAATCTTGCAAGCTAATGGAACCAGGAAACAGGCAGGGGTAGCAATTATGCTTTCAGACAAAGTGGACTTCAAATCAAAGAAAATCATGAGACACAGATGGATACTACATTTTAGTCACAGGTACAATTCACCAGGAAGACTTCACAATACTGAACATTTATGCACCCAATACGGGCCCCTCCACATTCATTTAGAAAACCCTACAGCGCCTAAAGCAAGAAATCAACCCCCAAACGATAATTCTTGGGGACTTCAACACCGCCCTCTCTACATGGGATAGATCAACAGGTCAAAAGCTTAACAGAGACACTTTGGAACTTAATCAAACCCTGAAAGAAATGGACCTTACAAATCTCTATCGAACTTTTCACCCACGTACCAAAGAATACACTTTTTTCTCAGCAGCACACGGAACTTTCTCCAAAATAGATCACATATTGGGCCACAAAATGAATCTCCACATATACGAAAAAGTTGAAATTCTAACCTGTGCCCTATCAGACCACCACGGCCTAAAGCTGGACATCCACAACACAACAAACAAGAGAAAATACACTAACTCCTGGAAATTTAACAATATGATGCTGAATGAGAACTGGATTCAAGAAGAAATTAAAAAGGAAATTCAAGATTTCCTGAAATTGAACGATAATGAAAATACAATACCAAAATCTCTGGGACACAATGGATCAAGGACCTTGATATCAGGCCAGAGACTATAAAAACCATAGTTGAAAGGATAGGAAACTCCCTCGAACTGATTTGGCTAGGCCAACATTTCCTAAACAGACATCCAATGGCACAGTCACTGCTACCAACTCTCAACAGTTGGGACCTTGTGAAATTAAAGAGCTTCTGTTCAGATAAAGAGATTGTAACACGAACTCAAAGGCAACCCACAGAATGGGAGAAAATCTTCACTAACCACATATCTGATAGAGCTCTACTGTCCAGAGTGCACAAAGAACTTAGAAAATTAAACATCAAGGAAACCAATGGCCCAATTAAAAAATGGGCCCTGGAACTTAAAAGAAGTTTTACCAGGGATGAAATTAAAATGTCTAACAAATATCTTAAAAAACGTTCCACTTCTTTAGCCATCAGGGAAATGCAAATCAAAACTTCCCTGAGATATCATCTCACCCCAGTCAGGATGGCAAAAATCCACAATACAAACAACAACAAATGCTGGAGAGGATGTAGAGAGAGGGGAACTCTGTTACATTGCTGGTGGGAATGCAGGCTCATACAACCACTTTGGTGAGCCGTCTGGAGATTCTTAAAGAAATTAAAGATTGAAATGCCATATGACCCTGCTATTCCACTTTTGGGATTAACCCCCCATGCAGCAGAGGTTCACCTCGATAGCACAAGCATGACCATGTTCATAGTAGCACTGTTTACAATAGCAAAGTCATGGAATCAACCTAAATGTCCAACAGTTGACGAGTGGATAAGGAAACTGTGGTACATCAATATAATGGAGTACTACTCAGCCATCAAAAATGATGAATTACTGGAATTTGCTGGGAAATGGATGTCATTAGAAGCAATTATATTAAGTGAAGTATCCCAAATCCAGAAAGTTAAGCGCCGTATGTACTCCCTAATAGGTGACTCCTAGTACCAAACTCACCCAGCCCACATTGAGACACTAAAGGTAAACCCATATAATACAGTAATTGCAAGGATTATGAACAGGAGGGATGGGGTTGGAGGGCCACACCAGACACAAGGAGAGAGGGGACCATGTTACAGTAGAGAAAATAGGCCTCCAAGGAATGCAAGTAAGTAATGTGACACCTGGTTAAGTTCACAGACATTCATTCCTGATCATGTACAACTGAGGGGGTATGATCTCACGGGTATGATCTCACCAGAAGGGGAGGGCATATAGTCTGGCAGATAATAAGTAATCATTTTGCAAATGGGTGACTGGCCCCTCCCTCACCGAGGTTTCCTGCTTTTATTACATCTACCCTTGAATGTGCTATTATAACAAGACTCCAGTTTAACAGCTTTTTACTTTGACCAAGGGGTGACATACAGTGCCCATCACGATGGAGTGAAGGACATTGCAGGAGCAACAAAACTGCAAAAGAAAATCAACAAACCACAATCCAGAACTTCAGAGACTCTATATCAACCACATAGAACTAGGCCAGCCTAATTTCCCCCCATCCTGAAGCTCAGGGCCATTTGCGGAAGAGGGGGCGGTAAGATTGTAAGAGCAAAAGGATGGGAGGAGCAATGATTTGCAAGATTCTCCACACTAGTTAGGGCCGAAGCAATCATAATAGGACTTTGCATGCCCTGTGCAATGTCCAACACACTATTGACCTCACAAAGTCTAGCATCAGCGAAAGTTACCAAGATCCTTGGAGGCAAGGTATTGACAGCCATAGTAGTGTTCCTATGCTTAAGGGGAACATGAGATAGGGTTCAGGGAAATGCCACTGGATCCTTGTACATCATCGGAGAGGAGGACCCAGAGGAGAGTTAGGCATACACAATAAAGGACTCTGGGAATTGGGGGGGAAGCTCTGGGGGATAGGAAGGGAGGGAGGGGGAGCAGGAGGTTCGGGGGGAGGAGGAGGGAGGGAGGGAACTGGTCTACCTATTAAGTTTGTATGAGCGGAAATAATAAAAAATGTATTAAAAAAAAGAAGTGTGTGCAAATCTAAGTGCCTGTCTGGTATTGGCAAATTGCTTGCTATTAATTCATGCTACTTTTAGGCACTTTCATGCTATCTAGTCCTATCCCATTTCTTTGTTTTAAGAATTCATGACTATTAGTTGGGCTTTGACTGTTTCTTTTTTTTTTTTTTTTTTTTTTTCCGGTGCTGGGGACCGAACCCAGGGCCTCACGCTTGCTAGGCAAGCGCTCTACCACTGAGCTAAATCCCCAACCCCTTAGTTGGGCTTTGAAATGGAGAGAAATAGTAGCTGATAAACTTCGGCCAATAATTACATTCTTCCCTTCATGAGATAGACTGGCTGTGATAAAGTGTCCAATGTAAAAGAAAGGTCAAGACCATTCTTCAAGAATCTATCATTGCTATTACCAGGAGATTTGAATAGAAAAAAAAACATTCAGAATACATTAGAATAAAAATTCATATGTAAAATTCAGACTTATTCCTTTTAAATGTCCATTCTAGTGTGGGGAAAGAACCATACAAACCTCATCCTGGATCTAGACCTCTCTCTAACCATTGCCTTGGGAGGGCTGTAGATGTCCTCTTTCTTTGAGTCTGAAAGTAAAATTAAGAGATCCTCTGAAAATGTGAACAGAAACTTGAAAATGTGGATTATTTAAAGAGTAAATTTGACCCTGGTATCTTTAAATATAGAGAACAAGTAGGCAGGAATCCCAGACCTGAAAGGAAATAGGAGGTTTGAAACACTGCTCTGTCAACTAAAAGAATAACTCAAGTGTTATGGTAAAAATTCTCCTGGTGGGCCAAGGAGATAACTCATGGGTTAAAGCCTTTGCTTAGCAAGCAAAAGGACCTGAGTTTAGATTTCCAAACCCCACATGAAAATACATTGTAGATATGGCAGCAGTTTGCCATTCTGGCTTTGGAATGGCTCTGGAAGGTGGAGCCTGGGAAACCTCAAAGCAAATCAATAGGTAGGTGAGCAATCCAAGATGATTACTGATGTCATCAGGTACACATCACATATACACACATTCAAGTGCCCTCCTATACACACACACACACACACACACACACACACACACAAAGAAAAGATGCTCAGGATAACAATGATAATCACTGACCCTATTGAGGAGGTACCAGATGCCAGGAATGAGTTTAAAGTCTTTCAGTTAATAAATACTGTATGTTATATGCTAATTATTAATATGTATGACAAAAATGAGCTCAGACATGTTAATTAAATTGCTAATTTACCAAGGTGCTGAAGGAGAAAAGTATATGAGTTCAGGTAGTTTATTCAGAGCCCACCAACTGACTGAGTGGTCCTGGGTCCATGCGATGACTTAAGGAGGGAATTGGAGATCCCTTGACATGTTCTAGCAAGTTTGGTCCTGAGAGAGCCTGACCATGTTTTCTGCTCCACAGAGTTTCTGGAGGAAGTAAACCTACTGCATAAAGACGAAATATTAAATTATTGACAGATTATGTTTTTCTATGCTATTTTAGCTCACTGTCATTCCCTTGTAGAATCAAAAAGTTATTCAAAATGGATATAAGCCATATGGACATTACATACTTCTGAAACATTATGTGTTAAACCTGCCTTCTCTTAGGTAAGGTGAAATCCAGCTCTCTCTTGTTTTGATTGTATGTAGTGAGACATACTAAAGGGAAGAGAGCTGTCACCAACAGCTGAAAAACCACGAATAATTGCAGCCTTCTCAGGAGAGTCTTTTGCCCTAAAAGCCTTCAACTGCAGATCATCTGTCTTTAGAGTTGCTTGGGCACACAGGCCTCCTGTCCCCCTTTTCAAATTAAGGGCACTCACCAGAGCTGCCACATCGAGCACTAATGAATTCCCTGAGACTAATCTACACAGTAATGAGAACTGGAATCTGTCACTCACTCTCATGGGAGGTAACAGTTCACATACTGTTACATCACCCTATTAAAATAACTTATTAGCTGCCTTGCTTGTCTGCTATTATTCATTAAGAAGGTGTGACCAAAGAGACATGCATTTGAACAAATAATGCCATTCGATTTTCATTGTTCTATATTTTATTTTTACAGTTGAATACACACACAGTGTAAGTAAATTTTAAGCATTTTATACAGGCTGTGGATACCTCAGGGAAATCTCAATTAAATAATTTTTTCCAATCAGATGAAAAGATGTTAGGTGAGAATCTGAATCCCATTTGAATATTTGAGAAAGCTTGCTGGCTTGGCTGATCTATTTTCTGCATTTCCGTCCTCTGGAAACATCTGTATTCATAAATGTTTGTGTATATGTATGTGTGCATCTGTGTCTATAGTATAGCAATCGATAATCTGTCTATCCATATATCTATATTTCATATATTTATACCATGAAGACATTGATAAACTATTCTGAGAGCTAAAATAAGCAAGGAAAAAATTTTTAATCATAGATCCACTAAATTAGGTAAGCTTTTTGTTTCATTTTAATGTTAATATTTGCCCTTTCACTTTTCTTGATGGATGGATTTTGTGCTTTATCAATTTCATCACGTGTGTAGTACATTTTGATTGCTTTCTGCTCTAAGTTTGCTAACTTTATCTCCCTCCCTCATCTCCTCCTGCCAGTCCAATTCCATGAAAATCTCCTCCCACATTCATTTTTAGATTCTATTGGTTTGCTCAGTGTCTTTTGTGTGATCTTGTTCTTGAAACAATGTCTTGGAACCTACTAGCCTCTCGTATGGGTACACAGCTGGTCATTTCCCCTTCCCCTCTGAATTTGCTATTTGCCCATTGTTCAACAGTACTTTGTGTGGCCCTCTGGATTAGAGATGATATTGGTCTGATAGGGTTATTGTGGGCTTAGTGTCAGTAACAACCTCTGTAGTGGATTCTTTGTAGTTGCCATACTTGCACTTTTTTTAGCAGTCCTTTCCCCTGTCATCTCATGCTTAAATTCTTTCCTCCCTCTCTTCTATAAAAGTTTGTAAGTCATTAGGAGTATCATATGTGCCACTCTGGAGATTGAATCCTCACCGTTCACTTATTCTTAACATCTTGTGTTATTGTGGTTCTCTTCATTGACCTATGATGATTGCAATAAGAAGTTACTTTGCTTGAGGCTTAGGGTAGTCTTTATATTTTTTGTTTTCTTTCAGCTCATCTTCAGCCATGTTCTATAATCCCTGAGGGCATAGGGCTAGATACTCTGCCTAAGACCAATTGTTCCATAGTCATGATAGTCTCTGCCAATCAGTGTTAATTGCAAAGGGAAGTTTCTGGTACGAGAGTTGGAGCTGCAGTAATTGATGGCTTTAAGGATAGGAATATAGAAAGTTGGTTAATGTGTTCTCCATTTAGAGAAACAATAATAGTAGGCGTATGGCCTCCCCTTCCATGGGTTCTTAGCATGGTTTGCTATGCCAAGCATAAGATTCTGCCTGAGAAGCTGACCTTAAATCTAAATGGAGGGAGGTTAGCTAGCTCACAACAATCTTGTCACCATGGTATTGATAGGTACATCTTGCCAGGTTGGCTGTTATTGCAGCTCATAATATTCACAGCTGGACAGAACTTAAGAGCTGTTTTGTTTTTTTTTTTTTCCACAATGCTGCATAGTATCTTCTTGTATTATGAAAGCTAGTCAGGAAGGAGGAATATTCCAGATCTTTCGAGCTTGATTTCTTCATGTCCTCCAACTGAAGTATGTGAAATATTCACTAATATGGTCAGGTAAATTTTTTTCTGTTTTTTTTTTTTTTGGTCAATATAGTATCTCATGAGGATCATGAGTTTTGATCTTCTTTGAGGATTACTTAATTCTTGACTTCCTATCTGTTGCTGTGTAATCTTGGAAGAAATTATTGAGCTTTTTGTCTTAATTTATTTCATTGACAGAATGAGAGAATAATGCTGTCACATAATGTGGTTATTGGAAAGATCAAAAGTGCTTAAGTACTGTTTGTAACATGTAAGTTCTAGAAGGTTATTAATTATAGTTGCCATTATCATTCAATTTTCCTCAGAGGAAAATTCAAAGTGAACATTTTGTGCATCTTTAAATGAAAACAATTTACAGTTACTTTTGATGGAGCCATTCGAAAACTAAAACTTTATAATGTAGTTTTCCAAATACTGCAAAGTAACTTAGAGACTTTATTAAACACAATTAATTGGCTGTTCCTGCAGTCAAATCTTCAACAATTTTCACTGATACTGAAAAGCACGCCCCCTCCCCCAGTGCTACCAGGTATTAACTTGATGATTTGATCAAAATTCTTTACTTAGGATCTGCTTTCCTTCCTCTTTGGAAAATGTTTATCATTTCTCCAGCTTCTGGTATTGTGCAGGTGTTTGGATGCACTACATCTATCAGTGTGTCTAGAATATTTGGCAGGTTGCAATTATCTCAATTATTATTCACCATGCCACTGATAGAGCAGCCCAAGACACAGCTTGTGGTCATTTGCTCACAGTTGTTCATTAAGAGATGCAGGCTGATGCTTCTCTCCTGTTCCCACTCTCTGTCCTCAAAAGCCCACTCTTCACAGGGGGTTGCTCAGGAATATGCTAGTTACAGAGCAGAACAGTTCAAACTAGACCATGACACACTTAAGTAGATTTATTATGTTAGCCTTATTAGCTCAACCTTTTCGTAAACTAGGCAGAGTAGCCCAGGATAATGTTCTAGTTATTTTACTCTTAGGTCTTTAAAGATTGATTACTATTAAAATAAAACTTTAGAAAGATTTGGGTTCAATTTGCTAGTGAATAATATAAAGTAAAATTCTTTGAAACAATTAAAATTAAAATAATATTCCAAAATAACAAGAACATATGCACAGTTGTTCTCTAGTAAGCAAAAGAACAGATACCAGATTGTTTTGTAGTTTACAGAGTTAATAAAGTACTGAACAAATGAAAAAAAATGATGTTTTATACTAAGACACTTGGAATACAGCTCAGTTGGTACGATGCTTGCCTAGCAGGTTTGCATAAAATCCTGGGTTTGATGATAGGCAACATGAACCAAATATGATTGTGTGACTGCAAATTTTAGTCTTCAGAAAGTAAATGAAGGAGGATCCTAAGTTCGGGTTTGCCATCAATCACATAGTGAGTTTGAGGCCATCCGGGGCTATTTCAAAAATATATTTTTTAAATTTTTTCCACTCATACAAACTTAATAGGTACCCCGGTCCCCTCCCTCTTTCCTCCCCTCCCTGGATCCCCTTGCTCCCCGCCTTTTCCCCATCCTTTCCCTCCTCTCTCCCTTTTTCTCAGTGCCCTCCCCCCTATCCCTGGGGCATCCTTTAGTGTGCATGTCAAACTTCCTTCTAAGTCCTTCTCTCTGATGAGGTGTAAGGACTCAGTAACATTGCCTAGAGTTTTTTTAATGTTCCCCTTTAGGATAGGAATACTGTTGTGGCTGTTAATCCCTTGGCTCTAAGGACCTAGTGCCTGTGATCCATGCTTGACTTTGGGGGTTCAATGATATGTTAGTTATTGTGCAGGTCATGCAAAGTTCTATTATGATTACTTCAGCCCTAACTTGTGTGGAGTATCTTGCATATCGTTGTTCCTCCTGATCTTTAGGCTCTTACAATCTTACTGCCCCCTTTTCCGCAAATTTCCCTGAGCTTTAGGATGGGGAGGTATTAGACTGGCCTGGTTCCAGGTCACTAATGGGTCTCTGATGTTCTGAATTATGTTTTTTTTTCCAATTTTGCTGTTCCTAGACCCTCTCTTGGTTCCATCCTGATGTGTATTGGATGTCACCTCCTAGCCAGAGATGAAAGCCTGTTAAAATAGAATCTTACTATAAGAGTAGATTCAAAGGTAGATGGAATAAGAGCAGGCGACCATGGTGAAAGGGGGTCAGTCTCCCATTTGCAGGATGGTTACCATCTATCTGCCTGGCTGTATCCCCTCCCTGACTGGTGAGATCAAACCCTATTAGATGCAAGTGACCAGGAAGGAAAGTCTGTGAACTTAACCAGATGTCTCGCTACTTACTTGCAGTATTTGATGGTGGCATATTTTCAATGCATGATACCATCTCTCTTTGTTTTTGGCAGGGCCCTCCTTCCCCTTCCCTCCTGTTTATGATCTTTCCAATTACTGTAGGTATTACGGAGATTTAGTGTGTCACTAAGTGGGTATGGTATTAGGATCAACCTATTAGGGAGTACATACAGCACTTAATCTTCTGTGTCTGGGATACTTCACTCAATATAATTGTTTCGAATTCCATCCATTTCCTGGCAAATTTCATTAATTCATCATTTTTGATGGCTGAGTAGTACTCCATTGTATAAATGTACCACACTTTTCTTATCCACTTGTCAACTGTTGGACATTTGGGTTGATTCCATGACTTTGCTATTGTAAACAGTGCTGCTATGAACATGGTCATCCTTGTGCTATTGAGGTGCATTTTTGTTGTATGGGGAATTATTCCCAAAGTGGAATAGCAGGGTCATATGACATTTCAATTTTAAACTTTTTTAAGAATAGCCAGATAGCTCGCCAGAGTGGTTGTATGAGCCTGCATTCCCACCAGCAATGAAGGAGAGTTCCCTTCTCGCCACATCCTCTCCACCATTTGGTGCTTTTGTATTGTGGATTTTTGCCATCCTGACCAGGGTGAGATGATGTCTCAGGGAGGTTTTAATTTACATTTCCCTGATGGCTAAGGATGTGGAGCATTTTTAAGGTATTTGTTAGACATTTTAATTTCGTCCCTGGTAAAGTTTCTTTTAAGTTCCAAGGCCCATTTTTTAATTGGGCCATTTGTTTCCTCCATGTTTAATTTTCTAAGTTCTTTCTTTGTGCACTCTGGATAATAGAGCTCTATCAGATATTTGTTTAGTGAAGATTTTCTCCCATTCTGTGGGTTGCCTTTTTGCTTGGGTTACAATCTCTTTATCTGAACAGAAGCTCTTTAATTTCATAAGATCCCATCTATTGAGTGTTGGTTGTAGTGACTATGCTATTGGATGTCCGTTTAGGAACTGTTGGCCTAGTCCAATCAGCTCGAGGGAGTTCCCTACCCTTTCAACTAAGGTTTTTATAGTCCCTGGCATCATATCAAGGTCCTTGATCCATTTGGAATTAAGTCTTGTACATGGTGACAAGTACAGGTCCAGTTTAATCTTCTGCATGTGGATATCCAGTGTTGACAGCACCATTTGTTGAAGATGCTGTTCTTTTTCCATTGGATTCTTTGGGCCCCTTTGTCAAAGATCAAATGGCTGTAGTTGTGTGGGCTTATATCTGGGTCTTCAACCCTTATCCATTGATCTGTGTGTCTATTTTGGAGCCAGTACCAGGCTGTTTTTGTAACTATGGATTTGTAGTTTGGTATGGTGATACCTCCAGCAGTGTTTTTGTTACTCAGGATTGTTTTTGCTATCTTGGGTCTTTTCTGCTTCCATATGAATTTTGAATTCATATTCAATATTGTACTTGAAGTCTTAGCTGAGGCCATAAGACAAGAAAGAGAGATAAAAGGGATTCAAGTCATCAAGGAAGAAGTCAAGTTATTTCTATTTACAGATGACATGATCTTATACCTGAGTGATCCCAAAAACTCTACCAGGAAACTCCTGGATCTAATACAGAAGTTCAGCAGGGTGGCAGGATACAAAATAAATGTACAAAAATCACTGGCCTTCCTATATGCCCAGAATGAAAGAAGTGAAAAAGCCCAGAGAGAAAAAAATCCCATTTTCTATAGCCCCTAAAAAAATGAAATACCTCATTATAAACTTAACCAAGGAAGTAAGAGACCTGTACAATTAAAATTTTAAAACCCTAAAGAAAGAAATTGCAGAAGACACCAGAAGGTGGAAACACCTACCATGTTCCTGGATTGGCAGAATCAACATCCTAAAAATGACCATCCTACGAAGGCAATATACACATTTAATTCTATACCAATCAAAATCCCAAAGCAATTCTTTTAAGAGGTTGATCAAACAATCTCAAAATTCATATGGAGGCAGGGCTGGAGAGGTGGCTCAGGGGTTAAACCTCTGCCTTGCAGGCAGAAGGTTCTGAGTTAGTATCCTAGACCCCCGCGTATAGACGCCAGCGGAAGCCCGTGCAGCCTGCCTTTCTGGTCCTGTAGGGCAGAGCCTGTGAATCCCGAGGCAGAGTAAACAAGGAGGAGATGGAGGCGTCCATGGTGGTTCCCGAATTGGTCCGTGGTTCTACACACACGCACACACACACACATGCGCGCACACACGCACACACACATACACGCATACACGCACAATTGAATAAATAATAAATAAAAAAATTTAAAAATTCATATGGAGGCCCAAAAGACCCAGGATAGCAAAAACAATCCTGAGTAACAAAACCCTAAAACACTGAGTAACAAAAACACTGCTGGAGGTATCACCATACTAAACCTTAGTCTATACTACAAATCCATAGTTGTAAAAACAGCATGGTATAGACACAAAAATCAATGGATAAAGGTTGAAGACCGAGATACAAGCCCACACAACTACAGCCATTTGATCTTTGACCAAGGGGTCCAAAAAATCCAATGGAAAAAGAACAGCATCTTCAACAAATGGTGCTGTCAACACTGGATATCCACATGTAGAAGATTAAACTGGACCCGTACTTGTCACCATGTAGAAGACTTAATTCCAAATGGATCAAGGACCTCGATATGATGCCAGGGACTATAAAAACCTTAGTTGAAAGGGTAGGGAACTCCCTCGAGCTGATCAGACTAGGCCAACGGTTCCTAAACGGACAGCCAATAGCACAGTAACTACAACCAACACTCAACAGATGGGATTTTGTGAAAGTAAAGAGCTTCTGTTCAGATAAAGAGATTGTAACCCAAGCAAAAAGGTAACCCACAGAATGGGAGAAAATCTTCAGTAACCACATATCTGATAGAGCTCTATTATCCAGAGTGCACAAAGAACTTAGAAAATTAAACACGGAGGAAATAAATGGCCCAATTAAAAAATGGGCCTTGGAACTTAAAAGAAACTTTACCAGGGACGAAATTAAAATGTCTAACAAATATCTTCAAAAATGCTCCACATCCTTAGCCATCAGGGAAATGCAAATCAAAACCTCCCTGAGATATCATCTCACTCCGGTCAGGATGGCAAAAATCCACATTACAAACAACAACAAATGCTGGAGAGGATGTGGAGAGAGGGGAACTCTTCTACATTGCTGGTGGGAATGCAGGCTCATATAACCACTCTGGCGAGCCGTCTGGCAATTCTTAAAGAAGTTAAAGATTGAAATGCTATATGACCCTGCTACTCCACTTTTGGGAATAACCCCCCATACAGCAAAAATTCACCTGAATAGCACAAGCATGACCATGTTCATAGCAGCACTGTTTACAATAGCAAAGTCATGGAATCAACCTAAATGTCCAACAGTTGACGAGTGGATAAGGAAAGTGTGGTACATTTATACAGTGGAATACTAGTCAGCCATCAAAAATGATGAATTAATGAAATTTGCCAGAAAATAGATGGAATTAGAAACAATTATATTGAGTGAAGTATCCCAGACACAGAAAATTAAGTGCCATATGTACTCCGTAATAGGTGGATTCTAGTACCAAACCCACTTAGAGACACTCAAAGATAAATCTCTATAATACCTACAGTAATTGCTAAGATTATAAACAGGAGGGATGGGGAAGGAGGGCCATACCAGAAATAAGGCGAGAAGGGATCATGTTACAGCAGAAAAAATAGGCCACCATCAAGGACTGCAAGTAAGTGATGAGACATCTGGTTAAGTTCACAGACTTTCCTTCCTGATCATTTGCAACTGATGGCATATGATCTCACCAGAAGGGGAGGGCATATAGTCTGGCAGATAGAAAGTAACCATTTTGCAATGGGAGATTCACCTGCCCCCTCACCATGGTCTCCTACTTTTATTCCATCTATCTTTGAATATACTCTTATAATAAGGCTCTAATTTACCAGCTTTTTATCTCTGGCTAGGGAGTGACATCCAATACCCATCAGGATGGAGCCAGGGGCACTGCATGAACAGAAATACTGAAAAAAAATCAACAAATCATAATTCAAAACATCAGAGACTCTATATCAACCACCAGGAAAACTAAATGGGAAATGGCAGTATATACCTATAATTCCAGCAATTGAAAAGCTAAGGCAAGATGATTATGAGTTTGAGACATGGGCTACACATGAAGACTGTTAAAGAAGTCAAGATAAACCTGTTAGGTTGATCCCATAATACATAGAACCATGTTGCTTGGAAAGTGATCTTAATTTCAGAAGCAGTCTCTGATTTGACTTGGCAAGTATGATAACTACATCTTCCTTGACAGTATCATATGAGAAATCAATAACTCAGATAACAGAGTTAGCTCTTATGGTTGCCATTTCCCAAGAACATGTGATCCAATCTGTTTCAATGGAGTTTGCCATCCCACAAATAAAAGAAACTCTCTCTTGCACCAGAGAAAGAGCTTTGGGATGCAGCTGGCAATATAGACAATGGATGACCAAAAAGACCTGGTGTACACAGATTAATGTGTGCAATCAAATCATCAAGCCTAGGAGGCCACACTATCTTTCCTTTTCTTTTGAAGGAAAAAAAAACTTTCTCAAGTCTGCTATTGTATTTTTTTTCAGTCAAAACATACCTAGGACACTCATCTTTATTATTAAGTGGAACTGGGGATTGTGCACCAAACATATGAAGATTCACATCCACACTAATAAATACAAAACACAACCCATTTTGTGGCAATGTAAAAAATTTTCATTTATGTTTCACCTGTGTGTACTCTCATAGTTAGATACAGGTGTTAACTTCGTCATTGAGGATTTGAACTCTGAGCACATTTGTGAAGAATTAGTGGTTGAGTTGGGCCCTGAGCAAGCCTTCAGGAGATTGGCTAGTTGAGGGGGAGGCCCAGTCCATGGTCAGTGGAGTAATCCTTATGCAGGTAAATTAGATTGAGGAAACTGGTTGAGGAAGTTGACATCTGTTGGTATACTTGGCCAGACATGTTGGTCTGGCAAGTGATGATTATTCCTCTCAGCAATCCTGAGGATTTAGTGTGGCCAATTCCCTCAGTCCTTGGTGTTGGTATATGCTCTCCTACCAAATTGGATGATAAACTCTAACAGGACAATCGAGCTGAAATAAAACTCCTCGCTCCTTTAGGCTTTTTATGAATTTATCAGCACCATGCAGGCAAACTACAACACATACCTTCACAATAAGGTGAGGAATAATATCCTTACCATTATCCTTTAGATGAACAAGTAAAATCTGGATGTTTATCTTGCTCAAGTTACACTGTTACCTGCTAGAAAATTCTTATTTGGTCTCTGGCCTTTGGACTCCAGTGTCTACTACTATCCCTCTGGCATGCTGATTTCAATGGTTCGGTAAAGGAAGAATAGGGAAAGGTGACAACCTTCAGGTCATTTAAGTTGCAAACAATTTCTATGCATGGAGAAAACTTCCTTAAACATTATTATCCATCATTTCTTTCCCTTTACTTTGTCTTGTGGCAAGTTGCCAAATTCATCATGTGGGAATCCATTTAAATTTTTTCTGTTAGTCCTTTCTAGGTTCATCATATATATGTACAGAATATGTAACTAGGTACATTTATATAAAAACTTATTTTGCTTATTTTTTAATTTTGTTATTGTCTCATAATTCTCATTTGCTTGGATTAATCTAACTTAAAAAGTTCTTATACAATTCTAAATGGAAAATTTTTGCTACTCAGTCTAGGACTGAATTAAGATTGAATAACATAGCAAAAAGAGATGATAATCGCACATGAAGCAAGCCAAAGTAGCATAATGTCTATCACAGATGACAAGGTCCCTGGAGAGCCCTAACTGTTCTTTGTAAAAGCCTGATTTTCTTCAGAGAGTGCTACTGCAAATTCTTTTGAGTCTTATAAAATAATTGGTTTGGAAAGGTAAATACCTTTCCAGAAAAAAAGTCTTTTCTCTGCCTCTTCCACCCAGTATTTTCTCTCGAATGTATATAATTCGTATACATTATAATTTATATTTGTTGTAGTCTTAGACATTAATGTAAGAATATTTATATCATCACTAAGAAATGAAGTTTAAATCTGTATGCCAAACCAACTACCCAGAGGTATTATCTGGAGCCAAACTATAAGGCTGGGTATATGAGACACTTGGGAAAACAGAAAAGTTTATATTGACTGTCAGGCTATCAATGACTCAGTGTTTAGGATGTCAGTAGCAAGAAAAAAGGTAAGCAAAGCTGTATATTCTGATAAGTTGCAATTCTACTGAAAAATGACAGGTACTATGTCAAAAAGATAGTCTTGTGTACTGGTTACTTTTCTCTGTTTCTGTGAGACACCACTCAAAGTCAAGCAACTTAAGGGAGAAAGGGAGATTTATTCAGCTTACAGTTTCACAAAGGAGATATAGTACATTATGGTGGGAAAGGCATGGTTGGCTGGCTGAAGCTGGAGGTGGTTTAAATTACATCCATCAAGGAGACTAAAAGCTGCAAAACTGGCAACTGGAAGAGCAGATTTTTCCTGGAAGTAGAGTAGAACTAATCAACCTGTGACTGTCTTCTTCCAGCAAGACTCCTCCTCTTAAGGGTGCCTTGACCTTCCCCAAAAGCTAAAGCTTCAAACATATGAGCCTTACAGGGCAACTCCACTTGAAACTATAACAGTCCACCCCTGACGTCCACAGACTCATTGCCATCTCATTATACAGACCATACTCAGTCCAACTATAAAAGTCCTAAAGACTACATTAGTAGTCCCAACGCAATCCAAATTCAAAGTCCAAAGCCTCCTGTAAAATCAAAAGAAAAGTTACATACTTCCAACATACAAGGCACAGAATAAATATTCCCATTCCATGGAGGAATGGTGGTATATCCAGGAAAGATTGGTCCATAACAAGACTGAAAACGAGGAAAACAAACTGCAAATCCTTTAACTCCAAGTCTGACAGGTTAACCTGTTGTTGAAATCATCTTAGTTTCAAAGAACTTTGATTCTATCCCTTCAGCGAAGCTGCCTCTTGGTCTGGCCCTCCTGAGTATACAATTCTCCTTGGCAGATGTCCCACATTGGCTCTGGCATCTCTAATATCTTCACTTCTCAAGGCAAACCAGGTTTTAACTCCACAGAACAAACTGCCCTCCTCAATCCTCTAGACTGCAGGCCAATCCTTGGGCCTCCAATCCTACCACAAACTGCCTGGCTTCTGCCACTGTCTGAAACCTTGGAGGAAAGGTCCAAGACCTTCTTCTTCTTCATCTGTGATGCTTCTAAAACCAAGACCATATTGATGACTTTGCCAAGTTCTGTTACATCTCCAGGTGGAAATTGGCCCTGTTGAATCATTAGATACTCTGTGTTGACACTGGGAAAATTTTTTCTTGGGCAGATGCTTTAGAGGAGGAACATAACTTTCCTTTGGAACTGCACCCATTAGTTCATTCCTTCCAAAATGATTTGCATTTGTGTGTGGGTACCTTTCCAGAGGCTCTTGCCCTTAGGATGCAGACTCTTCTGTTATCCAAATTGAGAACAAGCTTTGATTACTTATGGTACAAGTATCTTTAACAATAGCTGCTATTTTGCTATCAGCTTTGTAAACTTGCCTTCACATTTTTCTTTAAACTTCACAGTTTTTGTCTCTTTATATCTGATTCCTTGTTATTTTTCTTCATAACTTTAAAACAAGAGTTCTAAAAAGCAGCCATGCCACAGTGTGAAAACTACATTTTCTTGAAACTTTTGCCAAACATTCAAATTTAACTTCAGGCAAGCTTAGAGGACAAGTGCAAAACTTAATTAAATTCTCTGCCACCACATCACTTTATTTGCCCCTCATACAGTTCTAAACACAGTCTCTGTTCCTTCCGGACCATCAGAAGCTGGGCTTCCATTGTCTGCATCTCTTAACAGCATCAGTCTCTTCCAAGCTCTCACTAGAATGGCCCTTTCATCCCTATCTCCAAGATGCGAAGGCTTTCCCAGCACAAAGTCCCAGCATTCTCTCTGCTTCTCCCAACGAACAATTCCAAAGGAAGAACAACCTTATCATGGCAAGGGCCATACTTCTCTACTCAGTACCAACTTCTCTCAGCTTCACTTTCTGGTACCCAATCCTTTGATTCTCACAAACAATACTCCACTTCTCTGGTAATTTCTTTACCAGTTGCTCTTCTCTGTTACTGTGAGAATACCCAAACTTAAGCAGAGAAAAGAGAGACTTATTCAGCTTGTGGTTCCAGAGAGAGATACAGTCCATTATGGTTGGAAAGGCATGATTGGCTGGCAGAAGCTGGAGGAGGCCTAAGTAACATCCATTAAGGACGCTGAAAGCTGAAAACTAACAACTGCAAGAGCAGACTTCTCCTAGGAGAGTGGAGTAACCAACCTCAAGGCCCACCCCTTGTGGGCCTTCCTTCAGCAAGGCTCTATCCTTTAAAGGTACCATAACCTTCTCAAACAACTAAAAATTCAAACACATGAGCCTGTGGGAGACAACTCACATCTGAAACCATGATACATACAAGTAAATTTTTCTATACAGGATC
Organism: Typhlomys cinereus; assembly: GCA_023101885.1. Taxonomy (NCBI): domain Eukaryota; kingdom Metazoa; phylum Chordata; class Mammalia; order Rodentia; family Platacanthomyidae; genus Typhlomys; species Typhlomys cinereus. Next base: position 5,793,404 of record JALPQD010000059.1, on the reverse strand, counting down.
TCTCTCTCTCTCTCTCTGTCCCTCTCCCTCTCCCTCTTTCTATAAAATATAAAAATGGGAAATGCAGATTTTTCTGTGTAAAAACAAAAGAGATAAACTGAAGAATACTTGTTTCTTTCTAATAATTTGTTTAGAAGTATTACTTTGTCTTATCACTTATGTCACAATAATAATCATGAATGGACAGCATATAGCATTGGTTTTGGCTTCAAAATAGCTAAATTTTCATTTCTGCTTTTAATTCCCATGGAAACCCTGATGATAATTAGAAAACTGTGGCTAGCTCTGGACTATAGCCTATTTTACATTTTTGTATGGGGTGGAAAGTAAGAACATATTTTAAAAGTTTGTTAAGAAAAAGACAGCAAGAATACATTACAGAGACCATATGTAGCCTGAGCAACTTAAAATATTTACTATTGGCCTTTCACAGAAGCCAATTTGCCAATCCTCAGACTGGTTATGTTGTTAGGTTGTGACAACAGAAAACATCCACATTGCAATGATTTTACCCAACAAAAAAAATGGATTTCTTGACAGTGGCATATGAAGCTGGGAAATTTGTTTATCAGAACCAACCATACTATTACATTGTCAGGGTCTTCAGGTCAGTATGTGTTTAATGGTTACCATAGCACTGGGAATGTGATGAGCTGGATATTGCCTCTTAGAATTTCCATCTGGGTGTGAAATATACCACTCATGTTCACGTTCCACTGGCCACTTAGGCACATGTTTTTACTCACCTTTGAAAGAAATGCATTCATATCTTGTGCCTGGAAAAAACATAGCAAAAAAATTTAGTGAATAACAGGATAATGTAGGAAACATACATATCTGCATGCACACATTTGTACATACGCCTACAAAAATTTGTTCAAGTAGAAGAAGATGTACCTGGATCTTGTGATAATGTCTGTATTAATGTCATAGATGTAAATATTACTGTAATTACTGTGATTTAAATATATGTAGATCTATACGTAAAGTGTCATTGGTTATGTATGCTATATGGAACTAACTCATACATATATATATAGAG